>CM065920.1:4413881-5613881 GCA_033439105.1 Magallana nippona
TTAATATTTTATTTTTGGTTTTTTTTCATCATGTTAACTATAGGTACAATCATTGAACACAAACATTTGATGGATATGCGTCTCTGCACATGGAATAACATTATGTCTATGGTTAATGGATTGAGATCCAAATTAATCACCACACGCCATGACAAATGTCTGTCCTAATTTACAACGCTGGACCCCTCATGACCTCTTGCCACCCTTAGGCACACTGTATTTCGGATTTAATGGCTGGAGTTGTCTCCTCCTTTTTCACGGGGAAAACATCGCCGCACTGACCCAGTAGCTGGGCACTCAGTTTACACAGCTCCTGGTCTGGTACCGGAGGGTTGAAGGATTGGTCCAAGTTCTGAACGAAATAATCGTAAAATATGGCGTCATTTTTTTAATGTTACACAGTAAAAACACTGTCAATTATTTTGGACGATTATCATACTGTAAAATGTTTTTTGTTAAATAAATGAAAAGTTTATTTTAGATTGGACATCCCTTACCGTGTCGACTCTACAGAGTTTCCGTCGGATCTCGATATCTTTCCTGGCACACAGCGCCCTGCGGAACTTGCCGATTTTGGCTAGGATGTCCTTTTTGGAGGAAAATGCTGCCGATCTCTCTGTCTGGACTTTCTTGAGAGAATCTTGTAGTTCATACACCACTGGTTTTGATGATGTCTCTAAATTTACATAATTTTTTTTTAAAATTATTAATAAGTAAAACATGAAGCTCTCCTTTATCAGATGCAATCCTACATTTAGCTAACTCAACAACAAAAGAACCCCAAAATGACTACACTGCTTACCTTTTTCTCTTTGAGCCTCAAGCTCCTGTTGACAAGAATTCTGGATTTTCTCAAACAGCTTCTCTCCAGCAAACTCCTTGGAAACACCAAGTGAGGCAAAGATAGCAGGTGCCCTGAAGCGCTGGAGAGCTGAACCAGTACTGGCCAGTTTGGGTTGTGAAGACTGAACCAAACTTGTCCAGTCTATGTCAACTATGTCCATTATACCTACAATCACACAGAACTTATCATAAACTGGAATTCAGGACAAAAGGGGGAGGGGGCCAACAGGGGGTGACAGGGGCTTACAGTGGCACACAGGGGATATGTACAGTGGGTGACAGGGGATTACAGGGTGTACTGGGGCTGTGTACAGGGACTGACAGGGGGTGCACAGGGGATGACAGGGAAAACACTAGGGGTGACAGGGAGAGACAGGGGATTTTCATACGGACAGGGGTTTTTAGAGCCAGTAGTGGTCAAAGGGGGAGGGGGCCAACAGACGAAAGATAATAGAAGAATATAATATTAACATTGAAATTTTTTGGGTGGGAAAAATGAATTTGGTTTACAGTTTAAATCATCTTGATGTATTTCTCTTTGTGCTTGTACTTTAAAATGACAACAAAAAATGCCTGTCAAATAAATAAATAAGAGGCCCAATGGGCCACATCGCTCACCTGAGCAACAATGGCTTTATATGGGTGTTCAAAGGATATTGTGCCATATGGCACCTCGGTAGATTAACAAAAAATAAATATCTGAATTTTACCCTTATTTTTGCATATACTTAATCTTTGCCATATGAGAGCATATAGGTACATTTTCTCCCTCCACTACTTACTACTTATTGTATTTTATCAAAAAATTTCCTACATGTGAAAGAAGAAAATTGTACCTCAATGTGCCCAAATTAAAAACATTCAAAAATTTAATTCATCTTCTCCATTATGAACAACTGCTGTTGGCGTAAACTCGTGTGACGTTTTATAACCTTACTCACTTGATTGATGAATAAACTCGACTGAAAAATGTTGTCACATGATATGTTAAAGACTATTAAAGAACTATGGAAACTCTTTAAAAGACGTCACTTTTATTTACTCGTGTTTATTAAACTATCAAAATTGGTGTAGATTTATTATAATAGTCATCCTATAGGAAGGTGCCCCAGAGAGAAGTTATAGCATATCATCCGTTTAATTTTTCAGTACAAGTATTTAATGTTTAGCAAGACATTTCTAATGATCAACCAAAATTTCAGCATCAATCTTAGAATTTTAAGCAAATTACAGAGCTAGGTTTCAGTCATGGTTTTGTTCACAGGAGTTTATTACATTAACTTAAGATTTTTTAAACTTGGTATTTCCTATTCAGCATTTAAAATGGTAAACAAACTAAAGCATGACCTCAGCTCTGTGTTTGTACAAACATAGAATTGTGAGCAAAGCTCTCTATCTTTCTTATAACTCAAAGCTTGACACTCAAATACGGTTTGTAAATCGAATATTGAAAACAATTAAAAGAGAGAAAAATGCACTAAAACAAAGAAAGAGCACAATTTATTTTCGAGAATGAATCACATATAAACCTACATATTTCTATCAGTGAAAATAATCTCTGTTTAGACTGAAAATGCTGAGCATCTTACAAAACACATTGCATTAATCAACCATAACGCAGAGATACTGAATAACCAATAGAATGAATAGTATTTTTTAGTTACTAAGTATGTTGTTTATGCATCCGATTTTGCTCATTTTGCGCAGGTAAACAATCTGCTGTCTGATTTAACAAAGTCTCTGTTTAATCTAATACCTAAAAAAATTCCAAAATAGAGGCGATAGTTCTCCTCAGTTAACGCATAATTAATGAAAATGAAACAAAAATCAAAACAAGCTAAAACCACTGTCACAAATGAAAATGTCAATGCACTGAAATATTTAACCTCAATTTACTTCACCAAATCGGCACCGATACATTTTGCATGTTTCAAAGATTGAAACGTCTGCTTCAAACAAAGAACCTCGTTTTCGAGATAAAATACCCAACCCGAAGTTATAAATTGAAGATCCCCCCCTTTTCTTTATTATTATTTTTGTAATTAACTCAAATTTGACACAGAATTAGCCCTTGATTTTTGCAATTTATATTTTCCTTTCCATAAGGATTATTTATGCTAAATTACATTGAATTTGACTTGGCAGTTCTTGAGAAGAAGATTTTTAAAAATGCACCCCTCTGTTTTACTGTTTCAAGGTTTTCTCCGCTTTCAAAATGTAAAAGTTTACAGACGGACGGACGGTCAGACAGACGACGGACAAATTGTGATCAGAAAAGCTCACTTGAGCTTTTAGCTCAGGTGAGCTAAAAAAATCTTTCTTACTGGGTTTCTTTTCCTCTTCCCCAATAACACTGCCCTCTTCACTTGATATCTCCTCCAGAGACAAATTGTCATCAGAATTCTCCTCCTCATCTGTAACAGATCAGCATAAATCTTTTATTTTTTCTACACATATTGTTCTCTTATTGCAAATCAGAGTCCCTTAAATATATTACAATCAAAAGTTTTTATAGGAGACAAGTGATTAATCTGATTCCCTATAAACTATTATTCTTTACTATCTCATGCATTTTACAGAAAAAAGTTTTTCCACTTACCTATATCATTCTTGTCCTCTTCTTTTGGGGGTGGAGCCACTGTTTTGCTCTCTGAAGTCTCTCTTTTGCTCCTCTCTTTTTCTCTGTCTTCTATAGAGCTGGCTCTTGCTTTACTGTAAATAGACACAAGTCCTGTAATACAAGCGCTCTCAAGACAACACATAGACACAAGTCTAATACAAGAGCTCTCAAGAAAACACATAGACACAAGTCTAATACAAGAGCTCTCAAGAAAACACATTTTCACTTTAACTTTTTCAACTTCCCCGATCAGGATTTAAGAATGTTTCCTCTTCTTATCCCTTTCAGTTCTTATAACATCTTTTCAATTTCTAAGGTTTGTTTTTTCACCTTCCCAAAAAAAAAGACTTTTTAAACCAGACAGGGTTTCACATTTTCAAATGCCCTTGACTGAAGGACCAGTTATCTCGATCTACTCACCTTGACCTTTCTTTGCTGCTAGGTCGACTAGAGGTTCTGTTGTCTGGTGAGCGGTCACGTCTACTGCGGTCAAACGAGGATCGTCTGCTTCGGTTGTCACGGTGACTGCTGCGCCCGTTGCTGCCTATGCTGCTACGACTCTGACTTCTCTGTCGGCGAGTTTGAAGATGTTCCGGTAAAGCAGATGCCATCTGTATTGTAAGCAAATGTCTGATCATTTCATCAAGCGAAAAAGTATTTCTATTTCAGATATTCATAAAATACAGAAAAAATGTAAAATTGTCATTTTCCCAACAAATTCCCTTGAGGTCCAATGGATAACTTTTTACATGAAAACCTAAGGAATCAGGATGGTAAAGATATGTTTTTTTTCTTAAAATAAATTGATATTATAATAGGACATGATTTTAAATTTCTTGAAGCACATAACAACAAGTAAAAGAAGTCACTTATGTATTTCTGATAAAGATAACTTGCAAAACTGCATACAAAATGGGAGCCCCCAACACCCCCGTCACTTTCACCCACCTGCTCTTTCTCAGTGTCGTCTGCTGTTTTGGGGACCTCCTCTGAATCCTCTGACCAATCACTGTGCTTGTTATCTGGCTGGCTGCCCTGAGATCGTCTGCTGACTGGAACAAGAGAAATGGAGGGCAGAGAGTAAAAAACGGTGGTCATACAATGGAGCATACTGGATAGCAAAGGAACCTTGCCGTAAGAATAGTAAAACTATGGTATGTATACCTGATTTGCGGTCCTCCTCTTTAGGTTTGTCACTACTTTTTCTGTCATCTACAAAGGTATGTGTATTATGTAAGGTAATCCGCACATCGATATGTATATTGATTAAATAAAATGACCCTCTTTCAAACTAATAAATTAAATGGTTCAAATAATGAATTATCAAATGAGTTACTGAATTAACAATCTTGTTTTTGTTACCTGAGAGTAATTTTGTCAAGATATTTACCTTCCTTGTCTGTCTTCCTTTTCTTTCTTCTGTCTTGATCTCGCTGATCCCCTTTGACCTCAGGTGACCTTGACCTCTTGGATATCCTTGACCTTCTGTCTTCCTCAACCGAGAAAGGCTGTTTACAAAGAGATCAACAAAATGTGTGAGCAACAAAAGGCATGTTGATTGAATACTCTATGAACTCCCATAAACAAATTTATATGAATATCAATTAATAAGAACTGAGTTTATATAAATGTATAAAAATTAGGGAAGGGGGGGTTACAGTCCCTGAAACATTCTACTTTCCCACTTGAACGGTGAGTGAATGGTGAGCACATGGTGAGCGCACGCTGAACGGAATCTGGTGAGTGCTAATGAATGGTAAACGGTGAGCAAACGGAGTGCAAATAGAGCGCAAACATGAGCGCAAAGTAAATGGTGAACGCACGGTGAATGATATGTGAACACATGATGAACTTTTCATTTGGAGGTCCTCGGGAGTTATTCTTATTTTATGTTTCATCGGTAATCAGGAATAAATAACAAATAGACTACATGTATGTATTGTTATCAGCCTAAATATAATATTATCTGACTGAACGATAAGTGAACGCTGAACGAACGGTGAGCGCAAGGTGAACGCTTTGTGAACCCACGGTGAGCGCACTGTGAGCGCTTTGTAAATGGCGAGCGTGAACAGAGCAAAGCGGAGAGTGCAAGTGAATGCACTGTGAGCGCACAGTGAACGCATGGAAAAATGGGAAAGTAGAGCGTTTCAGGGACTGTATATTTCATGCTTATTATTTCAATGAGTTGAAGAGCACTGTTTATGTATAGTGTGAGCCAGATAAGGTTAAGGGGAGAGAACATTAGGTCTGGACAAGTTTGATTTTTTTAGAAGTCTGATCTGCTCAATCTGAGGGGATATGCACTCTGTGAATGATACATGAGTCAGATTGAGCTAAAAAGTTGGGTGGGGGAATGTATGGTCTGGACAAGGATTTAACCCATAAGTCTGTTATGACCTTAACCTTGGTTAAAGGTAATTGCACCAAAGGCACTCTATTGGTTATGATAAGCCAGAATTGCCAATGGGAAGAGGACATATATTCTGGTCAAGTGATGTAATAAAGAGCATATTCACTGTAGAACTGCCAATGAATGATGCTTTAATTAGTTAAATGTGTGTTTTGGTTCTTACACTAGAGGCGTGTCTCTCCCTCCCCTTTCTCTCGGACTTCTCGCTGCCTCGGTCCCAGTCCCGTGACCTAGATTTCTCCTCCTCCTCTCCCCCCTTAGTTGACATCTTCTCTACAGGAGCCACTGCACTTGACTTACTTCTACAACAAAAGCCAAAGGTTGAATATTCTGAACTCAATTATCTAATAAGGATGCATAAATGTATAAAAGATTAGTACAGAGTAAAATCAAAAGTTGTCCAATACCTGTGAGAAAGGGCCGGTGACACCTCTCTCTTGCTGCGATGGGATTCTGCTGGTGACAATTCCTTGCTCCTTTTTGTAGAAGGGGTGGGGGATATGTCCCTAGCCTTCTTCGTGGAAGGGGTGGGGGATATGTCCCTAGCCTTCTTTGTGGAGGGGGTGGGGGATATGTCTCTGACCCTCTTTGTAGAAGGGGTGGGGGATAGGTCAGCTTCCCTTCTGGGTGCAGGTGACACTGATCGGTCCTTATCATCATGCCCTCGTTTTCTGTAAGAGATCAATGCTCATGTTATGTACGACTTATCTCATTATCTTTGATAATGACATTTGGACTCATACTGTATACAGAAAAATATTCGCCCCCATTTTATTTTTGCCCCTTTCGTCCTCAACAGTGGGTGAATTTAAGACTGGGTGAATTCCAATGTCTAAAATTATCTCTCTTTAAACACAACTATGTCTGGGCGAAGTCAAGACGAGGCGAACCATGTTCAATTGAATAAGGGCAAAAATATTATGGGGTGAAAATAACCCTGTATACAGTATGTTGGCACCATAGATATTTATGTCCTGATATACATTTCAACAAAAGTTTAAGAAAAATTTAATCCACGAAGCAGTTTCAGAGCCATTATCTAAGTTTCTTTCAAGGCTATTTTAAGCTTTGTCCAATGGTTCAAGTGGAATCTAAGTGAGTGTTAAAGTCCTGTGGTTCTACCTGCTCTCCTTTCTTGGCTCCACTTTCTCTTTCCTGTCTTTGTGTTCCTCTACTTTTTCTTCTTCTTTGGATTTTTCCTTGTGAGACTTCTTTACTTTCTTGTCCTTTTTCTTTGTCTGTTAAATGAAAAAAACGAATTTCCTGAACATGCGGAATATGCTTGTGTTTTACAAATGTGTTTTTACAATTGAAAAATGCTTTTCAAAGAGATTACTAGACATCACTGAGATGGACTGAGGTTTTTTTAAAGGGCCCTTGTTTATTCCTTTAAGAGGACTTTGCTTTACATTTACTACTGACATTAAGATCATTGTACATCCTATATCCAACAAGCAATCCATGGGAATAGTGTAGGGGGATAGGGTTGTTGAAAGGAAAAATATGGTCTCGACAAAGATTCAATTGAGAGATCCACTATGACCTTCACATAGAAACTTGGTTTAAAATGACATTTTCGACACACAGATCATTATCAAAGCCATAAGTGGGGCCCTCAATAGTAATGTTTTACTTTCATATAAACTAGCTGAATCTGATTGGATGAAACATATATTAATAAAATATGATCCTCTGAATGACCAAACCCTGCTCTCCCAGGTGATATAAAATAGCAACAGGCAACACTCCATGACTGTGGCTGATATTTGCAAAATATATCACAGTGCTATATTTATATATGCATGTACCATGTTTTTATCTATGACTGATGAAATCTTGACCTTTTTCTGTAGAAAGATATGACTTACTGGTGTAGGATCGCCTTTATCTCGAGATGTCCTATCTCGCCCTTGACTGGACCTCTCTTCCCTCTCGATATCTCTCTTCCCCCTGTCCTCCACTTCTCCTTTGACCTTCTCTGTCTCTCTATCCCCAGCTGACCTTTCTGGTGACTCCTCCCATTTTTTGTCATGTGACTTCTCTCTCATCCGATTAGGTGAGGCCTCCATTGGTTTCTCTACAGAGCCAGCCTTCTGTCTATCACTTGTCCCTCTCCCTCTTTCATCCCTCCTTCTTTCTTCTCTCTTCCTATCCACTGATCGGTCCCCCTTTTTATCCCCTGCCTCCTCCTTTCTTCTGTCTCCCTCCTCACGGTGCTTCTCTTTTGATTCTCCCCTTGATGGGCCCCCTAGCTGCCTGTCAGGTGATCCCTCCCTTCTGCGATCCCTTATGTCCCCCTTTCGGTCCTGAGACAAATCCTGCCTTCTGTCTATGGATGCCCCACTTCTACGATCTCTGTCATAGTCTGACCTTCCGAGAGAATCGACCTTGTCCCTATCCCCTCTCTCTGACCTATCATCACCAAAGCGATCTCGCTTTGACCTGCTGTCATCTCGCCTATCGTCATTTTTTCTTTCATAGCGACTGTATAATGAAAAAAAAAATATTGCATCAACAAAAATTATTTCCATAATTCTTACTGCATACAAATACATATGCTTCTACTATCAGTTTTATCTAATGAATCTTTGTGTTTACAAATCTTCTTCGAAATTATACCATGTATGAACCAGATTTTTTCATGATTAAAAAATGTCTACAGACACACACCTATCCCTGAATCTGTCGTCAGGCCGGTCCAAGAAGCGGTCATCCCTGGGGGGTGGTGGAAAGTCCCTCCTCTCATCGTGTCTGCTCTCCCATTCCCTGCGGTCAGGGTAGAACTCCTCCCTCAGGTCCTGGCGGTCCCAGTCCGCCCTCTCACCGCGGAGGTCTCTTGGTGAGTCATATCTGGCACCTGTAAATGGTAAAGGGGATATGCATCGCAATAAACACATGCAAGTGATGCCAGGGCTCTCTTTTGATAACTCTCTTTCCACCTTCACCTAGGAAAAAAATCTAATAAAAATGAACTATTGTTTTCAATTTTTATAAGGTAAAAGTGTAAATAAAAGAAAAACATACTAGACATACCTATAATAATCAAAAATTTGACTTCCCAATACTTTAATTGATGTTAATAAAATGACTTACTCGTACACTTGTTAAAACAGATAATTTTTATTTTCATTTACAACTAAAAGGACAAATTTTAACCCAAGATACCTTATTCTTGAGAAATATTCATTCTACATGCAACAAAAACTTAATATATAAAGTACATGTACATCATAACATGACCCTAAAACATGTTCACCCAGTGCATCGGTAATCATTGCCCTTTACAGTATTTGACCTAGTTTTTCAAAGTTGATTGACCTTGACCTTAACAGTCAATTGACCTTGACCTTATTATTCTATTGACCTTATCTTTCAAAGTCAACTTACCTGAACTCTGTCATACTAAATTCGAAGTCTTTAATTGTAAAGTTTTATTGGTTTAACTGCGACATAAAATATAAAAAAACATATAGCCAGACAAGAAATACACAGCAGTATTCCTTTTGAGTATTGTGTGGTTGATGCAAAAAATACAAGACTTCAATATGCATTCATTCATGAAAAAATGAAAAAAAAAAAAAAAGCAAAATAAGTGCCAAAAATTAGAAAAGTGAAAATCAGTGAAATAGATTCATACAATCTATCTAGTAAATAAAGATTACATACTGGTATGACAAAAGTGTTGGTCAATACCAATGAGAGAAAATTCGGTGTTTTGAAGATTTTTCTACCCAACTGAAAGACAAGTTGTGAACATTAGATGGAAGTGTATTTCATGATTAGTTTAACACTGTTGACCTTTTGACGTGACACAGTTTTGGGGGCACAAACCTGGGATTGGGGGTCCATAATCTGCATACCGGTCGGGGGGTCGGTAACCTCTGTCAGGGCCTACAAACATACAATGTTAGTATCAAACAAGTGGTTACGCATCAATGCTCACATTGTCTCTACATCACTGGCCACGGCCTTGACATGCAGGGGTTTCCAAGGCAACAAACCATGCCCCTGAAATTGATCTACATGTATCTCTATGGCATAATTTGTGTCCGACTACAAGTGTTTGAAAAATAGAACAGACTACTTGTAGATAAATAAGTGTGTTTTGCATAAGTGTGTAGTTTACCTTAATCGTTATTGATTGAAAGTCATAAAAAGCGTGTGGTTAAAAAATTGTGTTTTGAAAAAAAAAATAAGCAGAAGCGAACCAAATTATTATAGCCATAAAGCGATGATGAAGAATGCACATAATATCGGATCTTCCTGGATTTAATATTTTGTTGAATATTTAATTAATTCAGGTGAATGTATTTGCAAGACAAACATAAACAATGTAAAATGCCATAGGCCTTCCCCAACTAAACAATAAAACAAAATTCAACATCTGTTTCATTTATTATATAAAATGCAAAACTTAGAATATGATAAACTGCATGCTTCATGATTTAAAGAAATATTTGATATACATGCTTCCTTAAAATTTAGAAAACTAGAGACGATGATACGAGACTGATATATATCAAGATGAGACCTGCACAGTTAAAATTAATTGACATTTCAATATAATTATCATTTTTTTTTGAGTTGATACTTGAAGATCTAGATGTTGTCTTTCATGTCCTATTCAATTTCAGATACTGTAGCATTCTGGACTGCAAAACTACTACTTCATAAACAAAATATTTTTGGAACTCAGTAATTATGAAATATGTAAACTATAAATGACAGAAAAATGATCAAAGCCATTCCACTCAAGATTTTAACTACAGAAGTTATTGGCTGTCTTACCCATCAGAGGCTGTGGTTGTGGGGCACCACGTGTTCTAGGCGCTGGAGGCCAGGCACCATCGCGGCGGCTCTGTCCCCAGGCATAATCAGCAGGGGGAGGTGCACGTCCCTCGTAGGGGTCACGACCTTTAAAGTAAATCAATGGTTTGTCATTTGTTAATACACGTTATGATCTGAAATTTAAAACAATGTTTAGCTATCCTGAAATACTGCATGTCCGGTAATTTACATGGCGATCTAATTTTTCATTTTTTTGCAATCACTTTTTCAAATATTCAAAATACAGACATTTTATTCGCTATTGTTGGCTATAAAAATCTGTTCAAATTGCAAAAAGATTGCCACAGATGAAAAAAGTTTTACGTCTTTCTAGTTTTCTTAAATTTTGTGACATGCGGAAAAAACCCAGATATTCAGTACACCCTATGTATTCAGGTGTTTGCCTTGAACACTTTACAGGCTTAACTGAAACCACAGATGTTCAAAACAGTTCATTTTTTATAAAGAAAAATATATACATCAAGAAAGGAGCTCTCCCATTCGTGATAACATCAAATACAGATTGGCCAGCACCTGAGTTTCCTACCTTCATATCTTGGATCCCTGGCCTCGTATCTCTGCTCCCTCCCCCCATATCTATCCCTGTCCCTGGCATATCGATCTCTGTCATAGGCATCAGCTGGTGGAGGTCCTCTCTTATACTCTGGAGGGCCTCTCTTGTCCCTGTCGAATACCTCTGGGGGACCTCGCTTGTCTCTGTCGTATCTGTCCGGGGGAGGTCCCCTCCTGTCTCTGTCATAAGGTTCAGGCTGAGGAAGACCTCCTCTCTGACCATACCTGTCCCTAGGCTGATCTCTGAGGTCCTCTAGATGAGGGGTTGGGGTGGGGGCATAGCGGTCATCATATCCCTCCCGCCCTTTGTCCAGATATCTACCTCGACTGAAATATTCAAAATCAGATTTAAAACACATTTTAAAATGCGTTTGAATGTGTACCTTAACATTAAAAAGCAACCCTTTTTATATTTCATTTTGTAAATCTACCAGGGTATCTCAATTTTTTTTTTTTTTACAGACTTGTTCCATACTGCAATATGAATGATATAATGAAGCACAGACACATGTTGGTTTCAATTATCAAAACCATAATTTGTTATATACAGTAAGTTCATAAATCAATTTTACGATTAAAATGAAAAGGACCTAAAGAATGTTTGCAGTAACAGTGTTTTACTGTAGCAAGAACATAATCTAACAACACAGATGAGGACTGAACTCTGACCTTGCTTCATACTCTGCGCTGGGAGCGGGGTCATGACCCCTCTCATACCTCCGGTCTCCTGGGGAGGGGTACCTGCCGGCTCGGCCGGGGTCTTCCTTGTCCCTGCCCCTGCCTTCCTCCTCCACCCTCCTGTCTTTGGAATACCTGGGCCCTTCATCTCTCCGGTCCCTGGGGGAGGGGTCACGACGACTTCTCTGGTACTGGGACCCTGACCTACATAGAGTTCATGCATCTCAGACTTGATATAGAATATTCAATATAAATTTAAATACCTTGACCTTCATTACATTATGTCATATGCAATAAAGTAAATTGTTCTTGATTGAAAGAATAAATAGTCTCTTATATTAGCACATTGGCAACAATTTGAAAAGTCATATATAACAAAAATTTGGATATTCCAACTATCATTTCACTTAACTTTTACTTTGTCGAGATAAACAAGAGCACTATGCTGTTTAAAGTGGTGTCCCCTTACTTTGTACTACTTGTAATTAATACAGACACATTAGATAAGTGTATAAACCCCTTACCTGAGGGACTCTGAGGGAGAAAACTCCTTCTTGCTGTACGGCTCTTGAGCCTTCAGTACGAGGTCAGCGGATGGACTTCTCCTTCGCTCCCTCCCTGGGGGACTCGAACCCCCCCGTCGGTCCTGAGACTTGTACCCCTTTGTTGACCGACCGTCCACGTACTCCTTCGGGGACCCTCTCTGCTGTTCATAGTCGTCTCTCCTTGAGCTTCTCTGTTCCCGACTGTCAGGTGGTGGATCGTACTTCTTAGATTGATAACTTTTGTCACTTTTAGAGTACATCTCTGTGTCACTATTGGATAGGTAGTCTTTTTCAGAGTCCTTATGCCTCTTCTTCTGTTCTTTTTTTCCCTTCTTCTTACCTCCCTTTGAATCCACATGATCTGATGACGGAGACCTGTCCTTTTTTACCTCTCGTGGCTCCGGAGTCAATTCCCTATGCTTGCCTTTCTTGTATTTCTCTTTCATATAATTTTCCAACTCCAGCTGAGCTCTAATGGCTTTCTTTCCCTTCTTGCTCATGGGAGAATTTCCCTGCTGCTGAACCAGATACTTTTCGTATTCATCAGGTGACCTTCGTGACCTCTCATATTCAGCTGAGGGTGACCTTGACCTAGATATAGAGCGTGAGGGTGATCGCGACCACGACGACATCTTCTTGGCCGCTGCTTTCTTGGCTAGTTCATCCTCATACTCTTCCTCTGAATGGAAACTCAGAATGGGTTTCTCCGAGGATTTGGACTTGATGCCTTTCATTTTGATTTTCTTCAACTTCATCTCTTGGTCTTCTTCTTCGGAGAACTCTGCTTGCTTCTTCTCCAGTGATTTCTTCTTCTTGTGTTTTTTCTTTGGGGAGTCTCTATCTTCACTCCTGTACAGATAATTTTAGATAAACAAACATACTGCAGTCTTAACAAAATAAGAATTACATCTGAAGCAACAGAACATAATCCAGATTTTTTTTGTAGTCCTTTCTTGTTCTTCCTTTACTGTTACAATTTATAATTGAATTAACGTCTATTTTTACCATGGTGGATAATCAAAATAAGCTCAAAAATTGAAATTTTGCTTTGAATGTGCCTCTTTTATGAGATTTGCTGTGTGCCTCAATGTTAAGAAATGTCTGACAACTGTGTCCATGGATACCTCTTCCTGGAGGCTGGGCTGGGGGTCCGGATCTCCCTGGCTTTAGGTGACTTCATCTTGTGCTTCTTCTCTTTCTTCTTCTTACTGAAATATTCACACAATATGTAAGTATCTTGATTACAAGCATTATCAATACTATATCTGAATGAGCATTTCTATCTTCAACAGTAATTCTACAGGTCTAATTCAATTCAGATGCTAAAGAATGTCCGAATACCACCCAACTGACAGAGATCAAGCATTCTGTCTCTTGATAAAAAAAAAATATCCTTTCTACCAGACATAATTAATTACAATTAGGCAAAAGGATCAATTTTGTAGGTGATTATCTTCTGCATTCAGCACAAAAGTTTGTTCTTTTTCTCTGGACTTACCTTGGAGACGTAGATTTTTTTGTTCTTTCTCTCTGGACTTACCTTGGAGACGTAGATTTTTTGTTCTTTCTCTCTGGACTTACCTTGGAGACGTAGATTTTTTTGTTCTTTCTCTTTGGACTTACCTTGGAGACGTAGATTTTTTTGTTCTTTCTCTCTGGACTTACCTTGGAGACCTAGATTTTTTGTTCTTTTTCTCTGGACTTACCTTGGAGACGTAGATTTTTTGTTCTTTCTCTCTGGACTTACCTTGGAGACCTAGATTTTTTGTTCTTTCTCACTGGACTTACCTTGGAGATCTGCCCTTTTTGTACTTTCGCTCTGGATTTTCCATTTCGTCCTCGCTGCTACTCAGCTAAATGTATGTAAAATATTTACGCATAATGAACATACAAAAATAGGGTGAGAACCTAATAAGTTGCAAGAACTTGTATTCGAACCCTTAATTTGTATATCATATATACAATAAAATATGTTCAAACCAACCATATAAAATACAAGATTGTTAGATTTAATATTTGTGCATCCTTATAAACATGTTAAACATTTTTGTTTTATATCAAAATGTTACTAGTACATGTATTGATACTTTTAAGTTCTAAATACTCAAAAAAAAAATATGAGGACAACTCCTACATTAAATTGATTTGATTATCAAAAAATATCAATAATTTTCACTTTCATTTTCAAAAATGTTTCTTTGCTTGCAATACAACAATGATACAAGCTATTACCCATTTTTGAAACAAAGAGGGGAGGGGTGCCTGCTAAATTAATCCATGACAAACAATGTTTATTATCTATCCATTACAATGCATGAATTGTTAACAGTCATTTAAAAAAAACATTATAAACCACTGCTTAAATATAGCATTCATAGAATATAATAAATTTAAGATTTAAGAGTATATATATAATTCACCATCTCTTGCTATAGATTATTAAAAGGGAGTTGATTGGGGGGGGGGGGGGGGGGAGGGGGGGGGGCATTGCCCATAAAAACAATGGATCAGACATCAGCAGGCATTGGTGGACTCACCTTTTTCTGGATGGTGATGTTTTCCCTGGCCTCCTCCTCCTGTGACAGTTGACTTAACTCTTTCTGAATCAGCTGACGCTGCCTTTCTAGCTCAAGTTCCTTCTTGAAATCCAAATCTACAACAACGATTCTCATTAACACAATCTGTATGTGCAACTGGTTTTCTGGAAATGACTGAACAAAGTTGTAATGTATAGAAGTGGTTTTTCCCCTGGGCTATTTTTAGATCTGTACGCAATGTAGTGCAAATTGAAAGTACATGTACAGAAGGGCATCTACAGTGTGCTTCAACTTTTTTATTATGTAAAACTCTTGGAACTTGAACTACAATGATTAGTAAGTTTCTTTAACTTTTCTTGTTATTTACTTTCCTTTCACCATTTTTTTTAACTTTATATTATACTTTTTACTTTATATTATAATTTTATAATCTCACTCAATACTATATTCATTTTCATGAAAAGGGTGATGTCATATTTGTTATCTAAGAGGAATTAGAGAAATCAATATAATTCATGTAGGGTCTATGTCTGGTTAGTGATGAAGCACAGATCTCCTTTTGCAAATATGATTTAATTAAAACAAATCGCAAATTTAACTAAGATAAAAGATATAAAGAAAAATATTTTCAGTTGGTAATTGTGAGCACTAAGAAAAAATCTCCAATCAAAAATACTGGTACGACCATTTAACATTCCCCTTTTGTAGATTGTTTCTCCAACTCGAAGTAAACTTGCTGCTGAACAGTAACCCCATTCCCCACCCCGCCTTCCCTCCTTCTTCTTTAGGTAGATAGTACCTGGGCGGTCAGAAGGGGGTCGTTCCTGCTCCCAACTGTCCCCCGAGCTGTCGCTATCACTGTCCGGGGCGGCCGCCTTCTTGCTGACGATGGATCGGATCTTCTCCTTCTTGACCTTGCTACGACTTCGCTGATCCGTGTCCGAGTCACTTGCCTCAATTTCTTTTTTAAAATGTTTGGGTCTCGCTCTCGATTTGTCGGGGCTGTCTTCTCCTCTAAAAAGGCAAACATATTTAATTTATAAATAATAAGCATCTTGCATTTTACCCTGAGCACAAAAAGATAGCAGCATTGCAAAATAAGTTCTATTCCTGCAGAAGGCACGATTTACAAATTAACCTCTATAATACAACACCTTACGAACAGTGACATATTCTGTAACATTACTTTTGATCAACCTTTTAATACTCATGTTCTAAAATTGTTCAGTTTTGATGAGTCAGTTTCTTCTTAATATTTATACCTAATAACAACTATATGCATGCGAACATGCCTGTTTGGTCATACATGTATTTAGCAATTCACCACCTGTAATTTGATAAAATACATTGTTACATGGTGCAAACAGACTACAATAACTGTAATATATTACTTTTATATCTCATAAGATGTCGAATTTACCATACTGAAAACCCCCACAAAACTGTAAATTTAAGACCAATTGTACAAAGATGAATTAAACAACAATGGTATGCACAATGTACAATGTACTAATAATTGAGTCATTTTGAAATACAACACTACATGTATCTAAAGAACTAATTTTCACCGATTTCTTAAAAGAAAATGAAATAGCCCCATGCTGAAATCTACCTGGCTTTTTTATAAGGAGGACCGTGCTGAAATTTACAACTGTTTCCAAAGTTACACTCTCCGCTTATCAACCAACGGCGACACTTAGTGTTGTAGGAACTTTCTCCACGCTGTAAATCAAAATCAATTGCTTTTTACTGACCAAATGTAATTAAAATTGAAAGTAAAATAAAAATTAAACTTTAGTACTGTAAATGTTCTCTTGAAAAAAAAGCTTGTACCATATAAGTGCAGCAATAACCCGTAACAAATTTTTGAAAATTGATAACATTCTATATTATAAGATAATTATCAACAACTATTTACACCATCTTACTAATACTGCATGAAAATGAAAAACAAAAAATTAAAGAACAAGTTCAATAACATGTAAATGTTAACTAATCCGAGAATTCTCTGACTCATGTGCATGGGACATTGCATCAGAGCTCGGACCAACATGATTTCAAGCATTTTTCAATTTATAGTGTATGTGCTCCAACATTTTGTCCCATAAAGGTCTATTCATAAAATGAGGGGTGCAAGTGCTATTGGAGTTCTGGATTAATAATAACGTGTATCATACATGTATGTCCATACCCCACAATTCACAATGTCTCTATCATTATATGTTCTTCTACACACATTCTCTCATCAGTATTAAACATATATAACGACACAACAAAGAAAATTAATACATGTACAAGCAATATGCTAAGAGACTTTTGAATTGAATGGTTTAAACAACTCCGAGTGAAAGGTTTTTGTAACTCTAAAGACATTTTCACATAAAAACTAAACATTCTATAAGTAATTCATTGATGAAGAGAACTTTCTGATTTCAAAAAGAGTAAGAGCACCAACTGTAAGCAAATCTAGTATTCTAGTTTTAAGTATTCTGTTTGCAAATTCTTAATTATACTGGCCTAAGACCAGTTCTCACAAAGTACCATACAGAATAGACCCTTTCAGGAGAACTGCAGTACTGCTCTCTTGCAGGGCAAATTGATAAATTTGGCAAAGATTTAGGGCCAAAATTAAAAATTGATTTGCTTGATGAACTCCGACCAACCCATCAAAATTGCCCCTACCCAATAAATTTTTTGAATTTGATTTTTTTTTAATTGATTGTCCATGTCATATTAAAAACTCATAAATATTGAATTTGTTAAATTTGTTGATGTTAAGTCAAATTACACCAAACTTTATCATTTGGCATTTCAAAAGAGCAGTACCACACTTAATGTGAAGGGGTCTGTATACTGCATATTATACATGCTAAAGTGGCATAGCAATGCATTGGCGAGAAATGGTCTCAAGCCTGTAAGGTAGTCTTTCTTTGCCAAAACTTAACAACTCGTTTAAAAAAAGTTTGAGGTTCAGAGCCATATTACTGTAGCCAAAATGCCAGTGATAATTGGATAAAAAAACCATGTCAATTACGTGAAGTAAATAAAAATTCGAAAATGAAACCATGTGGCCCACATCATGAGTGAAATTTTCTTGTAAACACACCATCGAATTTTACCGAAATTAAATGTCAATCTTTCAGTTAAATAAAATATACAGCTTTACACACTTTGTTTCTATAAATGATTGATACTGATAGTGTAATGCGGTTAAATCTCAAAATATTCATTGATAATTTCTCTTTACATCGTCTAGTTGTTTACGAGCTCCGGGACCAAGCCTTTCAAAAACACTTGGTTTGCGCCTATCTCCCTCATCCGGGACAGACTTAGCAGAATCAACAGTTACTCTTCTCTTAATTTTGCTCATTTCACAACACCACAATACATGAAAATGGAATGCAAGCAAGTTTCTTATCACATCGACATTTCCACCCGTACATTAGACGCCATGTTGATGTTCATCGACTAAATCTCGAACCTGGAGAAAACAGAGGAAATATTTCCGGCGAAGTGACAAAAATGGAGGTGTGTGTTGATTCTGTGATTTCGGCAATAAATGCGGAGAGTGGGGGTAATGACAAACGTCATGATGTTATGTTTCTAAATATAATTGAGTAAAACGAATGCTCTAAAAATTATACGTACGATTTCAGGTGCCATACGCGTGGAGCTCTGTGCCAATCTGTCGGAAGGGGGGACAACTCCAACCACAGGTAAAGAAAAGAATGTGGGTTCTATTTTAAAATGCACAGCACAAAAACAAGTGAACTCTTATATGTCTTCAAATGTGATTTTTTGATAATGTGCATTGTAAATGATGTATTGTTAATACATTTTAATCAAGAAGAAAAGTAAAATTATCATAGAAGCCCGTGAAAAAGAAGGAATAGTTCAGGTCCAATTGTCTCAAAATTGGAAAAAAATCGCATTGACAAGCTAAACAACAAAATGAGCTAACAAGGTATGGTCATTTTGAAAAGTTTGTGTGACGGTCGACAGACCGGTTTGAAATTACCATCACCAGATTCTGTAGCTCAGTAGCACTAGGTAGAGCATGTCCTGACTAGAGATTCAGGGGGCCCTGGTTCAAATCCCAGTCTGGTCCGTCATTATTTTTTACATCCCATTACATTTGGTGCTGTGCCAACCCCTGAAATAGACAGGTTACTTCCTGCCAGGGGAATAAGCCTGGGAAGATCTTCGAGGATGTAGATTATTTAAGGGGGAGAATGTGACGGTCTGATAGACCAGTTTGAATACCAGCACCAGATCAATAGCTTGTTTGGTGGAGCACCTGACTAGAGATTCAGGAAGCCCATGTTCAAATCTCGGACTGATCCGTCATTATATCTCCCATCCTGTTACTTGCAATTGTAAAGCAAACAATTTAAAAGTTCCAGAGAAGTTGCAGCTTGACAATGATTGTGTATTTTGTTAAAATTTTCATTTCTTTTTTGTTTTCACTTATTTTAAAAAAGCTTAATTAGTACACGGTAGGCTAAAATTTGCAGGTTAGGGGGTTATTTTTTTTCTGCAAGTATACAGATTTGTACGTAGCTCTACAACTTGTCAAAACAAATTTTCCTATAAACTGTTAACACATTTGAAGCTTTAAAGATGACCAGTTCTATTGATAAATTGAATTCTCTCAGTTGAATTTCAGGAATGTTAAAGACTATTAAGAAGTATGTGAAGATCCCTGTTTTTGTGATGTTGAGGCCCCGTGGGGGTGATTTCATGTACGCTAAAGAAGAAATAGAAGTCATGGAAATGGAGATTGTGGATCTCAAACTATCAGGAGCGGACGGATTTGTGTTTGGATTTCTTCATGAGTATGTTTATTGTAAATTATGAATGCTGCTGATAAAGCATGTTGGGTTTTTTTTTAATGCCTGATCATGTATCATTTTTAAAAAGTTCACACAAAACTTTTTCATGCTTTTGCTATTATATAGGTTCAAATAAGGAAACAGTCATGCATGTTTGCAATGTAAATACAATGTATATACTGACTGTGCATAACTATTGTGTTGATTGTGTTTATTAATTCATCAAGATGTTGATATCATACCATCATGAAGTATCCTGGTCATGGCACCATAACATGTATTTGCTTAATCCGACAGTTTTTTAAAAAAAATAAACCAGTCTATTAAATTTGAAAAGAAGTTTTGCTTAAATTATTAGTGAGTAACATAAATATTCAGATGTTTGTTCATGTTTATGTTTGAATAGTATTGGTATTTTATATTTGACTATGTTGTAGGGATGGAAAGATTGATAAACAGTTATGCTCAAAATTCTTGGGTAAATATTTTTCATTGGAAAATTAATCTAGCTAGAAAAGTCTGTAAAAAAATTTTAAAATCCACTTCATATAAACTTCACATGGTCTTCATTTAATCTTTGTATGTCTGAATGTTAAATGGTTTATATACGATAATTTTTCAGAACTTGTTAAGCCACTACCTGCTACTTTTCACAGAGGTAAGCTAAAATGCAAGTACACATGTATTTCCTTGATTAACAGAAGATATAGTTATTAAAAGCAGTCTTTGTATTTTAATTGGAAAACACACAGACTATGTGTTAAATATAATATTGCTTTTAAGACATCAATAAATTAACAGTTGTATTTCATTGCTGATGGTACCTGGTAGTTTAAATTAAGGCAAATGTAAACTATGACTAAATAAAATTCAAACTACAATCTTTGCAATATTTTTTATCAATGTATGGTATGATTTTTAGTTTTCTGTAATCCATTTTGACAAATAAATATGAGAAGGCTAAAAAAAATAGTAAAGAGGAGATAGATTTGTTTCTGAACATGCATAAAATTCATTGATGTTTCCTTTGCATTCCTCTTTTATTTTCATACTTTTACCTACTTTTTTTTATAATGATATACATGTATATACTGAGTGCTGAAATCTTCCAGCTATAGACATGACCAGTGATATCCTCCAGGCGCTGGATGATGTGATGGATCTAGGATTTCAGCGGGTTTTGACCAGTGGAGGATCTTCCACAGCTTTAGAAGGATTACCCATGATTCAACAGATGGTTGCTAGAGTATGTAAAAAAGAAACAATTAATTTTGTTGCTTAGAGTTAAACTTCATGGACTTCAAGTTCTTTGCAAATCTCTATAGGAGCATATGGATGTTGTATCATATATTATCTAGCTGATTTTAGAAAGGAGTCATAGATTTTTGATTTATATTATATTCTAGTACATTTATAATATAGATTTCTAATTTCTTTTTCATCTTCATCAAGGATAACCCAGTCATGAAAATTCTGCATATTACAATATCTTTTTACAAATTCATTAGCTGGTCTAAATTTCAGTGTGATTTAAAAGGGCTTGATGGTCGTGGACATTTTTAGACTGTATTGATCTCGGCCTTTAAAAGAAGAGTTCTATATAAGAATATAGTAAAATGCCCATATTTAAAAGTTTAAATATATAGAATTTTTCTTTACTAAGGAATAGTTTATAGCAAAACAAATCAAATCTTAAAATTTTAAGTAAATCTGATGGATAATTTGTTGACCATCAAGCCCCCTTAAATTTTTATTGTACATGCGCAAATGAAAAACTTTTACAAATTCATTTATTTCCTGGTATTTTGACTTATTCCCTGTTGAAATCAATGTCATTTTGCAATAGAAATGGAAAAATTTTTTTTTAGTAAGGCCACTTTTATTTATTATTTGTTCTTCAAGATCAAATTTTACCCCCCCCCCCCCCAAAAAAAAAAAAAAAAAACAAAAAAAAAAAACTGTCAATAGGTCAGAAAAAAATAAAAATTAACATACACATTTTATTTATGCTAATTGTCTTAGAAATCAAATAACATAGTTTGGTTAATGTCATTCAGTTGCCAGTACATCCATTTTATATATTTGTGATGAAGTTCAAATGTATAGCAAGAAAAATTCCAAAATATTTTTTTTTTCTAACATTAATTCTTCAAAATTTGTGTCAGCAAGTCTTGAAAAACAACTACCGGGTAAATTTAAACAAATGGCCTAAAAGCCCAAAAAAGGTACTCTTTAGTAAAGCATTAAGAGTCAATAATTATACCAACTTTGAACATCCTTGATGTCTGCTGACCATGTTTCAAATATTGAACATGCTGCCAGCCAGTGAGACATTTTTGTGCCGCCTACTTTATGAATCCAATATGTTATTACATGTAATAAGTTAACTTATTATATTGCAGGCTGGAGAGAGGATTTGTGTTATGCCAGGTAAGTCATTATCACCTCATATTTGGTGGAATAAATTTTATCTAAGAAACTACACATACCAGAAAGAATTTTAAAGGAAATAATTAAAGTCTCTATGATATTTTACAACTTTTAATGAGAAGTTTTAAAGATTTCCCTATTTCAGTCTCTTAGAAGATATGGCATCCAAAATTCTAAATATTAAGAATTTGAAGCACTTTCACATGCAAAACCAGCATGTCTTATTCTTCAGTGATAAGAACTGCCATTTTATTGTGCCTAAAAGACCACAAATTCTTTATATTTCTATCGCTGAGCCTTTAGTTAATTATACAGTTGGTATATACCTAATAAGTATATATAAATTTCAGGTGGGGGAATAAATTCTGGGAATCTGGAGAGAATCTTGAATGGCAGTGGAGCGAGAGAGTTTCATGGATCAGCAAGAGCTGCCATTCCATCCAAGATGGAATACAGAAAGGAAGGCATCTCCATGGGGATTTCTCTTTGTCCTCCAGAATTCAGTGTCAAGGTCACAGACAAGGTCAAAGTTCAAAAACTTGTACAACAAGGTCATTCCAATAAAAGGTGATACTTCCATGTTCTTCTTTTGTTTAATTGTTAACAAGCAGAAGTACATTTAAATTTTTTTCTTTAAGACAAGTTTTCCTGATTATCTAGGAAGTTAATATTACTATATATAAACTTAATTAAGGAATGTTTTGGTATGGGACTTGATATGATTCCCCCATGATATGTGATGGTTTATGATTTTTATCCAGCCCATTGTATGCTCTCCACCCAGCCAGCCTGGGGAAAAGAAAACTCGCAACTTGTTAGGTAAAACTCATATACTGGCAAACAATATATCTCAAGAGATCTTTTATAATTTTATCAAAGACCAATACATTTTGCTTGTGTTTTTGAATTTGTTCTTTCAATTAGAAACTTGACAAATATTCACTTATATTATGAAATGTATTGTTAAAGATTCTTGGAGAAGAGCATTTGTGAACATTTTTAAGTAATAGTTAAATCATATTCTAGCAATAAAGAAGGAACGGATGGATCTAACTTGCTTAGAACATAACTCACTTTTACGTTGGCTGATCAATCTATCTCTAAGATGTGAATTGAAAATTTGATGTCAACTTTGAGAAATTCTTAAAATAAGTGGGTTATGCTCTAAATAAAGGACCATATTCAATAAGGGTTCAATTTCTGCCCCCCTTTTTCACAAATTTTAAAAGACATCATATCATACATATATGTCCTTTAAGATTCATATACAGTCAAACCATGATGCCTTGAACTGGATGAGGTCTGACCAAAAACAATCTTTAAAAAAGCAAAGGATTTGAGATGTGGGTACAATATCATTGGGAATTTCAACAGATACCAATGTCTACGTTGTATTCAAGATAAAAATGTTCAAAATACCGGTAATGAGAATAAACAGTATTTAATGAATGGACGCATTTTTAAACTTGATTTTTATTTAACTATTCTATTAAATAATTGTAACACATTTAATATGTAGTGGTCAATATGACTATATTAAGAGATCGTTAAAAAAATATTGAAACTACAATGTACATGTAAAATTTTAAGATACATGTGAATAGCATACAACACATAATTGAAGGCCATTACTTCCACAGAAATTTGATAAACAGAGATAAATGCCATATACTTGACGAATCTTGAAATTTTCAATATTTCAATAAATGTTTCGCTTGCAGTGCAAATTTACAATTTAAATATGATTTATACATTTTCAGTAACTGTAAAAGTTATTTCCAAAAACTCTAAATGGAACAGTTCATACAGTTCACAGGGCAGTTCTTAAACACAGATGTAATAAAAATACTAATTACATATATGGCCAATGTGTAAATATTGATTTCAATAAGACCCCCATAGTATGATTACACCAAGACTTCTTAAGACTTATTAATATCACAGTCGCCATGGATACAGGGACTAGATCACTTGAGGATTACCATATCCGGATTCACAATTAGTAGAGATATTCCATACAAAATCCATCTTCTGCGTGTCCATTTTATTCTATTCTCGATCTGTTGTTATTAAGAAGAATTTCTGTGCAAGACTTGTTGATGCCGTCCATTATATTTTGTTCTTATCAATAACCTTCATCGCGATATACATGCAGGGGGCTAAACCACAACGTTGTCACTACTACTAAAACGTTAAATAAGGAAGCAAGTAAATTTTAATCGAGTGTTCTTTTATTAAATATGCACCATTTTTCCGCTGTTGTTTGATATGATTTCGCTGCATGGAGGATTTTGAAAATATCCAGTTACTATATCTTTTGAAGAATTATCAAACATTTACGCATCCTCCTTAGTTTCCTCTTCATTTTTCGATTCTTCCGTCACTTCTGCGGTTTCTTCCGTCACGTCTGCGGTTTCTTCCGTCACTTCTGCGGTTTCTTCCGTCACTTCTGCGGTTTCTTCCGTTGTCTCCTGAGTTTCCTCTGTCTTTTCCTCCTGAGTCTCCTCCGTTGTTTCTTCTTTGGATTCTTCTGTCGTTTCTTCAGTCTTTTCCTCTGTCTTTTCTTCTGTCACCTCTTGAGTTTCTTCCTTGGTTTCTTCTGTTGTTTCTTCAACAGTTTCCTCTTTCGTTTCCTCAACAGTTTCCTCTTTCGTTTCCTCAACAGTTTCTTCAGTAGTTTCCTCTTTCGTTTCTTCCTGAGTTTCATCCTTTGTTTCTTCAACAGTTTCCTCAGCGGTTTCTTCTACTGTTTCATCAACGGTTTCGTCGACAGTTTCTTCTACGGTTTCTTCGACAGTTTCGGGGTTTTCCTCTTGTGGCATTTCATCCGAGTAAAAGCAATTCATCAACTCTGCAATGACATTAAAATATTTAATTCCATTCTTAATAAAGTTCCTAAAGAAAATTATCTTTGTTCAATTTTTATAGAATCATTCGGGAAACGTCAAAACTACAATGAACATTAGAAACTACTAGAACATAATTCGAATTTTCAATTCACAGTTGCAGCAAAGTTCTTTTTATTTTAACCAAAGTTTTTTGGCTGTGGTTATCAGTCTTTACTGTCATTATCATAATACAGAATAATTTTTAATATAGAATCATTTTGATTAAATTTTCGTTCAGAAGACCCGTATTTCACAACTTTCTAGAGATTGACGGCAGAAGGGTTGCTCTCCAAATTTGCACCAAGTCTCAGTTTCTGAGTATATCTATATTATATTTACCTGATTTATCAATAGCACCATCGTTGTTGCTGTCGAATTCCTCCAGCGTCATTCGAGCGTAAGCAGCCTCGGTTTCGTCGAATGTTTCGCCGAGTTCCGAGAGCTTGGCGAGGAGGTCGTCTATGGGCACGCGGTCTGTCCCGGGGAACAGGATGTCTAGGCTCTGCATCAGTGAGTCACGCATCTCCGACTTGGACTTAAGTCGGTCTTTGATCCATTCATAAAACTCGTCTTGACTCAGCTGTGAACTTTCTAAAAGAACAAGAACCAAGGCAAAAATGGATGACTGTAAGGGTACTTGCATGGAGATAATCTATGTAGTAATATCGCACTCTTTATTCAAATATATGATGGAAACCGATTGGGTTTTGCAATGAATAAACGTTTATTGTAAGATCGAAGAAATGTTTGTTGTGGGAATAAATTTAATAACTACAGAATTTATACTCTACAAGCTAAGCGTTACAACCAGTAATTATATTGAGATATTTATTTTACAAATTGAGCTAACGTTACACAATAATTTGTTTCGTTGAAAATTTGACGCAACCAAACGCGCTGCCAAACAAATTCAAAAATAGATGGATAAATGTCCTACCGTCCTTGTCGTGTTCGGCGAACATGTCGTCCACGACTCTCTGTGGCGGATCTATCTCCAGACACTGCAGTACGGACCGGAAACCCTGCTTGTCCAACAGACCCTCCACCGCGAACCGGTCAAAGTACTGTTGGTATTCTACAAAAACAAACCCAAACATTGGTCAATGTAAGCGACAAGTTAGATATGCAGTCAAGGTACTGCTGGTACTATACAAGAGTGAATAGTCAAAGCATAGGTTAAACTGGTAGTTGAAGTACTGTTGGAACTCAACCAAGCAAAGAGTCAAAATATATGTCCGTCAAATAAGCTATGATACTCTACTATAAAAAAAAACATGGCCAAAGTGAACTGAAGTGAATCCATCAAAGAACTTACTGCATGGTACTCTACCAAAAAAATTAGGTCAAACCTCTGTTAAAGTGAACTTAAGTTATTAATCAGTCAAGTCAATGTATTGCATGTACTCTATCAGAAGAAAAAAATCAAAACGTTGGCCAAAGAAATGTTTGTTGTATTCTGCAAAACAAAATGTTTCACAACACATTGATCAAAGAACCTTTATTGTTAGTATTGTACGAAAACAAAAATCTTTACCATCACATATAGGCTACGAAATCCAAACTTTAAACCATATATAAATTATTTACAGTTCTCTACGAAGACTGAAAACGTTAAAGCATATGTCGGGTACATGTAACTCTGACAAACGACATCTGAAGCATCAGAAAAGTATCAAGGATCTGTCAAAATGCAGCCAGTACACCTATCCAATGCATATGGCATTTGCAACAAGTTATTATAATATGCCTTTGCCATCTAGACAGGCGAAATACACCCTATTGAGCAACCCAGCTTCTACAAAAAGACACTCGTCATAATTAAGCCATCGCTGCATTTCCTATCTATGAAAAAAAATCTCCCTTCAAATCAAAAATCACTTATATCGATATATCTGCGTTCTGCATATGGTTTTCAGGACTATAAACATGAAAGGGGCTTGATTTCCAACAGGGCTTAATAGCTAACTTTAACCTACAGAATGTTAATTTCTATAATGCCTATACACCGGTTGATTTGGTTTTTATGTGTAAACTTTATTCTTATGTAAATGCATGAAAACGATCAGAAATCGATGGGAAATTTAAAATCTAATACAATTATTTTCAATCCATGTCGAGTATTGTTACTGTCGTGGCCGTAGCGTTAAGGAGGCAAATTCCCCCCTTTGAAACTAGAGTCCAACTTTTAGGAGTTTTCCTTTTATACTTTTATAATATTATCATACGAATCTTTCAACTGTTTACTGTCACACTTCAATGATTCAAGTTGCTGAATAGGATTCCTTTTGTTTTGGAGATGATTATAAAGATCGATGAGGAACTGTATTTAAGGCAGGAAATTCCATAGAATGTCTAAAGCTATACAAGTATACTACTAGTTTGAAAAGTTATATTATGTTATGACTCTTTATTGACTTGATTATTTTGGAAATGGAATATTCACCTTAAGATATATATATATATATATATATATATATATATATATATATATATATATATATATATATATATATATATATATATATATATATACTTTAATGAAAATCATACATAGCTTAATTTGAGTAATTATAACTTACTTGCAACATCTCCAGATTCATCCTGAAATAAGAAAAAAACCCACAAAAATTAAGCAAAACTTCATTAAGTTTGTATGTAGATAGCCGATTTATGATATTGACAAATTATATTGTCTTATAGACACGACCTCAACACGGTGAGTCTCCTTATAACCGTTAACGACTATTAGCATAAAAATTGTCGTAAATGGTGCTATAAAATTAAGTGTACATAACACGAAGAGGAGGACTTAAATCGCAGGTCTGAACAAGGAATGTACTTGCAATATGACGTCTTAGATTTACAAATTTGACATAATTAAGTCGACTTTATGGTGAAATATTACATCACATACGGTTCACTATTGTTTCCACTGTAATCGGCAATTAGGAAATAGATACAGGGGAGGGGGCGGTCTCGAATCATGAATACACGTGGAAATTTCAAAGTTTTGATACTGCAAAGAATTCCACACCAGAGTTAGATGGAAATCGTTCGATCAAGGGAAAATTATCTGTCTTTTGAAAAAGAATTAAATATCCCACTGTCCCCGGTATGAATACTTAGGTAATTAAATGTTTGAAAGATTCAATAGAGGCCAAACCTTTGTACCTGGGTTTTAAAGAAAAATCAACATGTGGATATGCTAGCTTATGATGTAGCTAGCTATAAACCTGAATAATTCTGACGAGTTCAGAAAATAAAATGGGGATATATGCTCATTATAAGTTTAACACAAACCTGGGTGCTTCAGTTTATTCCTCGCATTTTAATTTTAAGTATGGAAATTTTTAAATAAATCGCCATGGGTTAAAAAACACCATTTCGGTAAAAAATAATTTATCTACTTGATAACTACCCGAGATAGTCGCGTTTTATAACAAATCTGGACGTAATTTGTATGACAAGATTTCTACGATTAACAGGCCATCTCCCCTTGTTGTTTGCTCTCGTATCCAAGACTAAATTAAATCTCCATCAAGCGTGGGAAAAGAAACCCCCTTATAAAATACTTTCCTTTATGAAAATTTACCTAAAATTTAGATAGGATTTAAGAAAAGGAAATTTATAGCGTGTCGTTGCTATGGAAAACAAGTGAAAAAAGACTTACCATGTTGAGGCTTTCGTTTATCGATGGGCAATATATTCCTGACTACTGCTATGGTCCTAGCGGTTTGTTTACACCAACCATATACAGGTAAAGCCGGGCGAAAGATTGCGCTTTAAATCGACATTTCTATCATATCTCCGGATTCGCGCCACTACCTTCTTTTAAAGTTCAGAGTAAATATTGAGATTTCGTAGAGAAGAATGTCAAGTTTATTCGTATATATTTAGAAAAAGAGATGTATTTTTAACTAAGTCGTTCTCCCTTTCTTTCTCATGGACAAAGAGAGTGGTACTTTGGGTGAGACGGGGGAGGGGGAGGGGGTATGCAGGTTTTTTTTTTTAATCTCTAAAACAGTTAATCCGGAGTTTTTTCTTTGGCGTCCTTAGCAACCAGCAGCAAGTTCACTCTAAACGTTTTCTCTATACTTGAACATGTGTATTTAACGCATTAAATGAGGGAAATTTTGTTTCGTTTTAAATGCTCCGTATACCGACACCTGAGTTTTGTTCATCAAGAACAGGGGGAAAAAATGAGAGATATGAAAAATCAAAAGTCTTGTTACCACATCATGAAAATGCTTCAAACATTCTTTCATTGAAAGCATGGTGGGGGGTTAAACTCAGAACGGGGAGGGCTTTGTTACATATAATCCCTCCATTTCGGAGGAATTTTAATAGAAGAACGACGTGTGTCATGCAAAGGGTAGAAGAAGAAGGCTTGGGTGTTCGCCATCGCGTAATGCAGACCATTTCTGTCTTCTGGTGTAATTTATTGTGTCTTGTGTGCAAATGTTTGAGGAAGATTTTTTTCTTACTTTGAGATAGTGTGAAGCTGTAAATTTGAAATCCATGACATGTATGCACAATTACATGCAGTCAAAACAAAATTTACGACATTGCGATCTAGACCTATATTTTACTTTTATTTTACTAGAAGAAAGTTACGCTAAACAAATATTACCTAATGCGAAGTGCATAATAAATGCTCTATTGATATTGTAATCAACTGTGAAAGTTGAATATTCAATTAAATATGAGAAGTCGTCTTAACACGAATGCTCACTGGTTGTTGAATATAATAATAAGAAAAACGCTTGCATTGTTACAACCTTCTTTGTATTTTTTAAAAAGACCCAGGCATGCAGTCTCTCTCTCTTTTTTTTTTTTACATCCATACTTTAATTAATTGTACGTGTATGTGTGATCTGAACCAATTCGATAATAGGGTCTTGTCATAGTCTTGCCTGAGTATTATTATTTGTGATTAATTAGTACGAACTCAGTCGGTATCTGCACGTTATAGAGCTGTAATAATTAGGATCTATGATTATTTTGATCAGACCAGCTTATACCATGTGATTTACAGATAAATTATACAACTCAATATCGCTAACAAGATTGGACCGACGATTATATAGAATGTGTACTTTTATAGTTCATTGATGTCAGCCTGTTGAGGATGAATACAATACGCATGTACTGGAAAAATTAAATAAAACTAAGGTTGTTCCAAACCTAAGCTATATCCACATTTCCCACAGAATGACTTATAATTCCGCATTCTATAACGAATAAATTTCCGATATAGTTTCAAAAGATACCTCAATCTAAATTTATTACAATGTACGTGTGTACTAGGAAAGATCGTTGATTTATAGAGTTTTCAGAATTCTAGCTTCTTGAGAGGTAAATTGTTATGTGGAACTCAATAACATATGGGCATTTCCGAATCTTTGAATTCATTTTTACCCGCAGAGAGAGAGAGAGAGAGAGAGAGAGAGAGAGAGAGAGAGAGAGAGATTTCTGCAGCATAGTACTATGTCAATTCTTCACAGAAAGATCCACTTTCCGAAAAGTTATTCATATTTCGCTGATAAGAACGAATCTATATTCCCCTTAACCACCCGCACAGAACACAATACCTGATGTAAAGAGAATCTATCGACCTTTAAAGTGGTCTTTTAATATTCGATAAGCAGGACCCACCGGACCGAATACCCCCCCCCCCCCTCAATAAAGGAATTTTAATTAAGCTTGTATGGACATTGTATAACAAACCAGTCTTAACAATAAAAGCTCCCCTACCTTTTTCTCTTCGTCGGTTTTTAATTCAGTTTGATCGTACACAGAATTAAAGGATAAATTCCAAAAACAATCTCTTGGATGAAAAATAATTGACTTTTCAAGTAGTCGGTGATTTAAATCTTATCTTTGTCTATACTTTTTTGAGATAAAGCGGAGACGGGTATAATTAGCGTGTTTGTTTAAGTTTTAACTTTAAAAAGATTTAAAAATATTTAAATATGTGCTCTCTCCGTTATCAAATAAGGGTTTAATTCAAAGAAGATTATTTCAAAAGGAACCACATATATACTCGTAGATGTGTGGTCAAAGATTTGAAGTTTTTAAAATGTCTATCCTAATTCAACTGTAGATATATCGACATACGTTTATTACGTTTTTTTTCTAGCAATTACATATATTCAAATTACAAAATACTTTATAATTTTTTATTCTCTCAATTCCCTTTTAAGAGAGAGAGAGAGAGAGAGAGAGAGAGAGAGAGAGAGAGAGAGAGACAGACAGACAGACAGACAGACAGTTAGACTAATTGGAGGGGAAACGCGTTCTCTTATATATATATATATACCAACAGAATGAAAGTTGTGCTTCTCAAGTTTATTAAGCTATAAATTTCTGGTAGTTTTGTGGCTGTTATTCAAATTTCTATTCTTTTTTAAAATGATAATATTTGAATTATGACATTTTTGGATTATAACTCATTTTGACACCAAACTGGTAAATTAAAATAAACTTTGTCTATTGTGCCACTGCACAAACAAACTAGGAAAATAAAAACAAAATAAAGTGGGGCATTTCATATAATTAACATGTCCCTCCCACTATCAATGATAAATTATGTTTAATGTTTGAAACTATCTCCACCGGGCTACATCGCTGAATGTATTACGTATAGACAGACATCAACAGTCTCCAAGAACTCTAGTTTGTCTTGACAACGGGGGAACCGCCCTGGAGTTCAATGGCCCACAGCTCGGAGGTTGGTCCATGCTTTCTTCACATCAATCCGTGTTGTTCGTAACATGTAAAGGCGTTCAACATCAAGCATAAAAATGATTGAATGGAGAAAACCCGACAAAGGTTTAAATCAACATATATTTAAAAAATAACAGTATAGAAGAAGACAGATTGCTGCAACGCATTTAAAAACCATTACCAATCGAGGCTTTGAAAGAAAATACACGACGCAAAGAAAGGTGAAAAGCACTCCGTCACTCATTCCTCACGTGATCTTATAGAAATATAATTTTATACCAGTATCTTGATAAACGTATCGCGGAGTTTGTACAGTTACGCTCAGCGTCTGAATACACTGTTCGAAGTTTGTATAGTTCTGAACAGATGGTACATATTGGCCATAGTTTGAGACGTAACGTTTTAAGGAATAAGGAATCATTCTTTGAGTATTAAGAGTGATAATTTCGGTGTGATCAAATCCAATAAAGCCAGAAGGGCTTTCTGATAGATTTGATCACGCCCCGACCAAAATTATCACCTCATATATATACTAATCAAATAATGATTCCTTATTACAGTACAAAATCGACGCGTATTGTTATCACAGACAAAGACACTAAAAAATGTAAATATTCACATTTAATGTCTTGTACTATGCGTTAACAGAGCTGTTGAACTAAAAGGAATCTGAAAAAAATCCCGATATTATAATTATTTTTTACGATCAAGATGCTGATAAACTTGATTTTTTTGGGGCAAGATTACTAAAAGAACAACACATGAACAAGCTGGTGTAAAATTCTATACTGCATACAGCATCGACTATGTGTAACGATATTTCACGCTATTTCATTCAAAGATAAAGCTGTATGTAGTACACAGGTAAATCAAAGTACTGAAAGTACTGGCTGCTAATCTTTCATCGGCGCCAGTTATGTTATACACGGGTAAAATTCAACATATGTTGCACATTCGTTCTTTATATTTGTTGACCACAACAACGAACACTTTAGGTTGAACATACATTTACAGATTAACATAAATTTATAAAATGTTAATATGTTTACCAGTGTTTTAAACTCGTCAGAAAAGTAGCTAGACACTCAGGGCTGACAGCTAGTATAAGTTGTCAGCCCTGTTAAAATTCAACCAGCCCTGAGAAAACAGTTGACATTTTTGTTTATTTCTTCATTTGCGAGTAAAAGTTTTTAAACATACAGGTATTATTTTTGCATGCAATACATTAAAAAGTCAGTATCACTGTCAGTGTCTAAATAGGAAAAGTTCAAATCATGATTTGAGTCATATGATGATTCCCCCTTCCTGCCTAAGGACTCTACCTCGCCATGCTCACATGTCGTTTCAAATCATACTCTACGTGAATTAAACGCTTGTCTTGACTATTGTTAACGACTTTACAAGGAAAGCGATAGCGTGACTAGGATTTCTTAAGTTAAAAAAATCTTAAAACCCATCCCGATATTATATAAGCTTCGCAAAAAAAAAAAAATAAAAAAAAATAACCACGTCCAGTCGGGCTCTCGTACAAACAAATTTGTTCATCCATGCCAAAAGGTATGCGTCTCGGGCGGATGGTTATTTTAAACACTGTGTTTATATGTAACATATGTTTGTATTGAACATGAATTATGTAAAATATAAAAACGATTTTTTAATGTTCAACATATATCAAACTTGAGATATCTACATGTACATTGTAAGATTATCTTTGTATACCAATCAGATATTTGAGCTCATTTAAAAAAAAAAACAAAGTCATTAGAAAAAATCCTCACCCCTTTCTCCGGAAACCGAAAGTATAATTTGAACAATATCATCTGAAGTGCGAACATTTTTGTATTTCTTGGAAAGTAGTTATATTTCTTGATGAAAATTGTTTCGAGCTAACGCACTGTAAAGGAATGTGAACAAAATTAATCACTGTTACATAGTTTATATACTTTTTAATCAGGTTGCTTATAATTAGAAAAAATATAATCCGCCCAAAATTGATTTTTAAATTAAAATAACTTTATACAAATGAATCTTAAAAAATATAAAATAAGCCCATTCAATTCATTCAATGTTAAAATTATTTTAACTTCGAAAATATATATATTTTTTTACTTTGATATCATCCCGAAAGTTCATTTTAAGTGACACTGTGACTCAAAATACATGTTTTACTTTTTGATTATGACAACGGAAATCAGAAGAAATATACTAAATTTCATCATATGGAAGGTTTCACGCATCATAAGTCATCATCTATCAGTTTACAAGTCAATAAAACTCATCCAGAAAATGCACATGTAAACAAACCGAGTTGTTTTGGACATTGATATTAGCGTCACGTGATTGTGATAGCTGTCTAAAAATAGTTACAGTGGGATTGACACACTGAGAAAAGAATTTGAATGTGAAGCTATTCGATGTCTGTGGTAAGAAATATGCATTCATAGAGACTGCATCTTAATAAATTTATAGTTCTTGAAGACATCAGGTTTCAATGAGAGTCCACTAGCTCATGATATATATCACACTGCATTATTTACATTCCCCTTCGCTTGCTTGGCTATGAGGCGGAAGGGAAACTCCATATTTTTGTGTTGGCCCAACACTTAATTCTATTTTTCTGTTTTTAATTTGATTTATTTACTTTTGAACACTGTAATTTTTCCAAAGTTCACCTTTTTCATATGATAAATAAAAAATGTGGAAATCGTGTAAAAATTCGATATTTGCTAAATCATGGGTTTGTGAGTCACCAGTCTTTATCAAGCCATAGGATATAAAATGACAGAATAAGCTTCAATTCCATTTGTACTGGTTTTGCAAAGTAAAAATATTGTTCTAATAAGAAAAAACTACTGAGCATTGTTAATACCTAGACTTTAATTTGAAAGTATAAAGCTCATAACATAAAACATTTGATGACCACATCCCAGACAAATTGGTACAAAGTTATAAATCATAGAGAATCAGAAATCACAATTGTTATCAATGAATGTATCAAATAATCAGAGATAATACAAGTATATTCATTCAACATAAACACCTATCAAAGGCTTGAACATACAGCATCAAATTTAATTGCAGCAGTTATTCATCCATAGCACCATCTTATGCATATCCATAAACTCTTTATAGATATTTGCATAATCTTAAGTTTAAAATTTAAGTGCATAGTAAGTACATGTATTAACAGCAAAATATTAGCATTTTCATAAATACTGACATAAAAGTCATGTAAACTATGATCATAAAATATTAAAGAACCAACAAAATAAAACATAAAAATAAAAAAATATCCATTTTCTATCAACCATAACAATTGAATACATTAATATGTGATCCCAAATACACTGTCAAAGGTTCAACAAAAGTTGAATGCTGAATTATTAATCTTAATCATTCAAACCTAAGGACCTTCAACTCTTTTTAATGAAGGTACTATTTGAATGATGTTTTAAATATTTGCTTTAAAGAACATAAGGGTACTTTCATTAAACCCAGTCTTGAATTAAGCAAGAGTCATTTCCCATATGCAGCCATGTTTGAGGACATCACTTTTACATTCTTTCATTATTCAAACAATTCATTAGTTTTTATGCTGGTAACTGACATATTAATAAAAACTATTATTTTTTCAATAAAATTACATTTACTCAATCCTTACATTCCTCTGGACCTGTGGATTTTAGAAAATTTCTCAATAAAAATTGTGCACAGTCTGAGTATTTAGTATTTCATACATATTTCATGGAATTGAAAACCATGCCATGTTTGAGCCAGCAAACATAGTTCTCTGTGATAAAGGTAAGCTAAGAAAATACACAGAAACTTAAATACATGGCGATAAAAATAAATGCCAAAATCTAAATCCAAAGACATATTAATTGTCCTAATCATGTACAACTGCATGTGAATGAATAATTCATTTTTTCTTAGGTAAATTTCAAAATTCAACAGTTTGATTTCATCTCTGATATTTGTCCTATACATTTCAGTTGAGACACTTTGAACTGTTATCTATTTCAACATTAGTGTTACCAGGTTGAATAGTGTATATTTGAGACAAGTTGTGAAAAAAATGAAAAATAACATCAAAAATCAAAATTAGTTTAGACAGTCATTGCAACAAACATATCTGATATTAGAAAATGCTGTCCATATGTTCTGTACAACAGCAGAATTTTCAATGATGGAGAATATATGATCTTATTGCAGTTTCCTATTTCTTAGAAGTTCATTAGATCCAATAAGAAACATTGTGACTAAATGAATATATGCTGCTGACCAATCAGAAAGAGTGTGTTAACAGTTGTGTGAGGTATCACATGTATTAAATGAAATGGATCAATCTTTCATATTATTATATTGTATGTAAGTACGGATATCATTTGCCGAAACAAATGAATAGCTTCTGACCAATCAGAAGCCTTGTTATGCAGTGTGGGAGGAGCCTTTGATCTTCCTGAGCATGACGTAAGGAATGATGAGAAGCACTGCCCCTGATATGTAGCAAACCTTGTCCCCACAGCTCCAATAAACTGCAAAATAAAAAGAACATAAAATTCCAATGCATTTCCATACATACATGTACAGTTAAAGAAGCTTACAGCTAAATGACTTATGATAAATTCACACATACAGACTCGAGATAGAGGTCAGTTTCATTTCTCTCCGCTCATAACGTATCATACACTGTACGTAATTTTAAGTAAGTTAATCGGACATAATAAATTATCTCCATTGAAAATCAAAATTGTTTGTCCGTCCAAGTGAAAAACTTGCTAAGAGCTTGTTTTCCTGTATCAAAAATTTTCATCTCAGTTTCAATTTATTTTCTTTATCAATCATACTTGTACTCATTATTCTAGTTTATATGTAACTATGATTTCCAGCCTTTTCAGTATCCTGTTTTCATTGTTTACCTATGCTGGATAAGACTGGACCAAACGCCCTGGCCAGTGCCCCCAGGGACCGGAACACCCCCATCACCACCCCTTTCTGATCTGTCCCTCCAAATCCTGAGATCAGTGTGGTCAGACATGGTACCACTGTGGCTGATGCTGCAAAACAAAGTACATATGTAACTATAATTTTGTACATTTTTTTCCCTTTTTTTTTTTTTGCAATTTATACTTTCTAATTTTTATTTAGAAAAAAAAAAACCACCACATTTTGGTAGATAAACTTCTTAAATGATCTAGATAATTCAGTCTTTGCAAGCCAAAGATTTTTGATCCACCCTGCTTCCAAAAGTGGAGTGGACTGAAAACCATTGGCTTGTAAGAATGAGATAAATCATGACAATATACTATGAACATAAATAAGGCATTCTGTTTAATACAATAAGTGAATGTAAAATAGATTTGACAAAAAGATGCTACATGTTTTGATGACAGATTTCAATACTAGAGGGGAGAGATGGATTCCACTTACCAAAAGCAAACAGAGTGAGACCAATGTACATCATGCTGGCACTGTGAGCAAAGGCCATGAATACAAAGGCTGGGATCAGGAGAGTCATTCCCTGAAACAGCAATCAATGTCCAATAGCTCAATTCATTTATATATAGTTTTAAAAATTCAGCTTTTATATTTCACATGATCATGAAAATAATAGCATCAAACATGTTTTAGTACATGCATGGCATATTATAGAGCATAAAATACTTAGCAGTGTTTGCCCTACAAATGGAAGGGTGGTCGTTACAACCCTGACTATCAAAGACTAAAGTCAGAAAACAAATAATGACTGTTCCTTTGTTTTGGATCTGGTAGAATTAAAATGAGACCTGAAAAACCTGAAGTCTCATTTCTGTAAAGATTCTTCAGAGGAATATAAACAGCAAATAATCAATCAAACAACAAGTTCCTAGTCTACTCACCATGGTAGCTATCTTGACCTCCTTTCCTGCCGGTATTCTTCTGACATATCCCCCTATTAAATGTTTTATGGATGTTTTATAGATTGTTACAATAATAATATATAAACATATGCACCAAATTTTTATATAAAGCTAAACAGTTTATCCTTAAGTACCAACAGATTGTTATGATAGCTATTTACATTCATATTTTGTAATCCTTAATTTTTTTCATAGATGATAATGAAATGTTTTGTTCACAAGTATCTTTATTGTTGAAAATATCTATCATATGAAATACATTTTTTAATGTGTTTCATGAGGCCTCCATCCTTAATTGGCATAAAAAAACACTCCAACATTGCATGGCGGTTTGTGAAATTAAGTAGATGCTAAATAAAGGTTGGTTGTCAGTGTCTATTTTGAGTTCATACAGACTGTTACAATCATTAAAATAATGTACTAATTTTATCACAGTTATACATTTGTAAATGAGGTTTCTAAAACATGTTTAAAATTAAGTACCAATAGATTGATAATGACCATTATTAAACATGCATTCAAATATGTATCTTGTGTCTATAAAATGTTTCTATTTTTAGATCTTAATTACTTTTTACTTATTGAAAAGCAACTACATAAAGACGTACAATTTGGACCGTGGGGGTGTGCGGAAAATATTGTATGCACTTGGTTTATATCTGGATTTATTAATTCATTGAATGATGGAATTTATGAAAATTCATAACCAGGTGTTCTTTTAATTTTTAGCATAATTACTTTTTGTTCGACGTTTTTTGACAAATGCAGAAAAATCTTCAGTAAATTACTTACCCTGCACAAGGGCCATAATTGTTCCCATGAAGAAAAACATCTTTCCTTGCTGCATGCTGGGTAAAAAATAAGAAAAAACTCTTTAATTATTACTACTGTTACTGTACAGTAGGTTAAAACTTATTCAAGGACTTGTAATGTGATTTTGTTAGTCCCTGAAAGAAGACAAGTAATAATAATAAGACAAGAGACAAAAAGACTTGGAGATGAATAAAATGTTGATGTCTACAGTGACAGAAGAAGAAGAAGAAAAAGAAGAAGAAGAAGAAGAAGAAGAAGAAGATGAAGATGATGATGATAAATAATAAGAAGAAGATAATTCTAGCAAAGAAAGTTGAATAAAGAAGACGTTTTACCTGTCATAGTTGAGCCTGTTGTGAGTGAGGAAGGTCAAGGTGAACTCAAGTCCTGAGTACAGCAGAAGATAGAGGAAATAGACAGCTCCGATCTTCTGCATGGCAGACAAATCTGAAAAAAAAAATGTAAAAACTTATGCATAAAATAATAACTTTATCAAAATAGTTTTCTACCCTATTGCAGAAGAAAATGAATAAAAATAATTGGTGCATAATTTTGTATAAGTATTTATTGGAAAGTACATTAAGTTGATTCAACATTCATAGAGGAAAAACTATTTCTTATGTCACCTCTTGCGGCTGTGTTTGTGACTGAGGAGAACCTGAACAGAGATACTGGGTTGATGAGGTGGGAGGTATTCTGCCAGCCAGAGGAAATGGACTTTGCCTAAAACAAGGGGAAATCTCAAAAAGATTAATTGGAACATTTTGTAAACATCCATAGGTTTTTTTTTTTCAAGGGGACGTGTACGGGATTTAATGTTACTTTTTAATGTTTAGCAATCGGTAATACTAGTAAGCCATGAAAATACCGGCCGGTAGTTTATTGGTTCTCAGACCCGCGCTTACATTTAATTAAAGCATATGCACAAATCCAAATGACATTGAAAATGCAACATTAATACAAACATTAGCAATTTTTTCAATAAAATCCAAAATCATTTACCCGTTTATTTTCCGGCAATGATTCTTTGAAGAACATGATAACAAAAATAATATCTATCACAGCGAGAGCGAGAGCAAACAGGGCGGGCACCGTGTAGAAGACTTCCTGTTGGTCCCGGGCGTAACGTGAGAAAACAGCCCCAATGATTGGTCCAAAGACAAATCCGACAGAGAAAGCCACACCCACAAAGGCCTGAAATAAAAGATTTGTAATATAGAAATGCAGAAAATGGTGGAATTGTTTCATTATTATTGAAATATCTAAAACCATCCCCTTCATGAAAAAATATACTTTGACAAATATGTACATGAAGTAAGAACAAAACCTTAATAATTATATTATACATGTCCATCACTTTTTTTTTAATGTCTGTTTTGACAGCTAAAATAAAAACTATCAATTTATCGGATGTATTGATGGTAATAATAAAATATTACCTTCTAATAATTCAGATTGTAACGTGGCATTTGATTGGATAGAAAAATTTAGTTAAATTTGTATAACCTGGTTTACACGTCACAAGACACGTCAATGCACCACCATCAAAAACGTGCTAATCCGCTTGACTTTACCTTTGAATTTTTTCTTAAATATATATAATTTAACATTGATCTTCTACACATATAAGTACCAATTAATAGTTTTAGTACACTGCATAAAGATTTTAAGGAATAAGAAGTCTGTTCATATCTTACCATGCCTTTCCCTCTTTTCTCTGGGGGGAATATGTCAGCTATGACTGCTGTAGATATACTGACATTCCCCTTACTGAGCCCCCCAATAATGCGGGCAATGACAAACAGGGTGAAGTTGTGAGAGACGGCCCACAGGGCATAGGAAGCAGCCACTCCTATCTGTGTTCATAAAAATTATAATGAAAATCATAATTCATATGAAAATCTAATACGTTCATCTCTGTATAAAATAGAAATAAATCATAATTCATGGAAATAAGCCATGACAAACTGAGTATATGATGAAAATCATGGGAATTTAGCAGTACACTGCAAATGTAGAAAAAAATTAATCAGAATTAAATTTTAAACAAACTGAAAAAGATTTCTATTGTATTTATACACTATATATTTATCAATTAACATGCAGTCATGAATTTTCACCATGGAAAAGACAAGGACGGGCTTCCTTCCATAGATATCTGAAGCTGCTCCCATGATGGGTGAGGCTAAAAACTGTAACATGGAGAATAGGGACCCAATCACTCCTGTAAAGAGAAGTGGTTCGAATTCATAAGCTAGCTAGGTGTTTTATTCTTAAGATTTTAAAATAAAATCATCAGAAATAACTGCATAAGTTAACTTATATGAGTAAACATTTTTGTAATGCAGTGTGATGTGTGCAAAACACAGTGTGCATTATTTAGCTTAATATCTATCAAGACAACAATGAATATGAGGAGGATCAGATTAAATGAAATTCAAAAGTGATTTTGAAAACACGTAACAAAATCACTGAGATATTCATGTTTTAAAAATGTGGACACATTAAGCTACAATCCACAGAGCATTTAAGATGCCACATCAGATAGTGGTACATGTATCTTTAATATTAAAATATATCTTCATTTGAAAATAAAGATTAATGTTCAAATTCATCAGATAAAATACTAATGTACACAGACTATCAATGAGAGTGATCTTCTTGTATTAATATGGAATGTAACACTACAGCAATTCATCAATATCACAGTACCTAGTAGATTGTATAGATTACTAACTTTAAACCAGTTTGTTACATGCATTTACCTTTACGTACATGTAGCAAGCAATTTCAATGTAGGATCTAAGTTGGGGGAATTATAAAAAAATTATGGTTGGGAAAAGATATGGTGAAAGTTAAGTAAAAATAAGTTAGAATTTGATTGACTGCTTTCAAAAATTATAATAAGGCTTTATCCCAACATCCCCTCCTCATCCCACCATTTTAATTCACAGCCACTGAGAGCTCCATAGCTGACAGGGTTATTTTAAGGTATATGAACCCTCTCATAAGAACAATAACTCTAATTGCAATAATTGACTATCTAATGATGTAAAATGAAAATTTCCCCCCATGGTAAACTAATAAGTGTATGTGCATTTTATATACATGTAATTTGGATTTTTTATGCAAAATCACTGTACAGTAAAAGAACAAACCTTTATTTAAGTGTACAAATGAGCTGATTGTGACTTACCCCCGAAGAGGACCGAGTTCCATCGGGGGGTGTCAGGTGCCCCCACCAGCTCCCTGAAACCCGTTACTGAGTCCTTGATGGATTGGTACAAAGTGTCCTGTCAATCAAAAGATCACAGTGTTACTGTATTGTAAGATTACAGTGTTACTGTACTGCTGTAAGATTATGTTACAGTCAAAAGATCACAGTGTTACTGTACTGCTGTAAGATTATTTTACAGTCAAAAGATCACAGTGTTACTGTACTGCTGTAAGATTATGTTACAGTCAAAAGATCACAGTGTTACTGTACTGCTGTAAGATTATGTTACAGTCAAAAGATCACAGTGTTACTGTACTGCTGTAAGATTATGTTACAGTCAAAAGATCACAGTGTTACTGTACTGCTGTAAGATTATGTTACAGTCAAAAGATCACAGTGTTACTGTACTGCTGTAAGATTACATTACAGTCAAAAGATCACAATTTAACTGTATTACTGTAAGATTACATTACAGACAAAAGATCACAATGTTACTGTATTGTTGTAAAATTACAATACAATAAAAAGATCACAGTGTTACTGAATTGCTGTAAAATTACATTACAGTAATAACAATCAAAAGAGTACTGTGTTGGTGTTTCGTGTAAAAATTTTCGAAAAACTCTTCAGTCCGATCAATTTTCAGTATAAAGATTTTTTGTTCAAACACATGTTCTAGCTGACCCAGTAAAGAATAGTACCAAAAATTAGAAACAGTTAGAAATTAACATTTATAAAGGATACATGTACAATGGAAGAAGTCCAATGCACTCCAAGGCTAGACTACAAGTTAATGCTGTATCACTTGATAAATAATTGATTGAGCTGTGCCTGACCTGTTTAGTTCCATAGTAGTCCAGTATGGAGGGAAGGAGAGGGAGGATGAGGGTGAATCCCAGCAGGTCAATGACCAACGACAGGAAAACTACATAAAGGGTGCGGTTAGCTCCCTTGTCAGCATCAGAGGGGGTGCTTTTACCATTCTCTGCCTTTGTGGAAGTCATGGTAAGTGCTTTTCTCTATATAAAATGGAATGTTCATTATGAGCTCTTTTAAAAATTTGATTCAGAATCTTTGAGGCACATTTTAAAAAAGCAGCTGAAAAGAAAAAAAATATCAATTTGTAAATATTAAACAAAGTAAGCTATAGACCTTCATCAATGATAAACAAAAATAAATGAAAATACACAGTAGTATACATATACCAAAGTGTTTCTTTTCGTCAACAAATAGCTGTCTTCATGGATGAATGAACCAAGACTCTCAAGCTAATCAGATGTACTGAAAACTTTTACCACACTGCTTTTAATACCAGCTTATTTGTTTTACATTTCCTTGAGCAAGCAAACAGATGTTATATCACAGGCTTAAGCTCATGTCAATTGCTGAATCAATAGGTGGTGACAGAAAACTGAAATCCTGACTAAATACAGCCTGTTTAATGTATATCCCCTTAGGCCATCATTGAATGCATGATTTCACGACATCAAAATGTGCATTTAATATATTATCACATTTACATATTTGACAAAAAAATCATTTTTGATCAGTGGTATGCTTAATAAATGTCATGAAGAGTTTCATTTTCTCAATGCAATACTCTTCAATACATATGACAATTAATTCTTAGTCTTAAACTCATAGATGTATACTGTTTCACTATATGTCTTCTGTCAGGGGTCATCCTTAATAAGTAAATAAATACTTACCTCTTTTAAATATATTATAAAAGTGTTTGATAGTTTATAATTTTTTTTTAAAAACTCCATTTGTAAGACTCTATATATGATTAAGTAATTATCAGATTATGGTATTCAAAATATACATTTACAATAATAGTAGTAAATTTACTAAATTTAATAACAGAATAACATGAGCATTTATTTATATTCCATTCATATCAATAACACCAGGTGTACACATAAAACATGTGCAATGGTTGAACATTTAACCTTTGATACTTATATTACAAAACTTAACAAGTTTGTACGGTTATAGTTCAAAGTTTATAACCCTTCCATATGGAGATAAAAATTATTCAAATAAAAAAAAAGTTTACTTACGCGTACACTACTGAGAGAAAACAACGATCCGCTCGACTGAGAACTATAACATAGTTGATAAGTACAGTCAATATATAGAACTTTGTGTCTAATATAAGCAGAGACGATGGATTGCTAATCCATTTGTTGTCAAACACGTCTTATTTATTTCACTTCCGCGTCCATAATCACCAAAACGTTTTAGTTGAAGTGATCTGCGGTTTGTGAAAAAAAGCGTTTGTTTGACTATGACTGTCATGCTACTTTCACTTTGATGATTAAAAAGCAAATAGGTACACTAAAGGTGAGTTGTTTAAACCAAAAATTATATGGTGGTTGTCTTTCATAAAGATAAGTGTTTGCTGTAAGAAATTTTATCCAAAGATTTTATGTATGTCTGCTATATATATGCATGCATATGTGGAATAATTCGCCGATATTTATCCATACCAATGACAGCTGTTTGGCTCACATAAATTTTGCAAACACGAAAGTACCATTCAGGTAAGCTTTATTGAGTGGAATGACTCCTGAATAGAAAAAGTCTCAATTAAAAAAAAATAATCAAAAACTGGGCAAAACAATCATCATTAAGAAAATCTTTAAGAACTGTTATACGCTGGTCAATTACTTATGTTCTAAAACTTGCACCTTTTGAAAATTAGGTCAACTGCATATTGATGCACACGTATGAAGGTCACCTCCATCCTCCATTTCCTTCTTTATTGATTATTGAGCAGTTCTTAGAGATCACATTTATATGCCTAACTTAGGAAATTTGGAAGAACGAAAAACAATCATTTAGTCTGAAAACCATTAAAAGGGCAAGTATAGTTAGTTTTAAGTAAGAACTATAGATTTAAGAGAAAAAGAAAAAAATAATAACACAAACACCTAGGTTTAAGCTGCATGCATATCAAAAAAGTTTGATGGTTGCATGTGGCCAATTTTTTTTAATACAGTATATTAATCATGTTAATCTCTTAGAGAAAAAAGGGCTATACAAGAATGTAGGGACACAATAAGTTTTAAAGCTAAAATATTTAGAATTTTTCATTACTAATTTACAGTTTATAGCTAGAAATATTATGTCTTAAATCTTAAGGAAGATCTGATGAATAATTTGTTGACCATCCAGCCTCCGTTTATATAATTAAATTGATTAACTTTGTGTGTTTAAAATCATATTCTTTAATTATCAATACACTACAACGCACTAACACGTGTTGGTTGTGCACACACTGTTATAGTCATAAGACTATATCTTTCAAAAATTTATGATTTAATGCTTAAGTAATTCATTCAGAAACCAATATGGATGGAACCCAAGTGCATGACTCTGTTAAAGACTATTATGGGAAAAGACTTAAAACGGCCGATGACCTACAAACCCAGGCCTGTGTAACGGTGGGGAAAGTGGTGACCAAGCCAGTGAGGGAGGCGGTGGCTGCTGTACATGATGAAGTGGCTTCCAAGTTAGTATTCAAAGAACACCTCAATCAGTAAATAAAACACCTTTATTAGTAAACAAACAGCTCCTTGTGCTAGTATACATATTAGGTGGCTTCCAATTCAGTATTAATGCCCTAGCTACAATGTATCTATTGGAAAACAAACAGCTCGATGCAATACAAGATGCAGTGGCTTAAAACTTCATATTAATGAACCTATTAAGTAGAAAACAAACAGGTCCTTGCAATTAGAACATCCTGCTTTGACTTGGCTTAATGGTTCTTCTATTGGTAATTTTGGCAATACTGTAGATTCCTAATTAAACCTGGGAATTAATTTCTGGGTAAAATCGCAAGGAGCAACCCTTGTGGATTTTAAATTTTGCTTTTACTTTTTATACAGTTTTAAACTATATGAAATTATTAATACAACAAACTGCTGGTGCTCGCAACTTTATTTTCTCTTTTCTTGCTATTTGATACAAAACAGTGGAATTGAGTACTGGCGTAAAATAAGGATTACCAGTAATTCATATCAAGGCAGTGTTTTAAAATGTTTCATTGTTAATAAAAGAGTTCATCAGAGATTTTTGCTCAAGAAATTTTTACAGTTAAACTTCAATTTTGTGTTCATTGGGAAATACCAATTAAGAAGGCTATGTTTTGATGTACATACTGTATATAATATGTAATATATAATAGTTTTATTTCCAATTTTGGGCCCAGAGGGCTTACAAGATTACAATTATTAGATAGAAGTTTCTAAAAGAGAGATTCTACATACAAAATAGTCCATACACATACATGAACATGTAACAGCTGGGCAAATGTACATCAGTATGTCATAACATATTAACAATATACATATCTATATACCGGTAGTCAGAAAATTACCTAATACAATTACAAAGATGGTACATCATGATCTGTTTAAGTATTTCACTAGTACATGTTTATAAAATTTCTGTTATAATGGTAAAAAAAACTCTCATTAAAACACTCTTTTTTAAATCTGTTCTGTAGATACTATGGTTGTGGATTGGTGATCCCTGAGAAGCTGGAAGGAATGAACATTTTGGATCTAGGGAGTGGAAGTGGACGGGATTGTTTTGCTTTGAGTAAGCTGGTTGGTCCAAAAGGTCATGTGACTGGAATTGACATGACTGATGAACAGGTAATGAAAGAGCACTATTGGAAGGACTTTAAAGAATAGGCACTTGGCAAAAAAACCATTAAGAGTTATTTGTTGCAAAATTTTGCAGATAGCAGTTTCCAGGAAGTACATTGACTACCATACTGAGAAGTTTGGATATAAAGAACCCAATACCGATTTTGTGCAGGGGTACATTGAGAAATTAAGGGAGGCTGGCCTGAAGGAAAATTACTATGACATCATCATGTAAACATTTATGTTACTTTTATAGAATATCTTCTCTTAGGAACACTGTATTTTCAATGATATATTTAATAACAATTACAAAGATATAATGTGTTTGATCATGTTTGATATAATGAAATTTTAATGAAAATGATTTTTATAAAATATCTTTAATATTATAATGCATGTCTCATTTAACAGATGGGAAGAAAAAGCTTGTATGTTTTTAATCATTGATAATACATAAAGGATGGTGCATGTTGTATATTTCAGTTCAAACTGTGTGATCAACCTGTCCCCAGACAAGAGAGCTGTCCTGAAGGAAGCCTTCAGTGTTATGAAGGTAACTCACCAGACAATAGGGTCACTAAGCTCTTCTACCAATCAACAGTTGGATCATAAAAATGATATAAATAACGTGATACTTTAATACAATATTATGCAAATTTGACCTTTGTAACTAAATATTTTGAAGTCAAATGTGATATAATACAGTAAGACACAAACAAAGCAACTTGTACCTCCACCCTATTTTCACCATACCAAATTTAAAATTGTATAAATTTAAAGAGCTCCCCAAAGGATTGCAAAAGTTCAAGCTGAAGATATATCAAATACACTAACAATGCAACTAACAAGTACCCATCCTATCGATCCCTCTCCATACCAATTTCAAAGATATGAAATTAAAGGGTTTCCATTGAAATTATTTAGTCTCAGCAGAAAAAATTGTGTGCTTGTATATACAGGAAAAACAATGTGGTGCATTAAGGTTAATATTATTTGATATCTTATTTACAGGAAGGTGGAGAATTTTATTTCAGTGACATTTACGCAGACAGAGAGCTAGAGGACTCAGTCAGAAAAGATGAAATCTTATGGGGTATGTGCTTAATTATACTCTTCAGCATCATAAAAAGTTAAAGGTAAAAAAATATAAATTGTTCATTTTTTTGCACTGTAGAATCATTATTTTTATAAAGGCGCATTTATTGTGGATCTTTTAGGTTTCACTGCCAACAAATTTACATTCTAAACAAGTTATTATACACACTTCTCATTTATTATTTGTAAGTACCAGCATCTAATATATTGACCATCCATGAAAATGAATTTCCACAAAATTTTATCATTTCACATTAAATTTCCTATAATACTTCATGGATAATCAAATTTGACTCTTTCCATTTTCTTGCAGGAGAGTGTATCTCTGGTGCCCTCTATTGGAAGGAGCTGTTTACGCTGGCTGCTGAGATTGGCTTCAGCCGTCCTTTCCTGGTATCAGCTGCACCCGTCCCCATAGACAGAGAGGACTTCAAGAAAATCTTAGGTAAAGTCTTCATACGCACTGAATAATTATAATATTTCCTGCAAGAAAATTATGGTGCATAGTCTGTATATTTATATAGCAGTGTATTTCCTTGCATGGTTTCGTTAATTCTGTCATTTTTGAAAATATACACATAGTATTACATGCATATTGAATGAATAAATTCATAAGTGTTTCATATTGTCAGAAAACTGCTTTCTTCTGCTTTCTTCCCCCAGCAAGATTGACCCTGGGTATCAAACAAATGCATGCATATTATTAATAATTTTCTGACCCCCCCCCCCCCATATGTACTTGCTTTTTGATCTGAGCAAAATATGCAATTCAGTCTATTTTACCAACAATGTTTAAGTATTATCAATTTTGATATAAACAGCAATTATGGCATTTTTACTTAGGTGAGGCCAGATTTGTATCTGTGACCTACCGACTATTCAAACTCCCTCCTGGGGCCAAAATGGAGCCGCTGCAGGTCATATACAATGGGGAGATAACTGGGTATGAAGAGGAGTTCAAATTTGACCATCAACATGTGTTCAAGGTTGGTTTCTATCAATATTAAATTGAATTCAAATTCACGTCTAGATTTTGAGACGCATGTTAACGAGAATTCGTTTTTTTTAAATCAACAACTTGAAGATAAATGTCCAGACAAAGGGTTGACTGAATAGCCATGTTTCTCATATATATTAATTATAATTACCTATATATATATATTTCATCTGTATGTTGAAATGTAAACTTTTTTTTAAACAAATTAAGTTTAGTTCATATGGAATTTAGAATAACATATATTCAACAATGTTCTAAAATAAACTACATTTCTGTTGAACTTTGAGCAGAAGGATGATGTTGTCATGGTAACGGGACCAGCGGCCGCATCATTGAAATGTTCCCGTTTCTCTGACGAGTTTGAGTATCAGCCAGTCCCCAAGAAATCCTGTGGATCTCCGTGCAACGGGTCTACTTGTGATAAGGTGAGTTAACCAGTCAGGGGTGAGAGTGAAATCCATCATATTGAAAAATAACTGATATTATTGTCATTTCTTCTAACTATGCAATGTACATAAATTATCTTTATTTATTTGGTAAATATGACTTGTTTTCATCATAATTCCATTCCCAAGTTAATTCTTCCAACCCATTTACTTCAGTAATGAGATATAGTACACTATCCTGCCATGGGCCCATGTGTAGAGAAACATCTTGACAAACAATTGAAACATAAAGTAGTGTGCCCGTAATACAAATGAGATAACTATATATATTAAAGTCCGCCCAGACTTACCAATATGATAAGAAATGATGTAATACAGTCGTATTTATTTTCAGAGGTAACTCTATTATCTTAAAATAAACTCCAAATACATTGTAGTTATGACCGTTTTCCATCATTATTCTAAAAATGACAAATTCATGATCAATAAAGATTAGAAATCATCATTTTAAAAAATGATGAAATTCAGTCTCACCCCTGACTATAATGTTAGGTGCCAGGGTTAAGATTAGATTAGATTACCAAAACTGTGAAGTTTGACATCTCATATTTTAATATTGTTAGAAATTTGAAATAAAACAAACTTAATCTAACTTGCGACACCCAGATGTCGCAGCAAAATATACTTGTACTTTTGTATTGCCTCTCTCTTTTTTAGTCACATACCAAAGAGTTTGCATTTTATAAATACATGTACCACAATTTTGCGGGATATTTTTTAAATCTTAGAGAGAAATAACCTAAATCCAAGGCGCTATTGAATTTTGTTGTTACCAATTGTTTTGTTTCTTTATATGTAGGTGGAGTTTGAAGATCCTTTTGAATACCTGGAGAATCTTGCCAAAGCTGGTCAGAAAGTGGAGGCCTCTTGTTGTGGGGGGTCCACCAAGTGTTGTTGATTTCACTTCCTCATTTTTTTTTTTTTGGGGGGGGGGGGGCACCAAGGGTTGGCTGATGTTCCTCCCTCAGAACTCTAGCTGTTTTGATTCTAATGACCAAGCTCTTATAGGTGTGCTAGATATCATGAATAATTGATTTTTCATTGGTTGATCTTGGACAGATTACTTTTACAAGGTTAGACAAATATGTAATCCTTATGCAATGAATTGGGTGAATTTTTTTCAATTTTACTTTTTCTCCTCACAAAATGGTCACATTTCTTTTAGTAAAGTTTTTTAATGGATTGTCAGTACAGTTGTTGTTGTTGAGGATTCTGATATATTTAAGTAGCCTCTTGTAATTATATAGCATATATACACCTTTATACATGTCCAATATACATGTACATTTATCTCTCAAATACACAGGTAAGCTGTATCATTTTACTTGTGTAACATTAATTTTTGTATCACAATATCATAATTTTAGGTGTTAATGTTTTCAACAGAGTCCCATACTTATTAAAACACAATGAATTAAAGAAATCTTGATATATATAATTAATAGATTGATACATGTATATAATAAATATATTTACAGGTTTTTGGTTTTTACAGCAAAGTGCAACAGTTACATGTACTGTGTTATTAATGTAGTAAAATTCTTGGAGAATATACCACAAACTGGGATTAAATTCCCATTTTTTAAGTTTGTACATGTAAAAACATTTAGTCAGTTGGCAATTTGCTTGATCTTCAAACCTAGATGTTCCAATATATATGTACAATTATTTTTTACAATAGATAATTCTAGCTTTCTTTAATGTGGATACTTTTTTAAGTTGTTCAAAGTTCCGGTATATCCTCTCTAATTTTAATGGTTTCAATGAATGTATCATGTTTTTTTTTCTCTTTAGATATAAAATTTAGTTATGAAAATAGATTATTGACTTGTTTCCAAATTACTCTATAAAATATAAATTGGTATTGGTGGTGAGGAGTCAGAAACACCCCACTTCTCTATTTAATGTCATTTAACATAATTCATTGATAATTCTAAAACATCAATGGAAAAATCAAAATCATCTTAAAGTTGGTGCTAAGTTTTTGGTAATTTGAACTTTAAAAAATTGCTTATAATTATGCAAATATGAAAATATGTTACAATAAATTTTATGTACTCATATAAATAAATATTTTTTTTGTTTGAAAACATTTTGGTGTTTTTTTTCTATACATAGACGTTTCACTCCTTACTAAGATAATTTAAGAAAAACAGGTCAAGAATTTTATTGTGCAAAACCAAATCAATGTTTGGACAAAAATCCTTGACTCTATGTAAAATTTTGTTTGAAAGAAATAGTTTTCTAGTTTCATAATACATATAAAAACATAATATCAATTGATGCATTGAAACTACCTGATCAAAACAGATGTTTAGCTGAGAAATTATATTCAACATAAGAGATTAAGTAGCCGGACTCAATATACATGCATAGGCATATTTGTAACGATTGATGTGAACCGACATTTAAATTTATAAAAATGATACCGTCATGTCAGACAGTAAAAATTGCATTTCAATACGTTTTATGCACCGATGATTTTGATAAGCTCAACGGTTCTATGCTTACCAAAACGTTTTAATAAATAATGTTTGCATTAACAACACAGACATGACTAAAAGATCAATAACGAACCGAAAGAAGAAATCCCGACTCGAGCATAGAGTAGGAGACAAGGGAAGCCATTTTAATGGTAAGTTTGTGGTATTTGGTTTTAACCACAATATTCCAATGTTTTCGTATAAAGTAGATGTGGTTCCTAACTTAAACGATGTTCAATAAGATTAAAAAGGTTAAGACTTGCTTGGATAACTTAAATGTTTATTATATCGTATACTTATAGAAAATATACCCTTTTCTGCTCGGTGTGATATAAACAGAAAATTCGCCTACCAGTGTGATATAAACCCTAGGGGTGTGATATTATTAGTTATCCAGATCCAATCAAGGGTGTACGGGGATTTACCCCGGGTTGTATTCCATACACCCTGAGGCCGCAGTTGAAATTGTGCTGAAAATCCTCGATAGAAAAAAAAATGTGATCAGAAAAGCTCACTTGAGTTTCAGCTCGGGTTATCTAAAACTGGAATAAATATTTTATTTATCAACATTAAAAGAATAATTATTAGAATATATCCATAATATTTTTAAACATTTGTGATATTGAAAATCTACATTAAAAAAATTAAAAACGTTTAAATTTTGCAACTTATATTGAAGGATATTAACGTTGTTTACGCAGGGTTTAAATTTGTAAGTTTGGATTGTTATATGTAGTAATTTCATTTTGAATGTCACGAGGAAAATGTGTTTTAAAGACACTAAGTATCTATATAGTGAATTTATATTACATTACAATTGATATTTTCATCATTTATTAGAATGTCTTGTGAGAAGAAAGAGGAAGTCGGGACAAAATTTTTATGATTCTATTTTCCATTATAAAACAATTGCCAGCACTGCAATAACAAAAGTTACAATATTGAATTTTCGATTAGTTTTATCTCACTTCTTTCTTTAGATAGTTAAAATGCAATACAAAAAAATATTAAAAACTATATATATATATATATATATATATATATATATATATATATATATATATATATATATAGCTTCGTATCGAAAAAGGATTGTCAAAATGATTATATTCATGATGTTATATACTAGTGCTTATAAATAAGTAAATGGATGGAATGTATCAGCCCCTTATTGAAGAGGACAGCAATTCCAATCAAGCAATCATTCTGTCTCGGAAAAACACGTGATTTCTTTTTTTTTTTTTTTTTAAATATATTTGACAGCGTATTGATGTTTGAAAAAGTGTGCGAAATACATGTATGAAGAATTTTTCAGCAACTGCATAACATCAACTGCCATATTTATAATAATAAATTTTTCACAGCAAAGATGTTTCCCTCTGAAAGGACTCGGTCGCTTAAATTAGGGACATAAGAATTTATTTAAACTTTACACAGTGGTCTGTGATATGACCCTGGCATTTAAAAAGTATCTTGATTCAAGGTCACTGTACATCACTCTTTATAGTAATGTATTAGCCAGACAGAATCATTGGGAGAAAATATAATTATGGTTACACAAGGATTTTTCAAACATGTCTTATATGACACTGAGCTTTGATTCAGAATCTTTGTTCAAGGTCACTGGACACCCTTTTGCTTAAGGCACTCAATAGCTGAAGTATTAGAAGTACATGTAAGTAAGTTACATAAATGTGGGAGCAAGATTCGGCCAACTTGGGAGAATATATGGTCTGGACACCTGGCCTCCACTCTTTTACCTAGAAACTTGGTTTAAGGTCACTACACAATCTTTATCCAAAGGCACTATGTGGATAAAGTACATGTAAGTAAGTTAAATGTACATAGACCCAATTACAGAGAAATTATACTTGTGGAAAAGTAAACATACTAATCATTATACGGCGCCATCAAAGTGGGACGTCGATGTATATGAATATATATTATGACCATAAATTATGATTAGTACCCGTTGTCATGTAAGAAGGGGAATTAACCAAGTGTTCTGTCCACAAGTACCCGAGTTACAAACGACTTGGAGTAACGTATTTTTGCATTGTTATTTCATACATAATGTATAATGCTGCATTTGTGTTTTAAGAAAGTATCAATTGCCAGTAATAATCTGTTTGAAAATATGTAGTCACAACTTATCTACGTAAATGTAGCTTGTACACTGATCCTGAACATATTTGAAAACTGTTCAAATGTTCTGCGATGATGTCTAATATACGATATTGTGGTTTTAAGCACATGTTGTTCAACAAGGATTCAGATATTCTTGACTGTTTTCTAGATATATAGAGAAGAATGTTTTAGGGACCAATCATTTATCTTCTTATTGGGGCCGTTTAAATAAATTTTTATGGTGGCATATCAATACAAACATTATTCTTAACATATTCTATTCAATAACGCTTTTCAAAATATTGTTCAAAATGGGCTGTGTTTAGTAAATTGATAGAGAAAATTCGGACTGGAACATTTTTAAAAATTGTGACTGCATTTCATTTTTGAAAGTGTTTTTAAATCGGCAATATTTTTACATTTAGATCTCTCTATAATTGTGTAAAAATTTTAGGGATTTATTTTCAATTTCTCAAAACATATTTAATGGCCACTAACTCATTGACCTCATTCACCTATTTTTTTTTTTGTAAAAAATAACACTAAATCTAAGCTCCTTAACATACAATGGATGGTTTTTCATTATCACCAGTGGAATTTTTTATCATTCTGAGTAAACATCATCATTAAAATTAGAATATTTTAGTTAAAAAATTGATCAGAATATGTCAAATTGCAATGTCAGAATTTGCAAAAAACTGGGTAGTTTTAATTTTGGGAAAACACATCACATAGAATTGACTTCTTTAATATATCCATGAAATATAAATACGATTCAAATAATTTGTCGTAATGATTATATTTCCCATTACTATGTATTTTGTAACAATGACATGTGGTGATAACGAACAGTGTTCAAATTCAAAAGTCAAAGGAAAATTACAAAACAGGAGCAGAGCAAACACGGATCTCTTAAATAGAGGTAGGATCAGGTGCCATGGAGGAGTGAGCATGCTCTGCCGACCGGTCACACCCGCCGTGTGCTCTTTGTCGTAATCGGGAAAAACGGAAAAGCCCGTAGACAATTGTGTGATTAGTGTTTTGGTCTAACAATTAATATGAGAAACGTCAGTCAGCATGCGAACAATGGAAGATTGTATTTGCTGACAAGGTATCGACAATAGAACTTACAAAAAAAATGACTTCAAACGAGACTGTTGATAGTCCTATTTTTGTCAGTAGCTTGCCTCGCCTTAGAAACTGTTCATACGAAGATCATGCTCTTACGTATCGAATTAACTGAGAGACAAAAACACCATATGCAGGTGATGAAGGAATATTGCTACATAAGTAAGGAAAGTTGACTATAGAAAATTGAAGTCATCGCGTTTATCATAAAGCTTTGGTGTTAGGTTACCATCAATGTCCATTTCCAGTAAAACATCCAAATATGAAACAGATGACGCAGACTCTGTGGTATCTTTTATTTCAAGTTCACTTGGATATATCGAGTCTACGTCAGTATGGAAGTAACAATTGTTAATTGATAATATATCGTCGATATACCTGAATGTTAAGTTGAAGGCCACAGTGAGTGATTTATTTTTTCAAGTCTCTGAATAAATTCTGCTTGACAACTGTCATGTGGTGAACAAAAGTCACGTGATCAGTGTCCTGTCTCCCCTTAATCTAAATTCAATGTTTTGGAGTTCTCGAAACAAATTTTAAATGTTTTTTTTTTTTTATATAAAATGTTTGTAAAATAATGTTCTCAGATATTTGTCACTTTAAGTATAAACTTGTAAGAGAGAATACTGAAAGGGAAAGATAACCAAAATCAAAGTCATAACAAAAATTCGACAAATCTTGACCTTTTTATTTATTTCATGGTTAGTTGACTTTTTAAGGAAATAAGATAAATATCCGTTGCATTTGAAAAGCTTGAAAATGTTTACTGTGTAATGTTTCTATTTTTTATACAATGTGATAATCAAATTCTTAAGTAAGTAAATCTCTGGATATTTAATTCACGAATAAATAAAACAACACACGAGTGCATGCTTATTTATTTGTACAATTTAAATCAAATTTATAGGATCCAAGATATGTGTCCGATGTATAATTAACCCATCCTATATTTTGAACTATGATGTTCTTTACCTCGTTCTGAGCATCGTTTAAAAAAGTTTTTCCATCAAAACTAAATCGAAAATTCAACAAATAAATTTTGTTTACTCAAAATTTGCCACATCCTGATTTCTATGTATACTTTAAATTATTTTTAGAAAAATATATTTCCTATTTATACGAAATTATTTAATATTATACCATTCCAAGTTGTCGTTTTGATACAAACTCCAACTGACTTAGATCCACCAAAGCTTGAATCTCATCTTTGATATTTGTAGCCAGTTTATCGCAAACAAAAGGTTTTTAATTTCAATAATTGCTATTTACATGTAGGTAAAAATTATTAATAATTTAGGAATTTTATCTCATTTATGTTGAAAAAACAAAAATGCAGGCATTTCGCAGTTTATTGACAAGATATATTCATTTAAATGTATACAGGCTTTTGTATCAAATGCTTAGAAATTTTTCTTTCTTTAAGATATGTGATCAAGTACATAGATAATTTGACCAAAAGTAAAAAAAAAAACATTCATATATACACACAGTATTGACCATATTTTCTTTTTGATTAAGTCACTTGAGTCTTATATAACTATTTATCTGTTTTCAGATTCGGGAGTTTTCCATACCTCAACGACTGGGTAAAGTTTATCCTATTTATTTTACTTGATACAATATTTTTATGATGATAAATGGTTCTGTTTTGACCAAATACTGTTTAAAATAACATGAGTATTCATCTTCATGAAAAAAACCATAGTCTTTTAAATGAAAAGTTACCAACCCCCTTCAAATCATGTCGTATTGTAGAATGAATCCATCTAGAACTTGTCTCATTTTTTTTCCTTTCAAAATATTAGTGACCTCATTGCTTGCAAAGAGATCGTGTGTTTTTGCACTATTTACATTTTGTTACAGAGTAATTTAGTTCTAAAGTTTTAAAAACACATTGGCATTTTAATTGATCTAGCAACATCAGGTGGGTCTAAACTAAATTCCTGTAGATTATTACATCCAAGTTTATATACACGAAACTTCAATGGCCAAATTTAAAGTTTGTTGTGAATATACACAAAAAACTACATGTAGTTAAATGGAGTAAAAAGGGATATGAAATATAAATAAATGATAAGTATATAAATAACACTGATTTACTCATAAACTGAACTTATGTTGCTACACACAATACTTTGCATAACGAAATATGCTTTTCTAAATATGTACTTTGACATACACTTTACATTTAAACATACTATACTTTTAACTTTGACTAAATACTCGTGTACTACATGTAGACAAATACTTTTGTGACAAATACTACACGCCTTACTCTACAATACAACACTGCGTCTTCAATATACTTATGTACTTATAAACACGTCCTTGACTTCATAATACGCATACGTTTACATGAGCATGTGAGAATATATCCTAAATACTATCAAATAACAAAACAAAATATATCTATGCCCATCCATTGATCTTAAAGATTACCAATAAAGACTGTTTAGTAGTCTCGTTTGAAGTCATCCTTTCGTACATTTATTCTGACGTTACGGACGATGACCCTCAATGGGTCGTTAAAATAGCTCGCTGATCTTTGCGCTGTTGTAGAGATCTGTATTTTAATCATATTGATAAATTTGAGACTTTCATGTTGTTTGCCATAAACGCACAAAATCTGCGTAGACTTGTTCAATTTATCATGTTTCTACCTGACAAGATATTTTCTTTAATTTCTTTCAAAATAATAAAATAAACTAAATTCGACCTATTTTTAATAAGATATTTCAAGATACTTCCACTGGGTTGCATACTGACTGACGTTTTTCATACTATTTGTTAGACCATAATTAATCACCTAATGGTCTACGGACTCTTCCGTTTTTCCCTATTACGACAAAGAGCACACGGCGGGTGTGACCGGTCAGCAGAGGATGCCCACTCCTCCATGGCACCTGATCATATCTTTATTTTTTTTAAAAGGTCCGTGTTTGCTCTGCTCCTGTTTTGTAATTTTCCTTTGGACTTTTGAATTTGAACACTGTTCGTTATCACCACGTCATCAAAAATCTAACTAATAGGAACTCTCAACCATTAATTTCGTATGATTTCTTAATATATTGTCGCCATTCTCGTGGGTTGAAATTATGTGAGGTCAAAGATAAAATTTTTGAGACATGCTATCTGGAGTTGGTTTTGTGTATTTTTCAAATTATTCTTTTTGCGTATCAGCCAGTTATCCCAAAATGTAATTGATAATTTGCTGACACAAAATATGCAAAATCATATCTGAAATCCCACTGAAACTTAACTCAGGTGACTGTCGAACCCTTTAAATTTGAGCCTTTTTTTGTTTGAAAACAATTTGGCTTTATCTGTACAAAGACTTTTCGTCCGTCATCAAAATGATATGAAGAAAAACACATCAATAAGTTATTTTGAGCCAAAACCAAATTAAAATGGGGGCCAAAAAATATTTACTTTTTGTTAAATAGCATTTGAAGGACATATTTATATCGTTACATAATAAATATAAAAACATAATATCAAACAATGAACTGGCTGTGTGATCGATACAGATGTTTAGCCGAGAAACGATATTCAGCCCAAGAAATTAATTAGCTAGACTAGACTCAATATGTGGGCATATTTGCAACTATTGATATGAATCGACATTTAAATTTATAAAAACAATAGTTAGTGTCAGACAGTCAAAGCCTTTTTATGAAAAAGCATTTCAAATAGTTTTCTGTACTGATGATTATGATAAACTTAACGGTTCTATGCTTACCAAAAACGTTTTAACAAATAATGTTTGCATTAACAACACAGACATGACTAAAAGATCAATAACGAACCGAAAGAAGAAAACCCGACTCGAGCATAGAGTAGAAGACAAGGGAAGCCATTTTAATGGTAAGTTTGTGGTATTTGGTTTTAACCACAATATTCCAATATTTTCGTATAAAGTAGATGTGGTTTCTAACTTAAACGATTTTCAAAAGATTAAAAAGGTTAAGACTTGCTTGGATAACTTGAATGTTTACAGTATGAATTTTATCCTTGTCCACAATACAAATCAAAACACGTACCTCAAAAAACCTAGGAATTACTAGGTTTAAATTCCTAAATAGTGAAATTATCAAAACCTCAATCAAAAATTATAGATATTGCACGAAGTTTGCCAAATTAAAAAAAGTGCAAAGAAAAAAAAGGCAATGACAGTTTTTTTTTTTTTTTTTTTAAAAAGCACTTAAAATACTTGTCTTAACTTGTCATATTAACGAATATAATCACCACAGGACCATTTCATGACCACTTTCTTGCCTTGTAAGGGAGATATACTGATATGAATTAATAAGATCCCTTTTCTGGCATAATGATTTTTTTTACTATTTCAGTATGTTGATTTTTATGGAATTGTTTGCACATTTTATTTAATGATTTTAAAAATAAAAATTAAATTTATAATTAGTTATATAATTAGCAGTTCTACATAGTGATATCATAATTTTATGGAAAAAAAACCTGAAAAATTAAACACTTTAAATTTTGGGGTTTTTTAAATTCTCAATTTGAACAGTTTTGGACAGCACAACAAACATTTTATAAATCAACGATGATGTGTGCTTCATAACTTACCTAAGTTTCATGGTCACCGTCTTGGCATTCAACGGAGATACTACAATAGGATTCACCCCTTATACCTATTCTAGAATTAATTTTTTTTTCAGACAGTTTCTGTTTTTAAACATAAAAAAGAATAAATTCTTAAGAGTTATTTATTAACATTAACAGAATAATTATTAGATTATATCCATAATATTTTTGTGATATTGAAAATCTACATGAAAAAAAATTAAATTCTTTCCTCAGGGTTTATATGTTAGAATTTTTAATCTTATGAATAAAATCTGTTTTAAAGAAACTAAGTATCTATAAAGCTAATTAATATAGACATGACAATTTATATTTTTATCATTTAAGGTATTAAAGCTTCTGACAAAACAGAGGAAAATCCGACTAAAATTTTATGATTCTGTTTTACATTATAAAACAATTGCCAACACTACAATCATATACATGAAGTTTTTATCTGTTAGTCAATAATTTTTTGCAGATTTTCTATTAGTTTAACTCATTTCTTTAGATAGTTGTATAAAATGCAATGCGATAAACTTAAAGGGACATGGCGACGCACAAGTCCATGATTTAGCAAATATTAAATTTTTACACAATTTCCAAATTTTTTATTTATGATATAAATAGGTGAACTTTTGAAAAAATACGGTTTTCAAAAGTAAGTTAATCAAATCAAAAAGAGAAAAATAGAATTAAGCTTTGGGCCAACACAAGTTTTTCTTCCGCATCATAGCCACTTAAGGGCAGGGGAATATAAATATTGCAGCGTGGCATATGTCATTACCCAGTGGCCTCAATAAAACCTGATGTCTTCAAGAACTATATATTTATAAAGATGCACTCTCTATGAATGCATATTTCTTACAACAGACTTCGAATTCTTTTTCAGTGTGTCAATCCCACTGTAACTATTTTTAGACAGCAATCGCAATCACGTTACACTAATATCAATGTCCAAAACAACTCGGTTTGTTTACATGTGAATTTTCCGGATGAGTTTCAATGACTTGATAACTGAGAGATGATAACTTAAACCTTCCGTATGATGAAATTTAGTATATTTCTTCTGATTTCCTTTGTCATAATCAAAAAGTAAAAAGTCTGATTTGAGTCACCGTGTCACTTTAAAAAATGCTCAAAATAATTATAGACAGCATATTTTCAAAATTCTATCATTGACCTCATATCATTTTAATGCCAGCAGAATCAAGTCAATATGAATTGTCTATTACTTTGTCTTTGTATTATCATGATCAATTTTATGTACAATTGAATAAAAAAGGGTTGTGTTTAGTAAATTAAGCTACACCGCCCTTTTTAAACTGTATTTCATTTTTGTATGTTTTTAAATACGACAATATTTCACAATTAAGAAACTCTTAATCATTGTGTACAATTTTGAGGGACATTTATTTCAAATTTCAAATAATATTCAATGGCCACTAACTCAATCATTGACCCAGTTTTGAAAAATGAAAAATAACACTGTATTCTAAGCTCTATAACATACCATAGATGGATTTTAATTGTCATCAACGAATTTTTATAAATTCTAAGTAAACACCATCAGTAAAATTAGTTAAAATAATTGATCAGAATAGGTCAGCCTATGCAAAAATAACTGGGAAATTTTAATTTTTGAGGACACAAATCACATAGAAATGAATATACTTAATCAGAAAAAAGGTGCCTAGGAGGAGTGAGCATCCTTTGCTGACCGATCGCACCCGCCGTGTGCTCCTTGTCACAATTGGACATGTCATAATCGAGGTAAATGTCAAAATCGGGAAAATGTCATAATAGGGAAAAAACGAAACGTTGATGATTTAGTTTGTTTGTGATGGTCAAAATACAAACCTTGAGTAAACACGGACCTTCATTACATTGGAGGTAGGATCAGGTGCCTAGGAGGAGTGAGCATCCTCTGCTGACCGGTCACACCCGCCGTGTGCTCTTTGTCGTAATCGGGAAAAAACCCCGGAAAAGTCCGTAGACAATTAGGTGATAAATTATGGACTAACAATTGGTATGAAAAACGTCAGTCAGCATGCGACCCAGTGGATGATTGTATTTGCTGACAAGGTCGTTGTATCGACCATAGAACTTACGAAAGGATGACTTCAAACGAGCCTGTTGATAGTCCTGTTTTATCAACTTGTTTGTCAGTAAAGACGACTCCTTGTATTTCTTACAATTATACATGAACAATTGCTTCCAAACTTTTTAATTACAAAAACACTCTAGAATGCCTTGACATCGAACATCTGAAAGGTAGTCATCCGACATGTTCTTGTTTTTCTTCACCCTTCAACTATAGTCCTGCTGGACATGCCATTACTGGTAATGTATAAATATAGTAAACAATGATGACCTTAAATCACTTATTCTTAAAGTTCCAAAATTTAGGGAACCCCGATATTACAATTGGCATTCTAATTTCATACATATTATGAATTCTGTAGAGGAATACGCCAGACGATGAGCCAAACATGAAAGAGAAGACCTTGACACGTTGTCAAAAAGGACTAAAAGCGTTCGATGCATGTTAAAATCTCGTATTAAGCGATTAAAGCGCAGTATGAAAACCATCTATCCTTCTATATTTGATACTTTAGAAGTGAAAAAAAAAAGAAGTAGATAGATCACACGATTAGTTTGTACTGGTCCCTGCTGACAAAGCAGGAAACAACATTGTCTTTGTTTGTAAGGCTCATTATATAAATTGTATATTAAAAGAAATTGGATTTAATTCTGCAAGTGGAAATGCAACTTATACTCATAGCTCTCTTTTCAACGTCATAAAAATCCTTACAAACAAAGATATATAGCGGGTTTCAGTAAATGTTCTACGAAGCCTCTATCTTTACTCCTTACCAAAATATTAACAGCAGTATAGGAGAAACTTCAAGAGTACTGTGCAACAGTATATCCAAGAAGTGGGTAAATCAGATGTGGATACTTAAGAATTCCAAGGGACTTTTAGAAAATTCCCAAACTTTTACCAACATCAATTACATCAAAAATGTACGACTTTTCTACACTTTATACAACCATCCCCCAGGATAAATTAAACTCCCGTCTTTTTGACATCATTAATAGCTGCTTTTCTTATAAAAATGGTACACGTAAATTTACTTACCTTGTCATCGGTCATTTGCAAAACTATTTTGTTAAAAGCCATTTGGATTGTGAACACAAGTACTCTGAAGTTGACATTAAAAAGATGCTTGAGTTCCTGATATATAGACATCTATGTAGTTTTTGGAAAACAGGTCTTCGAAGAATCTGTTGGAATTTCCATGGGTACCAATTGTGCCCCATTGTTAGCAAACCTATTTCTATATGCAATGAAGCAGAATTTATTCAAAAACTTATACGTGAAAAAATGAATAACTCGCTGTGGCCTTCAGTTCAACATTCAGGTATATCGACGACGTATTATCGATTAATAATTGTTAGTTCCATACTTACGTCGACTCGATATATCCCAGTTAACTTGAAATAAAAGATACCACAGAGTCTGCATCATCTGTGTCATATTTGGATATTTTACTGGATATGGACATTGATGGTAACCTAACAACAAAACTTTATGATAAACGTGATGAGTTCAATTTTTCTATAGTCGACTTTCCTTACTCATGTAGCAATATACCTTCATCACCTGCATATGGTGTTTTGTCTCTCAGTTAATTCGATACGCCAGGGCATGCTCTTCATATGAACAGTTTCTAAGGCGAGGCAGGCTACTGACAAACAATTGATAAAGTTGATAAAACGGGACTATCAGTCTCGTTTGAAGTCATCTTTTCGTAAGTTCTATGGTCGATACAACGACCTTGTCAGCAAATACAATCTTCCACTGGGTCGCATGCTGACTGACGTTGTTCATACTATTTGTTAGACCATAACTAATCACCTAATTGTCTATGAACTTTTCCGTTTTTCTCGATTACGACAAAGAGCACACGGCGGATGAGACCGGTCAGCAGAGGATGCCCACTCCTCCATCGCACCTGATCCTACCTCTATTTTTTTTTAAAGGTCCGTGTTTACTCTGCTCCTGTTTTGTAAGTTTCCTTTGAATTTGAAAACTGTTCGTTATCACCACATGTCATTCTGCAATAACTGTCATGTGATCAACAAAGGTCACGTGATCGGTGTTCTGTCTCCCCTTAAGCCCAAGTCAACTTTTAATTTTTTTAAATATAATGTTTGTAAAATAATGTTAGATATCCGCCACGTTCAGTATAAACTGCTAAGGCTGAGATGGCTTGAAGGAAAAGATGAGATAACCAAAATCAAAGTCATAACAAAAATTCGACAAATCTTGACCTTTTTATTTATTTCATGGTTAGTTGACTTTTTAAGGAAATAAGATAAATATCCGTTGCATTTGAAAAGCTTGAAAATGTTTACTTTGTAATAATTCTATTTTTTATACAATGTGATAATCAAATTCTTAAGTAAGTAAATCTCGGGATATCTAATTCACGAAAAATCATACGAGTGCATGCTATTGTTATTGCTTTGTTTCTTTTCCTCTATTATTAATAAGGTCTTTCGTATCAATGGAAGACCTTACTGTTATTGCTTTCTAGTTTCTTTCCTCCTATTACTATTTTTTTTTCTGTGACTTTTTCTCAAAAACGCCCCAGTCGATTTTGATGAAACTTTCAGATCTTACACAAAACAAAATTTGCAATAATTTTATATTGTTTTTTTTTGTCGTCACTTACGGTCTCGACATATATTAGATTTAATGTTTTTCCTTGTTAACGGTTTTTCTCAGAAAATATCGAAAATAGAACTTTGAAAATTTCAGCGATTGCAGAAAGTCGATATCCGCAGTACATTCTGCATATCCGAACGTCCGCCGTTACTTTTTGTCGTCACTAGATGATACCAAAATACCTGAATTTATTCAACTTTGTTGGTTTTCAATATTCTTCTTTTTATATTTTTATGGTTGATAGAGACGCTTTTATAAATGTAAAATATGTAATTTCTTTTTAAATTGATCAACCCATTCTTGAGATTTTGACCATCAAAGTTTTGAAGCGAGAATCCCAGTGGCGTTTCCTTAAGGTGCGGTCACACAATACACAATTTTTATCCGATTTTCCATCCGATTTTCTCATTCGATTCGCTTTCGACTAAAACCGTACCGTGGGACCACCCAAGTCGAAAGTCGAAAGCAAAGTCTGAAAGTCGATTGAAAATCTGATATGCGTCCGATTTTCAATCAACTCTCTGGTAAGAATCGTGACGTCACAATGACATTTCCCGTACAACAAAAATATTGAATATGTTTTATTCGATTGTAAAAAGTATCGTGTGACCACTTCAACAATCGACTCCAATCGACTCCAATCGACTTACCTGAGCAAGTCGATTGAAAATCGGATGAAAAATCGCATCATGTGACCGCACTTTTAGAGTCGTGGACTTGTGCTCAGGCGATCCGGGTTCAATCTCCGAGGACCGAGTGCTTTTTCTTGCTTAATTGTGTTTCGATTTACGATTTTAACTTTGAAATGATGGGTTTTACTAATTTCGGTTCTTATTTTATCAAAAATCAAAATAATAGCCTTTTTCAAGTGTACATGAATATGTCTATTGAAATCCTTAGAGAGGATTAAATGGAATTTGAAGGAGTGTTAAACAACGATAGAAAAGAACAACCGTTAGCTTATTTTAATTTACTTTTAAACGGAAGGCCTCTCGTTGCTCGCAAATTTCATTTGTATAAATTAAATCAAATTTATAAAATTCAAGATATGCATCCGATTCATAATTTACTCATCTTACTCTTAATCCACGATGTTCTTCTTTTGCTCGTTCTGAGCATCTTTTAAAACAGTTCTTTTCATTAATACTAAGATAGCAAATTCAAATAATGAATTTTTTTATTCAAAATTTGCCATATCATATTTCCTATGTATACTTTAAATTATTTTCGGTTAAATGTATTCACTATTTATATGTAATCTTTTAATATTAATCATTGCAAATTGTCGTTTTGATACAAACTCCAACTAACCCACAAAAACATGAATCTCATCTTCGCTATTTTTAGCCAGGTATTTGAAAATGAAAGGTTTTTAATCACAATAATTGCTACTTATATGTAGTTAAAAATTTATCAACAGTTTAAGGTTATTATATCTCATATAATATTATGTTGAAAAAACAAAAACGTATGCAGTAACTCTGGTGCAGACATTTCGCAGTTTATTGACAAGATATATTCATTTAAAAGTATAGAAGCTTTTGTATAAAATGCTTATAAATCTTTTGTTTCTTTTAGATATGTGACCAAATACATTTGACAGTTTGACCAAAAGAAAAAAGACTGAATACATATACACAATATTTACCATATATTCTTTATTAAGCCTCATATAATCATATATCTATTTTCAGAGTCGCAAGTGTTCCATAACTCAACGACGAGGTAAGTATGCTATTTATTTTACTTGATAGAGAAAAAACCCTTTTGATAATATATGGTTCTCTTTTGACCAAAGTCTTTAATAATATATATATATATATATATATATATATATATATATATATATATATATATATATATATATATATATATATATATATATATATATATATATATATTAAACTAGCAATCTGAATAAAGAAAAAAGAAAGTATACAAAATACAAAAGCTTGTGGAAAAAACCCACTTGCAAGCACGGTGAAATAAAGTAAATTGTGAATTGAAAAATATCTGCTGACTTCTAAAATATATGATATTCAAAATATTTTACTAATATTCATAAGATATTTCAAATTGCATTTGCATTCAAACATTTATGTTTGATGTATATACAACTCTTGATTTTTAGCAAAAGGTGAACAATTGAGAATATCATGGATCGTCTCCTCGGTATTTCTTTTCTTGATATCCCAAGAAAAAAAAAAAGGTTAGACATTTGAACAAAATGTTGAACATTAGCTCTTTATAATGACATGAATATTCATCTTCATAAAAACAGAAATAGTCTTTTAAATGAAAAGTCATCGACCCTCTTCAAATCATGTCTAATTGTACAATGAACCAATTAAGATCTTATCTCATGTTTTCCTTTCAAACTTAGACAGAGGAAATCCTTGCTTGCATAGAGAGCGTGTGTGCTTTCATTATTTACATGTATAATTTGTATTTACAAAGTCCACTAAAAGGAACGACAAACCAACGTTTTCACATTGTAACCCTACTATTGAAGTGTTAAAATTCACTTTCAAAAAACTGTGTCAATGACCTACTTTTCTTGCTAGTGGCATTTGAATATTTATTGAAAAATTCCTAAGCATTACCAAGAGTAACTTTTTTTTTGAAATTATTACAAATTATGAATTAAATGTTGGGAGTGGTTAACAGTAAAATAAGGATGACTTTTCTTATTGTATATTGCAATGAAAAGTTTCAACGTCAAAGTTTAAATTTACCTTAATCAATACTTTCTCTACCAATTTTATAAATTCGACCTATTACAAAAATATATTACAAAAATCTAACTAATACACAGCAAAATGTTTAACATATGTTTAACATATGATAAACATATGTTTTACATACGTGTCTTCACGTATGTGAAAACACCCTGTATGTTTCACATACGTATTAAAACTTGACTGTTTCTCTTTCAAGCATAATTCATTTCCCTCTCTAACTATGGTTCTTTAAAGTAACTAATGCAGACGACAAAATACGTCATCAATCAATCACGTGATAAATGTCAATCCTAGTGAAGTTAAATATAGAGTGAGAGATAATTCTACTTTCGTTTCTGAAAACGATGTCTAAACCGAGTGCGTTACCGAATTTCATTGTGAGCGACGCCATGTTTTTACGAATACTTTTGACACGAGACTGTATATTTGATGCCCCCCCCCCCCCCCCCATAAGAACAAAGTCAAGACTAAATCAACCGAAATCCGTTAGCTGCTGAGTTGAGCTCTTTCGGGAATAAATGTTGAGTTTGAGCATGTTGAGAGACCTAACTTAGCCATCGTTAGTTTTCTGAGATATGCTATAAATGTGTGATTCAGCTACTGTATTTGACTCGCTGTAAAATAACGTATGACATACAAATAGAAAAAAGCACACGTGAATAACACATGTTTAACATGTAAAAAAGTATGTATGTATATAAGGTATACATGCGTTTATACACACATGTTTACCATATGTTTTTGAACTCATGTTTAACATGTGTTGAAATATCACGCATGAATCACATATGATACACATGAGTTATATACGTATGTTTGATCACAACATATGTGAAACATATGTGGCACATTTTGCTGTGTAGGAACTCTAAACCATTAATTGCATATGATTACTTACGTTGTCGACATTCTCTTGGGGGTGAACTTATGTGAGGTCTATGATCAAATTTTTGAGATATGCTATCTGGAATTGGTTTTGTGTATTTTTCAAATTATTCTTTTTGGGTATCAGCCAGTATTCCCAAAATGTAACTGATAATTTAGTGACACAAAACTAAATAGGCAAAATTATATCTGAAATCCCACTGATACTTAACATTTGTTATTTCATTACTCCAAAAACTTAATGGCGAAAAAAGAGAATGAAAACTTTAGTCCAATTTCTGTTTCAATATAAAACTACCTTTGTCATTGCATATATTTGTCCAATAAATGAAATATGGATTGAAATCTATTAATAAAATTATTATTTTGCATGTTTAGAATATTATTTGATTTCAGGTGTTAAACTTTTTAGAATTGTTTTTGAAAACTCAACCCTGAGAAAACGTAATCCTTAAATCTAATCTTATTTGTGAACAAGTAATATGCTGTTTTAGCATCATTATATTTCATTGTTACTTATCAATTATACTGCGATTTGTTGCCGAGTGATATTTAATCTTATCCTTATTAATTGCGACACAAAAATGCGTAACAAACATTATTTAAAGACATATTGACATTAAAAAGTGACTGGTGCAGCAAAGCAAACATTATTATTTCATTATATACACGTGCCTTGAAAAACGCATCAACAATATTTCAATCATATGCTATCGATTTTTTGAATCTCAAAGTAATACGAATGTATCAAGCCCATCACAACTATACTGAATACGACGTATATTTTTAAAAATCCTTTTGTGAATCCTTTTTTAAACTGTAAAATTTTATGATTTATACCAATTATGAGTTTAGCAAGACACAGAGTAAAATAAATAACCAAATAAATAAATAAATAATTATATAAATAAATAAATAAATAAATAAAATAAATGAATTTGTAATTTTAAAAACAGATTTAATAAGATATATGCTGGGAGGATAAAATAAAATATGAAAGACGCTTTTTTCAAAAATTATTTTGAACATAAACAACAATTAATAATGCAATTACTAGTATTTGTTAAAGTTATACGGTGACTTAAAATAGATGTTATACTACGTTATACAAGAAATATACAAAAGTTGATCATTTGGGAGGTTTCACGCATATAAGTCGTTAAAACTCATCCGGAATTACACATGTTACATGTTACAATTACACACCGAGTTGTTTTGGACATTGATGTGTGTCACGTAATTGTGATTGTTGTCTAAAAATAGTTACAGTGAGATTTACGCACTGAGAAAAGTACTGGAATGTTAAGTTATTCGATGTCTGTACTAAGAAAAATATGCACTCATAGAGAGTGCATTTTAGTAAACATACAAGTGATATTAGTTCTTGAAGACATCAGGTTTCACTGCGAGGCTGCTTGCTCATGATATATTCCACGCTGCAGTATTTACATTACCCTGCGCTTGGGTGCCTATGAAGCGGCTATGAAGCAGAAGAGAAACCCAATATTTATGTGTTGGTCGAAAGAATTATTCTTTTTTTTCTCTTTTTAATTGAATTTAAAGACTTTTAAAATTCGTAATTTTTCAAAAGTTCATCTTTTCATGTATGATATATAAATATGTGGAAATCGTGTAAATTTCGATACATGTATTTGGTATATCATAAATTTGTGCGTCACTTTGTTAATGTATAGTGTTTTTTTTTAAAATTTTTTCCAACAAAACCAAATTTCAATTGAAAATAAAATAAAAACTTTGCTTAGATCCATTTTAAAAAGACTTTCGGTAGGATGTAATTACCTTTTTCTTGCATCAGAACAAGTTAAGAATGACGCTGGTTTCAAGTGAAATATACACAGATTGCGTAGTCTCATCTCACAAGCCAGACAAATCTTGTTGATTTCAAAGAGCCATGGCTGAGTGGCCAGCAATGAAATAGGCAGGCGTACGTCACATTGCTGTTTGACACAACTACCCAAAGTCCAATCTCCTGTTAAAATGATTCTAAATAACATGTATTGTACGGACACTTTGCAATTTTATCACGTGTTTACGCCGTGCTTGAAATATCAATAAAAACATAAAGGTGAAGTACATGTATTTCATTCTATGATATATTATAGGATGGAAGATCTACCTAATGTGTCAGAGGCCCTATACGTCAAACTGTGCTGTGATAAAAGTATTGGAACTGAGAGAGAGGTGACCATCAGGAGAGAGTTAATGGACATGGACGAGTTGATTCAGAAACCATTAAACAGACACATAGGTAGTACAAAAATGATAAGTGGTAGTAGCAGAGAAGGGTTCAGATTCAGGACATCGGACCAAGACACTATGATGTGGAAAACAGTAAATAAGGTGATTTGTGAATTGTCTCAGGATATGTTTTTGGATGGTTCCACACATAATATTATTCTAATGGAACATTCTGGAACTCCTCAAGGATTTGTCAGATTAAAATTGCTGACGCCTGCACGAAATTCAGAATTGCTATCCTCAGTAGTTGTGTATGAAAATCGATGTTACATTTCAAGTCAGAGATTTAGAAACCATCATTACCAACGAATAAACCCATTAATCGAGGGTACGTCGCATGGTCCTTGTTTTAACTTTTTTATGGATAATATTGAAGCTGACATTGGTACATGTTTATTTTGTGAGTATTGGCCCAAAACAGCCCTCCCATGGATTGAAAGATGTCATCAAAAGGGCTGGCCGGTCCAAAGTCTTTTGGAAAAAATAATATCTAACGGATGTCATGTGATGCCAATAGAAAGTAAATCAGAATCAGGTGAAAACGAATTTGAATGGAGACTATCTTTTTCTCAGGCAGAACAAAAACTTGTTTATTCCATGAATCACACCCAATTTCTGTGTTACGGAGTATTAAAAATCTTTTTAAAAGACGTATTACGTTCAGACAATGAGGGACTTTTACTTTGTTCCTATTTTCTAAAAACCGTTCTTTTTTGGGAGATTCAAAATAATCCTAGCAGCGTGTTTTGGGGCATAACAAGTTTATTGCCTTGTTTCTGGATGTGCTTTAAACGCCTTTGTAAGTGTGTTCTAGATTCTTATTGTCCAAACTTTTTTATTCCAGAGAACAATATGTTTAAAAACAAAATAGTCGGTGCTTCACGTGAGGCATTGCTATCCAAGCTTATAGGTTACTATGAGATGGGCGTGGCCTGTCTACAGCTTAGTCCCTATCTCCATTCTATCCTAGCTCCAGCACTGAGAAATCCGTTCTACGAAGTGGGATATGTTATATTAGTGAGTGATATAGACAAGTGTATCAGACTTGAGATGCAAAAAACATTCAGGAGTGTTAAGAGCAAGGAGGAACTTTTTTTCTATTTGAAGTCGATCTCTAACTTATCACAGATGAAGCTCTCAGAATACCAGTTAGTAAAGCTCCGGCATGATTTAGCTGATGTTCTCGTTCAGACGGCCTTCAAACTGGCAAATCAAGTTGAATGTAATAAAACATGGTACGGACTAGAGAAAATGATTACTTATATGCTAAAACTGTCAGCTAACATTAGCACTATGTCTTATGCACTTTATTTGGCTATATATTATTATAGAACAGGGCGCTACATTGAAGTTCTAAAATTATCTACGATATGCAAGTTGAAGTTTTCACAGCCACACGTCATGTTAAATGATATAGAAGACGTCGACGGGTACGTCAAATTCGCCCATCGATTTTCAATGGTTGATAGAATGAAGAGGGTTTGGATGGATTTTTTGTGTTTTAATAATGACATTATGTATCTAAGCGAATTACATGTTGAAGAAATTATACAGGGACAAAACGCTAGACGTTTCTTGTATATTCCACCATTTGTGCTGGTTCATATGTTATGTGTGTTATCCAATATTAGAATTGGTAATATGTCTCAAGGTCTACTGTCATTGAAAGACCTGGAGGCACTTTTGCTTTCTAATAACAGGGCAAATGTACCCTTAAGAAATAGAGACATCTCGTGGCAGATACTTGGGATCTGTCAGCACGTTGTGGGGGACCTACACGGGGCGTTAAGGTCTTTTCAACAGTGTCTGAGACAGGATTCATACCACAAACTACACGATGCATCAAGATATAGAATTGCTTTCATTCTTAATCAATTCACTAAAAGACATTAGTTATTCGTTTTTGAGTTGGTCTCTTATATGTGCTTTTCCAATTACCATTTAGTTCAGTTACCATTATCTACAAATACAGATACTAAGTATCCCTGCATGAAATGCAACATACATCGTAGATTTTGGTTTTTGTGCCTAATACAGAAATAGGTACATACGAGTTTTAGAAATTTCAATTGTTTGAACATTAAACTGCATTTACTGAAACCAAAAAAGAAGCTTTCGGTCATCTATTGCTCCACATTGACGTGGTAAAGGTAGGGATCTACATGTATACAGCTCGTTATGGAAGACCTACTCTTGTGTTTCAGTACTTTCAACAATCAGTGAGACAGAAACCATGTCAGAGAAGAGATAGAGCTTCGAAAAATAAAATAGATGATTGTAGAAAGATGTATGTTTTAAGTCATTTAAACCTGTGAATACTTGATTTCATGGATCAACTTTACGAAGAAATAATCGACAATCATCATTCCAGGAATATTCATAAAACCACAATAGCAGTAACGAAGACTATGGTTTTGTAATCACGTTATGCAAAAACTATAATATACAAGTATTACGCTTGTGAATCATATACAAATTTTTACTATTTCTTTCTCAGTTCATAAAGGCCTGTATATGATATGTGTAAAATTTGACCACCATAGTATGCAATTTTTAAAGGTGTTTCAGGTGCATTGAATTGTTTTGTCATTTTTTAGAATAGTTGATATAATATATATTTTTCACCTAATTATTTGATTTAGTTTCACTCACTGACAGTATATGCCGTCAGAAGTGATGCTATTTTTGTAACTCAATCAAAATCATTCAAAAGTTGACATTTTTCTACCTTTTTTGGAATGGAAAATATAGAGCGACGATTTGAACAAGAACAAACCTAGGTCACGTATAAGTCTTGGGTAGTTTAGATACAGCTTTGATGAAAATATTTTGTTTATTTTTCAATCGCTTAATGTTTTCTGAAAGAAAAACTGCTTGGAAACAAGCCGTTTAATGCTAACAATTCTAAAATGGCGTTAAAAAACTATTTTTTTGATGTCATATTTCAAAATTGTGGGCATTTGGATAAAAATGAAAATTATGAAAAAACTCCATAATAATTGATTTCGGTTGATCTTTGACTGAGTACATTTCAAGGATAAAAAACTGTTTTCTTTACCCAAACGGCCACGTCATGTCTTTTATTTCTATTGTTAATATTGTTTTGATTAAATGAACATGCACACTGTTTTGTTGTTCTTGTGTAATAAATTTATAATAACCTCATTTCAATTTTGTTTTTGTTTTTACCAAAGAGTCTTATGATTATCAAAACATAATAATTTGAAGATATCTGGACTTACAACTTACTTTTTGTTGTGCATGTGTTGATAACGGCTACGTAGATTGCCAAACATAAATTAAAAAATAAATAAATAAAAACTGTTAAAATAAGCAATTCAGAAATACTGACCAAAACTTAAACCTTTGCCTCACTGAAAAAAAGCAAACAGATTATTATATTAAAGGTGTTTGATATTTTTTAATACAATATGTTGGCTATCGTAATTAATTTCACTCATACCTGAATAACCCCATAAAATGCTTTCAGATTTCAAAAGATTAGATAACACATTTGAAAGTAGATAACATATTGAGTTAGGCACGAACATTAACATAAAGTGATAAGAATCCATCTTAAAGGCTATGTATAGTTACGAGGATTTTTAAATATTCTCTCGGTTTGTATCAATCAAGTGTTACAGAATTTCAATTTAAAAAAAAGTATTTTTATTTGTTTAAGTATTCAATTTATTTGAGAAATTAAGTATGATATTTCGTGAATGTTGCAGAATAACTGCCAAGGTCGACATATGTTATTTTAGAATTTACAAGCCGAATACTGGTAGTTAGCCGAGGCTTTTATGTATCAAACAACGTTTAGACGTTATTCTGCAAAATTCACAATAACAAGACATTTATTTCTTTTTTACTAACAGATCTGATTTTCCACTGATTGATTCTGCTTTAGAGAGACGAACTAAGTCCGTGTTCCGTGTAACCCCAAAGCTTTTGTTAGTATGCATATCGATCACAAACTACCGATCAAATATGCAGACGGCATCTTATTTTGTTGGATTTTAATTACGCTTTTGTCATTCATAAAATAATTTTCAATCATATTTCTTCAAACTTTATGGGTTATCTAATACGATTATTAATGAAATTGTTTATTTATATAAGAACACGCGGTGTAAACGTGCTAGGGAGGTCCTTCGAACAGCTGCATTGATCTCAATCGTCGAAATAATCATTTGAGGTAATACACGTCGTTTTGACTGAAACTAAGACGTGAAATTAAAATTGATTTAAAACTTTTTATGGTTTAAACTTATATCTTCAAGATAATTGCAATAAAATAGATGTTTCTGATCTGATAATTTACTGATGAAGGTATGTGGTATTTTGGGGGAAAATGTCCACGGCATCTCTCTGATTAAATGAGCAATGCCTTTAGTAGAAATGCAAATATCCATGAGCAAATGTTTATTATAAATTAAAAAGCGTTCTTAAATCAGAGAGGGTTGACATTCTACTTTGGTTGACAATACCTGGCCCAATTGAAAATACTTTAGATACAATGTTAACAGAGTACTGTAAACGTGGTGAATTTGACGACCTGGAAATTTTGACTATGTTGATTATTTTCCTTTTCTCGTCAAAATTTTCACTGGTCAATCTTCTTATCATTTAGATCACAATGACTCTTGTTATATTACCGTACAATTTCATAATCTTTGAATGAAATTATATTATTCTGAAAGTATTGTCAATTTCCGTATAATGGATTTGTACATTTGGAGATGAAATACTTTAAAGGAATCTTCAGTTCTAACTAGGACAACCGCCATGAAAATCAAAGTCTTTCTGGCTTGCAATAATTATCAAAAGTTTGGTTAAAATATTAACACCGACGCATGCGATCCTCAAGAGGGAGGTGAAGGACATGGAAATATGATTGATAAACATGTGAAGATATTAAAAGAAACAAAAGATGAGAAGTGGTAACTATAGAGAAGGGTTCAGATTCAGATCGTCAGGCGAATATAAATTGGTAACGTCGACATTATATAAATTGATAGACAATTTATCTGAGTGTATATTTACCGATACATTAAGAATATATTTAATTCTCATGGATTATTTTATAACTCCTCCGGGATTTGTGAGATTGAAACTCTTGACTTCAATAGGAAATTGGGAAATGTTTCTTTCAGGAGATTTTAACAGACATGTTTTCCCGAACATATCAAGTGCGAAATATAGAAACCTTCACAATGGACTTTTGGGTAGTTTTTCACAAGTAGAAATGCAATCCCATGGATTTTGTTTTAACTATAAGATGGGCAAAATTGTTTTTTATTTGAATCATGGCCCCAAGCAGCCTCCTCGTGGATCAACATGGGCCAATTCCGAGTATATTGAGTGAAATACAATCTCATCGATGCCATGTGATGCCTATAGGAAGTAAAACAGATTTAGGCGATAATGAACTTGAATAGAGGCTTTATTTTCTCGAGCAGAACAAAAACATGTTTATTTATGAACCACACTCAGTTTTGTGCTATGGGCTTTTGAAAAAAATCCTAAATGATGTGCTAGCGGATGATTTAAACAAATCACAAAATCACGATTCCTTAGTTTATTCGTACTTTCCGAAAAAATGAAAAAATACTTTTTAGGGAGATTCAAAATCATCCAGTTAGCACATTTTGGTGTCCATCAAATTTACTGTCTTGTTTTTGGATGTGTTTTAAACGTTTCTGCAAGAATATTATAGATTCTACCTCTATTTCTATTTCTTTTAAGAGGTCCGTGTTTGCTCTGCTCCTGTTTTGTAATTTTCCTTTGGACTTTTGAATTTGAACACTGTTCTATATCACCACATGTCAGGTTTAGAAACAAAGTTATTGGTCCTGCACGTGAAGAGTTGCTGTCCTTGCTTTTTTGATATTATGAGATGAAATACATCTTTTTACTGTTGAGTCCAATTCTTTCTGTCATCCTAATACACCAGCACTAAATAGTCCGTCGTTTGTGATATCGTTCTCAGAGGGACATTTTATATTAGCTGTAGAACAAGACATATGTTGAATTAGTGAAATGTATGAATCATACCATACAATAGAATCAATCGAAACGTGCTTTTTATATTTGAAGACGATTACAAACTTGTTTCATATAACACTGTCTCAGTTTCAGTCATTAGCATTACAGTTTGCTACAGTTAACATTCTTGTTCAGTAGGCCTTTTTTGTAGCAGATCAAACCAAAGAATCTAATACAAATAAAGAAGCACGGTATATTAATGACAAAATGACTGTTAGCGTGTTGAGGCGGTCCTCTAGGATAGGCCCCGTGTCTAAAGTTCTATTTCTTGGTGTCCATTACTACAGCACAGGTCGGTATCATAAAGTTCTCGGAATCACTTGAATCTGCTTAAAACGATTTTTAAAACAGTATATCCTATATTATGATATAACAAATGAACAAGAATACAACGCATTAGTCTACATATTTCCATAAGGTGAGCGATTGCAAAAAGCTTGAATGGGTAGCATAACCATCGATCATCATCTCTTCTATCTTAAAGAATTGCTTGTAGAACGAACAATTTGTCTAGAAAACGGTATATTGTTCTTATTTATATTCCGTGTGTGTTAGTTCACATGTTAAACGTGCTATACAACTTCAGATTAGTATCCCAGTGTCTGCAGTCACTGACAGACCTACAGACAATACTGCTCTATGATGACCTTTTCGTTTTAGAGACATTGCATGGCAGATACTAGGGATCTGTCAGCACGTTGTGGGGACCTACACGGGGCGTTACAATCTTATCAACAATCACTGAGACAGATACCATACCACAGTATACAGAGAGCCACTGGTATCAGAATAGGACTTGTTCTTTTTAAGCTTAGAGAAATATAAAGCATCATAAATATCAAACACACACGTATATCGAGTTTTACTCAAGAACATAGAAATGAATGTCATGTTTGTAGTTAGTTCTTATAACCTGTCGATATTTATCTTCAAAAATCTGTTTTCTTTGGGATTTATTTAGGATTTATGATGGAATATTATATTTGTTTAAGATAGTCGTTTCACTTGCATTGATGTTTTCTAGATTTGACCACATTTCAAATAATGTTTCCTCTTTTTTTAAAACGTATGACAAAGATAAATATTTAAGCTAATTGATTGTGTTGAAATGTTTTTGGAATACATGCGAATATTTTCGCAAACCTGGGTTTTACAATGTTAATAGTTTTTTTTTAGAATGGTTGTTTATGTCCATTTGTAAACAGTTCAACGACTTTGGCTGTTAATGTAATATATCAGTTATTGAAAGCTACCATTTCTGATTTTTTCTTTAAAAGAGAACTGCATTTATGATTAAGGTATAATTATTTTCAATCCTAGGATGAATCTCTGCCATTAAGTCAACTTAATGTTAACTGAAAGGTCTTGAAAGGTGACTGAATAGCAGCGATTCATCCTGTCAATATGATATGTTTTTGACTCGTACTTATCAAGTAGAATGTTTTTGTTGACTGCTTGCAAGCCAAATATTTGTTATCACTATTGAATTCTAAACATACCAGTACAATTTTTGTTTAAAAAAAATTTTTTGCTAGGTAAAAAAAAATGTTTTAGGTTTATGTCGTTTTTTTAACAGTAACAATTCAATTGATAACCTTCAAATTGAATAACTTTTCGTTTATACATTAAAATCAAACGAAAAAAGCAATTAATACCGCAGTTTATAAAAGCAAGCATGACTGCTACATGTAACATAACATTGGAAGCTTAACAATTGCACTCGCGTCAAAAGAACACACCTAAAGTTTTTTATAAAAAAATATGTATAAAAAAATCCGTTAATGTGACTCACTAGTTCTCTGAAAAAATCACACATATTCAAAATAGGATGGCCACAGCATGTCTCAGAATTTCTTCAAACTTGTCATATGGTATCATTAGAGGTTGAAACTAAAATGTATGACATTTTTTTTCGCAGCAACTTTATTACCATGGTAACAGGAATGCAAAATTTTTGACCAAAATGGCCGATTTTTGCATAGCTATTTTGTAAAAACGATGCCTTTTACACCATTTGTGTAACATCCCTGCATCAAAATAAACCCTGATTAATAATATTTTTAAAAACAACTATAAAACACTTTAGATTGACATATTTTATATTTTGCATGAATATCTTGAAACATTGTAATACTAAGTAATAAAATTGCAAAAACATGGTTTTAGAAATTTTGAAAAATTGAATAAAGTTGGATCAAAATAAAGAAATATGCAGGATCATCAACAGATATCACTAATATCATCTAAACCTAGAGACCACATAAAATAAAAATCATTAAAAAATATTCATGGGCAAATAAGTACAAATGTTGTGTCAAACCAAATGAAAAATTGTGAAATTGGCAATATGCCAAATTACCGATTTCATACATGGATCCTGTAGCATCATACAGAATATTTCTATAACAAATAAAACCAATTCAAGCTTCACAACTGAACAACTATGACTGTATTTGAAACACTTATTGCAAAAATATGACCATAAATGCAGGTTAAATAGAATTATAATGGAAATCATAAATGAAGGCATAATAAAATTATTCTGGAACATCCCTCCCCCCCCCCCCCCCCGAATTCATCAATACCAGTATGCCAAATATCAGCTTTCATACATGGATCATTAAACGCCGAACGCCGATCATTGAATCCGACTATAACTAATTCAACAAGATTAAGCTTCATACCAATTATATGACTAACTACGACAGTGTTTGAAACACAAATTGAAATAATATAATATGTAGCAACCAAGTTCATATTCTGATGATTTTATTTACATAGCTGTTTACTTCTTAATTAAAAGGCATGAATATTATGAAAGGTCTTTCAAGATTTCATTTTTGAACAGAAATAATCTTTCCTCTTCTGTCGCTGCCAATACATCGTCTCTGTCCACTTTTTCTCCTTAATTGTAATTCTGGAAAAGAAACTGGAAATTTGCCGGCTTGTAAGGAATTCAGACGTTCTGAATCGATTCTGTCCATTTCTCTTTTTTTCTCATTTTCTCTGCCACTTTTAATGGATCCTCTTTTCTTCCAGTAACCTTACCAGCATTAAATTTATCCAGTAAAAACTGTTTCTGGTCTTCCGTAAATCTCGTTTCGGTTTATGGACTTTGAGTGCCCATCCCATTTCTTTCACGGGTGAGGTACTTTTATCAGCCTCTACTTCTGTTGAGATTAACTGACTATTAGCTGATGAGAAGGCTCCAGAGCTGAGTTTCGAACAATACTTCAGCTTGCACATGTCTGGCTTGGAACGCAATGCAGCATGATCATTTTGGCAACCAACAATTAGATGGACATCAAGATTTATTTTGAAGGAGCTCATACATCCTTCTTCTGGGCAAACTAACACTTTCCTTTGTTTATGTACAACGTCTGGTACATCTTCGTCTGTTTCATCTTAATTGAAAGATAGTTCAAGGTTACTGTACATCCTTTACCAAGAAACAATCTATGGGTTAAATACATATTTATGTATTTTTACTAAAGATTGCCATATATAATAATGATAATAATTATTTATCATATAATATACCATTATCAGAATCTGTGTTTGATTCCACCACAGCTGCTTGGACTCCAAAATTGGCATCAAACAAAATTCTAAAAGGGGTTGTGCTAATTTTACCTTGGATGAAAAAATCCCGAGGATACTGTTTTCTGATTGCACACTCAAGTACTCTGAAGTTGACATTAAAAAGATGCTGGAGTTTCTGATAGAAAACATCTATGTAGTTTTTGGAAATCAAGTCTTCCAACAATCTGTTGGAATTTCCATGGGTACCAATTGTGCCCCATTGTTTGCAGACCTATTTTTGTATTCTTATGAAGCAGAATTTATTCAAAAACTTGTACGTGAAAAATATAAATCACTCGCTGTGGCCTTCAGCTCAACATTCAGGAATATCGACGACGTATTATCAATTAACAATTGTTATTTCCATACTTACGTCGACTCGATATATCCCAGTGAACTGGAAATAAAAGATACCACAGAGTCTGCGTCATCTGTTTCATATCTGGATATTTTACTGAAAATGGACATTGATGGTAACCTAACAACAAAACTTTATGATAAACGCGATGACTTCAATTTTTCTATAGTCAACTTTCCTTACTTATGTTGCAATATACCTTCATCACCTGCATATAGTGTTTTTGTCTCTCAGTTAATTCGATACGCAAGGGTATGCTCTTCGTATGAACAGTTTTTAAGGCGAGGCAAGCTACTGACAAACAAGTTGATAAAACAGGACTATCAACAGGCTCGTTTGAAGTAATCTTTTCGTAAGTTCTATGGTCGATACAACGACCTTGTCAGCAAATACAATCATCCACTGGGTCGCATGCTGACTGACGTTTTTCAGACTAATTGTTAGACCATAATTTATCACCTAATTATCTACGGACTTTTTAGTTTTTTCCCGATTACGACAAAGAGCACGCGGCGGGTGTGACGGGTCAGCAGAGGATGCTCACTCCTCTTAGGCACCTGATCCTACCTCTATCTTTTTGGAGGTCCGTGTTGCTCTGCTTTGAATTAGTATTTCGTTTTATGGATTTTTGAGATGGTTGACGGTTTGTTATTGTCATTTTTTCATATCATATAAAATAAAAAATAGTATGACAAAAAAGATTAAACTATTATAGGAGTGTGATATAAATTTATATCACACCCCTAGGGTTTATATCACAAGGGCAGGCAAATTGTCTGATTATATCGCACAGGGTTGAAAAGGGTATATTTTCTATAAGTATACGATATATGTATATCATGCCATAATATAAAAACAACAGGCATGAAATCAAATGAAGAGGACGTTTGGTCTACTAACGTGCGAGTACCCATTATTGCCGAATACCCATTATTGCCGATAAAAACAACAAGATTTCCGCTATGTATTTGTTGTTTTTTTTTAGCTACAAACCAAACTAAATAAATAACAGAATTTACTTCAAACATCTCGGAACTCACTTTAACAAAGGTAAGCCTATGAAAACGTATCTCAATTGTATCCGTGCGATGTCACATGCCACTGAATGTTTGACTTGTAATCCACTTTAGTGACAGGGCATTTTTTGTTTAGGTCCAAATTCGAAGAATATTTACCCCCGTTTTATGATATTTGACAAAAATAAGCAAGATACCATTTCTACTGCACAATATTTTTAAAAGAAAGGAAACCGAGCGTTTGCTTGCTTGTAAGACGCCATTTTGTCTGCAACCTGAGGCGGATCAAAGATTTATCCCCATTCACCCGCGGTGTAACTTAGAGGCGTTGCTATTAACTTTCACACACATTATTATTTCTTTTACTGGACACACTAAAACTTATTTTAAAAAAAGCTTTTAATAAATAAACAATGCATTTCTTTAATTTTTTAATCATTTGTCTGAAGACAAGTGAAGCACGTTCCTCCGTTTGTGTGCATGTGGCCGCAGGGACATCGAAAAGAATATTGCTTATAATATCATTGCATTGCGTTTATGATATACTTTTTTATGTTATATTGTTACATTTTATCTTATATTGTTAGATTCTTTTAAAATTTTGACCTTTTTACCGATTAATTGCTGAAAAATGACGAAAAGATATGAGCGGCAATAATGGGTTCTCGACTTCCTGTAAATCGAAGGTCATGGACAGGGTTTATTTTTAGTCAGAAGTAAGTCGATATTGATGAGAATAAAATAAAAATAATCACTCAAATTAAATAGATTAACAGTGCAGAGATCTGCATTGAAATTTTTACATGACAGCTTACATGAAGAGTGTAATAGAGAAAACTTGTGCATTTTTCGGCAATAATGGGTACTCGCACATTATGTATTTTGCCTGTTAGAGACTATCAGAGTCAATCAAATAAGGTTTTCAATTTTTATTTTACTTGTCAATATGTTGACGATGCTGCAGTTGTAGGTATGATCATCCCCTTCCCCAGTCGTCCGTATGATGATTGTCAATAACAACGTTTTGAAAAATAAGAATATTCATTTTTTGATTATTTTACGTTGTTTGCCTCATAAATATTTATTCTGAAGTGGCATGTGACAATTATGAACATACTTATCGACGCATATGAATTTCGCGTCACTCTTGTTTACCTCGTTTTTTTCGGAGCGCTTCGTTGTCCTTTAAAATTATTTATTATACCGAATTCCAACGGAAAGCCATAAGAAGGGCTAGAAATAGCATACCCTTTTTTGGTTTGTTTTATTACTATATGATAAACGTGATGACTTTAATTTTTCTATCGTCAACTTTCCTTACTTATGTAGCAATATACCTTCAACACCTGCATATGGAGTTTTTGTCTCTCAGTTGATTTGATAAAGGGCATGCTCTATATGAACAAATATAAAACGAGGCAAGCTACTGAAAAACAAGTTGATAAAACAAGATTATCTACAGTCTAGATTGAAGTCATCATTTCGTAAGTTCTATGGTCGATACAACGACCTTGTAAGCAAATACAATCTTCCGCTAGGTCGTATGCTAACTGACATTTATCATTTAATTGTTAGACCATTATCAATCACCGAATTGTCTTCAGATTTTCTGTTTACCCGATTATGACAAAGAGCACACGACAGGTGTGACTGGTGTCGTATAATGAAAAGTCCACCCCGTAAAATGGTCCGGGCGGACCTTTAATGTTAACATTTAAGGTCTGCCTTTGCTCTAAAAGGGACCGGTACATATAAGAAAAGGTCCAACTTACATTAAAGGCCCGGGGTAAACATTTCATTTCTATCTTTTTAATTTCGAGTGTTTTATGACAAAATAAGTGATTTTTTTATTCGTTTAAAGGCGTACTTACCCGAATGGTAAACTGAGTTCGTAAATATCAAGCACAGAGTGTACATGAAATACACTCGGTTGAGAGAGTAATATATACAAGCACAGTTAGCTTGGTCAGCACGAATTACTTAGAATTACAGTTTTCTCATTTAACTTTCAATTATTTTTTCAGGGCGAATTTTATAAACGGAAAATGTAGCTCATTGGTGTCATTAACAATGACATGAACCAGGTGTGATATACACACACCACCCTGTAGGTGTGAAGGGTTCACACCTTTAGGTGTTTGATCATTTGGAATCATCAAGTGAAGAACCGACATTTTACACGTCCTCTATTGCACTTCTTTCCAATACCATACTTTAACCATTTTCAAATCAATCATTTATTACAATTGAATTATAAAGATACATATACCTTAAAGCAGTATTATTGCTCAGTTTGATTCGCCCTAAGGCACATGTATATACAGAGCGTATGTAAGTTATGCTTATTATTAAGTCAATTTCTTCGACCCTTCTTTTTCATAATTATTTTTTTTTGGATTGGACGTCTGCATTGGTTATAATCCAAGAAATTAATTAGTTTATAATTTTATATTATTTTATTATAACTTAATTACAAATATGTTTTTATACTTCCTTTTTTAAAATTACAATAATTTTACGGTATTTTTTGGGAATACAACACGTGTAAATGCAATGGGTCACAGTCCTATAACAAAAATATTTTACGATGAAAACCATTTTCTGGAAAATTCTATCGAAAATTTATGAAAGTACAGTTTTGTTTCCTTCCGGTTACAACCAGAACTGACAGACAAATTATTTATATTCTGCACATATTCATAGTAATAAGAAATCAGAAAATGGCATGCAACACATATTTGATGCTGTCGACGCCTGGTGCAGAAATTGGCATATCAATCCTACAGTTTAGTGTGTTTAGTGACTTGTGAAATGTAAATGTCTCTGAGTCCCATTTAACGTCAACCTTGAATGATAAAGAGATTATTTGACTGATAAATGTGCATTTAAATTTACATTCTGCACATATTCATGATAATGAGAAATCAGAAAATGGCATGCAACACATATTTGATGTTGTCGACGCTTGGTGCAGAAATTGACGTATCAATCCTACAGTTTAGTGTGTTTAGTGACTTGTAAAGTGCAAATGTCTCCGAGTCACATCCGAATGCTATCCGTGTGAAAGTCCCATTTAACGTCAACCTTGAATTATAAAGAGATTATTTGACTGATAAATGTGCATTTCAATTTATGACTTGCTCCGATCAAAGAATGTCATAAATTTTCTACACTTTTTTCCTTTAAAAGAAATCATTCTTTTATTTTTTGTTGGTAAAGAAATGCACATATTTTTGTGAGGTTTTGGAATGTGCAGAAGTAAAACAAATTAAAATGGTGCCTTAAAGGCGCTCAGACAGCAACTTGAAGATAATCATATCAACTTTGGAGATCTTTGCCACACTGTATTATAGACCACGAACGATACAGAAATGTACAAAGTCATTGGAATACATTGGAATACATTGTCCACCGCATGGCTTGGAACATCTTTCGTTCGATGGTTTTATCAATTTTTGTTTTCAAATTATCGAGTTACATAAGTTTAAAGATCAATTGTTTGGACCCCTTAAAACCACTTTTTAAGTAAAAAATGAGTAAAATATAGTACTGTATAGGTTGGTAACTTGAAAGTGAACATAACTTCGTCTGTATTATATGACAAATTATTGCTCAGTATAAAGTTATGATCAAAAGAATGTAGAGCCCTCTGGGTCCCTAATTATGATACAATGTTCACTACTGCTCATTATTTTATTTTCCTTTTCGAGATATAAAGTGTCAAAGATTTTGTATTACGGCCTCTTATGGCCCTTAATTACGTATAATATGACCAACTTTTTAAAAATATATGATTGCAGATCGTTAGGATGATCATTCTTGCTTCAGTGATTGATAACAAAATATTGATTATTAAAGAGTTGTGGATAAAAGCCTGTTGGCCCCTCCATTCCATTCTTATGTTTGTATGTCTGTGGGTATGAATGAGGTGGTGGGTTTGTAAATGTAGATGTAAATGCATTATGTATGTTAAACAACAAATTAACTTCCAATTTATATATGGTAAAAGTCAAGATTATTGTTTAAAATTCAATCATACTTGTCGTGCATACAAAATATATCAATAATATATCACTCTATAAACTGGTAATACTATATTCTATAGATTATTTTATAACACCTTGTCTACTTCTTGACTTTGTATTTTGGAGAGGGTTTACATAGGCTTTGCCTGTTACCCAATACATTTTAATTCTAAATAAAATCTGTTTAAATTAGAACGTGAGAGGGGGCGGTAGGGAAGAAGGAGTTATTAATCTATTCCAATGCAGGAATACTTTATACTATTTATTACTAATATTCCTTTTAATACGAACGTCGAAATTTTACTCCATGAGGATACATTTTTTTTTTTATAAATTAGCAAACAAGGATATTATTTTTGGGGCAGTACAAATGTATTTCTGCATCAAAACGCTTTGTAATTTAGATTATTTTCTCAAATTATTTGCCTTGCATCTTATTGTTTTCCTCAACAAGGATTTTTGATTTAGAACACTGTTCGTTATCGTCACATTTCATATAAAAACCTTAGAATAATGTTTAAAACAATTATCATTGCAAGTATTTTGGGACGCATGCAATAATTGAATAAGTGTAGTTTTAGAACCTACAATGAATTTATACATATAGAGGATAAATTTTATACATGTTTTACGGTTTGTAATGTCAAATATCTTACCCAAATAACTTTTGTCGTTTTATCTAATACATTATACGTACTCTACTATTTCGTTTAATATAAAGTTGTGGAATGCTGGAATGTTAAGGGGCATGGTCACGATTTCTTTTCAAAGTTTACATTGTTTACATACCAAACAATTGTGAGCTCTGTATCTTGCTTATAACTTGACAACCGTCATTAAAATTATGTTCAATTATTAAAAATACTATTTTTAAGCAGTTTAAATATTGAACTAAAAAAGTAGGAATTTGAAAAGAAAATCACGACCATGCGTATATTATTAGTTACATGGTTTGTAGTTGATCTAATATGATTAAATTCTAAATGGAATAAAAAATAATTTGCTGACCACGTATAAACCATATAAGGTCAACAACAAACCATATGTCAGGTTCCCCCACCAGCTTTCTGAACCCAGTTTCTGAGTCCTTGATAGACTGATACAAAGGTCATGTCAATGAAAATTTCAGTGTTAGTGTATTGCTGTAAAATTACATAACAATCAAAAGATCACAGTGTTGTATTGCTGTAAAATTACATTACAATTAAAAATCACAGTGTTACTGTAAAATTATATCACAGTCAAATGACACCAGTGTTTCTGTATTGCTGTAAAATATCATTTCAGTCCAAAGAGTACTGTGTTTCATGTAAAATTTTACAAGAATTATTCTTTCAGTAATATCCACAAATGTTCTGACCCAGTTAAGAATAGTTTCAGAAACATTTGGATTAATATTAAACTGACTTAGACACAATTTGAGCTAAAATTTTTAAATTTCAATTTTATTTTTCCAGTTTTGATTATTAGAATGGTCATTATGGGTATTCTCATTGCCTCCTCAACATTTAAAAAGTCAAATATTGAGTTACACGCAAAATACAGAGTTTGAAATTCTTTGTTTTGTACGGTAAACAAAGCTCGAGTCTTGTTTATGTTTACATAAACATGTTTTATTGGTATATGTTTCATTAAAATGTTGCTTTTTCTGTTGATAATATTTTTTATGAGCAAATTGAATAAGTTTATCTTATATACTGCGAGTTATTTTCAAATTGCCAAAGAAATGGCAATTCCTTACTTTACATTTTTGTAAACAAATATTAGACTCGAGCTTTATTTACATAACAATGAATTCCTACCTCTGTATCTCTCTTATTACTTGAATTCTAACATTTTAACTTTGGTCAACTATTCAAACTGCGCTAGTAAATAATTTTATACATAAAAAATAAAAATTTGACCTCAAATCGTACTGTGGTTTCCATAATATTCGTGGGTATCCATTTTCGTGGATAAAGTGAAAATCACAGTATCAACGATACTTTAATTCATGGCTAATGACCCCATCAATACAAATTATTAGTAGAAATTGTACTTCAATTAACATTTAAATTCGTGGATCAACATAAAAACGAAATCCACTATAATTGGTATTCAACGAATATTGATGAAACCACAGTATCTAGGTCCCTTTGAAATAAAGGATATATATGGTGAAAGCATTGTGCACTCTTAAGCAACCGTACCAATCAGACCCAACCTAACAAAATGCAGACCCCAACTAAACCCTGCGTTTACTTTTGGAGGTTTCCTTGAGGTTTGCTAGAGCAGACCCAGAGTTAGCCCAAAGTAAACCCAAAGTAAATGCAGCGTAGACCATGAGTGGAGACAGAGAGTAAACCCCGATCAGAAGTAGAACCCTGAAAGCAGACGCTACATGTGTATTTGGAATAAACAAGCGGAAGGGCTTACAGGCATTCAAATGGTAAATTAAAGACGGGTCTGCCTCACACTTAAGTGTATAAAGTGGACCACAAAAGCAAATCCTGAGTAAACCCAAAGTAAATCCCGAGTGGACGCAAATTTTTAGAAAGCAGACCCCGCATAAACCCCGAGAGTAAACTCGGGGTTTATTTGGGGTCTGCTCTGGTGTTAGGTTTGGTCTGGTCAGTACTGTAGCTAGAGTACAATTTAATATTTCATTTGATAAAAAATTAGTTGAACTGTGCTGACCTGTTTAGTTCCATAGTAGTGCAGTATGGAAGGCAATGAGAGGGAGGATGAGGGTGAAACCCAGCAGGTCAATGACCAACGACAGGAAAACAACATAAAGGGTGCGGTTAGCTCCCCTGTCAGCATTAGAGGGCGGGGGTGCTTTTACCATTCTCCGTTTTTGTGGATGTCATGGTAAGTGCTTTCTTTTTCTATAAAATGAAATGTTCTTTATGAGCTTATTTAAGAATTCAATTCAGCATCTTAGAGGTACACATGTATGAAAGCAGCAGAAAAGAAAAAAAATAATTTGTTAATTGCGTTGAATACATATTGAAAGAGTTTGAAGAATATAAAAATACAAAAGTATAACGTTTTACTTCTGAAAGAAATATAGAGTAAAGTATATAAGCTATAAACCTTCATCAATGACACACATAACTGAAAATATAGAGTACAGTACTGATCAGACCCAATCTAACACCAGAGTAAACCCCAACTTAACCCTGGGTTTATTTTTTGGGTTTACTTGGGGTTTACTCTGGGTCTGATTTTTGAAAATTTGCGTCCACGTAAGGTTTACTCAGGGTTTACTATGGGTTTACTTGGGATTTGCTTTTGTGGTCAACTGTTCGCATTGAAGTGTGAAGCAGACCTGTCTTTTATCTTACCATCTTACTGCCTGTAATTCCTGCCCCTTGTATATTCCAAATACACATGTAACGTCTGCTTTCAGGGGTATACATGTACTTCTGATCGGGGTTTACTCTCTGTGTCCACCCTGGGTTTACTCTGTGTTAACTATTGGTTTACTCTGGGTATACTCTAGTAAACCAAAATTAAACACCGAAAGTAAACCCAGGGTTTAGTTGAGGTTTACTTTCTGTTAGGTTGGGTCTGATCGGTACTGTACATATATTACCAAAGTGTTTCTCTTTGTCAACAAATAGCTGTCTTCCTGAAGGATGAACCAAGACTCTCAAGCTAATCAGATGTACTGCAAACTTTTACTACACTGCTTTTAATACCAGCATTTATTTGTTTCAGATTTCCTTGAGCAAGCAAACAGATGTAAATCAAGGGCTGAAGCTCATGTCAATTGCTGAATCAATAGGCGGTGACAGAAAACTGAAATCCTGACTAAGTACAGCCTGTTTAATGTATACCTCTTTAGCCATCATTGAATGCATGATTTCACGACATCAAAATGTGCATTTTTTTATATTATCATAATTATATACATATTTGAGCAAAAAAATCACTGTTGGGTATGCTTATTAATAAATGTCATATAAAGTTTCATTTTCTCAATGCAAAGTTCTTCAATACATAAGACAATTATCTCTTAATTTCAAAGATGTATACATACTTTTTAATAAAGTCTTAATTGTCAGGGGTCGTCCTCCATAAGTAAATTTAATACTATATTCTTTTAAATATAAATATTTATATAAAATGTAAAAGCGTTTGATAGTTTATAAAACTGAAAAAAAATTAAAAAGAATTTGCAGACTCTACATGTTATGTAAGTAATTATGATGTTCAAAAATTACATTTGTAATTATAGGTAGTAAATTTACAAATTCTACCATGAGTATTTATTAATCAATATACCAATCATATCAGTAACAGCAACTTACACATGAAACATGTGCAATTAACCTTTGATACTTATATCTGTATATTACAAAACTTTAAAGTTTATATTCCTTCCATATGGAGATTAAAAATTATTTTAAAAAAATACTTGCGCGTACACTACTGAGAGAAAACAACGATCCGCTCGACTGAGTACTAAAACATCATTGATAAGTCCTGTCAATATATAGAACTTTGTGTCTAATATAAGCAGAGACGATGGATTGCTAATCCATGTGTTGTCAAAAACGTCTCATCTTTTTTACTTCCGAGTGTATAATCACCAAAACGTTTCAGTGAAATTGATGTGAGTTTTGAAAATGATAAGCGTATGTCTGACTTAAACTTCCACTTTGATGATTGGTACACTTCAAGTTCAGGTGAGTTGTTTAAGAAAAACTCATGTTGTGTTTATGATTTATAAAGACAAATGTTTGTTGTTAGAAATTTTTTCCAGAGAATTTTTGCATATATACGATATATGTGCATACATCTGTGGAATAATTCGCCGATATTTATCCATACCTATGACAGCTGTTTGCCTTGCATAAATTTTGCATTCACGAAAGTAAAATTTAGGGAAATTTTATTGAGTTGGATGACTCCGAACTAGATAGAAGTTTCAATTCCCCCCCCCCCCCCCCCCCAAAAAAAAAAAAAAAAACAACTTGGCAAACGCTTGTCATTTTTAAATTCTAGAGCTGTTCTATGCTGACCAATTTACTAAAACTAGAACTTACACCTTTTAAAATTAGGTCAACTGCATATATTGATGCACATGAAGGTCACCTCGATTTTCTTCGTTATTTTCTTATCTATTAGATCTAGAAGATCAATTTTATATACTTAACTTATGAAATTTGCAAGTACAAAAAAGTATTTGGTTTGAAAATCATTAACGCAAGTAGTTTTTTTTTGTTTTGTTTTGGGTTTTTTCTTCATTTTTTTATTTTTGGTATTTTCCATTCACAATTGCACATAAACATATCCTTGGTATAATAACATAATATATAATATATATCTTTATGCTTCAAATAGATTTTCTCATATGATAGTGTCTAATATATATATATATATATATATATATATATATATATATATATATATATATATATATATATATATATATATGTGTGTGTGTGTGTGTGTGTGTGTGTGTGTGTGTATTTATACAATAGTGAAAGTTATATTGGAGAGGGTAAAGAAAGAAAGATTGATACTATTATGTACAGGAACATTGTATTGGAGTACGTAAACAAGTCGAGTTGTCACTCAATTGACATACATGTATTTATCATAATCAGTTTTTCATTAAAAAATTCATCAGTTAGAGCAAATCACAAATTTTTCCAGTGTTTTTCATACTGAGTAAAATTACAATTCTTTAAAAGTAAATATTTTTCAATAAGTAATCTATCGGTCATTAAGGTAAACAATGCACTGATATCCAATTTGGGTACCGTTTTATATTTACAGGAAAAAATAAACTGTTTCACAATAAGTGTCAATAAGTTATGAACTTTGTTAACATTATTGTTGTTACATTTACCAAATAATACACCTATCTTATCAAAAGCTATTGAAAAATTACACCTTGCACCATATCTCTTTAACATTAGGACATTCATAAAAGAGATGCTCAATGGTTTCAGTTTCTACCTTACAAAATGTACAAAGCTGAGTGTCCTTTAGTTTTAATTTTGTTAAAAAGTAGTCTGTTACAATTATTCTGTGTGAAATTTGAAATTGTACCCAGTGATATTTAGATTTCTTTTGTAGTTTTAAACGGGAGCTCAAACATTATTAACACAAGTAGTTAATTTTAAGTGAGAACTGTAGATTTAATAATAACAGAAACACCATAATGATTGCAGTTATAAGACTACATCTTTCAAACAATAATGATTAAATGCTTAATTCATTCAGAAACCAGTATGGATGGAACCCAAGTGCATGACTCTGTTAAAGACTATTATGGGAAAAAACTTAAAACGGCCGATGACCTACAAACCCAGGCCTGTGTGACGGTAGGAAAGTGGTGACAAAGCCAATGATGGAGGCGGTGGCTGCTGTACACGATGAAGTGGCTTCCAAGTTAGTATTTAAAGAACACATCTATCAGTAAATAAAACATATTCATTGATGTTATTAGTAAACAAACAGTTTCTTGCACTATACACATAGGTGGCTTCCAATTTAGAATATTTACATTTTTCAGTGTCTTTGTCTGTGATAACACTACAAATGGCGTTTAGTAATTAACAGTCCGATAAATTCAAATGATGTAATGTTGAGACGCAAGGAGGGTTTGCGCAATTACAAGAAATGAAAATCACATATTAGTATGTCAATATTCTAATATTCAAATGTACAATTGCTGAAAATTATATAAGTAATAAAGAATCATTGTTTGAATATTATCACATTTTGGTCGGGCGTGATCAAATCTGTCATAAAGCCCTGCGGGTTTTATTGGGTTTGACCATACCTTGAACAAAATTATCAACTCATAATACTCGAAGAATAATTCTTTATTCCTAAACAATCCCTGATCCTCAGCAATGTTCGATAACTCTAAAATATCCGGAAAAAATTACTCATACCATAAATCTGCCTTTTATATAGACAAATTTAGCTAGTCTTGTACTGTTAATATTACGAAGTTTTCAACAAATTGCTTGGTTCATGGGTCCACAGAGACCTACTACATACGGGTGAAGGGGTTCGAGCCACCGATACACCGATACAACCGTTTTTAAAAAAAAATATAAACTGAACTTGTATATTTATTCTATGATATCCATCGTGGCCAAAATTGTCATAACTTCGGAAAATGCATGGATACTATCAGTAAATTACGTGTTTTTTAATTTCATTTATAAAATTTGAAGGACAAAGAACATTTTATGATGAAAAAAAAAATAATTTAAGGCTGAGGATCGGAATAACTAGAACCTTAAATCAATACACCTACAATGCATACATTCAAAAACCAACAGCTCTATGAAACACAAGAAGATGGGGTGGCTTAAAAGTCTGTATTAATGAACCTATTAGCAGAAAACAAACAGCTTCTTGCAGTTAGAACATCAAGCTTTTGACTTGGCTAAATTGTTCTTCTATTGGTAATTTTGACAGTTTTCTGCAAGCTACCATTAGAATGATTACATTGACAGTAGTTCACATCAAAGTAATGTTTTAAAATATTTCAATGCTGCTTAAAGAGTTCATCAGAGCTTCTTTGCTCAAAACCCATATACATAGTGCAATTATTTAAAAGTAAAATGTAATTCTTCATTTTGATTTTTCACAACTATTTTCATTGGTGGATGGAAGGGGATGGGAATATAAAAAGGAGGAAGAGAAGTTCTTTAAAGATTCTGTTCAATCCTATTTTTATAGCCATCAATTAAATTTTGCATTAAAAACACTAATTAAGAAGTGTGTACATGTATTAATAATATTTCTGTAATAATGTTAATAAAAACTCTAATGAAAAGATTATATTTGAAATCCTTTTTGTAGGTACTTTGGTTGTGGATTGGTTATCTCAGAGAAGTTGGATGGAATGAACATTTTGGATCTAGGGAGTGGAAGTGGACGAGATTGTTTTGCTTTGAGTAAGCTGGTTGGTCCAAAAGGTCATGTGACTGGAATTGACATGACTGATGAACAGGTAATGATATAGCTTTATGATGGACTTTAAAGAATAGGCACGTGGCGAAAAGAGACAAGTTTAGTGTTATTTGTTGCAAAATTTGCAGATAGCAGTTTCTAGGAAGTACATTGACTACCATACTAAGAAGTTTGGATATGAAGAACCCAATACCGATTTTGTGCAGGGGTACATAGAGAAATTAAGGGAGGCCGGCCTTAAAGAAAGATACTACAACATCATCATGTAAACATTTACGTTACTTATAATCTTCTCTTAGAAAAACTGAGTGTATATTTTCATTAATGTTATATCTAATAACAGTTGCAAATGTGTAATGCGTTTAATATGAATAATATTTGAATGAATGAATGATGTAGGAAGAATTAAAAAATATGTTATAATGTATGTATAATTTGACGAAACAGCTTGTAATACTATATTTTTTTTTATTGAAAACACATCAATTAAACTGTGTTGCACGTTCATTGTTCAGTTCAAACTGTGTGATCAACCTGTCTCCAGACAAGAAAGCCGTCCTGAAGGAAACGTACAGCGTGATGAAGGTACATGTAACTCCCCAGAGGACAGGATCACGAAGCCAATCAACAGTCTGATCATAATAATGATATAAATAACTTGATACTTTAATTCAAAATTATGCAAATATGAGCTATGTAACTTAATACTTTGCAGAGATCAGATGTGGTATATTAAAGACACAAAAAACCATGTACTTTCACCCTATGTTCACCATACTAATTTTAAAAATGTATGAATGTGAAGGGCTAAAGGTTTGCAAAAGTTCAAGCTGAAAATATATCAAATACACTAAAAAAGCAACTACCCCTTGTTCATCTCCCTCTCCATCACAAATTCAAAGATATGAAATGAGTTATTTATTCTCAGCAGAAAAAAATTTAGTGCGCTTGTATATACAGGAAAGACAATATGGTGCATAAAGGTTGACATTATTTGATATTTTATTCAAATTTACAGGAAGGTGGAGAATTTTATTTCAGCGACATTTACGCAGACAGAGAGCAAGAGGACTCAGTTAGAAAGAATGAAATCTTATGGGGTACATGCTTAATAATTCTCTTCAGCATCATAAACATTTCAAGTCAAAAATATATATTTTTCTTTTCTTTTTTTGGCACGGAAGAATTATTTTTATAAAGTAATTTTATTAGGCATCGCTAGCCACAAATTTACATTCTAAACAAATTATAAAACACACTAGTCTACTCATTTATCTTAATTTATAAAGTCCCTACCAGCTTGCAAAATATTGCTTATGCATGAAAATTGGTATCCACAACGTTTTATAGTTTAGTTACATGAAATTTTCTATCATATTTCATGGATAATCAAATTAAACCACTGTACAGAGGGAAATATTCGTTCCCGTTTTATTTTCGCCCCTTTCACCCTTGTCGTCAGCGGGCAAATTTAAGACTGGGCAAATTCCAATTTCTCATATTGTCTCTCTTTAAACAGAGTAATGTCTGGGCAAATTCAAGTCGGTGCAAAACCGTTTGCAAATAAAGAAGGGGGAAATGACACTGGCCGAAAATAACCCTGTATAAAGTATTTCAATTTTATTGCAGGGGAGGGTTTCTCTGGAGCCCTCTACTGGAAAAAACTGTTTCTGCTGGCGGCTGAAATCGGCTTCAGTCGTCCTTTCTTGGTATCAGCTGCGCCCGTCCCCATAGACAGAGAGGACTTTAAGAAAATCTTAGGTAAAATCTTCATACGCACTGAATATAATGCTTCCTGCATGAAAATTATGGTTCATGGTCTGCTTATGTATGGAGTAGTGTATTTCTTTGCATGGTTTTTTTTAATTCGGTCATTTTTAAAAATACTTAAAAAATAACAGTGTATATTGAATATTAAATAAATTTATATGCGTTTCGTATTGACAGAAAATTGCTAGCAAGATTGACCCTGCTTAGCAAACAAATGCAAGCATATTTTTAATAATAATTTTTAGAATCCCCCAATTAAAAAACTAACTTTTTGATCTAAGCAAAATAAGCAGTTCATTCATTTTTCTATGACGGTCAGACCGGTTTGAATACTAGCGCCAGATAACTCAGTTGGTAGAGCACCTGATTAGTGATTCATCAGGGGCCTAGGTTTGAATCCGGTCTGGTCCTTTATAATTTTTCCAATCCTGTTACATAACTAACAAATACAATGTTTAAGTATTGTCAAGCTAGATTTTGATGGAATCAGTAGTTAATTATGGTATTTTCCCAGGTGAGGCCAGATTTGTAGCTGTGACCTACCGACTCTTTAAACTCCCTCCTGGCGCCAAGATGGAGCCACTGCAGGTCATGTATAAAGGGGAGATAACTGGGTATGAAGAGGAGTTCAAATTTGACCATCAACATGTATTTAAGGTTGGTTTCTTTAGTTATCTAATTAAATTCAAATTTTCATGTCTAGATTTTGAGATGCATGTTAACGAGAATTCATTTTTAAATCAACAATATGAAAGTTTTGACTGATTCCAGTTAACTGAATAACTTGTCTGGTTGACATTTTTTTTTTTCATGTTTCCCATAAATATTATAATTATATATAAATATATTCTATATTTCATCTTTATGTTGAAATGATTTTTTTAAACAAATTATGTTTGGTTCATATTAAACTTAGAATAACATGTAACACGCGGTATGATAATTTGTTTGCATTACCTAATGTGTTATAGATGATATCCAAATATACGCATTCAATGCTTATACACATGTATTTATTTTTTTATTCATGTTTATTTGTATGAAATATTTGTGTATCTTAGCTTTAAAGCCATGATTATATATATGCTCTTTGTCAGGGATATGAATAGTAGATAAAACAGCCATAATGCATCTGATTCAGTTTGCCTTCCTTGGCTAAAAAATATAGTGCCAGAAACTTTGTCAAGAAACTCTTTTTTAATGAATAAATAGATATGATTTAATGATTATTTTTCATGATAATTACATATCAAATTAATTATATAAGTTTGAATGTTTCATTTAATCTTACAATAATAAATCTATTCAAAAGTGTGATGACGTAAATTTGTGCTAATATCCACCATTTGTAACGAGAAACTTTAGGGCATTTGGGAGTTGTTGTTTGCTTGGTGTTCTGTAATTGATAATTAAGTCGATGTAAAGTTCCAAAGTTTATTCCTCGAAGATCCGGCATAAAGTGAATTATAAACAAATGATACAAATGATGACAAATAAAACAGAGTACTAAACAATGAGTCTTTTACAAAATATGTATAGAGATGCAACATATGAAGGACCACAATAAAAATGAGTCTTTGTATACTCTAACACAAATGTAACATATACACATGCAAAGTGAATATTGACCACATTAAGCCTGTGTTTTATAAGTACATAACTATATCATATGATTATAAATAAAAATATTAAATAAATGAGGGGAAAATTAACTAAAATGGAGAGATCGCTTGGCTATGATGAGGACCACAATTATTGAAAAGTCAACTAAATTTAGTAGCAAGCTAGAAACTTATTCTTAGCGCGAGTACACCTGTACTCGGCTATGTTGACGAGCCGCATAAAAATATCAAGTAATTTAAAGTCAAATATAGATCTTAAGTTCAAATAAAAGAAAGCGTAGGTAAAAACTAAACATGCTAGATACTTACATTATAATTTAAGCACGATCGATTGGAATTATGTAGTGATAAATACATACTCTTAACGAAATAGATTTGTAAAAACGGCATTTCCACTTGGGCGGAAGTGTAAACAATGATTAAATTTAGAACCAATCACGTGGTAATTCCGGAAGACGCTTTAATAATGATCGAAATGAAAAGCGGGAAATAGTAATAATTGACTAGTAACAATAATAAATCAAATACCAAAATATTAAGAACAGATGGAAAATGATTATGAACATAAAATGATTGAGAAAATAAACATACAAGTTAATATTTCTGACTAACAATAATTTCTTATCATAGAATGTAATATACATGTATATAAATGTAATTTTAAGACATTATTAAAATTCAATGACAGGAAAAATTGAATGTTTTACCCTTTAAAAAGATGAGTAATCATAATAAAAATGTATATAAAAATATATGATAAATAATGTCCTACCTGTAATTGATGATTGAGCCGATGTAAAGTTACAAAGTTTATTCCTCGAAGATCAAGCATAAAGTGACGCGCTGGGATCTTGGGACAAAAATCGAATTGGTCCAGGTGAGGTATATTACAGGTTAATTACTTATCATATCAATAAGAATAAGGAAGGATTTCCTTTCGAGGGCCTCTTGACAAAAAAGATAGTATAGCGTGGGTACAAACAAAGGGGCTTAATCCGATGGCCTGACACTAATTGAGTAGATTAAACATCAAAATAAATTTCTAATTGAAAAGTGATTTGTTACGTGAAATTTGTTTGTCTTTAACTAGATAGATATTTCGCTCATCGCCGTGATAAGTGTGAATATTTTTGAAGCAGATTATCAAATGATAGAACATATTTCCTTATGCCGTGATCAGGTTTGGTGTGTTATTAAAAATCGAACGTCGCAGATTTCCAGTGCAAACATAAGGGGAAGTATACATTGAATTTAGATATACTAGAATATTCTGTCAGTATCAGTAAACATTTGTCTAGTTGTAATCCAAATTCCCTTGGTGACTATCATCTCCATTACCAGTGAAAATGAACATTTTTTTTAACATTGAATGAACTACATTTCTGTTGCTCTTTGAGCAGAAGGATGATGTTGTCATGGTAACGGGACCAGTGGCTGCATCATTGAAATGTTCCCGTTTCTCTGACGAGTTTGAGTATTACCCAGTCCCCAAGAATTCGAAATCCTGTGGATCTCCGTGCAACGGGTCTACTTGTGATAAGGTATGTTAACTATAGAAACTAATGTTGGTGCCAGAGTTAAATTAATATTTACATCCCACCAACTTTCCCCAACCTGAATCCAAAAACAATAATTGTGGGTTTGGTAATGATTGTTTTACTATGAATTATCGATTTCATAAGAAATGAATGGTCGATCACAAATCACAGTCCAGTAACATGTATATAAATTACCAAGACTGAGACATGAAAACATGTGTTTTACATATCTTCATTCAGAAGTTTGAAATAAAACAAAATTAATCTTCCTCTATATAATCATAGAACACCAGGTGTCACAGCAATAATACTTGTATTGAAACTTTACTGTTTCAGTCACATACCAAAGAGTTTATAAATACGCTTTATAAATACATGTATCACAATTTTGCAGTATATTTTTTTAACTGGTGAAGAGATATAACCTAAATCCAAGGCGATATTGAATTTTCTTGTACCGTTTGTTTTGTTCTTTTATATGTATGTTGAGTATGAGGACCCCTTTGAATACCTGGAGAACCTTACCAAGGCTGGTCAGAAAGTGGAGGCCTCATGTTGCGGGGGGTCCACCAAGTGCTGCTGATTAACATCCATCGTGTTATGCTGGGTCCACAAAGTGTTGCTGATGTCCCTTTGTCTGAACTCTAGCAGTGTCTATTTTAAGGACCTTGCTCTAATAGTTGTGTTAGATATTATAAATAATTGATTTTTCTTTAGTTGATCTTGAACTGAGTAATTTTAAAATATAAAACAAAAAATACATATGTTTTCTTATGCAATGAATTGGATACATCTACTGTTTAATTTTCTTTTTTATGAAGAACATTAAACTGCTTTATTGGGTTTGGTTGTAAAGTTGTTTTAGAATTCAGCACTTAATTATAGGGAATCATTGTGATTTCATTCGTATTTACATTTAAATGTATATTATTTGTACAAAAATGTATATACTGGTTTTATATCAGTATATAAATTAATTGTCATGTACACTGTATGTACATGAACAACATTGTTATATCCAGATGTTAATGACGATTGTATAAACAGAAGTATATCATTATACCAAAACTATATAAGAAGTCAAGGCATATACCTGACCAATTTCATTAGTAATTCATTCCATTTATCTTTTGCCTGTTAACGTAGGTAAATGTCTTTATTTAATAAATGCTGCCAAATTATGAAATAATTCATCAAAGCCATGCATGTACAATGTATTTTAGAAACGTTTTTGTTAAAACGCATGTTTTTTTTTTTTTAGATGAGTATGGATACTTTTCAAGTTTTTTTTAGGTTATTGTATAGGATAATCCATGAACTGAAGATAAAAATATCTGTGTTGAAGCATCAATCAAAAGATAGCTTAAGGGGGATGTAGGGTCATCTTGTACATTTGAGGACAAAAAAGTAAACATTTCTTGAACTGACTTGTTTATGCCAGAAACTGACCAAAACTGTTGTTAAAACAGAAAAAAGCTACAAATATAAGGTTCAACATAAACTTTTGTACTATGCAAATATTGCACGCAAGTGCAGAACAATGCATTTTTAATTGCTTTATTTGAACAGCACAGCTGTAGACTTAAATTGAAGATAAAACAATTTTTAGAAATATGGAAGGATGTCATTCGTGCTCCTCCTACAACCATTTGTTAAGAAAAAGATTTTTATTTGTAGCTTTGTTTAAAAATAGGATGCCCAATTTTAAAATTGGTGTTAGAAAATATCAGTCGACACGAGATATATTCGTCTTTGTCTATGGAGGTACATTGAAGTTATTTTTTTTTATTGAAAATAAAATAAAACACATGTATTCTCTTATTCAAGTCAATTAATTTTTGTCGCTGCACTTTTAAAACAAATTAAATTTAGTTTGTACATATAGAACTGAAAAGACTAACTGGCTCTGGTATAGCGATGTCACATTACCAAAATTAAGTCTGCCCAGTTCTTCAGCTGTCCTAAGTGATTAAAAAGGGCAATGTTCTGTTCTTGTTTGCGCAATTTGCGTTCAAAACAACATGTAAAACCTTATAGTTATTGCTTTTTAATCTTTTGACAACATTTGCAGCTTCGGTTAATCTTTGGATGTTCATATTTTTTGTCAATGTATGTGAACTTTGGCCTAATATCCCCCTTAAAGAAAGTTGGTGTCCACTTTCTTGAACTAATTTGAATATGATGAATTAGAATGGGTCAGCAGATGCTATCATTCAAACCATTGAAAGTAATTAACCTTCTTCTGAGACATTAAAACAAAAGAAAGTTAAGGTTCATAAAGTCTACATGTAATTTTGGTGCTTTATTTTTATCAATGTTAGTATTGATTACCGGTACATAATTATGCTAATATATTTGACATTTTCAATAAATGAAATAGAATAAAAAATGGATTTTTGTTTCAAGTAAAGAAGACAGCATTATTCCTGTCCGCCTTGTCAGTAACAAGATGCCAGTTTTGGTGTATTTTTTAATACACCAGTATGTATGATGAATCCGGGACACTACTAGATTTTATTTGAACATTTTATATTTTATTATGTATAAAAGTTGAATTCATATTTTCAAACATTTTCATTATAAATTTGAATCTTTCGCAACATCCGATCAAGTTCAATTGAATACAGTTAAAGCCTCGAGGATTCATCATACATACTGGTGTAAAAAAAAAACCAACACCAAAACTGGCATCTTGTTACTGACAAGGCGGACAGGAATAATGCTGTCTTCTTTACTTCTTTACTTGAAATAAAAATCCATTTTTTATTCTATTTCATTTATTGAAAATGTCAAATATATTAGCAATTGAAAGAAATTGGTCAGTGGGTGTTAATTTTAATGATTGTTAAAAGAACATGTCATCGCCATCTCAGTTTAATTTTTTTAATCATTAATGAATGATTATAAAATCACTGATGAATACCGTCACTCCCATTATCTTAAATCTTTATATGTGTATATTTTCTTTTATTTCGTTTAACACGACAATGATTTATTGCGTAGCAAATGGTTTTGTCTATATTAGATATATACATGTATATGTAATTACGATCACACGGGGTATTTATTTCATACGAAAAAATCTAGAACTTGTATTTGGCACTTTAATCGCTTTTAAAGGGTTTTATTTTATTTTTTTTAGGGGGTGGGTGGGTTGAAACGTTTTTTGATTCATTTCATTCCTCTTTATTTCTGAGATTCACCCCCTGCCTGGATCTGTGATTCAAAATTCATCGAAAGCGCAATTCAAAGCTAATTAAGCCTTTAGCCACGAGATCCGAGGTCAGAAAAAATGGTAAGGGGGCAGGGCTGATCTGATTACACAAAGTTTTCAAGAGGACAGCAAATAAAGTTGTTTATTGCCGCTTAGTACATTGATTGAAACTAATTAATTCATTATGCTTATAACTGTCTTTTAATTTATCAAATATTATGCTAAAATATAATAAATTTGATAAACAACTTCGATCACTCAAATGACTCCCCCGTTTGACGCCCCTCTGTAATGTAGGGACATGCTGTGGTTCTTGCTCATCAGGGTGTCCACTGAGCTATTAGTTTACAATTAGCAGCCTGTGTGCTTGGTAAAGATAAAAATTTCCTCCAGCAATTAAGCATATTTTGTGTTAGAAGATAGTATCTAAATTTGTGACTGAATGGAAAAACCACCAATGAAGAAAAGGCGGGGGCCTTACGGGAAAAGGAATTATGATTCTGAGTTACAGCCTATTCCCTTAACGTAAGAAATCACGGACACAAATATACTCGAGTCTACTAGTACACTACAAGACAGCAGTGCCAGTGGGACCAATGATGTTGCCGAGGTATTTCACTCGTTCGATCTCAAAATTTATAATCTCACTTTTTGTCAGATACATTAAAATTAAGCTGATGTAGTGATTACATATATTTTGTTAAATCGATTAAACAATTGATGTTTTTTTTTTACAATGAAATATGAATGTGTAAGCAAATAATATGCCTCAAAGATAATCATGCTTATAGAAATTTATGAAGGTTATTTGATCCGCTCCCGACTAGACTGCTTAAATCAGACGGATCAGATCAAAGTGTAGTCATGCAGGTATCGGGTCTGCCCCCCCCCCCCCCCTTGAAAAATTTAATTAAATTCATGTAATAGCGAAAATAGGCCTTTGACCCATAGAAAACAAAATTATCCTTGGACCCCCCCCCCCCCCCCCCCCCCCCCCCCCGAAAATAAATTCTGGATCAGCGCATGTTAGCGATGTAAATGAACAGATTAAATGACTCTATTTTAACGAGGACTGTGTGTATAGTCTGTTATTATTTATATATATTTAGACCAGACTTATAATTAACTAATTCGTGCGCGGATCTAGAAAAGATTTCCCTGGGATGGTAGAGGGGGATCAGAAGGGTAATTATGGTAAATTTAAAAGACGTCACTGAATCAATTCTACCTGTATGCTTTATAACAAGTATGTAGGGGAAAAGTATAGTCAGTATTAATTTTCATCATATATATATATTTTTTTAGACAGAATGAGAATGTCGTGCAATGTATTGACTTGAGAAATATCTTATAGCAGTACATGTTGTATATCTTTCAAAATATCTATATACTTAGAACTGCAAGCTGTTAGAAACATCAGACATAATGGTGAACAGGGGAAAGCTTAGGAAAGCCACTACGTCGGCAAGTCAAAGTGAGGGTGGCAAAGCTGCCTTCACATTGACAAGTAAGGTTGCTACTCTCATCTTCAGCATTGAAGAGTTGGCTCAAAGAAGGCGACAAGGGCTACGAGAAGCTAAAAAAGGGGACATAAGGCCTGTCCTGAACTCTACAAAAATTGAGGTTTTGAAAGGTAAGGATTAAATCTTTTTTTTCTATTTGTTGATGTTGTTTTATAAGATTTTTTATGATTAAAAAAGTACGTATTTATCATTTTAAATATTTTTGAAATGTTCAATTGCAATCATTTCTTCATGTTAAATTTTGTTTATAGAATATGTGAACACCTGGTGTGTGAAGAATGGAAAAGGGAAGTTAGATGAAAAGTATTTCAATGACGCAATAACAGAGAAGATTAGTTACTCTAGGGAACAAATAAAAAACTACAGAAGGAGTAGAACAAAAACCCAATTACTGTTAGGAAATGATGTACGCTGTATGTAGATCAAGCTTATTATGTGGAATTTAGTACCATGTATTAATATTGGAAAAAGTTAATGAAAATAAAAAGACTGCAAGTTAACTAATATGATATTTTAATTTTTGGCTGTAATATCTGTATAAATATGATGTGTTTTAGGAAAAAAAACACTGAAATTACAGGGTCTGGAACACTGGGCATATTTCAGGAATAAAGGATATTGAGGCAGACTGTGAACCTATCCCTACCCACCATTTTTACAAAGGTCACAGGTCAAGAAGCCTTAATTAATGAATAAAGTGTTTAAAGGTGGAGTCCGCCTTTTCATGATAAGGCGGATGAAAAGGCGGCTTGGCTTCCACCTTATTTTAAGGAGGATTCCACCTTATTTTAAGGCGGATTCCCCCTTATTATAAGATGAATATCCAAGGCAGAATCCTTTTACCTATCAGGCGGAATTCGTCCAACTTTCAAGCAGGAATCTTACCCAGGTTATTAGACGTGTTTAGGTGGATTTTATGTACACGGAATACGCTTTATCTCATTTAAATACTTCGAGCCATATAACGCCCTGATTCCACCCTGAATCTGTAAAATTTACATGCATTCACAGGAATAAAAGGCGGAGTCCGGCTACCAAATGCCGTCTTCTGTCCGCCTTAAGTCAGGGTGGATTTTTTCGAACAGGAAAGGAAAAAAAACCAGCTACATGTAGTTGCTGAAAAATACAGCTATGATCTGGGGCAAGGTCCGGCTATGAGAAAGACGGAATCCGTCTAACACGATAAGCGTTATCCATGTACGTCTTTGATACTCCTAAGGACGACAACAATTTTGTAGGTACATGTAGATTACCTTTGGGTAAGAGAATGAAAGTATCCTGGATGAAATTTTAATACGTTTGAATGAAAACATTTTATATAAAACAGAACTCTATGTTGAAGAAACTGTGCGTAAAGAAAACAGGACTAATGTCTTGTATGCAATAGCTTTTGTACTGGTTCACATGTTATTGTTTAATAGAACAGTTTTAACAGGAGCTTGGACTTTGGATAGTTGTGTCAAACAGCAATGTGATGTTGGCCTGTCTGTTTCATTGTTGGCCACTCAGCCATGGCTCCATGAAATCAACCTGGCTTTTGAGCTAAAGCTACGCAATCTGTGTATGTTTCACTTGAAACCAGCGTCAATTTTAACTTGTTATGATGCAAGAAATAGATAGTTACGTCCTACCGAAAGTCCAAGGTCTTGTTAAAATGGTTCTAATGGTCCGACCCCCTCCCTCCCTCTAGATTTTGGCATGGAGTTTCTCACTCAAGTTACACTGGTTTTGTGTTTGGTATCTATCTATGTATCTATCTATCTAATTATATATATAGGGGGGGGGGGGGGGTGGATGGGACGGTCAGAACATGAAATCTCACTCGAAGGGAACGTGGTCGATTTCAAATCAATTGTTGAATATATGCATGGGTAAACATTAAAGAGACAGTACGGCGCATCTTATTAAAAAACCAACTTGAATTTTTTTTTTCGATCGGGTTCTGTATTTTTGTACTACTCATAAATGTATAAACTTTCAGAAAATTACAAATTTCTTCATGAAATAAATCTAATTATTTCATTAAAATTAATAATTTCGAATAACCCATAGATATATACATCGCAACGTGTTATGGGGTTCAGCCAATTCTCTCACCAGAGGTCGTGCTACACAAGCTTCGGTTACACCTCTCTCAACGCCTGATGTACATGATTCTTGTACAAACTTAAACGATGGACTAAATGTATTTAAAATCAATGTATTTACTTCTTTTATTTATAAATATGATTATATGTAATTCAATTTAAATCTTTAATACTTTTATTCATTTTTATTTTAAAGTTACTGGGAGAACTATTTCGCAGAGGTAAAAATTAAAATCTGATCACATGATCTACACAGGGAAAAGTGGCTCGCATGATTTTCATGCTTGTTACTTTTCGTCTCTTTTTCATGCGAAATTCATGCGAAAATCAGACGAAACGTTTCTCATGCGAATAAGTTTGCATGATATTCGCATGAAAATTGTACAATTTTCATGCAAATTATTTTTCGCATGTTTTTCATGCGATTAGATATTTGTGTCAAATTCATATAAAGTTTATGCGAAATTCACATGAAAATTGCATGTTTTTCATATGAAAATTAAATTATGACAAATCAATCCAAAACACTTTTAAAACACTCTTTCATGCATATGTTGAAATAGTAGTATTCTTTTAAAAACAATTGTGACAAAATTTGACATTAGGGTAATAAAACAATTTCTGCATTTGTTGGACCTAATACATGTATAAATCAAAATTTAGCATAAAGGTTACATTTTATCAAATTATACATGTATTCAATACTTTTTATATCTTTGTTCATGTTTGTAACATGTAAAACTTTCAATTGCCTTTACAATAATCATTCATACATACACTGAGAGTTATATCTCCCTTTTTAGAAGGTCAGTAAACATTAAGATTTTATTACATGTATGGTACATGCTGATTGCATTGGTTATCATTTAAGATACATACTTTAAGGCTTATGTTTTTTAAGTACAATTAAATAGTTTGCGTGTACCAAACCTTTCGAATGCAGTTAGTGAATTATATATATATAGTTAAACATACAGCTATATTCAAGTATACACCTCTGTCAACGCCGGAAACATAGTCTGTCACGTGATCAAAACAAGCATGGCGAGCACATGGCTTTGTTGATATTTTTCTCCTGTACAATCAGCTAAAAGGGAGGATATTAAAGGGCAGAAAAGTGATGTGTGTTCCGTTTAGAGGCTCCCTTTTACTTCGTCGATGTTCAGGTCATGTCAGAAAGTAGTTATCTTTGCTATATTGCTGTTTCTTTCGATTATAAAAGGCAGTTGATGTGGCTTTTGAATTTTCGTTCATAAATAAACATGTTTACGGTATTTTTGAATAGCGAACCGACCACAGAATACTATTCGCTATTCGAATACTGAATTTTATAGTGAAAAGCGAATAGAAATCCAACTTCTGAATTCCCGGATTTTGAGTGATTGGTGGAGAAGTGTTGTCTTCAATTATGTTTTAAAATTTATATATTTACGTTATATCACAAGGAATACGCACCTCACATGTTAATGATTAGAAAAAAAATCATGCATTGAAAACTGTCCCGATGCATCGTTTATTTGTGACATATGCAAGGTGAAATGAATATATGGAACGAAAATGGTATTGAAATTAATTGATCAAATATCTGGTTATTACATCAAGTAAGAGGTGAAACTGACAAAATGCATTCTAAAGCTATTTAACGCAATTGTTTGCATCAGCAAAATCCCCACTGTATGGAAACAAGGACTAATAATCCCCATATACAAAGGGGGAGGCAAACCAAAGGACACTTGCAAGAGTTACAGACCAGTGGCTTGCTGCCATGCATCTTCAAGATTTTTGAAAAAAATAATACTTTCCTTAGATCTGCAAGAAACAATATTTCTTAATCTTGAACAGAACAACAATGGCAGTTTCTTAGATACTAGTAACGCTTTTGACACTGTGTGGAGAAATAGACTTCTATTTAAACTTTTCAAACTTGGCGTCCCTTGTAAAACATGGTCTCCGATTCAAAACTGGCACTCACATATCGTTAGCTCCTTGGTGGTAAATAAAAAAAATCAAAATGGTTCTCTGTGTACCAAGGCATCGACAAGGCGGAGTGCTATCCAAGTTTCTAAAACCTCTTATATATCAATGATCTTATAAATGCTTTGGAGCGCAACAGTCCAAATATTGGTGTTTTCAGTGTAAGAAGCAAGTGTCCCTCACTGGCAGACGATTTATTGTTCGTTTCTTTATCACCCGTACATCTCTACTCTAGTCTAGCAAGGGTGAAGAAACGTACTATGCACTGACATTGAATCAAATTATCTTAATCCTATGACAATGTCCCACCTCTACATACGTACAGTCCTCCCGTCAATTCTCTATGGTTGCGAACTTTAGAGGCATATGTATCAGTCAAATCGTCAACAACTTAAAAATTATCTCAATCTTCCTAAACTATGTGGATCTGACATATCTGAATCACTATTCAATGTTCTTTCAATATCATCGGAAATTGACACTCGAAAAGTACTCTTTCAAAGAAAAGAAATTTTCGAGTTATGTCGATTTGACTGTAATACTCTGCCAAAGAATTTTTTTTTTACTCGGTTGATGTCATTTTCACTTTAAATCTCAAACAAGCAAAACAGATTTATTCTTGACATTATATCAATCCTACAACTTGACAATTTGATGTATTACCTACAGAATTGGTTGGACGACGGAAACTTTCCAAACAAGAATTTCTGGGAAAATTTTTTTAGAAGAGCAATTCAATCATCTCACGAAACAGATAGAGAGAGACGCATGTCTAAAGATTCTGACTTTTCTTTCTTCAAAGAAGTTTTCTTCAAAAATTTACCTACCTCAACTGCAACGGTGTATGCATACAAATTGAATAACGTGCGCTAGCGCGTAATGAAAATTTGTTCGCACACACCGTTGCAGTTATGAGACCACATCTTTCAAAAAAATGATTCAATGCTTATATTTACTTTTTTTTAAAACATTTATTCCCTTTCCGCAAATACTATTTATTTTTAGAAAGCTCTGCCTTATTCAACGAGTAATGTGCAATGAACGGAAGAGCCTCTGGAACAGCCGAATTATGATGACAAAAAAAGCGCACAGCGTTTTAAATTATAGCAACACAATTTTATTTATCATTCTGTAATTTGATGAATTCATTTTTTTATACTAAGACATTTATCAATTGAATACATTGCGTTTAACGGTTAAAATATATTTACATCAATGAAATATTTATCAAAGTAAGTATAATATCAGGTTGTTATCCGGTTTGAAGTCGCGAAGAGAGTCAGTCATGTTCTTCGAGAAATACTGAAGGAAGACAGAATGTATTCATACGCTCCAGATTGGTGATTGGGTCTTCTGTTTTATGCGTAAATATCACTCAAATCAATCAAGGCAATTTAATAGGGGGAAAGAAAGTGAATGTAAATATTGTCGGATATGGACAGAAATTTTGCAAGTTTGATATAGTTGCCGTGATGTTCAAAATCTTTATAAAATAGTAAATAAGATGTCAACGCAAAAACGTGGTCGATGTGTTGGAAAAAAAAGAGAGACAGAGATAAACTAATTTTGTAAGTCGAGAGCCTTGAAAGTTGCAATGCATGTACTGCCGTTTTGTTTAATACATTATATGATCGGTTGTGAACATAGTCGTTTCTGTTTTATTAACTTGCTTATTGTTCACGTTTGGAATGAAGATATTCAAATAATTTTTTTTCTCAACTTTTTCGATAAAAATGTTTGACGACAGTATGTCTAATGGTCAAACAAAAATGGAATGTCAGTCGCCATGTTGTAAGCGCTATGCATACACAGAACTATTTTTTTCGTTTTTATTCTTTCTTATACTTCAATTTTTCTATCGTCAACATTCCTCACTTATGTAGCAATATACCTTCATCTCCTACATATGGAGGTTTTGTCTCTCAGTTGATTCGATAACGCAAGGGCTCTACATATGAACATGAACAATTCTAAAACGAGTCAAGCTACCGACAAACAAGTTGATTAAGCAAGATTATCAACAGTCTCGATTGAAGTCATCATTTCGTAAGTTCTATTGTCGATACAACGACCTTGTCAGCAAATACAATCTTCCACTGGGTCGTATGCTGACTGACGTTTATCATTTATTCTACTACAGTTATTGCCGAGATCAAAGAGATGCCGCGGACATTATTCTCCAATATACCACGAACGTCATCAATAAATTATCAGATCTTAAACACATACCAAACTCGAGTCGATCATGAGTTTATAACTTAAAAACTTGCTCTTTATAAAAAACCATTGATAACACGGGTTAGTGTCCTTTAGAGCGATGTGTATTCCCTTTAAAGTTTATTTCAAATAGCTAATCGCGGCTGTTCCAAGACCCTCCCACAACACATTTTCAATGCTTGTTCGTCCAAATTAAAAAAAACAAATTAATACGTTAATTGTCGAATTCATTAATCTAAATAAATAAAAAAAAAATAAAAAATAATTTAAGTTTGTATTTCATTCATCGAAAAATATATCGTCTGCATTCGATTCCATCGGTAGTCTGCGATCGATGTACTTGTAAACAAACATGCCATTACTAACAAAACCTTTGGGGTTACGCGGAACAGCCGTCTCAACCAATCAGATTCATTTCGCTTGAAAATATGACCTACTTCCTCTCTCTATAGAAAAACCGATCAGCTGACAGTCGGAGCTTTTAGTAGAATAGAAAAGCTTCGCCTCGGCTTTTATATTTCTAAACAACATTTCTCGACCTCGGAGATTATTCTGCAACATTCACGAAAACTCGTACTTTATTTCTTAAATAATCATAACTTGACAACCGTCACAAAAACTATGTTAGATAATTGAAAATACCTTACTTACGCATTTTAAATATTTAAATGAAAAAGTTGGATTTTTTAAAAGAAAAATTTCGACCATGCAAATCTTATTAGTAACATGGTTTTTAGTTAACCTAATATGGTTTATACATGGTCAGTAAATTCTATATGGAATAAAAAAGAATTTGCTAACCACGTATAAACCATATAAGGTCAGCAACAAACTATATCACAAATATATCTTATCAACAGCCTTTGTGTTAATGACAAAAAGCAAATATATAAATATAATGAAAATTAAGCGTTTTATTACAATGTACATTTTGTAATAAGTTTGAATTTGTGTAAAAACCTGACACAATATTTACAGAATGACGTCATATAGTGCTAAAGCAGAGATATAATTCGAACTGATTGTGTATAAAGTATGTACATAATCTCAACTTGACTACAGTTAACAAATGATATACTCACAATTTCGTAGAAGGTAAGATATAGCTCATTCCAATCACTGCCAATATTCGTAGGCATTTTGTCAAAACGTTTATACAGGTGAAAATGTATATAGATTATATTTTTATGTAATAAATATAATTATTCAAATGTTAAATCACAAAGGGACAAACAGGAAATGTGAGATGTGTAAGTAATACTTAAGACATACATGTTGTTAAGTCCTCGTTCAGTACGCTTTTCACTACGTGATTTAAATTGTAAACGCCCGTGCATGTATTTTGAATATTGAAGTGAACGATAAATTATACATTTTTAATTAACTTAAAACGTCTACGGACCAACTATCATTCAATGACAAGAACACTAGAGAAATATATATTATATAATAAACATTAAATTTTATAATCATCATATAACAATTAACAGTTATTTAAAAAAAAAATTAAACTTTTTTTTAATTATATAAACTTAATTCGAATTTTTCTTTAGTTAACACTTTGACCAAAATGCATGTAGATAGGTTATACCAGTTGTTATCAAACAATAAATTATTTCTTATATGATTATTTGTTAGTTAATAATGTACAGTTTCAATGTTATGGATAACAAAATAAGAAGAAAGATACTACTAAGTTTCATTGTGTTCTATGCATCACAACCAGTGATGGGGTAACGGTAATTTTTAAACGGTAACGGTAATTTGTAATGGCCATTGCGTGTAATTAAAAACAAATATTGCTGTAATGGAAATCAATGTGGAATTAATAAATTTTTCATTTACATGTAAATATAATTTAATAAATAATTTCAAAAAAGGCATTTAATTCAAATCAATTTTCAATTACTTTCAATTACACACTGATGTATATATGAAAATAATGTACATACGTATAAAAAGTACATAAACAAGATCATGTTAGAAAGAGTAATTAAATGCAGTTTACTAAATTTTTTTTTTATCAAATATACATGTAGTTTTGAATACAAACTTTTTTGATGATTCTCTATCCAATCATAACCAAAGGTTCCAATTTAATGAATATCAATGTGTCAACTATTCATCAATTTGTTAGGAACCAAATAATTTTGATGGCATGCTCAATCTCTTTCCATAAACAAAATTATTGTTTATCGGAATACTTAATGTTTTCATAATTTTTTAAATTGAGTTTGGAAAAAAACTATTTTTGCTTGAATATGAGTTGCCTAAACTATTAAGTCATGTTTTTTAATTGACAGTTTGGCATAGAGCTGTGACTTAAATTGCGTTTTTAAGCTGTTGTTGCCAAATCTGTCCACATGATGGGTTCCCATATTGACACATAGACCGAAAGCTGTGAATTGTGTTTTGATAACAATCATATTCAGCTCTCTACCCCAGATTTAGCTGTATTTTTCCAATGTGTTTTTATAGAAAAATTTAGTGGATAAAGATGTTCAGTTTCAGTGTCCCGGAAAAGACTTGTAGACATGATAGGTGTAGATTAGGGGAAGTGAATACTGAACAGTTAATTGCCATTAAATACAACTGTGAACATATGTAGGTGCATAGCTAAATCATTAATAAACTTTCATGACAAAATTGTACATCTCAATAAATTCAATTAATATTTTTTCCTCAAATGTGATTTATAATTTAATCAATTACATTTGCAAAGTAATTATTATTAAATTAATTGCATTTGAAAGTCCTTGTAATGGTAATAGTAATTTAATGGAAGGTTTAAGCAAGTAATGGTAACGTAATTAATTACTTTTGAATGTAGTTGACCCCATCCTGATCACAACATGAGATAAAGTGTAAGTGCTAATAAAAACTTCAATACAAGACCTAATAAAAAGTATTTTATAGTCCTGTTTAGGGTTATCTATGCAATTGTCTTTAAAAAAAAACAAAAAAAATACAAAACAAAAAAACCTATGCATTCAGAAAATTGTGTTTGCCGAAACAAACGTCATCGAAACTTCTAGCTCTCAAACATCTGTTGCGTCTGTTTTTCGGGAGCAAAATTGTTCTAATCGCTGACAGTCCAGTACGATGATGAATGCAAAGAATGATCCAAGCAAGGCAATGCCGAGAATCCCGATACCTTTAGCTGTGGGTCGGTCCTCGTAGACACTTATCTTTGACAATTTGAATGCTGGAAAAGAATAAAACTTGTTTTCATAACTATATGTGATTTCTTAGACTTTTTGAAATTATTTTAATTAATTTTAGTGACATATCATTTCTTTATCTAACTATCCTTATTTTTAAAAATTTGAACTTAGACAGTATTCGATAAAAGATTCAGGATATCACTACTTTTTATTCTTTTAAAGTGTAATCTCGCTCTATTTGTCTAACATGCATACTTTTCAACACAAAAAATGTAAATTATATAACCATGACAATAAAATTTGTAATAATCATGTAAGGAAGCAATTAGGCATAAATTAATATATTTGAGAAGTAACGAAATCATTTCCATAACCGTGCCTTTATAAAAGTTTTCCCTTTACTTTTCCAGCAATTCATTTCTTGGTACCTTAAATTATTTCATTTTAATATAATTGAAAAATGCCTGAAACGTAGTTTCATATTTCTATTTCATTGTCAACTGTGTACAACTTTAAGCTACTTTCAGTGTTAATGACAGTCATCCGTCAATTACTTTAATATTCGTTTGTGGCTGAAAAAGGTTGGTTAGTCAACAAATTAGTTATCACATCTGCTTTAGAGTTTTAGATCTGATTTGTAAGCTATAAATCATTTCAAGTAAAGAAAATTTTCACATGTTTTAAATTATTTTCCCCATATCTTTATACAGAGTTCTTACTCTTAAGAAGACCAATATAGTCAAACAATAGCTATGCCCATCTAACCCTCTTTATCAAAAAGTTACATGTATCAAACATATGGCATTATTATAAATGTACTGTTGGTTCTGCATCCATATATTGCATTGAATTACATATGTATAATTTTGACAACAGTTCAAGCACATTTCTTCATTACCATTAGTTTCCTTTGGATCTATTGTGAGTTCCTTCTTCATTTCCTCTATAGTCATTGCAGTCACATTGGAGGTTACAGGTACGGGCGCTGCTGACGCTAATTTTAAATTTGTTCAAATGAATTCAAATAGTTTTTTTTTTAAACTACATATATTAACCATGTTTATATGCAAAACAAAAATTATATGTTTTAAATATCATAAAAAAGAAACAAGGTAAACTAACATTCATTCCTTTATATCCAATTCATATTAATTTGGAAATAAGAAAACGATTTAAAAATACAAATGTGCGTTAAATACCATAAAGTCAAATGCCCTTTTATATTATAAGAAATAATTTATATAGAGGATATCTATATTGTGTGATTTTATATTTGCTTTATCCAACGAGTTGAAATGGTGTATATATTCGCGAGGCTTGCCGAGCGAATATAACCATTTCAACGAGTTGGATAAAGCAAATATAAAATCACACAATTATAGATGTTCTATTTATCTCATACAATTTGATTTATATTATGAAGCTTTTGAGACAGACCCTAATATGACCCGAATTGATTTTTTTTAAAAGATTAAACGATGATGCAACGTTGTGTTAAGCGGTTATTGTGACCTTGCGCAATACAATTTAGTACGCCATTTCAGAGATAAATATAACTGTTTTAATGTAAAGTTTCACTGAAATAAACTTTGAAATAATTTTTTATCTCCAAATAATTTTTCTTAGAGCTTTAACACTTAATTAAATGGAAATATTGATCAGAAGACTTGAATAATCAAGTTTGTTGACATACACAAAGTTGCGAATGCTCGTTAGTTTGAATTGACTCGAACGAGGAAAAGTTGTTGATGTTTTATAAAACGAACACTAGCCTAATGATTCGAATTGAAAATATTGAATAAGGATGCTTACTGCTGGTGAAATAAATTGGGAGACATTATTTCGGTAAGTTCTTGTATAGAAACACAACCAAAGCGTTCTGTTTTCATTGCGTCGTCAGAATGAACTCCTTGATAGCTAACGTGATTTGCAGTTATGTGTTTTCCTTTATATTTGTAATTTAAATCTTCGACGAAATCCATTTTAAATCAATTTTTGGTAGTAGATATAGCTATATGGAAAATACTAGAAAGTCTTCAAAAATAGGTCACTGAAACGTTGAAGCGAGGGGCTGTGTCAAAAATAGTTCGGACCGGAAGTATTTGATAAAGCATCACCCGTTTGATAAAGCAAAGGTTTATCACACGGGTAGTATACACCACACGTATGAGATAAATATTTAATATCAGTACTGTAAATCATACATTCCGTGTAACAAATAGCGCCATATACAACAGTAGTGTCAGTGTAGCTACACTGTCGCCATGTTTGTGTTCCTCCGGTCGACATCATAAAACAGTTTTCTCCAGCTGGAGGGGTGGATGAAAACGAGGCTATAGATGGATCTCCATTCCAGTTGGCAGGAGTTCCTTTGATGTTGTGAGTACTAAACCATGCGCCAGTGACCTTGCCTGTTGTACTTTATTTAAAGGAATACGCCTTTTTGCAATAGTGGTATTGTTATCTCAGTATTTCACCCATTTAAAATTTTGTTTGCGTAAATTAATGATTAATGATAAGAAAATGCTATTATGTCAATATTTCACAGTTCAAAATTTCAATAGCAATAGTCTCAAATAGAGAACAAAATATAAAGCGTTCGTTATTCTCTTCGGGTGGATTGGATTAAAAATATACCAAATTTTAAAAATGTTTTGATATTGATGTCAAAATGAAACAAAATTATATGTTTACATCAGAGGTCCATTAGATGTAATTCAAAAATTAAAAACAAACCCACCAATATATTCAGTAAAAGAAATATAAAAAAAAGACTATGAAAGTTTAAGTAAATGTCAAACCCAGAAATGGTGCTCAGAAGATTCGTAAGAAATGCAAACTGGACGTCGTCGATCACCGGTGCAAGTTGTCCACCCTCGCACTGACACTTGGCCATGGCGTCTGTCACTCTCCAGTCTGTGGCGCCTCCTGTCGGTTTTGACGTCACCCAATAACAGTGACTCCTGTACTGTGAATCTGCGGTGGAGGTCCAGGACAAACACTGTCCTGTATAATCTGTACAGATTTATTTAATAATTATACTGGAATGATTATTATAAATCTCCGTGGGATGAATGGGGCAACTACATTTATTTTTACATTTTATTTTTGTGGGCACTGATTAAAGGACAAACATTTTAAACAATTATGGTGGGAATTTTTTCTTTAATATTGATGATAGAAATTAAGCCTTCCCTCCTTTCAATGAATTTAATAACCAGGAAGACAATGCGTTCTTTCTAAGCCCGCCCAAATAAGTATCCCTCAAGATCATCAAGGGAAATCTGCAAAGAGCTGGACTGTGTATTTGAGCTGATATCTCGTGATGAACGCACTAAGCTAAAATATTTATAGATATGCGTCGAAATCGGGAGAGGGGGCTAGGTGGCATAGCCCCACCACTATTTTGCAAACATAGACATAATCATAATGAATGAATCATTTGAATTTTTGAATCTCACCAATAAGTTTTTAAATTCTGAAATGATAACCTAAGCAGTAACATTAAAAAAATCTTTTGAATTTTACAATGCACTGCAGTAGCAAGGAACACCCCCCCCCCCCCTTACTGATTAGGATTTTAGCAATTGCAAAAATGGTTTTTCCTTATTTTATAACTACTACTTGTCGAGATTTCTGATAAGTCTGCCACTCCCACTTTCAAATTGCTTTTGACGCCTATACTACAGATCTCAGTGGTTTATCTGGTCCAGTATTCCATGAAGTGAAACTGAAATGACGCTTCACACTTGATAAACTTGCTTTGAATGAATTTGAAAATTCATATGGAAACATTATGATTTTTTATTATTTAAGCGTGTAACTTTAGCTTATGTTAAGAATTCTTTTTATTTTGTTTTCATTATTAAAAGTGAGATAAGTATTTATGGTGATTAGATTTTTAATGCAATTACTCAAATTTTAATAGGTTTATATTAAAAACATTTAACCTGCAAATGACACCAATGTGAAAAACTCAGTATGGCAATACTGTAGGTTTTAGTTTTTGTTCGTATTGATATTCTTTTAATCATGTATTCTTCAAAGAAAAGCCCACACAAAAGATGTGACAAAAATTGAAAATGGTTTACCTTCGTTGTAACATAGCATGTCAGTTGAGAGATGGGTTGTACAGGATTTGTCCTGGGTTTTGCTTGGAATGTATGTCGCATCGCCAGAGTTTGCATTGATAACAGCACAGTTCTGTCCGGTTCCTCCATTTGGTTGGCTTGTAGGATAATCTGTCATCGTATATATAAATCCATTACCATTAATCGGGGTTCCGTCAAAGTTCACCCACGTGTCTTCCACTGCAATATCGTTGGTTCCAATGAACGTGTCTGTTCTGAAAGACATTCAGCTAAGAGCATTTATTGATAGCTGATAGGATGGTGCTCTGCTTAACACATTACCTCACAACACATTAATTGAGGAACTGCAATGGTTATTTGTTAAGCTAATAAATACCAAGAACTAAGCAAAAAGAGGCGCATGGGCCACATTGCTCACCTTAGCAACAATAGATATAATGAAATCAGATTTAGGGAGCCATATACAAAATATCTGGACAATGTAGTATAACAGATCCTGTCGTAAAAAATAGAATTTTTTCCCCTGGATATTCTGTTTATCATTAAGCCCCTTTTTGTCACAGGATGATTGTACAGTCATATCACATATTGAACATTGCAGATCTCCAGAAGATCTAAATCAAATGGGATATAAACCTACATCAAACTTGTGAAGCCCATAATTGTCCAGGGGCCAAAGTCTAAACAGTTTTAAAGAATCAACAATATGTCAAAATGCTTGCAAATAAATAAAACCATAGATTATTAATAACATTTTACTTTTTTAAAATGTTTTCTTTTTGTAAAATTTGACGCCTCAATGTGGCCCCACCATACACCAAACATATGATTTTGACAAATTTAAATCTACACTATCTGAGGTCACTTTCACTAAAGTTGCAGCTCTTCTAGGCAAATGGTTTTTTAGAAAAAGAATTTTAAAGATTTTTCTCTATTTAATCGAATGTAAAAAAAAATTGCCCCATCCCAAATGTGGCCCAAACTTACCCCCAGTGATCATAATTTGATGAATATTCAATATATCCTATCTAAGGATACTTTCACACAAATTTCAGCATTTTTGGCTGATCAATAAAGATTTTTAGTCTTAATATTCTTATGTAAAAATTTGAGCCCCCCCCCCCTTGTGGCCCCACCCTACCCCAGGGTTGAGGATGCTTCAACACAAGTTGCAGCTTTTCTTGCTAATCGGCATCTGAGAACAAGATTTTAAAAGATTTTTCTCTATATATTCCTATGTAAAAATTTAATTCCCCATTGCGGCCCCACCTTACACCCGGGGATCATGACTTGACCACATTTTAATCAACTTTACCTTAGGATGCCACTGCAACAGTTACAGCTTTTCTGGCTGATCAGTTTCTGGGAAGATGCTTTAAAAAGATTGAGGATGCTTCCACACAAGTTTTAGCTTTTCTGGCCAAATGGTTTTGAGAAAAAGATTGTTTTGAAATATCAACAAATTATCAATAATTTTTATTTATTTACCCTTGAAAGAGGGTGTGGTTCTTCAATTTAACAAACTTGAATTCCCTTTACCTAATGATGCTTTGTGCCAAGTTTGGTTGAAATTGACTCAGTGGTTCTGGAGAAGAAGTCGAAAATGTAAAAGAGTTTACAGACAGACACACGGACGGACGGACAGACAAACGAAAATGATTAAAAAAGCTCACTTGAGCTTTCAGCTCAGGTGACCTAAAAATTTTATATAACAGTCAAGAGTACAACATACAAAAGAACAAAATAAGATCATTTACTAAAAGAACAATAAAGACCTTTTAATTAGTAAATAATGGAGAGAATTCAACTATCCATTATGACATGTGGTGATAACGAACAGTATTCAGAATCAAAAGTCCAAAGGAAAAATACAAAACAAAAGTAGAGCAAACACGGACCGCTAAAAACAAAAGAGGTAGGATCAGGTGCCATGGAGGATTGAACATCTGCTGACCAGTCACACCCGCCGTGTGCTCTTTGTCGTAATCGGGAAAACGGAAAATCGTAGACAATTAGGTGATCAATTATCTAACAATAAGTATGAAAAACGTTAGTCAGCATGCGATCCAGTGGAAGATTGTATTTGCTTGTTAATTGATAATAAGTCGTCAATATACCTGAATGTTGAGTTGAAGGCCACAGCGAGTGATTTATTTTTTTCACGTACAAGTCTTTGAATAAATTCTGCTTCATATGAATACACAGATAGGTCTGCTAACAATGGGCCACAATTGGTACCCATGAGAATTCGAACAAATTGTTGGAAGATCTGATTTCCAAAAACTACATAGATGTTGTCTATCAGAAACCCTAGCATCTTTTTGGTATCTGCTTAAGAGTACTTGTGTGCACAATCTAAATGGTTTTTAACAAAATAGTTGACCAGTAAAAAGGTAAGTAAATTTACGTGATCCATATTTATTGAGAAAGCAGCTATCACTGATGTCAAAAAGCTGGACTTTAATATATCATAGGGAATTGTTGTATAAAGCGTAGAAAAATAGTAAGTTTTGATGCTATTGATTTTGGTAAAATTTGGGGATTTCAAATTTTCTAAAAGTTCCTTGGAATTCTTAAGTATCAACATCTGAATTACACCGCTTCTTGAATATACTGCTGCACAGTACTCTTGAAGTTTCTCCTTTACTGCTGTTAGTATTTTGGTAAATAGTAAAGAAAGAGGCTTCGTAGAAAAATTCCTGGAACCCGCTATTTATCTTTGTTTGTAAGGATCTCTAAGAAGTTTAGGTATCCAATATAGTTAATGTAATTCAAATTGATTTTGGTTGTTGGGAATATTTTAAATATTCAAAAATGACATATGATTTTGAAGAATTTTTTCCTTGGTAGAGAGCTATGAGTATAAGTTGGATTGCCACTTGTGGAATTAAATCCAAGTTCTTCTAATATACAATTTATATAATGAGCAAACAAAGACAACGGTCTTTGTCAGCAGGGACCAGTACAAACTGATCGTGTACTCTATGTAGTTCTTTTTTAACTTCTAAATAATCAAATATAGAAGGATAGATGGTTTTCCCTCTGCGTTTTAATCGCTTAATGCGAGCTTTTGACATGCATCGAACACTTTTAGTCCATTCTGACAACGTGTCAAGGTCTTTTTTTCATGTTTGGCTCATCGTCTTGCGTATTCCTCTACAGAATTCATATTATGTATGAAATTAGAATGCCAGTTGAAAGATCGGGGTTCTCTAGATTGTGGCCCTTTAACAATACGTGATTTAAGGTCATCATTATTTACAATATTTAAATCACCAGTAATGGCATGTCCAGCAGGACTATATTTGAAGGGTGAAGAAGAAGAAGAACACGTTGGAGTACTACCTTCAGATTTTCGATTTTGAGGCATTCTAGAGTGTTGTAATTTAAAAGTTTGGATGCAATGGTCCATGTATAATTGTAATACAAGGATTGAACTTCAACTAAACATATGGTGGAATACAAGACTACACCTTTTTGTGATTGAGGATATTGCTAATATTTACTGCGTCAATGCCTTTGTTGGCATATTGAAGTTTAAAGAACAAACGTGATTGTTGAGTAGTTTCTTCTTCACGTGGCGGTTTAAAAAGCCTATGGTTAGCAATATCCATAAACACCACCGAACCGAGTCTGTATTCGGGTGTAGAAGAATAAAAAACACGCTTGTACTGATTTATCATTGAGGGTTCATTTGCTGAAATAAGTATTTAAATGAATTCTAGAGTCAACATTATTGTGATAGGGTCAGTATAACGTAAAATGATATTCAGTATCAATTATACAGTTTACAATCTACCCATTTTTCCGTAATTTTAAATACGACAAGTAATTATTAAGTCTGTCAATGTATCGGTGGCAGGATTCACAGTTAAAGCCTCGATGAATAAAAAAGCAAAGCATTGTATACAAAAACCTATTCAATGTTACTTAATCGAAGGTCAAAATGTTGACCTCACATAACCTCAACGTTTTATTTATGCTTTATAATTTTGGACAAGTGCTGTTCAGATTGTAATGACGTGAACACAAAGTAAAAAAAAATATAATCATATGAAATGTAAAATCACATTGAATTTGAAGATTAAGCCGTGGTAAAGCATTAACAATACAAAAGTAAAATATAGTCAAAAGACGAAAATTCAAAGAAATACAATACCAATCAAACCCAACCTAACACCAGAACAGACCCCAAATAAATCCGGGGTTATCTTTCGGTGTTTACTTGGGGTTTACTCTAGTTCTGCTTTTTGAAAGTTTGTGTCCACTCAGGGTTTACTTTGGTTTTACTCGGGGTTTGCTTTTGGGATCCACTGTACGCACTGAAGTGTGAAGCAGACCCGTCTTTTATATTAACATATAACTGCCTGTTATTCCTGCCCCTTGTATATTCCAATACACATGTACATGTAGCGTCTGCTTTCAGGGGTCTACTTCTGATCAGGGTTTACTCTCTGTGTCCACTCTGTGTTTACTTTGGGTTTACTCTGGGTCCAGTCTAGTAAATCCAGGGTTTAAATGGGGTTTACTTTCTGTTAGGTTGGGTCTGATCGGTACTGTATGACTGCTGTAAAGGAGTTACAGTCACGGTATATATCAGCCTTATACGCAATAATTTCTCTCAAAAGTAATCAAATCAAAATTTAAATAACATTTCTTACGGGATCAGAATTGGTCAAAGGTTCTAACAAAACACCCAGTGCCATCAATGCAGAATTAAAATCCAGAGCTATTACTCTGTACAGATCTAGCTATTGCTCTCTGGAGGAAATAAAAAACTTAATTCTTGGATATTTTAAAGTCTCTGTAAAGAGTAACACTTTGTTGAATGTGTGTAATTCATGTTTTGTATGTTTAAGGTGTCAATAAAAAATCGCCAAGCTGATTACAAATCTTTGGGTTGTTACGTCATATTATACTAAGTCGTTGTAAAGATATGTACCGTACTATACAACTGTCTTGTATTTGTGCAAAACAATAGACAAATTACAGATACAAAGAGAAGTTTACTAAAACAGGAGGCCTCCTCACCTAAGCAACAATAACTATAGTAAAATCAGCTTTATGGAGTCATATAAAATATCAGGACAATGTAGTAAAATAAATCCTGTATAAAAAGATTTTCACTTTTTTCTTCTGATATTCGTTTGTTAAACGTTGAGAGACTTTTGAAACTAATTGATTGAGAAGTTTTTAAGAAGATCTTAAACAACTGATCATAAAAATATAAACCTACATCGAACTTTGAAACTCTTGTGTGGCCCAATTATTGTCCACTGTCTACACAATTGAGAATCAACAAATATCAAGATGCTTGCATATACCATATATTATACCATTTGAGTTTTTGAAAATATGTATAATTTCAACCCTCGCCCATTGTTGCTTCATCCTACCCTCTAAGATCATGATTTGAACAAACTTGAATCTATACTAAGGTAGCTTCCATACAAGTGACAGATTGTCTGGCAAATTGGTTTTCAAGAAGAAGATTTCTAAAGACTTTTCTCTATATGTTCCTCTATAACACAACACAATAAATTTTGATAAAGTTTTTGGTAAACGCTTTGTTATTCTTAATTTTTTGTATTTAATCATTGTCATGGTCAATATAATTAAAATTAGTTACAGTGTAGTACATACACTTGTTAATATTTTACTAGTTTTTTGGAACGTTATATCGCATTTTACGACCAAAATGATTTCCTGCCGTTTTTCCCACCTGCTACATGTATGTAAATACAACAGTGTTGATACAATGTATTTATTTAAAAAATGCATTTAAACATGACTTTGTTTAATTGCAATACTTAACAGTTTTCTGTTGTCTTCATGCAAAATATTAAGTAATCAATTTAAGGAAAATAATATTTATTTATGGTAAATATTGCTTAAAGCTGACACGAATTCATAAAAGCATTCGGTCGCCATATTAGTTTTGATCATTCCTCAACTGCCACTGGGGAATATATACCGGTCGAGAAAGTTACGGTCGGTTGCTTTCCGATCAAGGCATTCAGGTTGCACGGACTTCTAAATGCATGGCCTACACATTGTAGTAAAATGTTTGTAAAAAAGAATAAAGGCAATTACAATCAATAAAACACAAAATATATTTAATCTTTGAAAGAAGAACGTGTGCCGTTCATACAGAGTTCATAACGTCTGCATCTTTTTGAATACCCCTGCGGCACTACATCCAACACAGTAGATAAATGATAGTAAATCCAAGAAAGAAACAACGTAACATCGTTTCCATCGGTTTTTACAAAACTACTCCGTTTCTAAAATCCATGCGGTCATTGACATTGCACGATCTGTCACACAGTGTGGTTTGCGCATGTGCGATGTTGTAACATACACAGGAAAACGTTCTACAATTATAGAGAGTTTTTGAGATATGTGTGTTTGATTTCAGTCTGTTTTATTTCGTCGTTCATTGGATATTCCTTATCAGTGCAGTGGTCGTCGTATTATTTTTGTTCAAAACGCGTTTCTACAAGTCTTTTAGACCAATGTAATGTGTTCGGGTGAATGAAATACCTGAATGCGGTGAAGCATGAATAGTGCTATCGGCCTTATATAGGGGGTGTGTAGCGATGAGCAGAACAATAGAAATCGACAACTAATATGGCGGAAATCAGAGATAAAAGGGAAATAATGCGTATTTTTAAATTCATGTCAGCTTTAATCCACAAATATTTACATTTTTCAGTGTCTTTTTATGACATCACTACGAATTGCTTTTGTATTGTACAGTCTAATAAATTCAAATGACGTACTAATGGGGTGCAAACAGGGTTAATATAAATAAAAGAAATGGAAATCACATAAATATGTCAATATTCTAATATTTTATAGCACAATTGCTAAATTTTATATAAATATATATAATAAGGAATCATTCTTTGAATATTATGAAATGATATGATCATTTCAGTCGGAGCGTGGTCAAATCTATCATAAAGCCCTTCGGGCTTTATTGTACTGGATAACGCCCCGACCAAAATTATAACCTAAATAATGGTAAAAATAACACTCTCTTGTACCAGTTTTAAAAAAAGGCCACATGCAATTTCCGGTACTTTTTAAAAATTATAATTTTCATAAATGAAGGTCACATCCCATAATACACATATTACTTTTATGTACAATTTGGGTTTGAACTGTTTGCTCGTGAATCTTAAATTAATCAAAAATCTAAACATTTCATGTCATAGAAAGTATGGTCTATATAATTATTACAAACATTATTTAATCATTTTACCCAGCTCTTTGGTTACATGGGTTTCACGTGGTGTATATATACATATGTGTTTTTGATATGCAGAATAGGATTAATTAACACGAATAAACGTTTCTTTTGTGGTGATCAGCTAAAGGAATTCATATTGTGCTCTCATTGGATTATCATTATGATGTTGACCATTATAGGTAAGTATAATAGATGTAGTAGCGCAATATTATGAGACACCGGTATACAAAACAGTTAAGTTTTACTTTCATTTTCTAAAATGTGATCTCCCTTTGCCAGCATACTGTATCATACTACTGTAACATTTTGTATCAAATTTAGGTATTAAATATGATGTTTATATGAGTTATAATAGGGAGGAATGGGAAGGGGCCTTAACCGTTCCCCATCCCCAGGATGTGTGGATTATATATACATTTCTAGTGAGAATGAAGGCATGCTGCAGCTTTTTTTCCCCCATTAAACCCCCTACCCCATCATCATACACCAGTAATAGAAAAAGAGTTAATAACTGTAATTTTCTTCTATTTTGCTTATTCTTTTTTGTCAAGAGATATGTGGTATGTCAAGATTTATGACTTATGAAAATTTGTGCATTTCAATCCTGATTGTTAACAGATATACATGTATAATTAAATATATAAAAAATACATTTGATATTATACTAGGGATGGCAATCAATTGCAGAATTGTCAATCGATTATTTATAACTCATTTTGACTGATTAATTTGTTAATCATTTTGAAAATACAGACATTTCTAAATACATGTATAACATATTATCAATGTTTTTTGAAGATTGATTTTGTAACTATTAACAACTTATTTAGGGCCCTACTCTGCAGATGCCGTATAGTGATCATTCTGTCCAATTTTAATAACTGTTGAGATCCCCAGCCCTAAATCATATTCATTCTTGCTCCTTGTGTCATTGCACATCAATTTGAACATGTATATAGGTTATGCCCCCTTTGAGACGCCCAGTGACTTTCCAGAGTTAAAACTAATCAAGTAACCTATCTTATTCATATGTAGTGTAATTCCTAGCCCTAGCCCAATGATGACCCTACTTTGTTTTTTACAGCAAGGTTTTTGTTGACTGACTTTATAATTTCCACAATTATATATAACATTTTGTTTATCTTTAAGATTAAAAAGCAATTTCCAAAATCTCTTTATGTACATCTGACATCATACAAAAGAAAAAACCATCAAAAAATGAGTTTTAACTGCAAAAATGTGAGAAGAGACTCTTAATCTCCCCATCCACATGCCCCCCGAAAACATGAATAGTCGAATATTTTTAAAATATCCTTGAAATCATCGAAATCCCCACTCCTAAACCATATATAATTTTGTTTCTTGAACCATGACCATGTCAAGGCAAATCGTTTTGTGGTATTAGTAGGTCATGGCATCTGGGGGGAACCCCACCCTCCCAAAATCAGATAACTTAAAAAAATGCTTGTGATCCCCACCCCTAAAGCATATACATTCTTCCTCCTTATGCATCTTATGGTACGTTATTTCAATCACAAGAGATAAGAGGAAGTCCAGGAATTAGGTTTTTTATGGGACGAAACATCATTTTGCAGATAGTATTGACCCTCAGAATCAAATTTATATTTCTAAAACCTTACTGCATATCTATAATTCAGCCACTGTTATATCCCTATAAATGATAATAATAAATAATAATAATTTATTATTATATAAATTATTATATATAAAATAATAATTTTCGAAACCTTTTTGCGCATCTATAGGACACCCCAAAATATACTCCAAGAGATGATTTGTCTACTGTTAAAAATGTAATAGGAGTTCAAAGAAGAAGGTTTTTTTGTGAAAAACGTCATTTTTTACCTATTATTTGACCCACAGGACTACCAAAGAATTTTTGAAACTTTTTTACAAAACAACATGACCCCCAAATCAAACTCCAAGAGTTCAGTTTGCTGGTTTATAAGATGTAAGAGCAGTTTGAGAAAGTAAAACGTGACAGACGGACGGACGGACGGATGGACGGAGCAGGATAACAATATATCCGAACTTTCTTTAGAAAGTGCAGGTATAATTAAGTGTGACATTTTCTGCATACGAGTCTCTAATGCTTTAAATTACGTAGTATTTGATTCTTGTCAGCTGAGTATTTTTCTAGGAATACACAGCTCAAATCTTCGATTAGAGTTAAACCAAAGCAACATAAATATAGCAAAGAAAACTATTCTAGAATCTTTATATTCCTTACCCCCATATTCATCTCATATATTTTCAATACAGGTATAATTTTTTGGTATTTTGTGCATTTGAAAGTCTTTGTTTGTATTCCAAAAAATATTAATAATTCGTAAGAATTCTAAGAATGTAAATTAAGGCAAATATAACTTAATTTATGGCATATCGTAACTACTCTAAAATTGACCCATGCTTTTTATTTTAAATCCATTTAAATCCATAATCTGATCAAATAGTTGTAATTAAGAAAAATATTTGAGACTTGTGGGTAAATTAAATTATTTGTTAAAATATGACATGGTTTAAAAGGATAAACATGTTTAGTATGTTATGTAAATAATAATTCTTTCTCGTTATTTGAAATGTAGTTATTCTAAAAAGAATATGTTTGTATTTGGTTCATAAATTCATTTGCACAAAATATATAGCAGTAAAAGACATTTATATGAAAGTTGAATTTCAGTGCAGAGGGGTCATGTAGGAGGGTTGATAAAAAAGTTCGTGGACACGGTGATTTATGGAAAAAATACTGTATACATTGAAGGATGACGTATGGTTTATTAAATGACTATCAATTGAAAAAAGAAATATGCACAAAATCGATGATTTTAATATTTTTTTTTCAAAATATACAGCGTTTTTTACTTTGCATGAAATAGATTTACGGAGCACCATTTCATATTTCCACGATTTCAGGTAACGTCAAACAACTGGAAGGCAAACCTGTCACTCTTTTCCAAAGTAAACACAGTTCAGTTCCATACACCTTTCATATCTTATAACCAATTTATAAATTGTATCTTCATGCCAAAATTTTCATGTTTTTGTATAATGTCTTTTATGGCATATCGTAGATCATTTAGATTTTTAAATCTCTGTCCTCTAAGTTTCGACTTTAAATAAGGAAATAAAGCGAAATCCATAGGTGCAATATCCGGCCTATCTGGGGGGTGGGGGGGGGGGGGGTAGGTCGTTTGTCCCCAAAAAGACCAGTCTTCCATCATTAAACATCTGATGCCGTTTGTAAAATATTGTCTTTCACACATGTGGGCCATCTCAAGCAGCATCTAAAAACCTTCTGGTCTCCATAGGAGATTTTCCTGTTTGCACACTAAATTTAATTCAGTGCTTCAAGATGTACATTGACGGTAAAGTTTTTGACTCAATTACCAAGCGTCGGTTGTCCTTATTCGGCGATAAAACGTCCAGAAATGCTTCAGTTTAATTGAAACTTTCATAAAATGACGTTTTTGAGTTATTGCAATGACATATAAAATATCGTGCATTTTCATGCGCTTAAACGGTACATTTACTTAGTAAGGAAAAATGCGTACAAAACATAAAATAATAAAACAACTGCATGCCCCGTGAAGCATATCTGATCATAATAATTAAGCTTTATATTTTTATGGTGCGTTTAAAAAAACAAATCATTACATATCTATTACAAACGTCAAGTTTTAATCTAAAAAGTGTCGCTAGTATCATGAGAATAATCCGCTTACAATCGAATTTGTCCACGAACTTTACTAACAACCCTCGTATAATGCAACTCAGCGCTGAAAGAAGCATGTTGACGCACAGTTTATGTTTTAGTTTTGAGTTAAGCAAAAAGAAATAGTAAACAAAAGAATGAGTTACTTTTTTTGAAGATTGCAGAAACCTACCTCCTTACATTAACGGCTAAGAACAAACAGGTTAAAACTTACGCGTCCGCTGGCCGTAAACTAAGCAGATGGTTGTACTGGAAGGTGTCAATATATGGCGCCAGACGCCCACCAGTCGCAAATCGACAATAGTCATCTGCCTCTAGTGTGTTCATAGAAGTCGAACTTCTGACAAACGAGTAGCAAAGCCTCCTGAACCTGCCATCTTCCATTGAAATCCATTCAAGACAGCCAACTGCTTCTAGAGAATCATAGTATTTGGAACATAAATGATGCTATCGAATCTTTGTAATACATATAACATACATAATGTTTATAATTTTATGGTCTGTTTTGATACACACTATTAATAATCACACAAGCTATGTTAATTAGAAAAGAACCACAAAATGTGGATTTCTCTAAGCTCAAATCAATGCCAAACTTGTTTTTCTACAAAGCTTTTTAAACGGTTAGCGTATAAGCTAAACACTTTATGTCATGTAATCAAAACCCGGAAGCTTCGCGAAAGCGCTACCAATGATAGATCAAAGAATTGAGAGTACTAAATGCTTGACTAGATTGATATATATGCCTTATTTTCAACAATAATGACAAATTATCTCTATTTTAAAATAGTGATTTTGGTGCTCTTTACAAGCGTTTTACTTTTGACTTGAGTAATGAAACGATATATTTAATGCCAACAATTAAATCATTTACTGGATCAGCACTGTAAAAGAAAAAATATCGACAAAGGGAATATTTTAGTATATTGCATAATAAAATGACTTTGACTAATTTGGTTCTCTGCATTTAAATTACGTTCATTATGAAAATATCGGTGATTTTGCATACTCGTTGATGCATACACTTCACTTTTATGTTAAAAATTATAAATATAACTACATAACAAAACAAATATGTGATTGCCAGTTGAAGACTCTACCGTTACCTTCCTACATTTTTATTACATGCATAATGGATTTACAAGTAACTTTTTTCTTATTAAGTATAGAGTATTTTTTTCACTTGCAGAATGATTGGATTCCCGCTATCTTTATTGTAAAACCGACTTTAAAGATAACTGATTTTGAGTTCAAACACTTGTTTTTATCTTAACCATATATGCACATCATAACAATTAGTAGACATTAGAAAATTAATGCTTTAATGAAAAAATGACCATAACAAAACGTCAACCATCTCAAAAATCCATAAAATGAAATATAAATTCAAAGCAGAGCAACACGGACCTCCAAAATGATAGAGGTAGGATCAGGTGCCTAGGAGGAGTGAGCATCCTCTGCTGACCGGTCACACCCGCCGTGTGCTCTTTGTCGTAATGGGAAAAAACGGAAAAGTCCGTAGACTTATGTTCTAACAATTAGTATGAACAACGTCAGTCAGCATGCGACCCAGTGCATGATTGTATTTGCTGACAATGTCGTTGTATCGACCATAGAACTTACGAAAAGATGACCTTAAACGAGCCTGTTGATAGTCCTGTTTTATCAACTTGTTTGTCAGTAGATTGCCTCGCCTTAGAAACTGTTCATACGAAGAGCATGCCCTTGAGAGACAAAAACACCATATGCAGGTGATGAAGGTATATTGCTACATAAGTAAGGATAGTTGACTATAGAAAAATTGAAGTCATCGCGTTTATCATAAAGTTTTGTTGCTAGGTTACCATCAATGTCCATTTCCAGTAAAATATCCAAATATGAAACACATGACACAGACTCTGTGGTATCTTTTATTTCAAGTTAACGGGGATATATCGAGTCGACGTAAGTATGGAAATAACAATTGTTAATTGATAATACGTCGTCGATATTCCTGAGTATTGAGTTGAAGACCAAAGCGAGTGATTTATTTTTTTCACGTACAAGTTTTTGAATAAATTCTGCTTCATAAGAATACAAAAATAGGTCTGCTAACAATGGGACACAATTGGTACCCATGGGAATTCCAAAAGATTGTTGGAAGACTTGATTTCCAAAAACTACATAGATGTTGTCTATCAGAAACTCAAGCATCTTTTTAATGTCAACTTCAGATTACTTGTGTGTGCAATCAGAATGGTTTTTAACAAAATAATTGTTTCGATTTCCAATGACAAGGTAAGCATTTTTACGACTTCCATTTCTATTGAAGAAACAACTGTCGATGATATCAAAAAGCCTAGATTTTAATTTGTCATGGGGAATGGTTGTTTAAAACGTTGAAAAATCGTACGTTTTGATGCTATTGATTTTGCTAAGATTTTGTGACCTCAAAGTTTCTAATAATTCTTTAGAGTTTTTTTAGTATCCACATCTGATTCACACCACTTCTGGAGTATATTGTTGTACAGTTATCTTGAAGTTTCTCCTTCACTACTGTAAGAATTTTAGTAAGGAATAATGAGAGAGGTATGGGAGAACATTTACTGGAACCTGCTATCACCAATGTATTATTTCAAATCATTGTATAAAGATAGAATATAAAACACAATGGTATTCCAATATAGTAATGATATTAACTTGTCTTACACAAAAATGGTATTTTTTCTGAGCTCTTGTTATACTGGACAAAATCTTGGTTGAAACACTTGTTTTTATAAGTCATATATGCACACTGTAACAATAAATAGGCATAAAAAATTAATGTTTTAATTTGTTAATATTTTAGACCATTTCATAGAGATAAAAGATAAAACGTATAGTTATTCGAAGAAACTGAGGATATTGACTTGTCTTACACAAAAATGTTTTTCTGCGCTTGTCTTACATTGAAGGTATTTCTAAATTTAACCACATTGTATTTTTAAAATGTACCGACTGGATGATACCCTAAGTAGGTGGATAAACGTGCGTATAATTTTTTTATACAAGAAATCAAGATGCTTCCGTGAGGCAAAAATGTTAATCCTTTCGACCCTAGTTTATGAATCAGATATCTTCTTAATTTAATCTCAAATAAAAAAAATGTGCTATACAGTAGATTTTAAAAAATTATTTTAACGGCTATAAGTTGACGTGGATGTTTTATTTTTTCTGACGTGTCATTACGTGACATCTTTTTGTTATCGAAAAAGGCATTGTCTGTCCAAAAAATGATAGGCAAATAGTTTTAGACCAGAAAGAGTACGGTTGGGCTAATTGTGCTGGAACCCCACAAGCTAGTAAGTTTTGTTTGCCTAACTGTGTTGGAACCCTACACAATAGTGGAGTGTGATGTCGGTCTAACTGTGTTAGGATTATGCTCTTTAGTATCAATTTTGTGAAGTGTACTACATCGGACAGTCCGTGCTAAGACTTCCGCACGTTATCAAATTGTTGTATCGGAACTCCGAGACTCGGTTTACATTGGAATACCATGCTTCGTTTTTAAAATACAACTTGTTGATTTTTTTCATTCGTTTTAGAGTTTTTATTCAGGGTTTACTTTAACGAATATAACAATTATGCTTTCCTCTGAATTCCCAATATCAATTTTAAAAATATTTACATTACAATTAACCATATAAATCAAACACAAGGTACGTTCAACAATGATGGGTAGGATTTTAGTGGAAAGCCGATATGCATCCTACCACAACTTCACGATAAAAACTTCAAGATTAAACTTAATGGTGAATCGTGTATTGAAACTCCATATATAGTGCTCATAATGAAATTTTAACGTATGTACATAAAAGCACTCTTGCTAACCACTTTCCAGTACTTTCAGTATTTTGATTAGTTTAGTGTTTTACTCAATGTACAAATAAAGAAAAACCCGCATATTTTTTTTATAAATAAATATTACTTAATATTTAAGATATAAAGATTAAATTTCAACTCTAGCATAAATTATTAGTATGAATAAATAAATAAATTTTTTTTGAAGATTGTCTTTAAATATAAAGGGAAAATGCAATCAAAATCTATCCTTACCTTTGATCAACAAACCCAAAATGATGAGTAATTTATAGCAGAAATTCATTTGATCCACCTTCACTGAAAAATTACCTTTGTCATATTAAAGAACCATGTTATAGCGAAACTAGAGAAGACTGCAAATAGGGTTTCTTAGGTTGATTTTTTTTTAAATCCATAAATGACCTTACTTAACAATAAAAGATTAAATAATCAATGAAAGTGAAATAAATAATTGTGTGCCTTTTATGTTAGCAATTGTGTGAAACAAAGTTTGCGTAGTATAGTTAAAAATGGAAGTGTTTTGGCCCAAAGTTGTTTCCTTCAATAGATAAATAGTATCTTTTGGACACTATATTATTCAAACGAATAATAAAATGATAATAAATCATGTGAAAGATAAATAAATATCACAAATTATATACTCAATTACTTTTTTCGAAGTTTAAATTCAAATTTAAGATTTTTAATGTATTTTAAAACAAACTGCAGTCATCTCGCATATGTCAAAATTTAATTTTGAAATAAATTCTGAAAATGTTGCCGCTCGAAGGGTAATTCATGTTAAGGTCATACCCATCTTCCATTATTTTCAATTTTTCCTATCTCCGCAATTTGATGATTTCCAAGAAGTAATGCTAAAATTATATTTTTCGTGTTATAGGATATTTTTCTTTTTGGATATATACATGTACTTTCAATTGAAAATATATAGTGTGACTTTATCAATAAGCATTCATTTGCATTGTGCATGCTATTAAATGAAAAATTTAAAATATTTTAACTCCAAAAATAGCTTGGCAATGTACCATGAATTTTTAGACATGAACATTTTTCAATGCAAATAAAGAAAAAATAATATCACGAAAAATTATCAAACTCGATTGCATTGAGAATCATTGCATCATTGAATGAATAAAACTACTTATCCATTAAGAAATATGTATGTCCTTACACCTGCAGTTATGTTACTAAATCTTTAAAAACAAAATGATTTAATGATATTAATGATTCTTATGTTGTATGTTATATTGCGTCCATAGAGAAAAACAAAAGGACAAAAATCTTTTACACAATGTTTGATCCAAAATTATTGTCAATAATAATACAAAAATCATTGTTAAGCGTCAAAAATTAGTTCCTTAATTTTTAATTCAAATCTGAAAATTTAAATGTTAATTTAATATTTACAAATGTACTTCTGAAGATAGCATAATGTATTGTGTGTGCGGTTAAAGTGGTCACAGTCCCGGTGAATGTTATTTCTGTAAATCCTTTTTAAAGAGTCTGTCCCATAGCTCTAGATACACAATTTTATCATTTTTTAATTGAATAAATTAATACCCTTTCGTTCTAGATAGAGTAGTATTAAGGATTTCTTAAACTGGGCGATTAATTAAATAGAGGGGTTTACTTTATTCAAATTTTCTCTCACAAATAAGCCTTTCTTTTTTAAACTATACTCACACTCGTGATGCACTTGGCTTTAGCTGCCGATTTTCTATTATTAAATAGCTTCCAACATGACACCGGTTTTTAAATTATTGATTTGCAGTCAAATGCAAAACAGTTACTGGTGAGAACCAGTGCCTTTTGTGTGTTTAGTAGCTTGCAAGATGTATTTAAACTTGTTAAAAAATGTAATATTAAAGAGCTTTTTAAAAAATTATTTCGACAAATATTTATAATAATTAAGCGCTTTATATGTGCCTGTGGTTTACAGAGTTAATGCTTTTGAAACAAAACTTAAGATAAACACTAAATGGGGGTCTTAGGCTGCATTAATTCAATATTTACCTTAATTTTAAACTTAATGTATACAAATTATTGGAAAAGAAATGTGACGTATTAGTCTAATTGATCAATTTGTTTGAAACCTTCTTTCATTGCCCAGGCCACCTAAAGCTTCTCTCTATGTCTTAATAATTAGTTAATGTATGGATTACTTTTGCAATAGGAAACTTGTAACAGGTTATTCAACATATTTTATTTTGTTTAAAAATTCGTATATCAATGCGGCTTTATTAAAGTTAAAACATCATTATCATCATCACCATCAATATTATCGATGTCATCACCATCATCAATATGATCTTAAATATAGGCCTCCAAAAATTAAGCCCCGTGATTATCGCAAGCTGGAAAGGACTGTAGAACAAGTCGGAGGTGTTCCCTTTCAGATATCATTGCTAAATTTAACAAGGAAAGACCAGAACCAGTGAGTAAACGGACCATTCAACATAATTTACATAAAAATATTTACAGGAGGAGTGTTGCAAAGAAGAAACTTGTTATAAAGGAAACAAATTGGAATAAGCGGCTTGCGTGGTGTCAGGGGGAAAAGACAATGGTCAGTTGAGAATTGGAAACGAGTGATTTTTCGAGATGAAAGTTAGACCATGATTGGGCATGACGAGAGAGTTCGTATTTGGAGGATAAAAGACCCGACATCGTTGAGACGAGGAATTCACAGGCAAAGTCTGGAGTCATGACATGGTGTGCATTTGTTAGGAAGGAGTAGGGACTATGACGCCAGTAGAATGAAACATAAATGCAGCAAAGTATCAAGACATTTTAGAGGAAAACTTGTGGCCCGTTCTTATTCGACATCCCCCCACCCCCAAATTGGTATTTTTTCCGAGTCGACAACGCCCCAGTCAATCGAGCCAGATCAACGCAAGAATATGTGGAAAGAAATTTTATTAACTGTTTAAGCTGGCCTGCCCAGTCACCAGACTTCAATATTATTGAAAATGTGTGGTTGTTCATAAAAAGAAAACTTCAATCACGCATTGGCATAATTAAATCAAAGGAACATTTGATCAAGGAAGTTCGGCGAATCTAGACTCAAATCTCAAATTACATTAAAAGTTTGTTTTGCTCTATTCCCAATCGCATTCAACATGTCATCATACTTAAAGGACACCTTACAAAATATTAAATCATAAGTATTTTTTTTCAATTCCTAAATTTTAATAGAATTTAAGCTTGCTTTATTCGTGTACATTCGTCGTCAATGTAAATTGTGTGACTGAATACTTTTTGGACGTGACTGTACTTTACCAAATAGAAAAAAAACCCACAATGGATAGTAATACTCTCCAATAAACACTTTTGCACACACGACTTTGTATCAAAGAATGTTGCAGTATATTTTACCTACACATGTATAACAACAATTGCCTGTAATCTTTCTTTCATTTAAAATTCCATAACACATAAAAAAAACCTCTTTTCTTTATAACGTAGTATTTTTTGTCAAAGTATTAAGATGTTCCTAAGGTAGTGGCACATATTTGACCCATAGGTCAAAATGATATTATATATGTGCCGTGCACTACTGTGACGTCATTGTAGCTACCACTCCAACATGTTAATGCCCCTCCAATTGACATTAGAACACAATACTCTCTTACTGCTATGGCTGATAAAAGCGTGGAGTTATAGGGACCGCCATTCCAATTGTTTTCTCTTAAAGTTGTGAGTACCAAACCTTGTGGCAAGAGCGGTCTAATTGAACATGGATTGCAAGGACTATATGTAGTTGTTCTTAATGACATATCTTCTTACTGAGGGAAGCTGTGTCTAAATTGTTTTCAAAAATTACCAAATGAAATATTGATTTTTGATCGTCATTAAACCATAAACTAACATCTTTTCACGTGTATGTTAATAATTTTAAGTATGAATGATTTTAACAGAAAAAATCGAAAAGAAGATAGGATTAATTGTGTTCTATACACCACAACATGAAAACAACAAATTTAAAACCAAAAGAAAAGAAATAAAATTATAGAACTGATCAAAAAGTGTTTTCAGACGGTTTTTGGTCCTCAAAGCAATTGAGTTTTTTTTTGAAAAGGTTTGGTCATTCAGAAACATTTGTATGAAGGAAAAAAAGCCATCAAAACGTTTAACTTTCATGTGTTTGTTGCGTCTGTTTTTCTGGCACAAAATTGTTCTAATCTCTGACAGTCCAGTACGATGATAAATGTGAAAAATGATCCAAGCAAGGCAATTCCGAGAACGCCGATACCCTTGGCTTTCGGCCGGTCCTCGTAAACACTTCAGTTTGAATGCTTAAAAAGAGTAAAACTTATTTTCATAATTATATGTGATATCCTAGCCGTTTGTAAAATTAGTTTACCTATCGTGATATATCATCTCTTACCTTACTTCGACTGGAGACTCTCCCCCTCTCCCCCTTTTTAACAAGTTTAACCTTAGATAGTATTTAATAAAAGATACAGGATATTTCATTCATCTTTGTTTCTTTCCAGCGTAATGACTGCATTGTTATCATTACGTGATACATTTGTTATCATTCAAAACAATACGGTAATTTTATAATCATGACAACTGAATTTGTCCTAATCATCCAGGAAGCAATAACATTTCTACAAAAGTCAGATATTTGTAAAATAATGAAATCGTTTGATAGGCCGTGCATTTATACAAATTTTCCCTCTACTTTTCTTCCAGCACTTAATTTCTTAGTATCTTACATTACTTCCTTAAAACGTAACTTTAAACAAGAGGCCCATGGGCCACATCGCTCACCTGAGGAACAATAGCTATGATAAAATCAGCTTAATAAGTCATAATACAAATTATCTGGACAATGTAGTATAATACGTGTGTTTATAATCAAGTCCTTTTTCTAACAGGATGATTGTATATCATATCACATGTTGAGCATTGCAGTTCTCAAAAAGATCCTAAACAATTGTTCACATATGGGATATAAACCTACACCAAACTCTGAACCCCTGGTGAGGCCCAATAATCGTCAAGGGGTCAAAGTCTAAACAATTTTAAAGAATCAGCAATATGTCAAAATGCTTGCATTTAAGTAAAACCATATATTATATCATTTCAGTTTTTGTGAATACTTAAAATGTTTTCCTTCATAAAATTGGATCCCCAATATGGCCCCACCATACTCCTCAAGGTTTTGTTTTAAACGAATTTGAATTTACATTATCTAAGGTTTGCTTTTATAGAAGTTTCAGCCTTTCTAGGAAAATGTTTTTTTTTCAGAAGAAGATTTTTTCAGATTTTTCTCTATATCTTCCTATGTAAATTTTTGCCCCCCCCCCCCCACCATTGTAACCCCCTCTTACCATATGGGGATCATGATTTGAACAAACATGAATCTACCCTACCTGAGGATGCTTCCACACAAGTTTCAGCTTTTCTGACCAAATGGTTTCCGAGAAGAAGGTTTTTAAAGATTTACTCTATATATTCCTATGTAAAAGATCATCCCCATTGTGGCCCATCCTACCCCCGGGGTCATGCTTTTTACAACTTTGAGTCTACACTACATGAGGATGCTTCCACATAAGACTCAGTTTTCCTGGCTAATTAGTTTTTGAGAAGAAGATTTTTAAAGATTTTTCTCTATATATTCCTATGTGAAAGTTCGACCCCCATTGTGGCCCAACCCTGAACCCAGGGATCATGATTTTCACAAGGTTAAATCTACACTACCTGAGGATGCTTCTTCATAAGTTTCAGCTTTCCTGGTTGATTAGTTTCTGAGAAAAAGATTTTTAAAGATTTACTCTATATATTCCTATGTAAAGGTCGCCCCCCCCCCCTCCATTATGGCCAAACCCTACCCCCCGGGGGTTATAATTTTCACAACTTTGAATCACTACATGAGGATGCTCCTACACAAGTTTCAGATTTTCTGGCCGATTGGTTTCTGAGAAGATTTTTTAAGATTTACTCTATATATTCCTATGTAAAAGTTCGACCCCCCCATTGTGGCCCCACCCTACCCCCGTGGGTCATGAATTTGACAATTTTGAATCTACACTACCTGGTATGCTTCCACATAAGTTTCAGCTTTCCTGGCCGAAGGGTTCTTGAGTAGAAGATTTTTGAAAATTTCAGAATTTTTTTTTATATATTCCTAATTATCTCCCATTGAAAAGGGGTATGGTCCTTAATTTTCACAACTGTGAATTCCCTTTGCCTAAGGATACTTTGTGCCACGTTTGGTTGTTATTGGCCCAGTAGTTCTGCAGAAGATGTTGAAAATGTGAAAAGTGTACTGACAGACGGACGGACAGACGGACGGAGAGACAGACAGACGACAGACAAAATGTGATTAGAATAGCTCACTTAAGCTTTCAGGTCAGGTGAGCTAAAATCTGAATTACATGTACAATTTCATTTTGTATACCTTTAACCTAGTTTCAGTGTTTATAACACATTTGTCTGTCTTCTCTTCTCCGTCACTTTTATAAATGCTTGTTTTGATCATGACTCTGCGTCTATGTATTGTATTCCATTCCATTTGTATCATTTTGACAAATGTTAAAGCACATTCAAACATTACCATTTGTTTCCTTTGGATCTATAGTGAGTTCCTTTTTCATTTCCTCTATAGTTATTGGAGACACATTGGAGGTTATAGGTATGGATACAATTTTTTATAATTTTTTTTCAATAAATTCAAATAGTTAAAAGCACTATATGTTTGTTAACAATTCTAGATGCAAACAGAATATTTCAAATATTATCAAACACTGTAATGAACGCAGTCATACATTAATTTAATGTACACCAATCTTTAACTTAGTATTTTAATTTTGTATGAACTGAAGAATATAAAAAAACAACTTTTAACAAACATTGCATAGCATAACGCGTCAATTGCCTTTTTCAGATTATAAGAAATAATTGATATTCTTAATATCAATACTGTGAACCATTTATTCCGTGTAACAAACACAACAGTAATATCAATGTAGCTACACGGTCGCCATGGTTGGGTTCCTCCGGTCGACACCATTTGACAGTATATCAACTGTCTAGCTGGACGATGATAGATGATAACGAGGCTACAGATGGATCTCCATTCTAGTTGGCAGGGGTTCCTTTTGATCCTTTTGATGTTGTGAATACCAAACCATGCGCTACTGGCCATGCCTGTTGTGCTTTTTTTAAGGTATACATGTTATTTAATATTGTTTTAAGTTTGTGTTAGTATTTTAGCAATACTCATTATTCACGGATTACGTCATCTAATTTCAAAACGAGGCTAGGAACGCAAACAAGATGGCGAGTTGTAGTAAACAATGTATAACAGCAGTACGGGTACCGCTTATCATTGTTGTGTCCCATTATGTAACAATGATTCGCGTTACGACAACAACAGATAGTTATCCTTTCATAACTTTCCGACAGATAAAATCAAAAGGAAGGAGTGGATCATTAAAATTCGAAGGGATGTAGGTCAAAGCTTCAGAGAAAGTATATGCTATCAAATCGACAAGTTAATCGTGGATTGTAAGTTCATTTAGCAGATAGTTATTGAACTTGTTGTGAAAATTAAAACAAATTTGTAGCAAAATCTGTGATAATTCTGATTATAAAATTTATTTCTTAGATATCAGATGCTATCAGGATATGCTCAGCACACTTATCACGGTTAAACTACGTCGGTCCTTGAATGGGAAACGATGTCTCAGGCCAGAGTGTACCCAGCATATTTGCATGGAATTCCCCGGTAAAAAGGATCAGACTACAAAGAAGATCAATGAAGAAAATGTAAGTTGACAAAAATATGATAATTATAAGATGTTATTATGATAGTTTAGTTCACATTTTTATTTAAAAAAAACTGATATTAAACATTGAATATCACAATGCTGTTGACACCATGTATATTTTGTTGAATGTGTGAAAATTTAGTGTGCTCTATCCATTTCTTCTTTTATGAATCTCAAATATTTTTGTAATAACGTAAGAGACCTGATAGAAGAAGATTACATTATATATACAACCCACCCCATCATCTCACGCTAGAGTCAGACTTCTACATAGATCGCCCCTACTCGTCTGCTTGAACACGTGAAGTTTTGTAAATCTGAATATTTATGTGCCATCTGTTTAACGTGTAACTTTAAACCAGTTTAAATGCAATGAAGGCTAGCTAACACCCCTCATATAGGATTTTATCATATTTCATATTTTTTGTTGTTATTGCTACATATTGGAAACTGGTTCTTAAGATTTATGCTCCTCCCCATACATATAAATATTCTTAATATTATAATATGTCTCCAATCGTAAGGTTTACGATTATAAGATAATAACTTGGTCAAAATATTTGTATACAATGCTAGGTAGTTTACCGATTTGGCCACCTCGTTGTGTGATTGACAGTAACATGCCTAAGTGTTTTCAGGAGTCATATCCCCATGTTATGGTCATCTTGGACTGTACAGAAATCAAAGTTCAAACTCCTAGCTCAAAAGTGTTAAACTTTGAAACTTACTCCAATTACAAGAGTCACGCACCATTTAAGAGCTTAATTGGGATAACTCCATGTGGTGTATCATTTATTAGTTCTTTATATACAGGTAGCATTAGTGATAAAACTATTACTGCATCGTCAGGAATCTTAACCCTGTTAGAGCGTTATGACCAAGTTATGGCTGACAAAAGGTTTTTGATAGCAGACTTATTAGACAAAAAACAAGCATCTTTGATAATACTCCCTTTCCTATTTGAAAAGGGCAAATTTTCTTCCAGTGAGGTAGCACAAACCCATGAAATAGCACGGCTTCGTATTCATGTAGAACGAGCTATAAGAAGGATAAAAGAATATCACATATATGATGGTGTAAAAATCCTCTTAGCATCTACCATAAATCAGATATGGACAGTTTGTGCATTTCTGACCAATTTCAGAGAACCTTTATTCTAATTAATTCCTATCGAGACGTATAATCTAATTTACATGCTTAATAATTTGAAAATCTAATTTCTACTCTGCAATTATCAATTTTTTAAATTTATTTTTACTGTATGGTTTACTTACATGTAGTCAATGTTACTATACCTTGGATTTTGTAGAATGTACAGCTCTTTAGTGCACATTGAGTATTTAAAACTTTTGTACACAATGTATTTTATGTGAATTCCAAAGAAATAAATCATTCATGCCCTGAGGTATATTATTTTTTGAAAATTTAATTTACTTAGTAGATAGCTTTGCCTAATTGAAATCATTTCATATGTAAACAATTTTATACTGATCAACTGCCGAAAAAACTGAAGTGACATTTATCATGTCTTGAAACAAATAATATTAAAAAAGATAATTTCTTAACACCAAGTTGTTTATTACAATTTGATTTTCTCCAACATTGCTTACATCATACATGTTTTTAAATAGTATGTTCAGTTACACACAAAAGCAACAAAAAGTGTTGTTCAATAGATTTTGAACAACTTTAAGTAATATTAATGTTAACGTGGCTCAATATTTCTTAAAATAATTTCGCAAATCAGTATAAATCATGCTATCAATTATGATAGATAGCTTGATGCATGATAAGTATATTAGTCAAATAAAGATTATAATTTCCAAAAATTAATGAACAAAAATTCCATGTCGATTTGAACACATAATATGCAGTACACAAGCCCGATACTTTAACCATTGATCTATAATGATATATAAAATTGATTAATACAAACAATTTATGATAACAAAACGTTTAAATCGCCAACTTGTGACATATTGTCTTTCAAAGATATGTCTTGTTGTAGTAGGGAATCTTTTAATGGTAACCAAGGAATTTACATAATGTTAAGAATTAAGGCAAGTAGTAATTGAAATAAAATTTGTCCAGAGATGACTTGATTTCTTCCCACTTCTCTTCATCAAGGTTTATCCTTTTTTATGGTAATCATGTCTACATTTCACAAAAAGTCGCACCACAGGTGTCCAGTTAGAGCCATTTACCCCATCACTTGATAGTCATATTGATGAGTTCGCTTCAATTTGTGTGTTCCATTATTGGTCAATTTAAGATAAGGACATTCCTGGAAATAATCTTTGTCTGGACATTTGATCTCTAGAAGTCCGTACTGAGGTGTAGAATTGGGATCAAAAATCTTTCCATCTGGAGATGCTACAAGGTATGGAATGCTAAGGTTAATTACAAAACCACATAAGTATACATTGTTTCCAGTTATCTCTGAATACAATTTAGCTGCAACAGGTTCATTTTCCAAGCCAAATTTCATTGCTGCAGTTTGAATATATTTGCTCTTTAGAAGACACACTGCCAGTTTTTCAATTTCCGCTTTCCTAACACATATATCTTTAAACATGGTAGAAGTGATCCTGTGGCGACGAATTTCAAGCCATAATTTATTAGCACTCTGTGAGCGAGTCTGCTCTTTTAATTCCAGTGCATGAGTTCGATCAATGTGCATACCTAGGTACAAATTGTGCTCTGCAAAGTTCACCACTCGATTACAGTGACTTTGTTGCTCTGGTAGCAATAGTTCTGGAAAATCCTGCTGTACGTTGTGATTAATTATATCACCAGTATTAATGAGTGGTCTCTGTTGATAAGAAACCACGGATCCTGTTGGTACTTGGATGGGGACTCCTTGGCATCTGAATAGAATAAAGTGCGTAAAATCTGTGCATCACTTTTTATTGCTGAAAGTTGCTCGACCAGTGTGCTGGTAAACTGCGCACTTGGAATTGTCTGAACTGGACAGTAAAGGTTTGGTAAGACTTCTTCCGTTACTCGCCTTTTCTTCTTGGGTGGTTCCTTTTTAGGGTTCACCTGTGAAATTATGAATTGATTCTTAAAAATATTCAATTCTAACTCTTGCTGACAAGTGGTATTAAACAAAAATGTTGACTGTGTAGAATTTATGTGCACACAGATCACTGCTATAATATATATTTGTACATTAACATTCAGTTTAATATAATAAATATTGCATATAGTTTACGAAAACCATTAACATATATCCACCTAAAGATAACTATACGTTGCCAACCCATGTGCACCTCAGCTTCCAGTTACATGCATATATAAATATACATGTATACCGGTATATATAGCATTCAATTTAATCAAATACCCTTTGTTTAATTTAAAAATAAATACCTTGCAAATTACCAAACTATGTACAGGCTTTGGTTCCAAACCCTCTATTTTCTGTGGTATGTGCCAGGTTTGTGGCAAAAAAGTTTTACTCTGCATTGGCGGAACAGCCTTCAAACCGAGTCTTATAATAGAGCTTAAAATTAAAAATAACCAACATTTTCACTACTAAGTAATTTTTCAAGAAGCTGGGTCTAAGGTAAAAATAAACCAGGACAACATTAATTAACATTTCTTCACTTTAGCATTTATCATGGCTTTCATGTGAAATTTGTCATATTTTTTTTTATTCTATTGTAATTAAAAAAATGTCCTAGAATAAAAGAGAAGTTCGATGTTTGATACCTTTGGTAGTGGCACCAAAAGGTACGTTAGTCCTATGCAATGGCTTCAGTTTCCATTCCAGCTTTGTAATTATCAATCAAAATTTGAGTGTCAGTCGTAGAGTTATTAGCAAGATACAGAGCTCACAATTCTTTGTCATGTAAACAAGGCTTGTGTCCTGTTTTTGTTTACATTGGTTCAATATACCGCTAAAATTTCTTTTTCAAGCTGGTTTCTCTCTGTTTGTGCATGATATAAATTAATTCTAAAGTAGTTTATTTAGATAGCAATACACATTGTTTACACATGACAGTGGAAGAATTATACTTTGGAGAAATATTTCAACTATCAAAATGATGTAATTTGTGATTGTCAACATGATGAAGTAGGCACGTACGTTCGACTTCATGTACATAACGTTCTATAAAATTACTGTATCCTTTCTGTTGTTTTGAACGAGGTATACCCGCGGTCTTGTTTGCTCATTGCTCGACCATGTCTTGCGTGAGGGTGGAACATACTGGAGGTTTTTACTCCACGCGTTTTCAGTTGAATTTCTATTGCATGCTGCCATGTTTGCGTTCCTAGCCTCGCTTTGGAATTAAAATGGCCGCGGTGTGAATAACAAGTATATAAAGCAGCTTTTTGCGTATAATGATAGAAATCAAAATACATTTATATATATATATATATATATATATATATATATATATATATATATATATATATATATGTGTGTGTGTGTGTGTGTGTGTGTGTGTGTGTGTGTGTGTGTGATTTCATTATTCATTTCAGATAGATTTAATTTCAAAAATATGCAGAAAACTTCGATTGATAAAAAAAGGTAAACATGATTTGACATTAATGTTGAATAGAAACAAATGAATGTATTGACATTAGAGGTCCATTAGATGAATTACAATTAAGAAAAATTATGTCCCGTATAATAAGAATACAAAAATGGACTAAGAAAGTTTACGAAGCATGTCACAAACCCAGAAATGGTGCTCAGAAGAGTCGTAAGTAAAGCAAACTGGACGTCATCGATCACCGGTGCCAGTTGTCCCCCCTCACACTGACAATTGGACATGGCTTCGGTCACTCTCCAGTCTGTGGCGACCCCTGGTGGTGTTGACGTCAGCTAGTAACAGTGACTCCTGTACTGTGAGTCTACGGTGGAGGTCCAGGACAAACACTGTCCGGTATAATCTGTACAAATTAATATTGACACTGGAATTATCAAGATTTGAGGTATTGACGGGGCAACACTTGCAAATTCTGAAGGCAATCCTGAGCCACGAAAATGATTCCCGCTGAATGAATACACGTTGCCAACATAATCATGAGTCCATGATTGATTCTAGCGAAATTCAAAACTGTACGATTAACACAATAGGATAAACGGAAAAGCTGTTAAAATTGAACGATAAACCTGATAGGATTAACGCACGATACAATAGGATTAACGCACGATAGAACAGTATACACGCACGATACGATAGGATTGAAACACGATACGATAGGATAGGATTGTAAAAAATAACATGGCGGATACTGTATCTTGTCAGGAAATACAAAGGTGAGGACAAATTCGTTGATAATCTTATCTGCTACTGTTCGTCCCGACATCATGGTCGTCGCATAGACTGCTGCAAACCTCGTGAAGTGGTCTAAAAAATGTATTGGTATCCCCCCTTATACGCCTCCAAATGACGGAAATCTATGGATACCATTTCAAAGGGTAACGTGGTGGTTATCGGTTGTAATGCCTCCTGTTTGTTGGCTTGTCCTTCAAATACTTGCACTGATGACGCACAAAATGTTCAATATCACTGGACATGTGGGGCCAGTAGAATCGATCCAGGGCAATTGTTGTCACCTTTTCGGCACCAAGATGGTCCATGTTCACATGAAGTTCCTCCGTGACAATAGGGCGATACTTTTTCGGTAGGCTGATTTGGTGACGTATCTCTGCAGAGGGTTGTCTAACCGTCCACCGCAGTATACCATCTTCACCAACCGTCAGCTTGGACCATGCCCGTAGCAAGTGTCTACCTGGTGGTGTTAGGCTCTTTCGTACTTTGCGGGCAGGCTTCTCTCCTGATTCCACCAATTTGCACTTCTCCAATGTCACTGTCTTCTTTCTGAGATATCTTCAGCGCCTCTTTGGGGATCTTCCTTAAGCTTGCACCTGAGCTATTCTAGGTACTGAGGTGAGAACTTGTCATCCATATTGAAGGTTGCTGCCGAAACCATAGTTGGTAGGAATGGCAGCTCCCCATGGGTTTTTTTACCATTTGCACCAAGGCCTGTATCTCTGTGGGGTCACTTTCTTCGGTAAAAAACAGCATGAAACCTGAGAAGTCAATCGGCATCCTACTCAATCCATCGGCGTCACGGCTGGTTGTATTTCACAGTAAACTGAAAATCGGACAGCTCCCCGACCCACCGCAGCCTGGTTACATATAGTTTTGGTGTGGTACGGTTGTAGTTAAGTTGGTTATTATCACTGAATACGGTGAATTGTGGGGCGTAGAACAATTAATCCCTAAATTGCTCTGAGATGGCCCACTTTAATGCAAGGAACTCCAACTTTCCAGAATGAAAATGGTAGTTTTGTTCAGCAGTTTGTTAATCAAATCTAAGGTATGTTTAAGAATGTTGGGTAGTATTTCAGTAGAAAACTGATACGCATTCTACTGGGTTAACAACAACATCACGATTAAAACTTCAAGCTTAAACTTTAATGGAGAAACATATTCGAACTCCATAGTGCCTAAAATAAAATCTTATATTAAATCTTTTATTCCCAACAACGTGAAAACAAGCTTGCTAACCGCTTGCTGGTACTTTCAGCCATTCGATTAATTGAAGTATTACACAAGGTATTCCTAAGATAGTGGTCCATAGGGGTTGTTGTATAAATAAGCTTTTTAAAATGATACTATATCTTAAAGGATATTCTCTCTTTTAAAAGTTCTATGATAGTTACGTGAAGTATATAGATAAACAATAGGCAGTTGTGCTTTATTAACTATCCTGTTTCTATTCAAATACTAGTATTTAGAATATCTTAAAATATCCTCTTTCGGAAAGAGGAAAAGCCACAAATCTTTAAAAATTTACACAATACTTTTACCATGTGTTATTTTTTATTTTCTCCTTCTTAAGGGTCATAGTACAAACCAAGTCAATTTTAATGCAAAATCTCACGAACATAGTAAATTGAATTCCATAAGTTGTGACCTCTTTGTTCTGCAGTTGGATGGACGTTGTAAACTTACTGCTGCCTCTTGTTGATTTATTAGGATGCATTCAAAGAAACATAACAATTTTACTCATTTATATACTATTTATTTATCTTTAAGAAATACCCATCCCTTTTTTTAATACAGCTAGGACATTAGACGCCGAAAAAGCATTATTAGGAAAATTCACTACAGTACTTTACAGCTAAGATGCCAGCAACAGCTAGGAACGAAAGTATTAAAGATAAACGGTTTGCCAACTGAAATTGTGTTTTATAGATAAATCACATCATTTTTATCATAAACAACATTTTGTGTTTACATTGCACAGTACACTACTATGACGTCATTGAAACTACCATTCCGCCATGTCTTACTGCTTTAGCTGATAGAAACGTGGAGTTATATTGATCTCATTTCCAATTTTTTCCTCTTAATGTTGCTCCAAACCATGCGACAGAGTAGGTTTAATTGAACATGGATTGCAAGAACTAGTTGTTGAAATGAAATTTATTTATTTTACAAAGATTGATAAACAAGTTCTACAACTTATATGTTAATGTTAGCGCGACGGGGTCATCAATGTGTGAGGAAGCCGGCCATATCTTCATACTGAGGAAAGCTGCGTCTAACTGGTTTTTAGAAATTATTATATACACCAAGGGAAATATTTTTAAACCCTGCTGGATTAAAGTTTCATGTTCACTTCCTTTAAAGGCTTATCGAAGAAAATAGTCGTCCTTGTAAAGTAAAAACACGGTAAATAACATTTAGCACTCAATGGTTATTTGAAAAAAAAGATGTATTTCTAATTATAGTTCCCTTTGTATTTCACATACTATAGTGAAGTTATACTTGATTGAAAATTACATGAAGATGGTTTTTTGTTGATTGTCAATAAACCATAAATCAACTTCTGTTAACAATGTAAGTCGAAATGATTATAAGGATGTTGTTAACTTAAGGTTTGAGTTCTCAAGTTCTATTTCATGAATAAAATTTGTTCTAAACACTAAAAGTATTTATGAAATGAATTTATATCGACATAACATTCGATATTTTTCTATATTATGGAATTAGGCTCAAACCAAAATTAATCGTATGGCACGCAATGCAAAAATATTGAAAAATGCATAAAATGATAAAAGACACAATATTTCAAATCTTGATTATTGATCTCATATACATTTTATGCCAATAGAATAAGGTCAATATAACAAGTTGAATACTATAAATGTTTTAGTATTATAATCAAGTCTTTTGTTAACTTGAATCAAAACTGGGTAGGGATTTGAAAACGGACTGGAATTTTTTATTTCAAATGTTACTGAAGACTTAATTCTTTGTATCTATTTAGTGTCACTTCCATTCAGAAACTGTATTTCGTGTTTTAAAGAGTTTATTTTTTGTAATATTTTCACAGGTAAGAACATCTCAATCATGCTCGCACTGTAACAGTTATCGGCTTAAATTTAACGTTTTGTTTTCGTTAATCCTTATTTTTCGATATTTTTGGATAAAACCTCTCACACTTTAAATGGTGAACGTCTTGTTTATCCATCTGTTAGATTATATCATTATTTAGAACCCAAAACAGATTGTTTTTGTACTTCTTAGCACGCCCCGAATTTGCGGAGGTTTTACGATTTAGTGTACCAGTTATCGGTTTCGTGATAATTACATAATAAAATCCATGTACATGTTGATATTTGTACTCTGCAAAATGTAATTTGAATTATGCCCCTTTTTGGGGTCAAGCTAAAGGTCCTAGGTGTTATAATAAATCAACAAAACTCCTAAAATTATTCGTTTGTTATCATGTGGTAATACACAAACTCTTAGACTGTTCAATACATAATGTTTAACTGCGCTATGAATTTCTCATAATTTAGTGTATTCCATTTGTTTATACATGTTATATGTATTGATTTTATATGTCAAATCTACTAACGTATCACAAAGAGGTTATACTCTATTTTTAACTTATTACGTCAATTCTCCCACCGCTGCAAGGACAAACATGTAAATCAGGGGTAAACAAGAATCGTTTAAGCTAATGTTTAAAACATTCAAGAAAGTTTTAAAGCAAACTTACTTTTCTTTATTCGAAACAGACGACCTAATTTAAAAAAAATCGTATAGTCGCGTGCTCTAAACCCGAACACTCAGTTTAGCCGACAACTGGTCTAAGCCAATAACAGGTACAGTGCCAGTAGTGTAAACTTTTAAGGGATTTTTCTTAATTTTTCAAAAAGTGGCCAATAACTAAAAAATGTATGTCACTGACATACTTTTTTGAAAGTTAGAAATAACGATACAATCAAAGATCTATAACATATAATAGATGGTTTTTCATTATCATAAGTGAAATTTTGTTTTCTTTCTGAGAACACGCAATCCTTAAGAAAAAACCAATCATAGTGTAAAATTTAAGGGATTTTCTCAATTTTTCAAAACGTAAACGTCATTGACCTACTGTTTTGATAATGAAAAATAATCAAAGGTCTATAACATACAATAGATGGTTTTTCATTATCATCAGTGGAATTGTTTTTCATTCTGAGTAAATATAATCCTTAACAAAATAAGGACTAAAAGAAAGATACGTTTAATTGTATTCTATATACCACAACATGAGAACAACAAATTTAAGAACCAAAAGAAACACAATTCAATTATAGAACTGATTAAAAAGTGTTATACAAACAATGTTTGGTCATCAATGTAATTTTCATTTTAAAAAAATGTTTGGTTGTTCAGAAACTTGTGTACGCAGGGAAAAAACGCCATTTAAACTTCTAGCTCTCAGACGTTTGTTGCGTCTATTTTTCTGGCACAAAATTGTTCTAATCGCTGACAATCCAGAACGATGATGAATGCAAAGAATAATCCAAGCAAGGCAATGCCTAGAATGCCGATACCTTTAGCTGTTGGTCTATCCTCGTAGACACTTATCTTGGACAGTTTGAATGCTGTAAAAAAAAAAGTTACTTATTTAAAATATAATTCTATGTGATATCCTTTTTTGAAATTAGTTTTAATTTCGTGATAATATATATTATATCAGCTCAAATCTTTAGTTTACTTCTACTTGAGCATATCCTTATTTCACAAGTTTGATTTTTTCTTCTTTTTATGTGTAATATCTGCAATATTATCAATACGTTAATGTACATACGGTTTGTTAACATAAAAAAAACAATTCAAAAATATTATAACTATCACAATTAAATTTTTCATAATCATGCAAGGAAGCAACTATGCGTAAAATCAGATATTAGTAAGAATCCATATCATTTTAATTTCCATGCCTTTATAAGAATTTTTACTTTACTTTTATTTCAGCACCTCATTTCTTTGAACCTTAATTATAAATTACTTAACTAAAACATAACTTAAAATTCCTGAACTATACTCTCAAATTTTACTTCTTTGTGTAATTTGTGACCTTTAACATAGTGTTTATATAATATTTATCGGTCTTCTCTTCCCCGTCAATTTCTTTAATGTTAACGTTTGTTGTTGGGGTTGTTTTTTTGTTTGTTTGAAGAGGCTGGCTATTCAACGAATTTGGCATCATATCTCCTGAAGATTATTAGATCTGATTTTTAAGCTATAAACCATTATCAAGTAAAGATATTTATCACATGTTTAACTCAATGTGCAGTGGATATCATTCATATAATAATATTTGCCACGTGACGTCATAATTAAGCATTACGCAGCTTCAGGCGGATGACTGACGTAGAATGAAAAAGTAATAAAACAATTACGTTAAAAAGTGTAGAGTTGTAAATGTGAAGCATTGAATGTTGCTTTAATTTTTTTCTTTCATGAATTGATACAGATATGCTCGAAAATGACATGTTTGTTTGTTATTTTTTAAGGAACTTTTTTCCGTGCGTAAAGTTGTTGACATTTTGTAGTATATGTGTTGTGCGGTTCACAATTATAACTTTTAGAAAAAGATTGAGGTTTAACAAAATACGTCGTAAAACATGTGATAAAAAGAATCTCTCATGATTTGCGATGTTATCTGATTTTTATCCAACTCGTTGTGTGTTTTCTATTCCTTCGCTAAGGCTCGGGGATAGAAAACACACAACTTGTTGGATAAAAATCGTATATCATCGCAAAACATGAGAGATCCTATATATATATATATATATATATATATATATATATATATATATATATAGTTCATATATTTAAGCTTTAAAATTTGAAAATGTTTTCATATTTTAATACTGAGCTATTCTTCATGAGGATGTAAATACAGCCTAAAAATGGTCATGATCATCCAACCCTCTTAATTTAAGAGTTATCGGGCATATTGCATTATTTGCTATTTACATTGCAACTTTATATTGCGTTTTATTACATTTGTTTCATATTGACAAATGTTCAAGCATATTTAACCATTATATAAATAGTGCCTGTTTGGGAGGGTAACAGTTGAAATTGACACCCCGATAAAAACCATTGTCACCGACGCGAAGCTGTATGTCCTAGTTTTAAAGACAACTTTACCATCTTCTTTAGGAATGACGTGATTTCTTCGGCGAACCGTACGCGCATAGTTACACGTATGTGGCAATTCGTTGTGTAACCCGTTGCCAAGTGTGTTGCTAACGCTATGGGTAATATAACGGATTATGAACTGCGTCTAAACCAATCAGATTTCAGTATTTAATATGAAAGTATAATAATACCGTTTGTCTCCTTTGGATCTATGGTAAGTTCCTTCTTCATTTCCTCTATAGTCATTGCAGACACATTGGAACTTACGGGTACAGGTACGGGTACTGCTAACGTTAATTTTAAATTAATTCAAATAAATTCCAATAGTTTAAAAATCTACATATGATTAAGTTTTAGACCATAAACAGATATATATGCTTTAAATAATATCAAAAAAGTAATGCAGGAAGTCTTACATTTTTATGTACTTTGATAGTTTGTTTCAAATTCATATGAACTTGAAAATAACAAACCCCACTTTTACAAAACCTCAAATAACGTAGAGCGTCAAATGTATTATATATATAATCAATAAATAATTGATATCTTTTATATGAATACTGTAAATCATACCTTCCTTATAACAAATAGCTCCATATACAGCAGTGATGTCTGTGAAGCTACATGGTCGCCATACCTGTGTTCCTCCGGTCGATACCATAAGACAGTATTCACCAGCTGGAGAAGGTGATACAAACGAAGCTATAGATGGATCCCCATTCCAGTTGGCAGGAGTTCCCTTGATGTTGTGAGTACCAAACCATGCACCAGTGGCCATGCCTGTTGTGCTTTATTTGTATGTAAAAGTTTTCAATTTCATTATTGGTTTATACGAGTATTTCAGCAAATTAAAGCAGTTTTTCCTGCGTAAAAATGTTAAAAGGAAATCAATTATGTAAATATTTCACAATTTCTAAATTTAAAAAGTATCAGTTATTTTTTTTTAAAGTCTCAACATGAATGTGATAGATATAAAAATATATATTTTTCTTTATTCTTTTATTTAAAATTGAATACTCTAACATTAACACTAAAATGAAACAAAACCATGCTTTTACATCAAAGATCCATTTAAATTGGCACTACATCACAAAAAATAAATATAAAACACTATCATGATAATGATTCGTTAAAAAGAATTAATAAAGGACTAAGAAAGTTTAAGAAAGAAGTATCAAACCCAGAAATGGTGCTCAGAAGATTGGTAAGAAAAGCAAACTGGACGTCATCGATCACCGGTACCAGTTTTCCCCCCTCGCACTGACACTTGGACATGGCGTCGGTCACTCTCCAGTCTGTGTCGCCGTCTGGTGGTGTTGACGTCAGCCAGTAACAGTGACTCCTGTACTGAGAGTCTGCTGTGGAGGTCCAGGACAAACACAGTCCTGTAGAATCTGACCAAAGTAATATTTACACTAGAGTATAAAGATTCGTGGAATGGACGTCGGGCAGCACTTGCGAATTATGTAGGCAATCCTAGCCCATGAATGTGATTTCAACATGTCGACATGAATATGAATATATGATTGATTCAAGTGAAATTCAAAATCCACCAAAAGTTCTAAACATACAAAGAGAAACAGATGCTGTGGCGTAAGTCATTGTTGTATTTCTCTACATGTAATCTTACTTACTAAACAATTGTAATCTTATTCATATTGTCTTCACTTGCCTGTCAACTCGAAAAAGACTGTAAATTCCATATTTTACGCGAGTATATGATCCCGCAAATCAGCTGTTTTGTATCAAATCGCGAGAATATAAATCAGGAGCACCAATTTTTTGTTATAATTTTCCATAGTCCAAATCTGTCAGCAAAATAAAAGCGAGAATTTAAAATCCGGGAGGGTTGCTTCTCGTGATTTTACGCGGAAATTAATTCCTCGCGTTAAATTAGGCATCTACAGTACAACGATCGCCGATCAAAATTTCGTCTGATTTGCCTTATAAATTTATCTGTACAAACAAGGCTGGATTGTTTACATTTGCAAACTTACAGTCTGATCTACTTTAAAAGATTTGATTGTTTAAGCTTTTATATATCTATTATAATTTACTGAAGATTAATTCCATATATTTTATACTTAGAAATTAATAAATGTTCCAATATTCTTACGCGAAGCTCTTCTTCGCCACGAGATCAATATAGTCTAAAATGGCCATGACAATAGACCAATCCATACACAAAAGTTAAGTCACTTGACCGCCATCTTTGGGGGGGGGGGGGGATCCATAGATTTCTTACAGTAGCCTTTGTAGTTTAGAGGCTTGTAAATTTGTCATTTGACATCACAAAATCCGTTTTCGGTGTGTATTTTGATTGCCCCAGGATGGGGCAACCCACGCATCAAAGGAATAAATGGCACCTGATCCCACCTCTTTTTTTGCTCTGCTCCTGTTTTGTATTTTTCCTTTGGACTTTTGATTTTAAACACTGTTCGTTATCACCACATGTCATTCAAAGAGATTTCCCCCACAGGACGCCCAAATATTTGGTTGCATAGAGAAGGGGAAACTTGGGCTTTTCCCCTTTGAACTTTCGATTGACCCCACAAAGGGAAACATCTTTTGCAAAGTGTGGATTGGACTATCCAACCCTCATAAGGGATGTATATCACACAAGTCTTACCTTCTCTGTAACACAGCATGTCGGTTGATAAGGAATAAGTGCAGGACCGGTCTTGAGTTTGGTTAGTTGTGTAGATCCAATTTCCAGGTTTCGGATTGATAATTGCACAGTTCTGGCTGGTTAATCCGTTGGGTTGATAAATGGGATAGTTTGTCATCGTATAAAGAAACCCGTTTCCGGGAATAGATGATCCGTCGAAATTCACCCACGTGTCTTCCACTGCAATATCATTGGTTCCAATGAACGTGTCTGTTCTGTAAAAGAGAACAATTGATATATTGTCAATTAATGTAATATGCTAATGCTTCATTTTCCGTCGAACGAATGGCCTATTTTTATTAACACAATTTGAACTCGATTTTTGTAGTTATAGATTAGGAGTACTTGTTTCGTAGATCACTATGAAATTTCTACATGGTTTTAATGAAACATAAGGAATGGTTATAGTGATGAAAACTTGGAAGGATTAAACTTTTAAATGTTATGCTTCAAACAATTTTATTACGTATTGTTTTAATTTAAACCTTGTAAGAAACTTTCCTTTGCAGGTACATGCGATACTTTTGTGATGTTAACTATATAATTTTTATTTCCCTGAACGCATTTTCACCCATCATGATACGTGTTTTCATACCAAACGAATGTAGTTCCGAATGTTCACTCAACCACTGGCAATCAATTTTCAATAATATACGAGAAAAACATGACATTCTACACATGTTCAGTTACAGTTTGTCAACTTTTGAAAAATGATTCTGTGGTCTTCTGTCAATTTTAACAACGTATTTTCATTAAAATCTATCATCAGTTGGAATCTACTTTTCGCTGATTCATACTCAATTCTCAATAATGTGTAGCACACAATTTACGAGGCGTGTTTTCTTGATTTAGGTTTAAAAAGACAGGGCTGAACAACAAAATATACCCGTTATATAGTCCTAGACAAAGAGCGCTATCCGCAATATATTAAACTTTCTCAACAGAACATTACAGGCTAATATGAATCCAATCTGCATAACATAATTGAATTAAGATGATGTGAGAGAAGTATTACTAGCAAGAGGTTCATTAGGCTCACTTATTTACTTACAGAAGGTGCTATTGATTTGGATTTTAAAAAATCAAAAACAAAACAAAACCAGATTATAAAGTAATTTGTAAATCTGCAATAGTTTAGAAGCAGTACAGGGTTAGGACTTTTTGGTTTCGCTTCTAGAATATATAAAAATTTTCGCTTTTACTGTGACTATAGAAATACCCCTTAATTATAAAATTTGCAATGGTAATCTATAATTGCATAATTTTGGTAGGGAAACTTCTGTTACACAATCATTACGACACGTCTATTAAACAGAGTTGAAAGCTAGACTAAGTGTAATATTTACATAATTATCCTACTGACGTTTTACAGAAATCGATTTATTTCAACGTAGATATAATGAATTTTTAATTGAATCTTAAATTAGTTTTGTTTGTTATAAGACTATAAGAAAGAGGTTAAGATACACCTACCTCCGGAAAAAAAACCCCAAAACCAAATATATAATTAACATAATGGGTAAATCAACTAAATTTTAGATTGTGGTATATAAAGAATATATGTTCTTTCTAATATTCTGGTCCGATTTAGTTGAAAAAAAAACTTTTAACGGCAAATAAATTTTGTTTGGTCCAGCACGTTTTTTTTTTACCATAACTAAAGTGTGCTGAGTCTGAAACAAATATGCTGGCCTTCATGAACATTACGTTAAGTAGATCAAAATAGCGATTCAAAATAGCGGACAACCAAACTTCGTATTTTTTCTTAAAGTCTTTTCATTAATGACAAAACAACAATAAATTGGTCCAGCATAGTATTTTATCATATCTAAGTTTAGTATGAAAAAATATGCTGGCCGTCCCAAAACGGCGTTAATTAGGTCAACATGGCGATTCAAAATGGCGGACAGCCAGATTTCATTATAATTATTTCCATAAGATTTTCAAATGAAGAAAATGCATGAGATAAACATTAATAATTGAGTCCATCAAAGTTTGTTTTTTTATAATTAATGCGTGCTTAGTCTGAAAAATATGCTTGCTATGACGAAATGGCGTTAATAAGGTCAAAATGGTGGTCAAAATGCCGGTCAAAATGGCCGACAGCCAAATTTTATAATTGTGTTTTATAGTCTTATAAGTGCGGGAAACAAAAGATCATTAATTGAATCAGCATAATATTTTATCATATCTAAGGTGATCTGAGTCCGACAAAATATGCTGATTTGAAAAAAAAATGGCCGTAAATAGGTCAAAATAGCGGACAGTCAGATTTCATCATCCTCTCTTAAAGTCTCTTCAATGGTAAAAATAACCACACAAAACCAGAAATTGATCCAGCAAACGTTTATATCATAATAAATTTGTACCAGTTCTGAAGAAATGTATTGTTTTCAGGAAAATGGCCTTAATTTTGTCAAAATGGCAATTCAAATCTCATTTATCCTAATTTCTTTATTTGTCATAAAAGGAAACAAATTGTGTGCATTATATTTTTGATACCAATTACATGTATGTAACTGACAATTAAATTTTAATTGTTTACCAAGAGAAAAAACTCCAGCCAACTTTTTATTGAAAAAAGTGCTAATTTTTCTATGTTTTGTCTTATTAAGGTCGGTAGCGGGTTTAAAATTTTGCGCCCTCTGCGCAGGGTATTGCGCATTGCTGTCGTAAAACACAAGTGCAGTAAAATTTCAAATATACAGGTTATCATGTAACGTTACAACTCTCTATGTAAAATGGCTGGCAAGACACGTTTATAGAACCAAACTATGAGGGCGGATTGCATAAAAACCATCCGGTCAATTCCGTTTTATTTTGGCAAAACGTTTACTTATACGTTAACCGTCCATCGCTGAAAATTAAAAGAAAATCGTATATTTGTAATTTTTATATACATGTATTAAATTTAAAATGATAACCCCCTTTTTTCTATATAATCCTATAAAAAATGTCGGGGATGCTTCGGACATACGACCAAAATCTGAGCGCTGAAAACAGATAAACTTTCCGGTCAATTTGCTTTATATTTTGCACATAGCTTACTCATAAGTTGACCTTTCACTGGAAAAAAATTAAAAGAAATCGTATGTTTGAAACATTCTCCTTTTCAAACTCCTTAAGTTTGAGTCAAAATTGCCATTATCAAGTAATTTTCATCTTTAAAAACAGATTTATATTATTATGTATTTATCAAATAAGTAGTACTAATAAAAAACACAGCTAAGTGAATTGAAACTTACGCGTCCGCCGGCCGTAAACTGAGCAAATGGTTATACTGGAAGGCGTCAATGTATGGTGCAAGGCGTCCGCCATTAGCGACCGTGGCACAGAAGTCGTCTGCTGCAAAGGCACCCATTGAATAAGAGCTTCTTTCGAACCAATAGCAATGTTGTCTGTATCTGCCATCTTCTTTTGAAATCCATTCGAGGCAGCCTCGTGTTTCTAGAGAAAGAACGAGTTTAAAGTATTAGGCCTATTGCCATCGTCTAGCTCTTACCTAGTAGATAATACACTTTTTCTCAAATTTTCCCAGTTACAGTACACCCTCCCCCAACCAAAATTTGTAAAAATATTTTACAAAAACAGTGCTGAAAATAAATGTTTCGATCAGGGTCTTTTTTTTCGGTTGATTTGTTTTTTTACGTTTTGTTTAACACCGTCCATGATTTATGATAACATTTTGATTCAAAATTGACAAATCATTACATAATAAATAATTTGTAGACATTTACACCCGGGATTTTTCCTCTAGAATTGTCGCAAAATAGAGAGAGAGAGAGAGAGAGAGAGAGAGAGAGAGAGAGAGAGAGAGATGATAAATAATTTTACAGAAAATCATCTTACCTTTTACGAAAAAAGCCACTAGTAAAAGCAAGTTGTGGCAAGATCTCATTTTTTTCTACGATGTGTAATAAAAAATGATTTTCTCAAGCCATGTTTCTTAGACAAAACTTAAACGTAATAAACTTATATAAATAGTGTTACATCAGTTTTCATTAAACAACCCATTCAAAACTTCATTAGAATGAGTTGAATAATCAATGAATGTATTATTAAGTTGTTTGCTTCTTATATTAACTTCTCAGTCTAATAAAAGTTAACAAGAATAGTCAAAACCTACATTGGTTTTGTTGTTTATTTATTATCACGCGTGTGTACCATGTGTATACTTCTAGATTGTACAGGAATCAATGATAGAGAAGCTCTTGGATAAGAATTTATTCCGCGTGTATATGCACGTGTAAACTTTTTATCTTCATGCATGCGCTAATCACGTGTTGGTGAAAAGTAATTTAGTCATTTGTAAGTTTCATCCTCTTCTGTTTCGCAATTATCTTATAATCTTTTATGAAGAACAACAGTATCATCAATTTGAAACCCTTCATTATGATTAAAACTAAAATAGCTGAATAGCATCCAGGTCTGCCACGGCCATAATTTGAAAATGAACCTTTATTGCCGAACATTGAACAACCTGGTAAAATCTTAAATTCGTTACATAAAAAAATCAAACCCATTCTTAAAAAAAGAAATTACAAACAGTAAGTCATGTAACAATTTGAAATCAAAGTCTTCAACATTTGCACAACAATAAAGATTATGGAAATTAATTTTTTTACAATACTTGAAATAAAAGTAAATTCGAGTCTTCAGTTTTGAATACCCCTTGCCATCTATTTACATGTTATCGAAATTTGACGTCTAAGAATAGAATTGTCACAAATATCCCGGATATGACTGCTACCCCCGTGTAACCCATACATTTCGACACAAATCGGTTGTCCTCTGCGCAGCTTAGTGTGGCCTTAAAAGCTGCAAATGTAAAAGAAAAACAAATCAGTGTTTCTTGATAACGATTTTAAGAAAAGTATTTATAGCTGTAGAATTGAAATGACATTATTAGTTATCCAGGTCCAATCAAGGACAGGCCGAAGGGTGTATGGAATCCCCGTATACCCTTGATTGGACCTGGATAACGAATTCATTTCCTATGTTATACAAATTTTGAAGTTACGTTTTATCAGTGCTTTGCAACTTGAAAATCTGGTCTAAGATCACACAGAATAATATAACATATTTCATTATTTAATCATAATAAACAATGTATTTTAATTTAATTGTTAAACAGGGTATTTGACAAATTATCTATTCGTTTTTATTTCATTTAACGTTACTTTATTTTGCGCAAACATCTATAGGTGCACTTGTAAACAAGAATTGCATTGTGACGTCACATTTTATTTACATCCGGCTTCAGCAGATGGTGCTATAAGCGATATAGGAAATAATTGTGATTATACTCAGCAGACCCAATCGCAACTTCTCGGGCCTTTCCAGCAGGCTTGAAAAAACACCTCGAATGTATTGCATAGACGTCAATAACCCCCCCCCCCCCCCCCCTTATAAAACTTGATATAAATACAACACATTTTGCGATCTGTTGAGATGTGAGTTAGACTTCATTTAAGTCAATGATACATTTGTACACCCTAGAACATACTACAAAAGCAGCACACAAGGCTGTCGAGCAATACTTATTTTATTGGGAAGTAACTCCATTCTGTACAAAATTCCAATCCGGACCCTTCTGCTAATGTTAATACATTCGAGGTGGGGGTTTTTTCCGAGCCTGCGGGAAAGGCCTGAGAAGTTGCGATTGTCAGTAGATCTTGAACTTGAAATCGATTTGTGGAATTTTTCTTCTATTGGCATGACTTTGAAATTAAATGAATAGTTTTACAGTTCAGCTGGACTCTTGTAAAATATCGATTGATTTCGGTTAATTTAACACTACAGGTCAAACAGTCCATTACTTCTAACAATATATATAATGAAGCTGAAAAATCAATGAATTGCTGACAAACAATTAAAACACAGTCAGCCTAATTATCGAAAGGTCAGTTTTATAAAATCACAGCATTAACAGTGAATGATGACAAAGATTAGCATATTATGCTGCTAATGCCGTTTATAAAATTTTAACATGGAAATATGACTGTCGGATATAGGCTTTTTAGAGATATTTAATTAAGTAAATAGTCATGTATATGTTGAGCATCAAAGCAAATCAATGACTATTTTGTTGGACAAGTTGCGAATCATATAAAAGGCGTTGTCAATTACGTAATTTAACCTCCCCCTGCTGTTTTATAGCCTCAATTTCAATTTCACAGTTAAAAACTACGTAAATTCTCAATTCGCGGACAATGGCATTACCGTTACAAACTTTTTTCACTTTCTTCAAAATTAACTTTCATTTCATGGATTTGAACTACCAAAAATCCACAGATTGAATGCCCATTAAATATAGTACTACATATGTACAGTGCTGCCATCCTGAAAGTTGACAAGGATAGGATAGGATAGGATACAGGATGCACGATACATGATAGAAATATAAAAGTTAAGTTCTATCCTATCCTATCCTATCCTATCCTATCCTGCATCCTATAGCCAATCCGATTCGAGTATAAGTGATTTTGAGAAACGAAAATTAACGTAACAATGCAATGTAATATACAAGTACCACTCGTCTCTTTAGGGTCCACCGTAAGGGCCACCTTGACCTGTTCTAGGTTCGTCAGGTTGAGGACACTGGGGACCTCGCTAGTTGTTGGTGGCGATGTCGTCGTGCTGGTTGTTGTCGTTGGCAATGTTGTTGTTGGTGTTGTTGTTGTTGGTGGTGGTGTTGTTGTTGTTGTTGAATGTGGCTGTGTTGTAGTTGTGGTTGCTGTTGTTGTAGAAGCTGTCAGTATCTGTCCTGTAACCAAATGCATGTTATATATTTACTGTAATTGCAATCAGTAGATAGAATCGTGATATGTTATCATGATATTCGTGGGCATCGATTTTCGTGGATTTAAGAATAAAATGTTTTAAGGATAATCACATAACTTATAAATTAATAGCAAATGTTTCCATCAATGCAATACATGTATGTAATTGGATTTTGCAATTTGATTAACATTTTAGTTGATCATCTTAACAACAACGGTTTGCAGGAAAATTGATATTAAATGAATATTGATGAAACAACGGAATCGATGGATGGATTGATGGCTGGATGGATAGAGGAGTGGATGGATAAGTGGATGGATGAGTCGATAGATGTAAGATGTTAAGACGCAACGTTGAAAAGTTCACAGAGATACGAGTTTCGTTAACGGATCGAATCCATCAAACTATAAGATCGTTCGATCATTATTGTGAGGATAAAAGCATGTCCTCTTGACCCATTTAAAGTTCGAAAAGAAATTAACGTAAAATTTACGCTTCTTTAGGTTCAAGTTTATAAAGAAACATATTTTGAAAATGGAAAGAGAAACAAAGTGACAAAAAGGTGAAAAAAGACTTCTACACCTGTAGCGTTTCTGAAGCAGACGGCTCCACGAACACCTGTGACGTCAGAGTTACACGAGATGTATGCTGCATCCAGTGTGTCCTTCTTTAGACGCAGACATTTTTCGGGAGTTAGATTTCCCAGAGGAATGAAGAGGAAATTCGGGTCGTTATTCCAATTCCAGGCATATCCACGAATGGTGTTGGATCCCATCCATACTCCAGTATAAGTGACATTCGGTGATCTGCGCATGTGTATAAATGCATCTTTACCATTGCATTCAAAACTTCGTTTTCAAAATATTCAAAATTGTGCATATTTAGTTTTTAAAGTATTAGCCTAAAATAGCAATAGTAATTTTAAAAGAAAATCTTCGTTGCAAACGACTTTTTAGAAACCAATGCACGACAATTTGGTCTTAATATGGATAAATTTATTATACATTCTTTTGTTTTCTATTACTAAACGCAGCTTTGTGTTTATCTTTCAAAATGCATCTACCTTCTTTTTCTCAAACTACTAGCCATTACGAATTCCATTTATGTGAATTTTTTTATAAAAATATATTATCGAAAAACGAAATAAGAAGAAACTTTGCCTTTACTTATGTGTGTATAACCAAACCAAGCTTGTCGTATTTATTTGAAACAAAAAGTTCTAAAATAAATCAAGTTGTAGACCCCTTTGCAAAACAAAACGGGGAAATACAGCTTCTGAGAATCACTAGTATTTTGAAATAATAATAATTCAAAAACCATACTGGAATATGACTCTCAAGGTTTCTTGGATGAATGCCATTTGCATCTCGTCTATTGCCGGTGCCAGGGTGCCCCCCTCTGCCGTGCATTGAGAGAGTGCGTCCATGAAATTCCAGCGACTGCGTGACCTTGGTTTGGTGGTCAGCCAGTAGCAGTGCTCGCGGAGTTTCCCATCATCCACTGACGTCCACACGTAGCAGAACTCTGGCGAAAGTATGGAGAACAATTACCGAAAGAGCTGCATGTCTGTAGTTCCCGGTCTGAAAAAATTCGGAGGTCGTCAATCCGATTTTTATCAGACCGGGAGCTACAGACCCGCTAGAGGACAATATGCTTTGTCAAGAATCATTTGTTATTCATTTAGTATGCTTGATTTTTGGTTTTTATTTTTTTGGAGGGGTGTTCTTCCTTTGTAACAATTTTAACCTTTGTTCGATAACCTAAGATAATTTGGCTAGTTCAAGTGAATCATGTAACTATATTATCCTTAAAATTGCTTCTTCATCGCAAAAGGTACATTTTTGTTTTTTGATCACATGCGGTCTATGGTGCAATTAACGAACCGTCAGACCTAAATTAATAGTGTAAAATATACATCGTAGCTGAGCTCACCCAAACCCAGTTTATTCCATTTTAACTCAACATCGCACAAGACGACATCCCACCTATATGTACAATACGAAATCCAGCCAGTACAACAAAGTTTTGTTTATTGCGATATATACAATTTCGCCACATTTGATTCGCATATGATGCTCTTTTTATGATCTCATATGAAATGTTTTCACGACATTGCGATGGCGCGTTGTAGGAAGTTGTTTTAGCGCGATAGCCTGTTGTTTGCGACGAAATAACATTTTTTATCGCAACGCGCTCTTAAGCTGTTGCAATGACCCTATCTGGACCACATGAAGTACAGAATTATTTTTTATTGAGCTTATTGGTCAACTAAAATTTCTTTTTCTAATTTTGATCATTCGAATGCAGGTACCTTTTCACTTTGAAAATATTACAGTTATTCTGAGCGGAGAGACACAGTTTGAATTACTAGAACATTAAATAAAGTAGGCGATTGAGATTTCTAAATTGGTATTTGTAATGCGTATACATCATCTAGTAATTTCTTCTGATATTATTTTTAGGTAGTGTGTCAAACTTTCAATTTTCATATCTTTATATTTTCGGTGTTAGAGATAATTCACGTACCTTTTTTGTCCGCATAGCAGATCATGGCCGTTGTTTTGAACGACGAGAAGCAAGATTTATCTTGGGTTTTGTCTGGCCGGAAGTAAGAGTGAGGTTCCATGTCAATCACGATGCAGTTCTGACTGCTTCCGCCGTTCGGTTGATTATTATTCAAATCGAATGTGTTTGTGAACGAAGTGTCTATTATTGTGCCATCTAGTTGGGTCCAAGTGTTTTCTTTTCCAATATCTATGACCCCAATGAAAGTATCTGGCCTGAAATAATAGGTGAATATAATCAATGAATTTTTAAATACAGACTTACATCTTCTTTAAAAGTTATATGAATCAGAGTAATTAAATAATAACTGACTAGTGAGTTAACTGACCAGTTAGTTGAGCAAAAAAGAAAATGTGTTATTCAAGGAGGCTGGATAGTCAACAACTTAACCATTAGATCTGTCTTTTAGATAAGCTTTTTTAACAAAAACTAGATTTAGTTCCATTACGAAATTAGTAAAGTAGAACTTAGTATGCGATGCAGTTTTCTTGTCTATTTCAGAACAAACATTGCCATGCATCGTTGGAAAATCACGACTACTGTTGCTTTTATATATGCTTACTAATCACGAACAAACTCGCTATTTTTTTCTCGTTTTCATTAAAAATGCATGCCCTATACCGAATGGCTTCTTCGCATTTCCGTGTAGAAGTCCTTAAGCCCCTTTCACAATTGGCGCACAACACTTTAGAATACTTTGCAAGCTTCATTCGAGCTCTCACATACGTTGCACGAGCTCTTGCATTCGTTGCATGCGTTTTAGTGGTTGCATCAAGTCTCCTTAAAATAGTGGACATGCACACTATTCAGACACGACCGAATGGGATCCAAATTATCGCAGTTAAACGCACGAACATTAGTACGAACGGTTTATAACATTTTTTATGTATATACTAAGATGATACTTAAGATGAGTCGCAGCTGTCTATGCGTATGTTTTGCGACCATGAGAATGTTGCTCAATGTGTCGCATGTAATCCTGCAACGTTTTACTACCATTGCACGATTTATTAGCATATTTCGCCATGCTTTGGCACTGGTATGTATAATCTGTATAAGCATCACTGTTTCATACCACAATTGACAATGAATGCTGCTGCATCTGCGTTCCTAATGGGAGCGGCATTTTTTCTCGCACCCAACTATATGTCTACTGAAAAGTGTCGGAAATGACCGGTATATACATGTATATACCCCCTTTGACTTTAGTATTCGTACCATGAAACGTATGATCGCACGCGCAATCGCATTTACGTACGTTCAATCGTCCGATCACCTGATCATTCGCGCGATCTTATCGCATTACCGGTACATGTATCTTTGATAATAATAGTATGTAAGACAAAATGTGAGATTGAGCACTTGTTTCCGAATGTGAAACTTGCCTTGAGTTTTGAAATGCGAGATTGGTCATGAGTTTCCGATAATAGACTGGCTGACCCTGAGTTTTCCAAACGTAAGACTGGCTGAGAGTTTCCAAAAGTGGGATTGACCGTGAGATTCCCAATGTGAGATTTTCCACGAGTTTCTAAATCTGAGATTGACCGTGAGATTCCCATTATAGAACTGGCCGTGAGTTTCCAAATGTTAGAATCACCGCGAGTTTACATAGTGAGATGGACCGCTGGTATTCAAAATGTGAAACTGACCATGACTTGTCGACAATGTTAGTTACAGTTTATGTTGCCCCGAAGATTAATCTAATAAGCTTAAATCGATATTAGATCAAAAGGATCTTGATGTACTTTGATCATCAAAGTATAATATAAACAAAATCAAAGGAAGATTAAAGGCAGTGTATCAATACGCGATGAAGATAAAATAAAGAATTTATATTTAAACAAGCTGAATTTGAATGGAATTGTATGGTTTGTTACAAAAGAAAATCAAGCTTTAATAGCACACTGTTTACACACATTGATTTCAAAATGACTCTTATGGGCATATATACTTAAAATAGAAAAGCGTAGTTGTTCAACAACTGATTTTAGTTAATAATGCTTGCGCCGAATGCAACAAAGGGTCTTCACTCAGGGCAACTCTAACAATCATCAATTGCGCTGTATGTGTTTGTTAATATAATGAATTTGGATAATGAATTTTGCAATGGTTATTTGAGGTCTAAAATTTTTTTAGACTAAGTCCATATATCATTGGGAATTAATGCACTTGTCAAGTAAAATTAGTAAAACTTGTGATTTTCTATGAAAAAAGATACATGTACACCAAAATGCAATGGTTAGTAAGTGTTTTCCTATCGCGGTATTGATTTTAACATTTAAAAGTCTGTAAATTATTTCGATTATTTATGAATGAATGTAATTCCGACTCAAACCTGAAACCCTGAAACTGATTTATGACCCTGAGGTCGAGTGAACCTTGAGGCTAAATTTTCAACATGGTAATGTATTTAATTTAGTGTAGCATGCTAAACATATTACATATAAAACGAAACCAATACAGTGATATCTCACATATATTTAAAAAATACAAGTACATTAGTTCGAAACGCAAAATTTAACATCTGACACAGATCCCATTACTAAATCCCGAAGCTCACAATCAAGTTCTGTTATATAGACGAATGCCAACGATAGCAAACATCTTGTTTATTTAAATGAAACGATTTAATGTCACGTACAATTGAAATGGAATTGGGAAAGATTTCTGCATTAGAATAAGCATTTCAAAGATTAGTCGACAAAAAATGGCCTCGTGTGTCAAAGGGGAATTTTGGTTTTATATTTTTTTTCCTTAGTACAATTCATTCATATACATGCAGCTGTATTTTATCTAAAGCAGTGCACGTGGTGCAATAAATGAAATTATTTTGACATCGTGCTGTCGTAATCCGTTGTCTACAGAATCCATGCGAGATGGACATTACAGCATTGCATTTAAAATGTAGATTAGGAAAATTAAAAAAAAATTAAAGTATGATTAATTTTTTTAGATATAAAAATCTTACGTGGTGTACGGGCGCATGTTTTCTATAATCGAATATTGCCAGCTATCAACGAATGGTGCGAGTCTTCCGCCATTTGATGCACAAATATCGTCTGCTTCGAAGAAAGAAACGCTCTTGCTCTTTTCATACCAGTAGCAATGGGATCTGATGACGTCATCAGCAGACGACGTCCAGGTCAAACACAATGACGACACATCTTTAGGAATGACCAATGCTAGAAGCAGGTAAGAGAAAACATGGTTACAATACAAAACCAGACCTGTATTTTTGTTTAATTACATTGAAAAAATTAAACTAAATTATTATATAAAGACACTGCTTGCATAACATTCAACCCTTTTTTTAAAATATCATTTAACATAAACACTCAAATCTGATTGGCAAAGACACGATTTGCTTTATTGTGATTTGAAAAAAAAATACTGCCATGAATGACAACAAGAAATGAAACAAAACAGAATGTATATACATGTATATACTATTTAACTTTTCTTGATATCAGATGTTTTTCTTACCATGCAAAATGCAGAAAGTTAATTTAAAGTTCATTTCCTCAGGGCATCAAAATGTTTGCGAACAAGACCTGATAGTAATTTACGGACTGAAAGATATTTAAAAGCATTACAAATAAACTCCCCAGCATCCAAGAGCACATCATAAAATGAATTCAGATATAGAGAATAGAAGATTGATTACTGATTACTGGTTGAGGTGGTCACTGTCCATTTGAGTCCTACAAAAGGACTTTAATTTCTAAGCCTAGATACAATTGCCATGACGAGGTGATATATTTTTGTTTCAGTACAATGGAGTACTATTGGACTAATTTCATTCTAATTTCATCATGCGATGTTTGTATTCCATATACAAAGAACAATATAAACATGGGCCTTAAATGGCGAACTAAGATTATCATAACTGCACATTTATGTTTACTTTAAAATTTTACTTTATATATATATATATATATAGAGAGAGAGAGAGAAAGAGAGAGAGAGAGAGAGAGAGAGAGAGAGAGAATAATACAAAACCTTTTCCATATCACATTATTTGAAAGTAGTCTGTACATGTATTAAATAAAAATATGATATCTAATTTTTTAAACCAACATGTAGCTAAAGAACTGGAATTCCCTCAGGTTTTTAAAGTTAACTGCTCCAAAACATTTGAAGCTAGCATTTGAAGTTTTAAATCAACTGCACTTTAAAATGTTGACTGTAACAAATGTTTTATTTTTCGTCTATAAACATGCACAAATGCCAAAGCTAAAAAAAGTCAGAGGAGTTCCGCAAGGGATTGATACAGATCCGTATCAGCCCTGAAGGGCTGATAACCTGTATCAGCCCCGGAGGCCGATACAGGTTTTGTGATGTCATCTGTATCACATATGCAAACAGCCTGTATTTATTACTAAGTATGTAATATATGTATATATATATATATATATATATATATATATATATATATATATATATATATATATATATATATATATATATGAGATCCATCACAGACGCTTGCCCCGTTCGGCACCCTCCCTGCCGAAATCCTACATCACAGCTTGTTAGATGAGGTACAAATCGGCCGAGGTGTGCCGAGTGACGCTTTCCCAAATCGGCGTGCAACAAGAACATTCGTGTTTTTGTGTCTCTATATAGAGCAAATACTTTTTTCTTCGTGAATTCATTTGGGTATCGGTATAATACTTAGTCTAATTTATTCATACATGAAAGAGTCAGAGATATCTGAAGAATTAAACCCAGGTTTTAATGCTGAAATACAAAAAGAAAATTATTTATCCATTTAGTTTTTAGATTACAAAAGACGTTTTACAGGTCTAAATAAAATCTTTGAATATATTGTTATAGGTAAGAAAAAGATACTGGTTAATACAAAGATATTCTAAATATGTATAATTATATATATATATATATATATATATATATATATATATATATATATATATATATATATATATATATATATATATATATATATATATACAATATATGATAATGATATATGATATATGATATATATATATATATATATATGATAATGTACTAACATAGTAACCTGTGTGTTGTATAGACAACGAGCTACTTGTGTTAAGATAACTTTTATTAATGATGGAAAAGGAAATGCCATAAAATAGGAAATAATTAATTTTGAAATTCATACTTCAGTTGATTACATTTATGTGATTGATAAATCGCGAAAACCTTGGAATACTTTTTTCCTGTTTCTAAATACGTTCATTTATAAAGTGCTTAACTCTTGCGTTTGAAGTTTAAATTTATATACATGTAATACAATAATAATCTAATATCAATTCAAGATATTTTGACAAATCATTGTGCTTAAAATCTTCCTTTTACATCATCTTTTATTACATTTACCTCCAGTTGCAGTTCCATTACCTAGTATTATACATATTATTACTACATGACAAAATGATGTAAGGTAAACCAGCTCGAACTATTTTGACTAATATTTCAAATGAAATCGATGAAATACACTCTTATTAATTCTTCTATGTAAGCTCTAGCAGATATTAATCCAATAAAAAATCATTTCTCAAAATCACTGACGACACACCAAGATTCTCTAAAACACTAGGTCACTATATAAAAAAGGCAACAAACATCGACAATTTGATAACAATTACAATTTGGTAACACACACTTTAAAAATATTTAAAAATGGAGACTGGACCGTTTCTTCCCCAATGACTGATGTTTCGGAACTGCTTTTAGTAAATTTGCAAATAGCATGTACTGTTACCCTTACTCATATTCGTCTAATGAAAGACTTTGACAGCAGGAAAGAATGACTAAATATAATCACTCTAGTTTTATTTTCCGTCATTTAATTAAACAAGCACACATGTACAAATATCATAATTACTTTTTCATGATCAAATCTATACAGTTACATTATTTATTTCGTTTATTTGAAACCACAACAAGGAAGAAGACTTAAAACTTGTTTTGTTAAAGACTTTCCAACTCGTCAACATGTTGGATCAGTGTCAGTGTATGCCTGCAAATATTGGTTTATATGGAATATAACGAACAAAGCATGTTTTAGGAATGTAATCTTCAATCAAAACTTCCTCAAATTGAGTGGCAAACTTTATAGCCCTAGGATCAGCCAAATGATAGAAGAGGTCGCTGGGATCTGTCAGATCTATGATTTTCATGTTCGAGAAAACGTTGCTGACATTGAGCAGCGCAATTCTCTTTGGGTTTGTGCGTGACAAAAAAGCAAGCCGCTGTACAGCTGCTTCAGATTTACAACATGATATGTATCTTGAAGCGACTCCATGCGATCCAAATGCCACGTGTTCTTGCACACTCACTTTAGACCACATGTTCTTTGCCATCAATCCCATTTCCGGATTTTCATCATTTCGTAGTAACCGATACAACAACACCTAGAGGTAAGACAACAAATATGCGATAAAAAATATAAATAGTTAATATGAATACTGTGGAATCATTAGAATTCATGGTGGCTCAATTTTCGAGTTATTCGTGGGTAGCCCTAGACCAAGAATTTACATCCTCGACGAAAATAGTTATTTTGTCTAATTAAGTTTTCCTACTGAACTTGAAAACCGACGCATCCACGAAATAACATCCCAACGAATAAGTAAAAAACCAACAATCCACGAAAATTGGCCCCCACGAATGTAAATGATTCCACAGTATTAATTATGCTATATTGATCATGAATATAGTTATAATTACGTAATTTTATAAAAGTACATGAACTAATTAGAGTAAAAAATGCATAGAATTTTCTTTATTACCAATCGTATTATCAAATTATATAACAACAGCATAGTTTTGAATCAGATTGTAAACTGTTGTAATGTATTGTACATGTACAAATGGCATGAAGAAAAATTATATTTCTGCCTATTTATCATCAAGATCTCCTTGTGATAAAGAACAATATAAATGAACATTTTATGAATAATCATATTTTGTACGGATGCATTATTATATAGTAACCTCGACTTATATCTTACAATTGCAATGTATAGTATTGTCTACCTTTTACGACTATATATTAACGTTGTTTGTTATTAACAGTTACAAAAATAGTGAAAGTGTGAAAAATGACCTTATATTAATCGTAATAGGTAAGGAGATACTCACGATATAAGCTGAAAACATTCAATTTAATTTTGTTTAATTGTTTATGTTTAGAATGCTACAAATATTTCTTCTGATTCTCAAACAACAATTTGATTGTCGGTTGTCGTGTTATAAGCAAGATTCATAGCTTGCAATGTTAGTTAGACTTATGTAAACAAGGCTCCTGCCGTAAGTTTGTTTACATTAAATGTGGTCAAATAAACTGGATAGGCAAGTTTGTTTTGTGTGTTATAAACAAACACAAATGAAGAGAGTTGTTCACTATAATTTCATTTTTAAACCTCCTATTGTCTATTCAGCGCTCAATATGTTAACTCAAATGTGGTCTGAAACACTACTAACTTTTTTTTTTTTTACATTACCTGACTACTCTTTGTACATGTACAACAGTATAACAGAGAATTGGGTCTCTATATCTTGCTTATTTTATTCTAAGTTTTGATATAGACTTAGAATTACCCAAGTGAAGCATTAAAATTTTGGTTGACAATTAGAAATGCGGTAAAAGCAATATAAGCTGTATTTTGTAAAGTTTTATCGTCTGCAGAAACATGCTTTTGTGATTTTTCTGCATGAAATCTAAACCTTTATGAAATTTACGATAAAATTCATCATGCAATTTCATCAGAATAATGATTTTCCTACAAAGTAATATACAGCGAACCAATTGGCAACAATAATGTGATTTTGCTTCAATCTATGCAGTTCAATAACTTTTGCAACAGGATTATGGTTTGCAGAAACTTATAAATTGTAATTTCTTTTGGTCTTTTGGGGGAATTAAATGACAATGTCAGAATGAACAATTCTGACTAGATAATTGCTTCTCAAATTGCTTTGATAAAGCATAGAAAACTTAACAAGCACAAGAAATTTTAAGATCTGCTTGAAATGTGACTATGCTCCTTCACGTAGAAGAAAGATAAAACATATTTTTGAAGTTTAATACATCATTTAATTTAGTTTTGATATAATACAATTGACGTAATTGATTTTTGCAGTTTAAACTGCACCATTGCATTTATTGGGGTAAAGATAATTCACGTAGTTTTTCTGATTACATTTTGTCCGTCGTCCGTCCGTCCGTTTGTCCGTCCGTCCGTCCGTCTGTAAACTTTCACATTTTGAACTTCTTCTCTAAAACCACCTGGCCAATTTTAACCAAATTTGGCGCAAAGCTTCCTTATGGTAAGATGAATATAAATTGCAGAAATGAAAGACCATCTCTATTCAAAGCGGAGAAAACCTCGAAACTGTAGAAAAAGAGGGGTGCATATTTAAAAATCTTCTTCTCAAGAACTACTGAGTCAAATTCAACGTAATTTAGCATAAATAATCCTTATGGAAAGGAAAATATAAATTGCAAAAATTGTGGGCTAATTCTGTTTCAAATTTGACTAATTTACGAAAATAATAATAAGACAGAGAGAATGGGGGTCAGTCAGTTTACCTTCGGGCTCGATATTTCATATATCGAAAACCAGGTTCATTGTTAGAAGCAGCCATGTTGGACGCATGATAAACGGGTCAAACTGACAAAGATGAATTTGCTTGTTGTGTAACAGTTTACGTGCGAAGGGAATATTTGAAACATCCAAAATATATTTGTGCCGTTTTTGTGAAGTACATTGAGGTTAAATATTTCAATGCGTTGACATTTTCACTTCTGGCGGTGGTTTTAGCTTGTTTTGATTTTCGTTTCGTTTCTTTTTAACTTGGGGGGAACTATCGCCTGTATTTAGGAACTTTTACGTATCGAATCAAATATAGACTTCGGTAAATCAGACAGCTAATTGTTTACAAATTATGAACCTGCGCAAAATGAGCAAAATCTGATGCACTACTATTGGTACATTTAATTCGGTACGATCTCTACGTAATGGTTGAATAATGCAACATGTTTTGTTAAAATGCTCATCATTTTCAGTCTAAACGGAGATTATTTTCGCTGCTAGAAATATATAAGTATATATATATATATATATATATATATATATATATATATATATATATATATATATATATATATGAAGACAAATAAATTGTGTTCTTTCTTTGTTTTAGTGCATTTTTCTTTTGTTTTAATTGTTTACAATTTTATATTTACTGACCGTATCTGAGAGTAAAGCTTCGAATTAAAAGCAAAATACAGAGTTTTGCGCACAATGCTATGTTTGTTCACAGAGCTGAGGTCATGCTTTAGTTGGTTTATATTTTATATATTTTAAATGCAGCTATGCTGAATAAGAAACACCAATTTTGAAAATCTTAAGTTGAATGTAATAAACTCATGTGAACAAAGCTATGTATCTTGTTTATAATTCTACAATTGATGCTGACATTTTTGGTTGATCATTAGAAATGTCTTGCTATAAGGATGATATGCTGTAACTACTTCCTGGGGCCCCCTCCTTATTCGATTAATTATATGAAATCTACACTAATTTTGATAGTTTTTTCAGGCACAAGTAAATAAAAACGACGTCTTTAAAACAGTTTCCATAGTTCTGATACATTACTGTTACGGGGATAAATGCATTATCGCTATTCTTAAGAAAATATTACAGCGGAAAATTATCTTGGTTTGTAGCCATTTATTGTTTTTGAATAAAGATGAAAATAATGGGTGGACCTTAGTAAAATATAGTGATATGCCTGTCAATACATTGATTATAATAGCTCTTTAACATATCACGTGACAACATTTTTCATTCGAGTGTATTCATCGATCAAGTGAGTAAGTTTATAAAACGTCACATGAGTTCACGCCAGGTAAACAACAATCGTTTATTAATGGGGAATCCCAATTAAATTTTTTAATGTTTTTAATTTGAGCGCATTGAGGTACAATTTTCTTCTTTCACATATAGAAATTTTTTTTAAATAAAATACAATAACTAGTAAGAAGTTGAAGAGGAAAATGTACCTATATGCTCATATATTTTGACCACTTTATAAAGTGTGTGTGGGGGGGGGGGGGGGGGGGGGGGGAGAGAACTAAAATAAAGGGAATTGGAAGTTAACAGTGTACCCCTACCAAAAATTTAGTTTAATATCTTGCATAGGATCTTCTTGCGGTAAAAATGCTATTTCATAAAGGTACAATGTCAAAGTGTATGCAAAAATAAGTGTAAAATTCGGATACTTTACGGTATTTATTTTTTGTTACTCTACCGAGGGGCCATATGGCACAATATCCTTTGAACGCCAATACAAGTATAAAGCCATTTTTGCTCAGGTGAGCGATGTGGTCCCATGGGCCTCTTGTTGTAATAAGCATTATAGTCGTAGGTATCAGTAATACTACGAGAAAGTAAATATTTATAAAATGGTGGATGTTGCGCTATACTCTAAAGTTTTCTTGTTGTATGTGTAATGACTTACCATTTTAAAAAAGTCTTAGAGAGACAGGTTTAAAATCTTTTCAGAATATCTGAAAATACAATGTATTCAGAGGATTTAACATTCATTTTTGTAAAATTAAATACCATATCACACTTATATCAAAAAGGTTTTGGCATAACTGTTTTCCTAGTATTTATGAAGTGCAATCAATTTTAGAGTACTTTGATGAAAGGAAATATAGGTTTTGAAGATGCTATTTATTTACTCCATTCTTTAATTTTTAAATAAAGAACAAATCTAAATGTTTTAGGTTTAAAATTTGAATATTTTCCTATGTCTTGATAGAGAGTTCGCCATTTGAAGGCGATTAAAAAAGTGTGATCTAACCATTCCACTTTCTAAAACGACTTATACTATAATGGTACTATTTTGAAATAATACTACTTATATCAACATAGGAATCTATTGTTTATTTTTTAGTGTAAACATGTTTGTGTTCTTTATCATATTATATGCAAAAATAATTAAGATTATATTTTTGAAATACAACTATTGATAACATGACTAACCAACCTAACGTCTCGTAGATACCAAATACAGCAGTTTATAAACCTACCTTCACGCTATTTCGGCCTTGGATGTTATATTTAGCATCGACTAATTTAATGTCCAAATTAACTTTCGGTTTGCGAATAGGGAAGATTACGTAAGAATTATGTTTATTTATTCCTCCAATCAACCGTTTATTACATTTCAATCAAAATGATCAAAGTACAGGTAGTCGGGCTCATTGGGTGTGTATTGTAAACGTTTTGATGAAATGACATTATATGAGACTAAATAGACACAGTACGTTATTAATAATAAATTAACAGTTTTTATAAGCTAATTGATACACATACATATTGATATGATTGTAAATTTATTAAATCCTGGGATGAAAATATATTTAACACCCCAATCAAGAATAACTTTACACCCTCTTAAAACAATTCTCATACTCAGCTTGATAACAGGATATCTAATTATAGAAAGATCTATGCTAATGGTGTAAGCAAGGTACGCCACCTCAGCAACTTTACATTGCAAATTCGAATTAATTAGGGTGTTACAAAAAACAAAAATACCTTGTGATGTTTAAAAATCAGATATAAACTTACACTGACCACTCGACATGCATGCTATACATTCTACGTTCTTTTTTAATTTGGAACTACAATGTACATTTTTTAACTGTTGTTCAGTCAACATTCGTTAAGCCGTGCACCGTAGCTACATGTATAGCCTGGCCATAGCTTACGCAATGAGCCCGCTAAAACCTAACACGTACATTTAAACATTTTAATTGGAGTATGCTTTGGATTCTAATTTTTTAATTAAAAAAGACTATATTTTTTCTTGTAATGATTTTGGGTATTGTAAATACATGCATATATATTTACTTTCTTAGGATCTATAATTGAGTTGATCTGTTTTCTAGTCTGTGGTAAGAGCAATGCTGCTTGTTTCTGCAATTTCTAGTCTAGACATCTTTTTTTCCCTTCCCAGGTTTCGGTGTCACTGGCTTATATAATAATAATAATCAGAGTTATGGGCAGATTTTACTTGTAGGTTAGTTCAATTTATTCCCCATACAGTTATTTATTTGTAAGTATATGTCATTGAGATTTCTTTAATTTTACAGCTAATTTAATATCATTTAATTAATATGTTTGGAGGTGTTTGAGATAACCTATTTGTGTGTTTGTTTGTTGGTTGGTGCTTTTAAAGTAAATTACATTCAGATTTTTAGAATTCCAAAACATAACATCATAAACCATTTCAAAATGTATATATGCTTTTGTATTTATGGTAAAATATAACTTATACATCGTTTTAATTTGTAATTCTATTTCCTCTCAATATCTAAGGTTTATACATATTTAGACGGTAGTAATCCCTTCCCACACACGGGGATTAAAACATCTTACATTCTTATATTTTTAAATATATACTGTCATATTTTATTCACTGAATTTCTTATAAAAATTATATTAATTTAGAATATTCCTCCTCTTTTTCTGCCTTATCAAACAATTATCCTGCTTCCAATCAATGACAATGTCCGAATTAGGAAACAATCTAAGAAGTTCTTAAACGTTCGTATGGTAATTTATTTTAGCAAGATATTCTTTTATTTATAAATATTTATATATGTTTACAAAAATCAATTCCAGTTTTTAAAAACAACAGAATTGATCCCATTTAATAGTTTCTTTTCTGTTTCTCTGAAGTGCTAGTTTCGTTTTATGAAAATATCCTACATTTTGTTTATGAAACAATTAATGCAAAGTTTTTACAATGGCATTAATCATTGCGATGTTATGGTGATATACTACACAGAAAGACTATTTATTTGCTGATTAGTTTGTTTTATTTATTTTCCAAACGTATTATGTGCTTTTACAGATTCATAATTCATCCAACATATTTTATTGAGATGAAATATTATTACGTATGAATGCTTTTTTGAAGATTTATTTTCCTTCATAATGTGGGGTTCCCCCCCCCCCCCTTTTCATTTCTTCTTTGTACTTTACATAGAAACTAAATCATATCATAATACAACACAACATGAAGTCTCACTTGAGTACACATTTTGTTTACATACAATGATTGGAGGAGATCTGACGACATACTGCTATCATTTCCATACCATCTTTTGTCTTGCTTTTTTGACGGGACTTAATTAATGTAAAAGAACCAATGATTTCAATTTCAATAGACCAAACGTTATAGCATTCTAGACGTAATACATTTGGCTGTGTATTCTATTTAGTGTTTTTGATGTTATGTGGCTTCTGGTAAATGAAGTACATCGCCAAATGTTAAACATGTATATGAATAAAAATAAATAGGTACATTCAAAACTGCGCTAAATCAACTCCACGCTTACCTGTTACAAAATGGTTCATTTACCGTCAAATTTCACACACTCTAAATATAATATGTTTACAGTATTACAGAATGGTCATATTGATCATATTGTGCAATTCTTATATCATTTAATTAAGGAATAAGGAATCATGTTTTGTATATGATGAGGTGATAATTTCGGTCGGGGCGTGATCAAATCCAAGAAAGCCCGAAGGGCTTTATGATAGATTTGATCACGCCCCGACCGAAATTATCACCTCATAATATTCAAAGAATGATTCCTTATTACTTATATTTATATAATTTTCAGCAGTTGTACGATTAAATATTACAATTTTAAGGTAGTCCATGAGGTGAATTTAACAATTTTGATTGATCTAAACTACATTAAATACATATTTTAAAATTATTATGAGGCTGGCATAAACCAAACTCGGGAGTATGTATGTAGTCAGTTTAGTGAAATTTTTGCTTTTAAAACTTTTTCAAAGAGTTTTCTGCCCTTTACAAAAATTAGGAAAAATCATTTTCTCTAAATATGTATGGTAAATTATGAAATTTATGGGCATTTTCAAAGAAAAGGGAAGGTTTTGCAACTTTTTTACCAAGAGAATTGTGAGAAAATTACTTGTAATAAAACGATATATTTAAAAATACATTTTTTCTATAGACTTCAATGTTAACTTCAGGATGTGATAAATTTGTCAATATTGGAAAGTTTTTCAAATTTCAAAGGTGAATCTTTATTATTTGATGACGTCCTTAAAATCACACTAAGATTTTAGTTATCAAACTTGCAATCTATTAGATATGAAATATGGTACTTATGGATGGACTACCTTAAGTATGCAAACCTGCTTGCGCCCCAAACAAAACGTCTTTTGAATTTATTGGGCTGTATAGTACAAAATCGATTCGTAGTGTTATCACAGACAGAGGCACTGGAAAATGTAAATATTACCGTTTAACAGCATTGATTGTAAAGCTCAGACTCAAAGTAACAGCAGATCTAGAGGTGTGTGCACAGTTTCGTTAAAGAATGAGGATTTCTACCAAATTAATGACCTCAGGTAGAAGGTAAAAGCCAAGAATAATAGTTCTCATCTAGGGGTTTATTTTCAAGGAAAATTACCAACACACCAACAAATCTAAAGTTTTTAAATGAATATATCTACATCTACAAAACGAAAATATTTGCTGAATAATTCCAATGTAAATGCACTGTAGACAGCACTTATTGTCATGATCTGTCTAACGTTTGTCCTGTAGACACCATGTATAAGTTAAGCACGTACATTTACATTGTACATGTATGTAAGAAACATTGACACTGGGAAGAATAAGTTTTATTGAAAAGATATTAGATAGCTGATTTAATTCATTTCCAAATTTACAACATATCGTTCATCTCAAACCCACAGAATCAAGTATCTGAGCCTCATAGCAAAATGTTTCAAAATGAAACGATACATGTAGTTATAGATATGTATTTTTAATTTCATACTTTATATACTTTAAGAAAAAGTATTATTTTCTGTTATTAAAAAATAAATTAAATAAATATATATGTTGGATAACAATTACTTGATAATAGTAATTAGAATAATAATAGTGATAATATTATTATTTTATTATAATGATAATAAATTATGTCATATTTACATTGGAGTACGATTTTCTGTTATAAATCATTAAAAATAAAAATGAACCAAAGACATAAATATATAAATTATATCATGATTTTTTAATTATGATGAAAAAATATTAATAATAACATGGTATAATATTGATTATATTTCAGACATATACATTTCATTCAAATATTTACAACTGTATAATTTTATTCTTCTCAGCGTACATTCTAAATAATCACGTACAAACCATTGAACTAAACGAAACAGAATCCAACAAATCATTGTAGTTTATATCAAAGTTATACATTCCGCACGGATTTTACCTTCGACCAAAACTTCGTCGAACTTTCTTGCAAAGTTTATGCCCCGTTCGGTAAACACATGCTGATACAGCTCATGTGGATTTGTCAAATCTATGATACGCTTTATATCTGGATCGGTTTCATCTATGTTTATTTCAACAATTCTCTTTGGAAATGTTCTTGAATTATTAGCATATAAGTTTATCCCTTCTAGAGTTTTACTGCAGGATATATATCTTGAGTCAAAGCCATGTGAACCATGTGATACATGGAAATCCACAGTTACGTCAGAGTTGGGGTCCTTTGCAGTTAAGCCTTTAGCAGGATCCTCATCAGCCCTCAATAATCTGTATAAAATCTTTAAAAAAAACAAAAACAAAAACAAAAAACAAAAAAAAATGAAAACATTTTATTAAAAGGTTTATACAATGTATTTATAATTATTCCCATTTCAAAATCTTTCCATTCGTTATCCATAATTATTTGATAAAAGATTGTAAATTATTATTTGTGTCAAAGGGAAAAATATAAACATTTATATTGTAAATAATAATAACTCATTTAAATTAAACAATTTAGATGAAATATTTAAAGGTTTGATAAAAAAGTGTTGTTTAAAACAGTTGTATTAAAATCTGTTTATCAAGTTTTCAACTGTTAATAGCACAAGGGTAAGTATCATCTCTTGTCGAAAAGAACATGTGTGATAGATACCATTTTGAATGCCTCAGAGAATTTAAAATCGTGAGTACGCCGAATTTCTGAAACAAAACAATTATATAAACTTGTTAATTTATAAAAAAAGGTTTTCATCAACTCTCGATAAGTTACATTTGAGTTAAATTATAATTTGTTTTAGTTGTTAAATCATATATTAATAAGTCACTGGAACAAAATATAAAACATATCTTTTTTCGTTTTCGGAAATGTAGGAAGCAATCTATGACTCAATAGGAGTTTCCACAAGTTTTAAGTTATCTATATTTCAAAAGTGTTTATATATCATGAATAAAAATTAAAAAGATGGAAATTTTGATTAAAAAACAAATGCTAATAAACAATATAAAAAATACGTAGATTTTGATTTTATCGTAAAGTTAAATCAGTTGAATTTTTCAAATGTTCAAGTGTATAATCTTTATAGATCTTGTATAAAAATTCACATTCAATATCAAAACAAAAATACATTCTTTATTATTACATATCCGGTATGTAAACAGAATATTCACTATAATTATTCGTTTTTAAAACCATAAAAGGTGCAATATTTTTATTAGTAATTTCCTGACGTTTTTTTCAAAAACAGCCGTATCTCTTTTTCAGAAAATATATTACAATCAGAAACTCATTTATCTCGATTTTGAGAAATTATAAAAACGCTGTTTTTGGGCGTTATTACCATTTTCAATTCTTAGAACAGATATAATTATTTGTCCATAAAGGAACACTTTTTAAAGTTTATATATTCAATGTCGTTTCACTTTCATTTCGTATTCTTCTTAACGAGCTGTTTCATTTTGTTTTTGGGGTGTTTTTGTGTTTTGGGGGTTTTATGGGTTTGTTTTTTTTAATATGTTTTGAAAAAAACAAAGATTATGTAATTATATAAAACTACTTGGCATGCACGCAAACAAATAATGTTAATAAATTCTTTAAATAATTAGTATAAAAAGAAATCAAAAAGTATGTACGGCTAGTGAATCTAATGGACAATCTTAAGTTTACGATACAGTTGAATTTTGTCCAGAAACCTCTTATAATTAATATTTTAAGATTTTTCTGCTAAAATACAAATAAAATGTCATTTAAAAAAGCAGTTGTGTTCTCTAATATACAAGTATTAAATATAATCCTTAATTTACATATATAAAAAGCATTTTTTACCTTTCTTTCTATCGCAGCTTTTTCTTTACCGTTACAGTTGACGAATGCTAGAAAAAAGCTTTCGATTTGGTTTTATGGAATAGTAAATCTAAAAATAAATGAAATGTCATATTATGACTAATGTTTATTTCTCGATATTTCCAAGAATTTGAAGGTTTTGATTTGAACATATTTTATTGTATATAAATAACCTACATATACAAATGGTTAGGATACAAGTTCTGACATCTTACGGGTCTTCACCATTAAAATTGAAAAATTGTTCTAAACTTACAACTGTTATAACATGATATGAATTTGTAATTACGAAATAGCAAGATACGTTATATCTACGAGTATAAGATACATGCAGACAAACTGTATTAAACAAATCTACCAGCTTCGTTGATATACAATTTGATGATTACAACAATTATGATCATGCTATATGAGTTAGATTAATGTATCATATATGTCTTGGTATAATGAGATTTTCTTGGATATAATTCGTAAAATTAAAACATTTGCATGCGCGGATATAGAAATTTTGGGTCGAGGGATAAATTTGCAAGTGGGGTGGGGGCCTTATATCGAATGCTTTGCTGTGTGAATTTAATAAGAATAACCTTGAATTTTCTAGGCGGGGGGGGGGGGGGGGGGGAGAGAGAGAAAGTGAGGGTTGGGCTAATCATTGCGAAGTTATTGTGTTATACTAGACAGAAGGACTATTTATTTGTTGATTAGTTTGTTTTATTTATTTTTTAAACGTATTATGTGCTTTTACAGATTCATAATTCATCCAACATATTTTATTGAGTTAAAATATTATTACATATGAATGCATTTTTGAAGATTTATGTCCCTAAATAATGTGGGTATTTTTCCTTTTTCAGTTCTTCTTAAACTCTATACTGATTTTTTCCTAACATAACTCTAAGATTCATATATCATATCATAATACAACACAACATGAAGTCTCACTTGAGTACACATTTTGTTTACATACAATGATTGGGGAGATCTGACGACATACTGCTATCATTTCCATACCATCATCGTGTTTAACTTGCTTTTTTGACGGGACTTTATTAATGTAAAAGAACCAATGATTTCAATTTCAATAGACCAAAGGTCATAGTATTCTAGACGTACTAGATATGGCTGTGTATTCTATTTAGTGTTTTTGACGTTATGCGGCTTCTGGTAAATCAAGTACATGGCCAAATGTTAAACATATATATGAATATAGATAAATAGATAAATTCAAAACTGCGCTAAATCAACTCCACGCTAACCTTTTTGCAAAATGGTTCATTTACCGTCAAATTTCACACACTTTAAATATAATCCATACGTTTACAGTATGACAAAATGGTCATATTGTGCAATTCTTATATCATTTAATTAAGGAATAAGGAATCATTTTTTGAGTATTATGAGGTGATAATTTCGGTCAGGGCGTGATCAAATCCGATAAAGCCCGAAGGGCTTTATGATAGATTTGATCACGCCCCGACCAAAATTATCATCTCATTATATTCAAAGAATGATTCCTTATTACTTATATTTATATAATATTCAGCAGTTGTACGATTAAAAATTATAATTTTCAGTATGCAAACCTGCTTGCGCCCCAAACAATACGTCTTTTGAATTTATTTCGATTCGTAGTGTTATCACAGACAGAGGCACTGAAAATGTAAATATTACCGTTTAACAGCATTAACTGTAAAGCTCAGACTCAAAGTGACTAGATCTAGAGGTGTGTGCACAGTTTCGTTAAAGAATGAGGGTTTCTAATTAATGACCTCAGGTAGAAGGTAAAAGCCAAGAATAATAGTTCTCATCTAGGGGTTTATTTTCAAGGAAAATTACCAACACATCAACAAATCTAAAGGTTTTTAAATGAATATATCTACATCTACAAAAAGAAAATACTTGCTGTATAATTCCAATGTAAATGCATTGTAGACAGCACTAATTGTCATGACCTGTCTAGCCTTTGTCCTATAGACACCGTGTATAAGTTTAGCATGTACATTTACTTTGTATGTAAGAAACATTGACACTGGGAGGAATAAGTTTTATTGAAAAGATAAAGATAGCTGATTTAATTCATTTCCAAATTTACAACATATCATTTAGATCACACCCATTGAATCAAGTATCTGACCATCATAGCTAATGTTTCAAAATGAAACGATACATTTATTTATAGATATGTATATTTAATAGTTTATAGTTTGTATACTTTAAGAAAGAATATTATTTTCTGATATTAATCTGTTAAAAATAAAAATGAAAATAAATAAATATATATGTTGGATAACAATTACTTGATCAAAGCAATTAGAATAATAAAAGTGATAATATTATTAGTATTATATAATAATGATAATTAATAATGTCATATTTACATTGGAGTACGATTTTCTGTTATAAATCATTAAAAATAAAAATGAAACAAAGAAAGAGATATACCTTTATATAGATAAAGTGCACATATCATATTCAAGACAAAATATAGTTTTCAAACCATCTGGAACTTTTAAAACCATCTGTTAACTGTATATTCCAATCAAAAATATAGATGGTCCTTTTCAAATCTTAACAATTCAGCGACACAGTTTTGCTTACGTTTTAAGGATGATTGAATAATGTTGTTGTCGTAACTTGGCTTTTTCTGTAGAAAAACAAAAAGTTGTAATGAACACCATTATTATTTATCGTCAGAGTTGTAGATCGAATTGCTAAAACGCTAGTAAAACAAATTTCCAAGAGATTTCTTTATTAGTAACGTATATTATAAAACAATCTGTTCATAACAATGCATATATACTGACATTGTAAGGGAAATAACATACTTGTAGTTTGTGATGTAAAGGACTATATGCGGTATAAAGCGTTTTATGCCCCAAAATTCAAAGTTATGAATAGAGCTTTATAAATTTGCTTAAAGATAGGTTTACATATATCTAGTTCGGGTTTATAAAGATGAATTGTCTTATCGATGTCATAACAGAAATATATTTTTAAACTGGGCTAATTTTACAAACATTACGTATTTTAGCCAAAGTATTTCCTAACCAATTTTTGAAAAGGAAACATCGAGCACATGCTTGCACCAACACCATTTTTGATATGATATGCAAAATAATATATTACCATTCAGTGTATATTTCCCCTTATGTTTGCATTGGGAATCTGCGACGTTCAAATTTCTATGAATACACTTTGATAATTCATGCGCCATGTGCACAAATATAAACGTCTTCACATGTTTTGAGTAGATTTATTTTTGTAAGATTAAATGAAACGTTCAATCTTATAAAACCAATTTGATATGTTCTTTTGAAAAACAATCATTAAATTATATCTACTCCTTCATAAAGATTTTTCTCTACAAATTTTCTGGCACTATATTTTTTGTCGCGGAAGCCAACTAAATAACATGTTAACATGGCTGTTCCATGTATATTTCATATCCCTGACTGAGAACGTATATAATGGCTTTACAGCGACAATACACGCGCGGTAATCAATTTGTCTGCACCGCTTGGTGTGTTACAGGACCGACGACATCCAAAAATAAGCATTCAATGTTTAAATGAATAATAGTATATGTAAAAATGGTTTTGAAGCAACGTTGCGATCTATACCTGCTACTCTTGAAAAACTGATGAATTTTCCATCCTTTTGAGAAAATGCGGGACATGGCCCATTTACGTGACGTCATAAAAGCATGAGGAATGATCAATGTTGTAAAATTTTTAGATTTCTGTAATTAGCTTATTCAGGTTTATGTTTTAACAAAATATCTATATGATATGATGTTTTTTTCAAATTTAAAAAAATAATGGGGGCAGAAACTAGACTTTATCGAATATGGTTCTTTCAACGTGGAAACGTAAATTTCAAGTTTCAACACACACTTCTGATTTGTTGCTATGTAAAGATCTTTTTATATTTGTTTCCGATAAGAAGATCTTATAGATGACAGCTGCAGAACAAATTCCATCCTCAATTCAATATATTTTTCTATTTCGTGAAACCGTGTCTGCCTATATGAATGAGACTGTAGCGCCAAAAAGACATCCCGAAAAACAAGTTGACAGATCCCAAGATGCAACGAGGAATTCCATGAGTCTCCGCAAATATCTTCCCAACAAATACAAAGCAAATTCTGTAGTTTTGTCAGTGATTGTATACACTGGAATATATCACGAAGTTTGTTGTAAGTTAACACATTTAGAATATGAATTAACACGGATGGATTGATAACAAGACCCACGTCTGATTTTGATAAATTAACAATTGGACCAAAAAAGCTCAAAGAATCCATCGAAGCTTTTTTCATTCTTTCACTCAAAGAATACTTACCTATGATTTTAATGTATTGGTCGGCATTTGATGTGTGATTAAGCAAAATGTACAGATATACTTACCTAAATTGGTCAACATCATAATGATAATCCAATTAGAGCACAATATGAATTCCTTTAGCTGATCACCACAAAAGAAACATCTATTCATGATAATTAATCCTATTCTGCATATCGAAAACACAGATGCATGTACACCACGTGAAACCCATCTAACCAAAGAACTGGGTAAAACTAGTACCTGCTAATGCAACCTGCAGACTTGTGTTGTATATGTAACTTCGGACAAAGATCATTTACTTGTAACATATTGCATGTATTTTCACATCTTTATTCTTTAAAACCCCTTGCACAATTTTATTAGGTAATTAATTATGTAAAGCACAATTTTCAGCTTTAAGGTGGTATGGGACACCTACATATGGTGAGGTACTCCTTATTGAACGAAAAAAATAAAGCATAAAATATCATATTTTCCCCCAAAATAATGTTACCTAACAGCATAGTGCAATGGGTTAGAGCGTTAACAATGTGTCTGTAAGTAGAGAGTTTGAATCCTGCTGGGGCTTATCTTATTTTTACCTTAAGTTTCCAAAAAATTTTAAAACTTAATTTTTTGCCCATATATTCATTGTAAAAATTTTTAATTCTAAAACAGTGAAAGTTATTTTAGCATATAACTACATATAATATAAAATAACGCACTTTTATCCATATAAATATCGACATGTGTCTGAAACCACCTTTTAAAATCGTTAAAGCAGTCCTGCAGTGAAAATCATTGCGCAATATGACATTTATTTTGCATTGTTTACAATATTCTTTATTGCAATTAGATGTATATGCTTTCATTGTCATAAAAATATTCTGATTTTTATTTACCAGGTATCCATGGGTAGTGTGTGTGTGGGGGGGGGGGGGGGTTCAGAGTGATAATTGTGTTTGCAGGGGGGGGGGGGGGGGGTTGTAGCCCGAGGTTTAGTTTTGGTATAGGGGGTATGATTTAATTTTGTTTGTAGTAATTATATATACCATACTTTCTATGACATGAAACGTTTAGATTATTGATTAATTTAAAATTCACATGCAAAAAGTTCAACCTCAAATTGTACATAAAGGCAATATGTGTATTATGGGATGTGAACTCAGCATTTATGAAAATTATAATTTTTAAAAAGTACCGGAAATTGCATTTGGCCTTCTTTTTGACTAAGACTAGTACAAGAAAGTGTTATTTAGAGGCAAACACTTGGTGCGGGTATTACTGTAAGCATCTAGTTTTAGAATTGTGCATGCTCATATGTAGAGCCCTTGCGTTATCGAATCAACTGAGAGACAAAACCTCCATATGTAGGTGATGAAGGTATATTACTACATAAGTGGGGAAAGTTGACGATAGAAAAATTGAAGTATAAGAAAGAATAAAAATGGAAAAAATAGTTCTGTGTATGCATAGCGCTTACAATATGGCGACTGACATTCCATTTTTGTTTGACCATTAGACATACTGTCGTTAAACATTTTTATCGAAAAAGTTGAGAAAAAAAAATTATTTGAATATCTTCATGTCAAACGTGAACAATAAACAGTTAATAAAACAGAAACGACTATGTTCACAACCGATCATATAATGTATTAAACAAAACGGCAGTACATTCATTGCAACTTTCAAGGCTCTCGACTTACAAAATTATTTTATATCTGTTTCTCTTTTTTTCCAACACATCGACCATGCTTTTGCGTTGACAAAGATATTTACTATCTTAAAAAGCTTTCGAATATCACGACAACTATATCAAACTTGGAAAATTTCTGTCCATATCCGACAATATTTACATTCACTTTCTTTTCCCCTATTAAATTGCATTGATTGATTTGAGTGATATTTACGCATAACACAGAAGACCCAATCACCAATCTGGAGCGTATGAATACATTCTCTCTTCCTTCAGTATTTCTCGAAGAACATGACTGACACTCCTCGCGACTTCAAACCGGATAACGACCTGATATTATACTTACTTTGATAAATATTTCATTGATGTAAATATATTTTAACCGTTAAACGCAATGTATTCAATTGATAAATGTCTTAGTATAAAAAAATGAATTCATCAAATTACAGAATGATAAATAAAATTATGTTGCTATAATTTAAAATGCTGTGCTCTTTTTTTGTCAGCATAATTCGGCTGTTCCAGAGGCTCTTCCGTTCATTGCGCATTACTCGTTGAATAAGGCAGAGCTTTCTAAAAATAAATCATATTTGCGGAAAGGGAAAAAATGTTTAAAAAAAAAGTAAATATAAGCATTGAATCATTTTTTTTTTAAAGACGTGGTCTCATAACTGCAACGTAGTGTGCGAACAAATTTTCATAACGCAGTAGCGCACGTTATTCAATTTGTATGCACACACCGTTGCAGTTATGAAACCTCATCTTTCAAAAAATAATGATTCAATGCTTAAGTAAACGACATGAATTCATACATTTAAAATATTAGTCGCAATATTAGTTTCGATCGCTCATCAACTGCTACACGGTCAATACACACACACACACACACACACACACACACACACACACACACACACACACACACACACACACACACACATTTTCCAGTGTCTCTGTCTGTGATTTTGTACTATACAGTCCAATAAATTCAAAAGACGTATTGTTGGGGACGCAAGCGGGTTTGCATAATTAATATTATAATATTTAATCGTATAACTGCTGAAAATTATATAAATAAAGTAATAAGGAATCATCATTGGAATATTATGAGGTGATAATTTCGGTCGGGGCGTGATCAAATCTACCATAAAGACCTTCGGGCTTTATTGGATTTGATCACGCCCCGACCGAAATTATCACCTCATAACACTCAAAGAATGATTCCTTATTCCTTATATATGTATAACCCCTAACCCTGTACTAGTTCATAAGTCATTATCATTTTCATCATCATCTATAAGACATAGTGAATTCAAAAACACTGGAATTTACCACGTTTCATTCATATTCATGGTGTTTTATGTTCATTTGTTGAATTTGGATTGTGAAAGGACAAAGGTGTTTGGGTCATGTGAGAGTTGTATGATTGGTTGTTATTTTAGAAATAGTAGTGAATGAGTGGTTTTACAAGTTTTAGACTTAAGTGCGCATGCCTGCCGCCAAATTCCAAAACTAATTTACTTCACCCCAGACAGCCAAGAGAAAGGAAGAGTTCATCTCCTTCTCTAAATCATATTATCTATTTCATTATAGTGTTATTAAACAACTGTTATTTCGGTAAGTTTGTTTATCGCAGTTGCTAAAGTTAACTATAGTGGTAATTATTTGATTAAAACATTTAAATTAATTATATTAAAACATCTTGAAATATTTAAGGCGTGAATCTATGCTGTGTGAGTGGGTATTTTATTATATTAATTTCTGTAATAATTATTGTTACAGATCAGCATAATTCTGTAGATTGAAAAAATGTAATATACTAGATGATATCCCGCGCAAGCGTGGGAAATAATAATTGATATATTGATTCTTTAAAATTCTGTGTCCGAACTTTTTCTTAATTTTTTATCCTACCTTATTTTTTTTAAAATTGGAATTAAAAACAAATGACTGAATATTAAGAGGAGCGGGCGGGGATGAAAATCTTAACTAAATCCCCCCCCCCCCCCCCCCCGGAACAACGTCTCTGTTTTATGCTTACTTAATTTATTCATGTAGCCATAAAGTTGTCAACACAATCTGTTCATGGTTAACAACTTATAAGAAATTATAAGAATATTGTAAAGTTTACAAAGTATTCTTAGATGTACAAAAATGTACGAATTCTAAAAACGTGACTGCATGCATTTTTATTGTTATATCTTAAACTAAAGTTGTCTGATCCAAGCTGTCTTCCCGATGCATGTTAAATTTGTCCTATTTTGCCGCCTAAGCGTCAATTAGTCAACCTGCGTTCTTGGTAACCCCGTTTGGGAAAATTCGGGGATGTCGTTGACATCTGTAATCCCTTAAACCATATTCAAAATGTCAGTATATTCACTAAACATATTCAAAATGAAGAATAAAAACAACTTTAGTGTACCTTTCTTGATGTTTTAGTCCAAGAGGGTATATCCTTCCATAAACTGCTTTCCAGCAAACATTAATATCTGCAGTTTAGGATGAATCCCTATAGAATAAAGCTGATTCAATTTACATATATTTTTTTAAGTGATCACATTATATTCAACTTCTTGGCGAATATGCACATGTACATGTAGGGCAATTATTATATGCATGCTACCTGTCTGATCATAAATATTTGCCTTTACATTTTCAATAGTGTCAGAGGGTTCCACTGCCGCCTGGATGAGGTGTTTACCCGTCAATATTTCCGCAACCATTTGCATCATGGTGTAAGTATTTGGAAAAATTATGTTGACATTGTTAGTTATCAGTATGAAATTTTAAATAAAAAACAAACTAAAGTATTAGCAATTAAAATTCAAAAGTCAAATAAATTGTCTCTTGTTTTACTCATTCGCAAGGCTACGCTTGTTTCCCATTTAGTGACGCATGTTGTAATTTAAAATGTTCACTTTGTCAGATTTGTTTTTGCATTTGTAGTTATTGAATGAATAAGAAAGAGTTGAATACATTTTGCTGGTGATCAAGGTCTTCCTTTTCCATTGCAGACTTTTTAAATTTGTTTTAGAAAATTACTGGGGATTAAATTATGTAAGCAATAGTTTTTTAATGATATCATTCTTAATTCTTTTCACATAATTCGACAAAAATATATCACATGTGCTTGAAGCGTTGCTATATAAAATAAGAATGCGATTGCATATTATGTAAGAGGGCAGATGAAAAATTCATTGATTGGATGTGACTCAAAAAACTAGAGATGATTGAAAACCTATATGGATCAAAAGATGCTCACCAATATGTCTTTAACATTATATTTTTAACTCCATTATGCAAACAAAAATATAAACGAAAGAGCTTTTAACTACTTTTCTGATCTCCAAATGTGGTAAATAATGTTTAAATTTTTGTTTAGCAAAGTCTGTAGAAATCACATGATCGATAACCTTTCTTATAATGGTATTAAATCTTTAATCCTTTATTCTTTTACGCTCAATAGTCTAGTTTAAATGACTATTTGCAGCTACATATTCATATAATTTATATTTATAATAATGTTTATCTCATGCTACATAAAAATAGGTAGAAAAAAGGGCCAGATAGTCAAATGTTCAAGCCAAACGGCCCTCGCAGAAAATTGAAGGGTCGGCCCTTAATATTTTTCCAATATGTTTAGAATGGTAAAACCTACGTTGATATAGTTTGTTACAACGTCCGTATGAGGAATTGTTGGTTCATTCTTTGATATTTGTAGTACTTTTGCTAACTTTTTAAGGATATATAGTGATAGCTGGAGAGAACTAGAGACCAAGATAGATGTAAATACAAAGAATAAGATAGTATAGCTCAGGCTTTGGATACAGCGATCTTATAAGAAAAAATACTTAACATATAATATATCGCTTTAACTTTTTCTGATCAGCAGGGTTCTTTTTTTAAGTTTCATATGGAGTGTTTATGTTAATTTTTTTGGTGGTTTATTGTCAACGATTAAGGCCAAGATGTAGTAAATGATTCCAGAGTGTCTCTTTGGTGCCAGAAACATTAATACGTCATAAGTAATTTGATGAATCTTTTCTTTTTCGTATATTACGATTTTAAAGGAAATATGTGGTAAAATGAAAAAAACAATTCTTGACATTCTATATCAATCAAGAGAAAATAATCCCGACACCTATTATCAATTTGACATAATTTATAAAAGGAGGTCAAGAGCTTATTTAATACCGTTTTTAAGATTACAGAGACTGTAAGCATTCTAGATATATTTCATTAGTTAAATATGGACTAAACTCCGGAATTTGTTACTTATTTCCTCCATATTCCATAGAAAATGACAGTTTATAGCATGATTTTTCATTATGTTTACCAAACATTTAAGCTCCAATATACCCTATCATACAAAAAAGAAACCTATCGTTATGAACCATCACTGAAAGAATTCATATCTTGAATTTCATAAACTTGTAGCCACCTTTTATATACTTGATCTTGGGATCTTGACCAAAAATTTCAACTTCATACTTCATGAACTTTATAAACCAGATTAACAAAAATGAAAAGTGTTTTTTTCTTCTTTAAATTTACAGAAAAAAACCCAAAAACAAAAAATGGATGAATTTGTAAAATTTCGCTTTGTTGTTTGTTAGGGTTCTTTGTCCTTCTATTTACCCATGCATTTTTTGGTAAATGTTACACGAAAGGTTTAATATATATATCTTATTGCATTAAATAAATCAACGCTTTTGAAAATACGAGCTATTTATGTAGTTATATTTGGAGGACTATATGGGTGGCGTGTTGTGTGAAAAATGACAATAACAAACTGTCAACCATCTCAAAAATCCATAAAACGAAATACAAATTCAAAGCAGAGCAACACGGACCTCCAAAAAGATAGAGGTGGGATCAGGTGCCTAGGAGGACTAAGCATCCCCTGCTGACCAGTCACACCCGCCGTGTGCTCGTTGTCAAGATCATGAAAAACGGAAGAAACCGCAGGCAGTCCGGTGTATAAATGATGGTCTAATAAGTAGTAATGATAGCTTTAATATTGAAACATTGGTTCTAGGTCTCGAATTTTATACGTGATTTAGAAGAACATGCACCGTGTTTCGCTGTTTCTGTAATCATACATCTTATAAAAAAACGGATAAAGCTAACTAGAACTCAATTGATAAGTGTTTGTACAGCACGCAGTGATTGTTCGGTCTTATCATAACTCATTGTTTCACATGAAATAACTCTTACGGTGTTTTTCACAAAAAAAGGAGATAACTCATACTTTTACGATTGTTTCCCTTTAGATAAATAATAAAATAATATAAAAGGAAAACAAACGCCTGACAAAAGTTATTTAGTGTCTTCGTCCAGGTTAGCTAATAATAGATAAATGCTGTCACTACATATGTTATGTAGTTTAAATTTAAGGCATAAAAACTCTTTCAAATTTACAGAGGCAAATTGACCCGAAATTATTTTTTAAAGTAATATAATCATACATGTATAAGTTGGTTAACTTGTCCTTATTTGTACTGGAGTCAAATGTTTTCTGGAATATTCTTTCATAAATCAAAAATAGGGGGTTTTGTATTTATCCTTTGTATCGCATGCAAAACCCGGTGTTCAATAAATAAAAATCGCCTTTCTGTTCTATATAAAAACTGTGTCCTATATCGTATTCGTTATAGGTAAATAATGCCGTATTTTCCTGTATGTTTAGAAGCGCGAATTATAAACCGAACTCATGGTTTAAGATAATGATAAGTTTTGTATAAGCTGGGTGATATGTAACGGTTTTTAAACCATATCAAGAAGTAGGTTAATCATGGTATCCCCTGATCATATTTAAAATTTTAAAATAATTTAGGCATATTTCACCATTTTTGATCTTCATTAATATACCGGCATTTGAAAAAAAAAAAGATACACAGATTCAGAATAGCTGTTTACCTACCTCTCGAATGAGCAACTGTTTTTGATTTTTGTTTCAATTAGCCGGGTTCATCACAGTCGTTTAAATATTTTATGTATAAGCGGAAAAAATTCCTTAACTATTTATATGCAAAAGTTTCCCTGTCTCCGGTATCGGCGTTAGAGATAGTATACACCTTTTGCATTCGTTCAACTCGAGTACATATCTGGTACTAATGGCTGATGCATTTTTAAAGTTGTCTTAGTGTTAGCATTTTTTCATATTTGCCTGTACGACCTTGGTTTGTTTGTTATACACTGAAGTGCTATTCAATTTTACTTGACGTGGTTAACTTCATTTGATAATTTTTTTTTGCAATCAAGTAACAAAGGGGGAAGTAAGTTGTCGGTATAAACAAGTGAGGTCTGCAAAGCAAACTGTAAAGAAGAGTTTTGATTGAGACTAAAAGAATAGGGCGGAGCAAAAATAAGCATGGTAGACAAGTTATTTTGACAATAATTTGTTCACAGTCTTACATAATATTTTAATCAAATTTTTGATATTTTTGTTTGGCGTTCGTAGAATGATATTAAAGAAGTTTTTAAGTAAACTAGTCCTCGTCGCAGATTATTCAATACAAGTTTAAATTTTATTACTGAATTGTTGTACATTTTTGATAACATTGTGTTTTTGATCTATATCCAGTAAAACATTTAAATACACGCGGTAATCGGTAGTGTGTTTTTAAACAAAAATCAAACATCCCCGTACTTTGATAAAAAATTAAATGAGCTCTTGATATAAATCTTGCTTTATAAATGGTATTTCTTACCATATTAGAAAATGGTAAGAAACCGCTCACAAAATTGTATGCCAGTACATGCAATCAGCAGATATATGCCACTAAATATTTGATACCAATACACATTAATATGGCATTTTGGAAAATCCTAAACCTTTTTTTTAAATTGAAATGAAAAAATGACAATAACAAACCGTCAACCTTCTTTAAAAAGTTAATGTTTTAACAAGAGAAATAATCCCATCACATTCAACAAAAGTTGTCACCATTATGTTGCACATGGCATACTTTGTACATAGAAACAAGGAATCATTTTACAGAGTATAAATGCCATTTGAATTTAGACCACATTGTTATGTCTGGTGCAGAATTATTTTTACATCGTCAAGAATTGCTCAAACTTATGCGAAGGGAAGGGAGAAAACAATTAAAATTAAATAGCAACAATGCATTATAAGTGAACAAAGGTGAGCAAAGATTTTCGAAGATAATTTGAAAGGTGAGAATGAAAATAATAGAGTTCAACTGCGTTAAAATGGACGAGATATAAAGCCACCTCTAGAATGTACATCGCTTTTTGAAGATCATCGGTTCCTCTGAAATAAATGTCTCCCTCTAAAAGATACCTTTGCACCCAAAACATATTCAATTAATGGTAAAAAGTACAATTTTTCGGTTTTAAACGCACCCTCTATCGCTTCAATTGCAAAACTTATTAAACGAAAACATAATATGCTACGAGGATTTTGCATTGCAAACGTCTTATAGAGTACCCAGATTATAGGTTGTGCGAGGAATTGATAGAATATGTCAGATTGTTCAATTATTAATCTATGTAAGAAACTTATTTTCGTTCAAGTGAATTTTTTCAGGTGTAAAGAGGGAACACATAAACATCAAAGTACTGAGGTTCTGTCGGGAGTTTATCTTATTGATTATTATTTATTTTAAAATCAACGATATGTAATTTCTCATAACAAGTATATTTTTATGCTGTATTTACGTAATTACGCACATTAATTTAATAAGATGAATTATCGGGTTTTACCTACAATAATTCCGAGATATAGACGGAAAACTCCATATCAATCATGTTATGAAATATTTAAAGATAGAAATAACGCCATCAAACTCAACGATGCATACTATATCAGTAATAGAAATAATTCTTGAAAATTGTATCCAATCATTTTTTAACAAACAAATATTAGTCTAGTGTTCGCCAGTATTGGTTCTTTTCTTAAATTGGATAGTCTGCCCTTGATTCCAAACGCTACCGATGTAGAAAGGCTCTTTGGTAATAAATGACAGCGAATCAGTATTTTTGAACTATGGCATAGGAATAAATACGACTACAAAATATATTTAAATTTTTATACCATTTAAGATTTGACTATTTTCAAGGTATTCATAAATACGTTTCCTTGCTTAAAAAGCAATGCTTTTGAGTACATTACATCGAATTTATCGATTATCTTCAAGCACTAAGTCTTGATGATTTGTGCTTGGGTCCAAACACTGTTTTACTTCCGGTTTGCAAGAGTAACTGCATAGGAGAGTAAAAATCAGAGAACTTTTGTCAAATAATGATTTTTGAAATAGTTTCTCACTGAGAGGTTTGTGTATTTATTAAGAAAATCAACAAAACGTTGTGAAACAAGTAACATGGGATATACTATCTTTAACAATCGGGACTTTATTAAAAAAAGAAAAGTCATAAATTTGTTCTTCTAGGTACTCACATATTTTTTTTCTACACAAGCTCCTGTGATCTACTTTGTCTGCACACACTTTCGATAATATTCCATAAATAAATTGATTGATAGTTGAATAAAACCTAATTATGAATGAAAATGTAATTAAATATGATACAAATTACAATGTATTATACATGTATAGGGGCGTTAATTATTAAGAATTCAATAGCCATACATGTACATGCAGATCAAATATGTATAATGAAAATACTTTTGAATATTAACTCTCGATAATATGGGGTTATGAGTGGAAAGAGAGATATGACACAAAAAAGTAAATAATTTCCTGCTAAACTTGGACCTTAATATCAAAATGCATATACTTCCTGAATACCTTGATCTTAGGTGTATACTTAACCTGATCAAGAGTGGTTGGATAAACAAGATAACCTCAATACCTGAATCTTCAAATTGTGTGTGTTAAACAGGAATTAAAATGAAATAATTTCCCTTTACTGTCACTCAAAAATCTTTCTGTCGTGATTTAAAAGCAATTTTCACTTCCCAGTAACTACGAGAGAGAGAGAGAGAGAGAGAGAGAGAGAGAGAGAGAGAGAGAGAGAGAGAGAGAGCATTTTATTGACATTTCTTTGAGTATCATCCATAGGAATCATTCTAAAGAAATAACAAGTTAGATATAAAAATTATCATACTCTACGAAAACTTAAAAGAGACTTGTACAAACTTCTTCATTAATGACATTTCTTTTGTTTCGAAATTTGAAGCCTTGCTATAGCAAGTATTTTTAAGAAAATATTTCAAGCAATGTTTTGTCTTTCTGCTAATATAAATTATTAAGAAGCTTATTCCCACACAAAATGTGGATATATTGTATCCAACAGAAGTCTAACCCAATGACGTTTCAGTTTTGCATTTAGAGGCTTTGCCATCGACATAAATGTTGAATAGTTCATTTACTTTCCCATTGCTTGTTTCCCTTGGGTAAATGCAACATCAAATCAGTCCTAGGAACATAGGGAAGAACAAATCTCGTCACGAAGAAAACATCAAAAAATAAAATTTAGAGAACTCAAGTTAAAAACCAGTATTTTTTATATTTGCTATGATATATGCCTTACATACACATTACACAAGATCATAAATGCATATTACATATAAAAATATTTTGTTTCTCTGCTTATTATCTTTAGTGTATCTTAGATTCTTTTGTCGAATTTTTCCATGTAGAAATGTGTATTACTACATTAAAAAAGAATGAAACATAATTTATAAAAGTATATCTCTAAAGAATATGAAAAGCATGCATACCTTCATTGTTGAGTGATTGATTTCGTTTATCATTATCACTACAGTATAAAATACAGGAAATACTATCAGATATGAATTTATGATATGGTTTTACTTATATGCAAGCATTTTTACATATTGCTGATTCTTTAGAATTGTTTAGACTTTGGCCCCTGGGCGATTCTTGGGCCTCACAAGAGGTTTAGAGTTTGATGTAGGTTTATATCAGGTATATAAACAATTGTTTAGGATCTTTTTGAGAACTGCAATGTTCAACATGTGATATGACTATGGGGGGGGGGGTGGATTTTTATTTATACAGGATCTTCATGTATTATACCACTTTGTCCAGATATTTTTGTATTATGACTCCATTAAGCTGATTTTATCATGCCTATAGTTCCTCAGGTGAGCGATGTGACCCATGTTCCTCTTGTTTAACAGATAATTTGATACCCAAGAATTACACTGAATTTTGAAACATTTTAAATACTGTGCAACAATCAACATACATTATAAAATTAATACACTTTCATTTATATATAATTACTTAATTTAGCTGATCACATATGTTGGAAAAACAAATGTATGGGTTTTTAATGTAAGGACCTACGTTGTAAAATGTTTTATAAATTTCTGAAATAGGACATTCAACAGGTGTATGCATGTTTTTCGGGAAACAAGAATGACGCATTCGAGTTTCCATTTTGTTTCATATGAAAGTGTTGTATTATGTAATTTACGATTTTTTTCTTTTTGACATGTTTATGTATGCTGTTTGAAATGTTAACATCAGAGGGATGATAAAAATAATCAAAACAACATAGTTAACAAACTCTAAAACGATGTATAGTATAATTTAAATTAAGAAATCATTGATACATAACATATGTATTCTCGAATGATGTCTTAAAGTTAATTAAAAAAACATAAAAATAATTATTTAATCTCCGTGATTTCCTACATGTACATTTGAATAGTTATTCAAATGTACATGTAAGAATTTACGGAGATTAAATATTTTCTATATTTTCACGTTAATTAACACTTTGCCTGCTTTTGGTTTTATTTTTAAAATACAGTTTTATTTTGAGTTTTGATGACAAGTCCTCATCCTGATAAGATTTAACAAGAAAGAAAACGACAGAGCGGTCAAAAACCAAATAAGACCGCAAACTATTTTTGTTTTGAACTTATAAACTTTGAATTGAAAAAGATTGAGTTATTGCATTACGTAAAAAATCCACTCACGGATGGACGAAAAAAGATGTGTACATCAGCGTGATAGATATAATTATGCACATGTTTATCTCATGTGCAATGCATTTGTTAAATATCAAAGGATAGTAAAGGTATAATTTAAAAAAAAAATATTTGATTAAATCAAATATCAAAACACAGTAAATATATAACACCTTTGTTAATTAATAACAAACTTTGTTAGATGATTCCAAATACAAACATGTTTTCATTCTTAATACGTAGCGCAAAAAATAATATCTTATTAATAGCATTAAATTCTTTTGTTTTTTAAAGTGAAAACAATGCAAAAACCATTTGCCATTTATTTCACAAATGATACATTTTACTTTAAATATTTGTTTCAACTACATGATCTGAGTAAAGCTATGAGAGAGAGAGAGAGAGAGAGAGAGAGAGAGAGAGAAGAGAGAGAGAGAGAGAGAGAGAGAGAGAGAGAGAGAGAGAGAGAGATCATTTTTATTGACATTTCTTTGAGTATCATCCATAGGCAATCAATCTAAAGCAATAATTCATAAAGTAAAATACTGCACGGGAATCTTGTTTTTGCATTGTGTGTGTTATATAAGGACGAACATTGAGAAATGTTTTAGAAATTTCTGAAATTAGACATTTAACTGTATGTACATACATGTATGACAAGTGGGGATCTTGAATGCCATAAACGAAAGGGTATATTTTAAAACACAAAAATAATGCATTCTAGTTTCGTTTCTGTTTCTTTTAAAATTAGGGTATTATGTAACTTACAAATTTGTCTTTTAATATACTTGAAGTATATAGAATAAAGGGATGATGAAATGATCCAAAATAATAAAATCTAATTTAAAACAGTTGGGCAAACATTACTTTATATTATATAACTGTTTATATCAGTAAATAAATATGAATGCATATGATATCTGTTTTCTAATAATTGTTTTGATTAATAACATGAATAAATCATTGATTGAATAATCTCCATGATTTCTTACTTGTACATTTGAGGTATTTCTTAGCTGTAGTTCAGGTCAATAAAAACCTTCTTTTTAAATACATGTGCATGTGCATTTGTCAGATTTTAAATTTTTATCGATACATTTTCTGCATTTTGATGACAGTGCATCATGATCTAAATTAAAATTAATGAAATAACATTTTTGAATACGATATATTAGCTTTATATTTTGCTAGTCATTTATATATTGTGTATTTCCCGTATGTCAGATAAATATTGTTTATTATAATTAATCAAATTATTTTATTTTGCTCTTCAAATCTTTTCATTCCATTGCAAAATAGAATTAATATTTTAATAGATGAAGAGTGAATTAAAAAAATGTTTAACGAAATTAAGAAAGAATTGGCATTTAGAAATGGAATAGCGTATTATCTAAATTTGTCTTAAAAACACATGAACCATAAACCAATCAATACTCCAAACATGTATATTATTTATACACCATTTGATTTCCTACCTTGCGTTTTTCTGGGTTCTCTCAACGATAGAGCGTCGTCTTTGCCTTTCTATGATGATATCATAGATTGTGTTTATTGATACTTAATTTGTTTTTGAACGTTAAGGATTTTGTTTTCGAAAACAAGAAAGGGTGCATAATAAAACATTTAATTTTATTTTCTGTTTCCCATGAATTAGATGCCTGATTCTATTAGACGTTCTGTTTAATTTATTTTTTCTGAAAATTCAAAAAAAGAATTCTGAGTCTTTATTTCTTTAGCATTGATTTCGATAAGAAATATTTGAAGAACAAAAATATATGTTGTTTTAAAAACCTAAAATGTTTCCCATGTCTATGTACAATTAATCACATTTCTGTTTGTACTTAGAATAATCATTTTCTAGTTTGAATGTAGGCGTATCAATGACAGCTATGTAAACTGAGAAAGTGCAGAAAAAATGAAGAACAAAATGCCCCTTCACGGGTACATTTCCAATAGGTATTCATACTTATGAATATAAAACATTCACACTGAATTAATTTATTGCATGTTTTGTGTAATATAAGAACAAATAGTGAACAATACTTTAGAAATTTCTGAAATTAGACATTTAATGCAGGTGCATAGATATTTCCTTTAGAATGACACAAATAAAAGGGTATGTTTTTCGGAAAACAAGAAAAATACATTCTAGTTTCGTTTCTTTTTCCTTTTAAATGAGGGTATTATGTAAATACAATAAGTCTTTTTAGTATGGTTGAATGATATGTATACAGAGATGATGAAATTATCCAGAATTACAAAATCTAAAGCTATTAGGCAAGCATTATTTTATGTTATATAACTTTTCATAAATATGGATGCATATGATATCAATTTTCTAATAATTTCTTAATAAATAACATGAAAAAAACTTGATTGAATAATCTATGTGATTTCTTGCATATACATTCGCGTTATTCCTTAACTGGATTTTAGGTCAACAATTTATTTTATTAAATATATGTCAGCTTCAATAGTTCTCATGAATTTGTCTAATCCAAATTAAAGAAAAAACCCTTTTTTAAATATGATATATTGATATATATCTAAGATAGAAGAGAGAGAATTTCGAGGACATTTTTATGAGAGTGTTACTGAAAAGCTAAACAGAAAACGGAACGGAAAGTGGAACGGAACGGAAATATATTACCAGAGTAATTGAAATCACTTGAAATGGGTGTAAAATGGACTAGAAATGGTATCCTTAATAACAGTTGCTCATTTTACGTCATGGTAAAAAAATCGTTATCAATACGAAGGTTTTTGTTTATAAAATGTATATTCAATTTATATTCTATTATTTTTTTTCATTCTGCGCTCAACATAAGTGAATTTACTAAACTTAATTGCGATGAAATGTAGATAATAAAATTAACTCTGACTTTATATAACATTTTATTTCTTCTACAACATTAAATGTACTAACAGCTTAGCGCAGTTGTCGGATAAGGCATTGGATCTGTAAATCAGAAATTCAAAACCTATTGTGGATTTTATAACTGTCAGCTTCGTAACTAATTTCTAATATTTCTTATATACTTAAGTATCCTCAGTGTAACAATGTTAATGTAATAGGACTTTTTAACAACACCAAGAGTCGTAGGCGTAGTCATGGACATCGGTCTTGTAACAAACCAATTATACACGATGTTTCCTTTGATTCATTATTACCTTATGTAAATAAATATTTGGGTCTCCATTACATTCGCACCAAACTTTACTCTGTCCCTTAAACAATCTTCTTGGAAAAAGTCAAGGAAAAGCCGCTTTTTGATTTTTCTATACCGGAATACAGACTCGGGTCCATGATTCTGCTTACCATCGCCTCTTTAAACCTACCCAAACAGAAAATACTGCTCATGCACCACGTTATTTTTTCAAACTGCAGTATGCCAACAAGGGAATCGATGCCGTTAATATAAGTAATATTCTTAATCACAAAAATGTTCAGTCCTGCATTCCGCCATATTTCAAGATAAAGTCAACCCCTTGTATTTCCTACAATTATACTTCAACCATTGCTTCCAAACTCTTCAATTACAAACAAACTCAACAAGACCTTAATATCGAACATCTGAAAGATAATTCTCCAACGTGTTCATGTTCTTCTTCACCCTACAACTATAGTCCTACCGGACACGTCATTACTGGTGATGTTAATTTAGTTAACAACGAAGACTTAAGGTCACATATGATGAAAGGACCATTTTAGATAAGCCTAGATCCGTCACATGGCGTCGTAATTTTATACAAATCATGAATTCTGAATCGTGAATTACGGCAAGTGATGGGCAAGATTTTTAAAAAAGATGACCTTGATACCTTGTCAGAGTGGGTTAAAATCATCAGATATATATTAAAATCTCGTATTAAACGACTGAGAGGCCAAATGAAAATCATTTATCCTTCTGTCTTCAATAAAGCAGAAGTGAGAAAAGAACTAGATAGATTGCACGGTCGGTATGTACTGGTCCCTGTTGATAAGGCAGGTAACAACGATGTCTTTGTTTGTACGGCACATCATATTAATTGCATTTTCCAAGAAGTAGGTTTCAATTCTACATATGGTAATCCTACTTACACCCATAGCAGCCTTTCAAGCAGGAAATACTTCAAACTCGTAAATCGGTTTTGGATATCTTTAATTTCCCCAATAAACAAAATGAATTTGATTTACCTTATTTATACTGGATTCCAAAGCTTCACAAAAGTCCTTACATTCCAGTAAATGTTCTACCAAACCTCTTTCTTTACTCCTTACTAAAATTCTTACAGTACTGAAGGAGAAACCTAAAATGTTTCCCATGTCTATGTACAATTAATCACATTTCTGTTTGTACTTAGAATAATCATTTTCTAGTTTGAATGTAAGCGTATCAATGACAGCTATGTAAACTGAGAAAGTGCAGAAAAAATGAAGAACAAAATGCCCCTTCACGGGTACATTTCCAATAGGTATTCATACTTATGAATATAAAACATTCACACTGAATTAATTTATTGCATGTTTTGTGTAATATAAGAACAAATAGTGAACAATACTTTAGAAATTTCTGAAATTAGACATTTAATGCAGGTGCATAGATATTTCCTTTAGAATGACACAAATAAAAGGGTATGTTTTTCGGAAAACAAGAAAAATACATTCTAGTTTCGTTTCTTTTTCCTTTTAAATGAGGGTATTATGTAAATACAATAAGTCTTTTTAGTATGGTTGAATGATATGTATACAGAGATGATGAAATTATCCAGAATTACAAAATCTAAAGCTATTAGGCAAGCATTATTTTATGTTATATAACTTTTCATAAATATGGATGCATATGATATCAATTTTCTAATAATTTCTTAATAAATAACATGAAAAAAACTTGATTGAATAATCTATGTGATTTCTTGCATATACATTCGCGTTATTCCTTAACTGGATTTTAGGTCAACAATTTATTTTATTAAATATATGTCAGCTTCAATAGTTCTCATGAATTTGTCTAATCCAAATTAAAGAAAAAACCCTTTTTTAAATATGATATATTGATATATATCTAAGATAGAAGAGAGAGAATTTCGAGGACATTTTTATGAGAGTGTTACTGAAAAGCTAAACAGAAAACGGAACGGAAAGTGGAACGGAACGGAAATATATTACCAGAGTAATTGAAATCACTTGAAATGGGTGTAAAATGGACTAGAAATGGTATCCTTAATAACAGTTGCTCATTTTACGTCATGGTAAAAAAATCGTTATCAATACGAAGGTTTTTGTTTATAAAATGTATATTCAATTTATATTCTATTATTTTTTTTCATTCTGCGCTCAACATAAGTGAATTTACTAAACTTAATTGCGATGAAATGTAGATAATAAAATTAACTCTGACTTTATATAACATTTTATTTCTTCTACAACATTAAATGTACTAACAGCTTAGCGCAGTTGTCGGATAAGGCATTGGATCTGTAAATCAGAAATTCAAAACCTATTGTGGATTTTATAACTGTCAGCTTCGTAACTAATTTCTAATATTTCTTATATAATTAAGTATCCTCAGTGTAACAATGTTAATGTAATAGGACTTTTTAACAACACCAAGAGTCGTAGGCGTAGTCATGGACATCGGTCTTGTAACAAACCAATTATACACGATGTTTCCTTTGATTCATTATTACCTTATGTAAATAAATATTTGGGTCTCCATTACATTCGCACCAAACTTTACTCTGTCCCTTAAACAATCTTCTTGGAAAAAGTCAAGGAAAAGCCGCTTTTTGATTTTTCTATACCGGAACCCAGACTCGGGTCCATGATTCTGCTTACCATCGCCTCTTTAAACCTACCCAAACAGAAAATACTGCTCATGCACCACGTTATTTTTTCAAACTGCAGTATGCCAACAAGGGAATCGATGCCGTTGATATAAGTAATATTCTTAATCACAAAAATGTTCAGACCTGCATTCCGCCATATTTCAAGATAAAGTCAACCCCTTGTATTTCCTACAATTATACTTCAACCATTGCTTCCAAACTCTTCAATTACAAACAAACTCAACAAGACCTTAATATCGAACATCTGAAAGATAATTCTCCAACGTGTTCATGTTCTTCTTCACCCTACAACTATAGTCCTACCGGACACGTCATTACTGGTGATGTTAATTTAGTTAACAACGAAGACTTAAGGTCACATATGATGAAAGGACCATTTTAGATAAGCCTAGATCCGTCACATGGCGTCGTAATTTTATACAAATCATGAATTCTGAATCGTGAATTACGGCAAGTGATGGGCAAGATTTTTAAAAAAGATGACCTTGATACCTTGTCAGAGTGGGTTAAAATCATCAGATATATATTAAAATCTCGTATTAAACGACTGAGAGGCCAAATGAAAATCATTTATCCTTCTGTCTTCAATAAAGCAGAAGTGAGAAAAGAACTAGATAGATTGCACGGTCGGTATGTACTGGTCCCTGTTGATAAGGCAGGTAACAACGATGTCTTTGTTTGTACGGCACATTATATTAATTGCATTTTCCAAGAAGTAGGTTTCAATTCTACATATGGTAATCCTACTTACACCCATAGCAGCCTTTCAAGCAGGAAATACTTCAAACTCGTAAATCGGTTTTGGATATCTTTAATTTCCCCAATAAACAAAATGAATTCGATTTACCTTATTTATACTGGATTCCAAAGCTTCACAAAAGTCCTTACATTCCAGTAAATGTTCTACCAAACCTCTTTCTTTACTCCTTACTAAAATTCTTACAGTACTGAAGGAGAAACCTAAAATGTTTCCCATGTCTATGTACAATTAATCACATTTCTGTTTGTACTTAGAATAATCATTTTCTAGTTTGAATGTAAGCGTATCAATGACAGCTATGTAAACTGAGAAAGTGCAGAAAAAATGAAGAACAAAATGCCCCTTCACGGGTACATTTCCAATAGGTATTCATACTTATGAATATAAAACATTCACACTGAATTAATTTATTGCATGTTTTGTGTAATATAAGAACAAATAGTGAACAATACTTTAGAAATTTCTGAAATTAGACATTTAATGCAGGTGCATAGATATTTCCTTTAGAATGACACAAATAAAAGGGTATGTTTTTCGGAAAACAAGAAAAATACATTCTAGTTTCGTTTCTTTTTCCTTTTAAATGAGGGTATTATGTAAATACAATAAGTCTTTTTAGTATGGTTGAATGATATGTATACAGAGATGATGAAATTATCCAGAATTACAAAATCTAAAGCTATTAGGCAAGCATTATTTTATGTTATATAACTTTTCATAAATATGGATGCATATGATATCAATTTTCTAATAATTTCTTAATAAATAACATGAAAAAAACTTGATTGAATAGTCTATGTGATTTCTTGCATATACATTCGCGTTATTCCTTAACTGGATTTTAGGTCAACAATTTATTTTATTAAATATATGTCAGCTTCAATAGTTCTCATGAATTTGTCTAATCCAAATTAAAGAAAAAACCCTTTTTTAAATATGATATATTGATATATATCTAAGATAGAAGAGAGAGAATTTCGAGGACATTTTTATGAGAGTGTTACTGAAAAGCTAAACAGAAAACGGAACGGAAAGTGGAACGGAACGGAAATATATTACCAGAGTAATTGAAATCACTTGAAATGGGTGTAAAATGGACTAGAAATGGTATCCTTAATAACAGTTGCTCATTTTACGTCATGGTAAAAAAATCGTTATCAATACGAAGGTTTTTGTTTATAAAATGTATATTCAATTTATATTCTATTATTTTTTTTCATTCTGCGCTCAACATAAGTGAATTTACTAAACTTAATTGCGATGAAATGTAGATAATAAAATTAACTCTGACTTTATATAACATTTTATTTCTTCTACAACATTAAATGTACTAACAGCTTAGCGCAGTTGTCGGATAAGGCATTGGATCTGTAAATCAGAAATTCAAAACCTATTGTGGATTTTATAACTGTCAGCTTCGTAACTAATTTCTAATATTTCTTATATACTTAAGTATCCTCAGTGTAACAATGTTAATGTAATAGGACTTTTTAACAACACCAAGAGTCGTAGGCGTAGTCATGGACATCGGTCTTGTAACAAACCAATTATACACGATGTTTCCTTTGATTCATTATTACCTTATGTAAATAAATATTTGGGTCTCCATTACATTCGCACCAAACTTTACTCTGTCCCTTAAACAATCTTCTTGGAAAAAGTCAAGGAAAAGCCGCTTTTTGATTTTTCTATACCGGAACCCAGACTCGGGTCCATGATTCTGCTTACCATCGCCTCTTTAAACCTACCCAAACAGAAAATACTGCTCATGCACCACGTTATTTTTTCAAACTGCAGTATGCCAACAAGGGAATCGATGCCGTTGATATAAGTAATATTCTTAATCACAAAAATGTTCAGTCCTGCATTCCGCCATATTTCAAGATAAAGTCAACCCCTTGTATTTCCTACAATTATACTTCAACCATTGCTTCCAAACTCTTCAATTACAAACAAACTCAACAAGACCTTAATATCGAACATCTGAAAGATAATTCTCCAACGTGTTCATGTTCTTCTTCACCCTACAACTATAGTCCTACCGGACACGTCATTACTGGTGATGTTAATTTAGTTAACAACGAAGACCTAAGGTCACATATGATGAAAGGACCATTTTAGAGAGCCTAGATCCGTCACATGGCGTCGTAATTTTATACAAATCATGAATTCTGAATCGTGAATTACGGCAAGTGATGGGCAAGATTTTAAAAAAAGATGACCTTGATACCTTGTCAGAGTGGGTTAAAATCATCAGATATATATTAAAATCTCGTATTAAACGACTGAGAGGCCAAATGAAAATCATTTATCCTTCTGTCTTCAATAAAGCAGAAGTGAGAAAAGAACTAGATAGATTGCACGGTCGGTATGTACTGGTCCCTGTTGATAAGGCAGGTAACAACGATGTCTTTGTTTGTACGGCACATTATATTAATTGCATTTTCCAAGAAGTAGGTTTCAATTCTACATATGGTAATCCTACTTACACCCATAGCAGCCTTTCAAGCAGGAAATACTTCAAACTCGTAAATCGGTTTTGGATATCTTTAATTTCCCCAATAAACAAAATGAATTCGATTTACCTTATTTATACTGGATTCCAAAGCTTCACAAAAGTCCTTACATTCCAGTAAATGTTCTACCAAACCTCTTTCTTTACTCCTTACTAAAATTCTTACAGTACTGAAGGAGAAACTTCAAGAGTACTGTACAACAATATACTCCAGAAGCGGTGTGAATCAGATGTGGATACAAAAAAAATCTAAAGAATTATTAGAAACTTTGAGGTCACAAAATCTTACCAAAATCAATAACATCAGAACGTACGATTTTCCAACGCTTTATACAACTATTCCCCCATGACAAATTAAAATCTAGGCTTTTTGATATCATAGACAGTTGTTTCTTCAATAAAAATGGAAGTCGTAAAAATGCTTACCTTGTCATTGGAAATCTAAATAATTATTTTGTTAAAAACCATTCTGATTGCACACACAAGTACTCTGAAGTTGACATAAAAAAAAAGATGCTTGAATTTCTGATTGACAACATCTATGTAGTTTTTTGAGACCAGATCTTCCAACAATCAGTCGGAATCCCCATGGGCAGAAATTGTGCTCCTCTATTGGCTGACTTATTTTTATATTCTTATGAAGCAGAATTCATTCAAAAGCTTGTCCAAGAAAAGAATAAAGCTCTCGTTGTGTCCTTCAACTCGATATTTAGATATATTGATGGTGTTTTATCCATAAACAACTGTTACTTTCACTCATATGTTAACTCAATATATCCCATCGAACTTGAAATAAAAGATACCACAGATTCTGAAACATCTGTTTCATATTTGGATATTTTACTGGAAAAAAACGTTAATGGTAACCTAAAAACAAAACTATATGATAAACGTGATGATTTTATTTTTTTCATAGTCAACTTCCCTTACTTATGCAGCAACATACCATCATCACCTGCTTATGGGGTTTATGTCTCTCAGCTTATTCGTTATGCAAGAGCATGCTCGACAATCAATTGTCGATCAATTTATTAAACGAAGCAAACTACTAACAAACAAGTTGTTGGAACAAGAATATCAAGAACTTCGATTAAAATCTTCTTTACGCAAGTTTTATGGTCGATACAATGACCTTGTCAGCAAGTACAGTATTTCATTAAGACACATGCTGACTGACGTTTTTCATACTGTAAGACCATTATTTATGCACCGGACTGACTACGGTTTCTTCTGTTTTTCATGATGTTGGCAATGAGCACACGGCGGGTGCGACCGGTCAGCAGGGGATGCTTACTCCTCCTAGGCACCTGATCCTACCTCTATCTTTTTAGAGGTCCGTGTTGCTCTGCTTTGAATCTGTATTTCGTTTTGTGGATTTTTGAGATGGTTGACAGTTTTCTATTGTAATTTTTCATACTCTCATCATGGAAATCTCTTGATCAAAGTGATCCATCTTAGTTTAATGTTGTTGTTTTTTTCAAAGAGCACGTGTACATGGCTAGAAAAATTAACTCATAAAGATAATCTTTCAAGGTAAAAAACAATTAAGACAATCTATGTTTACTTACCTTAATAAAGTATATATCATGAAACAAGATTTTCTGTTTTCTTTTCCGTTCCGCTTTCCATTTCGTTCCGCTTTGAATTCCGTGTTCCATTCCGTTTTTTAGCAACATCGTTTTTTATGAATATCATACCAAAGACAATCAATCTAAAGCAATTACTTATTGATAACATATATACCGCATGGTACCTTGTATGAACAAGTCTTCTTTGTACAATTTAAAGAGTGATTGTTTATTATGACTACGGATGGCAGTATATAACTGGTTAATCGATTACTCGGTTGGAACGATGGAAATCGGTTACAAGATTAATAATAAGTTAGTCGTTTAGAAAATAAAAATAATGTTTATTTTAAAGCAACTTCAAAATAAATCTTATTTTTCAGTCTTTCGAGACTTTCATTTATTTAAGTTGAATTGGAGACCGTTAAGACCCCAATGCTGAGCTCTGGGAGGAAAAATTTGTCAGTAGCTAGGTTTTAAATATATTGCTTATTAAAACAACATGTCACTGCTTTGTCTTCAGCTTTTCATAAATCGTTATTGAATGATAATAATATCACTGTTGACTACCGTTACGTTATTTTACCTACGTTTACTGTGTTTATTTTACTATTCTCCTTTAGTTGTAACACGACATCAATTTATAACATAGAAAATACAATTGTCTTAAACTGGTACACATACGTTACTACTAACCAAAAAGGATAATCATTTCAAACGGAGATCTATAGCTTGTCACGGGCCGATTTTGTTTTGAAAAGTCGAACTCACTGCGAAATTGAGAGAGAGAGAGAGAGAGAGAGAGAGAGAGAGAGAGAGAGAGAGAGAGAGAGAGAGAGAGAGAGAGAGATTCTAACTTTACAAAAAATTCTAACAAAATACATTCCACAGACTTGCTCCACTTTAAACCATCCATTACTTTTGGATAGAATTGATCGGTCTTTAAAATGTAATCTGTGTTTATTTTGATTAAACCTGTAAAGGATAAATATTTTTTTTCTTTTGTTCCTGGTTGTTGCTTGACTTTTATTTTTTTTTCTTGCGTTTCATTTTGATTTTTAATTTGTTTATATTTGCATGCTAAATATACGTTGTATATGTAGGTGTAGGTGTATGTAGGTGTATAATATCCCATTTTTTTTTTTTGGACAATATGCAATAACCACATAATTTTTTAACTGTTCATTTTATTTATTACAAAATGACAAGGTTGTAACTTTCATATCAATATAAGATTTAATTTCCTCCCTACTTAAACTTACTGTTAGCTGCAGGTCTGTAGCTCCCGATCTGAAAACAAATCTGATGGACGATCTGTGAACTACATTGCCACCCATTGAAAAAATTGTGTATTTATTGTGTACAAAAACGTGCGCTAGTTTTGGATTAATAAACCTTATTTATACGCAAGGTCTGTGAAAACAATTAGTACCATTAAATTCTTCATGAAATTTACTACTGCTTTACTTGGCTTAGACTTTCTACGGAACAAGCTACCGACCTCGGAAAATAAAGTATGTTAAATTTACATCGAGATAGAGAGCCGCTATTTTTACATGTAAACAAACTGCACCACTTCACTTTACGGGGCTGGTGATTGTGTTTAAAAGACTATCAGATGCAGCTAAAGAGACGATAACAGTAGTAAATTTCATGAAGAATTTAATGGTACTAATTGTTTTCACAGTATTTACGTATAAATAAGGTTAATCGGTCAAAACCTAGCGCACGTTTTTCTGCGCAATAAATATACATTTTTATCAATGGGTGGCACTGTAGCCCCCAGGTCGTCTATCCAAATTTGTTTTCAAACCGGGAGTTACAGACCTGCAGCTAACTTATTGTATGTAAAATTAGCTTGGATCATAATGACAGTTAAGTATGGAACTTGCTTGTGTATTTATCATATTTTTATCTAAGAAAAAACAACAACTAATCATCTGAGGGATGACACAGTTTACACTGAAATAGCGAGTACACGCAGTACATATGTTTGATCCACCTCTAAATTTATCGCGGGAAAAATTGCGCGAGATCACTGTGACGTCAAACATAAAATTTACTTTGCTTTGTTTACGCATCTCGACACAATACGAAAGTATGGAAGAGTGCAAAAAATCTCTTGATTCTCACCAAGCTCTTGCGATACTCAAACCGTGTCTTCAAACCTCAAGGAACCGTAAATTACGAGTTGAATGTCAACCATATTTGGCATAGCACTACGGGAGCTAAAAGGCATGATGGGATGCTGCGAAAAAATGTTTCTTAATCAATCTGTAGGTTTAGCTCGTTCTTTTTCACGCGCACTGGTTCTTAAAGCTCGCTTCGCTCGCGGCGCGCTGCGCTTGCTATAATTTTATGATTTTTCAATCAAATACAAATGAAAACTTTAATTATCACCATAGAAAACATAAAGGATACAAGATCAAAAGTTTTAAAATACATTTTCTTTTCTTCGATGTTTAATTTATTTAGTCAGCGCTGATTATAAAAATATATATTGTTTCTGACATGCCAGGACCTTTCAGTTTATTGGTTTAACCTTAACAAAGCAGATGTCGGTAAAATTATCATATTTATAAAGGAAAAAATATAGAAACCTAATACTCAAAGAAACGATTTTTCTAATGATTAAATGTTTTTTTTCAATATAGTAGTTACATATTTTGCCAGTCATTTTTATATTATTTGTATTTCCAAAAATGAGAGATATAATGTCAGATAAACATTATTTATCATAATTAATCAAATTATATGTAATTGTTTTCTCTTGAAAAAAAGTATTGATATTCTACATTTGGAAAAGTAAATACAGAAAGAATAATGTTTAAAGAAAGGACTAAAATTTGCCTTTCAGGGTTAAACATAAGTTAATTTTGATGTGTCTTTCGTCTTGGCAAGTCGTTAAATACCATTGCGAGCCATGTAAAGAAAAATTCTAAATGAATAATGATTGACATTATGAAAGGACTTGTCTTATTCTCCTATTACTGTATTACAAATTAAAGTTACATGTAGTGGTACATTATAGAGATTAACTCAGTACAGTAATAAAACAGTTTTTATTTATTCTGATCGTCAAAATGAAGTACTAGTATAGTATTCTTTCGAACAAAGTAACTGATCATGATTTAACCCTACCATAGTTTTGTTGCTTTTTTAAAAATAATTTAGGTACTTTTTTCTAATAAATAATGTCATGTATTTCAATTTGAAATTGAATTTTTAATACCGATATAAGATGATGTATGGTTTTATAATGAAGAATAGATAAATTATAATAATTCAAACTTCTTTTTAAAGCATACCTAAATGAAATGTAGTTTAATGATGACATGTGGTGATAACGAACAGTGTTCAAATTCAAAAGTCCAAAGGAAAATTACAAAACAGGAGCAGAGCAAACACGGACCTCTTAAAAAAAAATAAATAGAGGTAGGATAAGGAGCAATGGTGGAGTGAACATCCTCTGCTGACCGGTCACGCCCGCCCTGTGCTCTTTGTCTTAATCAGGGAAGAAAACGGAAAAGTCCGTAGACAATTCAGTAATTAATTATGGTCTAACAATTAGTATGAAAAACGTCAGTCAGCATGCGACCCAGTGGAAGATTGTATTTTTTGACAAGGTCGTTGTATCGACCATAGAGATTACGAAAAGATGACTTCAAAAGACTGTTGATAGTCATGTTTTATCAACTTGTTTGTCTGTAGCGTGCCTCGCCTTAGAAACTGTTCATACGAAGAGCATGACATTGCGTATTGAATGTTAGATTTCTTGTTTAACAGAATCTGAAAGCATATGATTTAAAGATGTGTGAATGTTGATACATTTAATATATCATTTATCCTTGTACATCTATACAATGTACATACTTGATTCCGCCAATTTATCACGATAACCTTCAACTGTCTGACAACCATAAGTATTTTAGTCACATTTGAATATTTTCAGTGTTTAGAATTGATAAGATTATATATTTTAAAGTTAAAATAATCTAAATAACATTCTTGAAAAACAAAATTTTCTGAGCAAATGTTTACTGTTTTATAAATTTATTCTAATGCAATCAATACTTGTACTTGTACTTTTAAGGTATTTTTAAAGGTCATATGAAACGATATCCTAAGCATATTGAGTTATGTACGGGAATGAGTTCATAAGAGCCTATTTAATAAGACTGGCATTGGGTTTTTTTTGACATTTTATACAAGCGCCACAGTCGATCCAAATCACTCAATCGGGAAAAGGAACATCGTCTTACGCGACTTACCTCCCTTGCTTATGACGTCAGTAAGACCCAATCGCTCTTTAAAGCTCTGTAGTGAATACAAATATCCATGTCATTTTGCAATATATTATAAGAAAAAAAAAACTATTTTATATAAAAAATTACATGAGTAGATTATACAATAATCAACTACGGTAGGATATTTTTTCTCAAGAAATTAAATCGTAGATGCGTTTATTTTTTTTTTTATTTGATAGCGTGTTCATATTCAGTTTAGAGACTCGAGAATAGCTGATTTTCGTCATATAGATCTACATGCAAATACATGCATGTTTATATGCTTTGTTTCAATCAGTTTTAATGAAATTGTCAACTTCAAAGATAACTGATCGGGGTTTTTTCCCACATTTGCACGTTCATGCAATTCGTAATAGGTTTTATTTTTTCTAAACAGCTTATAAGCAAAATGCTGCCTCATTCGCTTCACGGTTAAAATTTGTTTCGTTTTCAGATTGACAAATATGTTACCATTTAATTTAATCAATTTTAGTAGAAGAGAAATTTCTTCAAATGTGTTGATTTTGAAACGTGTAGTATAGTATGTGGTGTTTTAATTTTATAACGTGTATGTGCGGTGTTTACTCACAGATCCCTTCTATCTCCCTTTCTTCCGTAATTCTTTCCTTCGTTCTTTTATCATTATTGATGCTTGTTCTGAATAAAATATGTTGATTATCTACACATTCTTTCACATGTATTTTATCAATCAACCGATTTATTTTACAGGTATGTTTTTTTTAAATCCTTATATGCCATATTTCCGCGATCTAATTTTATAAAACGTTAAAACACATGTACACAAAGTATTTTCCAAAGATATTGCTACATATCCATAAGTCTGAAATTTACAGGCCTGATTAAATAGATCTGATTAATCAAATAAAATTTAAGAATAATTTGCGGCATTTTAAAGCCGCTTTTGAATAAAAACTACACAATGCCTCAAATATTTTCATTGGCCTGCCTTAAACCTTTTCATGTGACAAAAAATAGAATTAAAATGCATCAATTCTATTTAAATGTAGCTCAATCATTAAACGTATCGAAGAAGAAAAGGATGTTTCTGGTTTAAAAGGTTTAAGATTATTCTTTAATGGTGGAGCATTTTCTTTTCCTAGATTTTCACTGCAGTACCCGATATTCATCATGATTTTACTCTGGTGAAAAGCTGATAGTTTTATTCATTAACGACCAATTAAAACTAAGCCATCTATACTACGAAATCAGATGAATTTATCTGAAAAGAAAGACATGTTCATATATGCAAAAATAGCTAAAATTAAATCAATAAACTATGTAAACTTACACTAGTTCTAATGCATTGTTTACATCAGTGGGTCTGTGTGACGTCCTAAATCTACAAAATCAAGAACGATAAGCGGGGAAGATTTTTTTCAGGTTCTGAGTTTTCACGGTTATTTTTCAGTAATGCAAAGGCAAAAAATCTTTATACACGTATTTGAACATTCATTTATACCAAGCTTTATATTTATGAAAGAAAATCATAGTGTTAAAAATCGTTTCATATGACCTTTAATAAAGTTCATATAAATGGAAAAGCGTGTTATTTTGTCTTTAAAACACATCAACCGTAGACCAATAAATACTCTAGACGTATATTATTTATATATTTGATACCCTACCGCTACGCTCTTCTTGGTTCTCTGAAGAATCGAAAGTTTTCTTTGCCTTCCTATAATGATATCATAGATTATGTTTATTGACACTTCATTTATTTTTAAAACTAAGGATTTATTTTTAGAAATATACTTTGGTTATCTTATTAAGTAATTTTATTGGTAGTCTTTATGTTCTTTGTGCTATTTGTCACATCATAAAATGCTTTCATAAGTGCAATTTGAATTTTTTTTTCAAAAATCAAAAAAGTCTGCGGTATAAAACACTCTATTATATTTTCTGTTTTCTATAAAATGAATGTTTGGTTTTATTAGACGTTCCTTTTTTAAGGAATAAATTCATTATTTATTAGTTTTATACGATATAAAATGGTTTGGGGCAGATTACGCTTTATAAACCGCGAAGCGTTAATGTTTCCAAATCAATTTATATCGTATAAAACTAATAAATATTAAATTCATTACTTATAATTTGATTTAATCTATTGCTATCAATTGCTGATAAAAACGGTCATTTGACCATCAAATTGTACTAAGTTCAAACGTAACGTCAGGCGGATTGATACGTTTTTTGACGTTAGTCATACTATGACGTAGGCAACATTCTTTATACGATATAAAATAATTTTTCAGCCAATCAGAAAGCGCGTTACAACCAGAATTAAATTATTTAAAAATAAAGTTTTTTTAAAAATTCAAAAAGTTCTTGCAAATGTTGTGTCTCTATAGTGTTAATTTCGATAAAGAATATTTTAAGAGCAAACATATAAGTTCTTTCCAAAATCTAAGGATTTATCCATATTTAAATACAATTAAACACATTACTTTTTATACTTTAAGTTAGTTTCTGTCAATGACAGTTAAGAAATTGAAGTATTCTAGATTTAACTAAAACGCCCCTTCACATGTAGATTCCCAATTTTCATGATCCTGAACATAAAGCATTAATGGATACTTAATAACACTGCTACTGTAGATTGTTTATGGCAATAGCGTAGACGTGATATTGTAATGTGATTTGCCATTATTTATTAAATTTTAGATGTTTACATTTTTATGTCAGAGCGGCAGTCGTATTATTAACATTATTAGTGAAATTTAGTTTTATTTTGTATTAATTTCACGTTGTGTTGGCTTTATTTCAATCTAGATTAGTTTAAATTTGAAATATAGCAATCTCGTCTTAATTTTGAATTAAATAATTTGTTTCATTTTCACGAATAAATAATAAGTTTCCTTAGTTCTTAAAAGTGACATATATGTATTCAATTATTCCAGATATACCCATTTTATTTCATTGTAGTTTAAATACATTGCAATATGATTTTTCCTTTGTTTTTTTTTTATGTCTTTCGCACTCTTTTGACATGTTTATAGTGTATACTAGTATTTGTTATCAACTGCATATTTAAGGTATGATATAGATAACGTTTCATTTGCAGTTTTGTTTGTCCTATACATTCTAATCTACCCTTTTAATATATAACCTATGAAATATATTTTAGAGTATTATTATAATTTTATTCAATATTGCTTATTTTAAGTTATCATTTAGTAAGACCAACCATTTAGTATTTTCTGACAATCTTACTATTCTTGTATCAACCTTGTAACTTTTTGCAGATTTTCTGGCGCTAATCTTTTTTTATTTTCTCTCTGTATTTCATGGAATTAAATTGTCCAATGATTACACATTAGGTCAACAGTTAATATTACGTCATATTTCATCAAACTATTTCGTTTTGACTTGCAAAACAGTATAACTGCGATTACTGTGAACTGGTCTATAAGGTATATATTTCTATGTATAAATGCACAATTATACAGAAAAAGCTATATGTGGGAATTAAAAACATCTATTATATAATAGCTTTAATAAGTTTATGTTAAGGAAATGTCTAACAATGACAGGCAAAGGGCGGTATTCTAAAATGAATATGTATTTGACTGCATTAATATTACCATTAACCATGTATAGGGTGCCTACCCCTTGGTAAGTGATGCATCCCAACACCATTACCGAAAGCCTTCTCTGCCGAGGGAGGCACATTCACTGCAGCCAGACTCTTCAGATGTTATCCACACTCTATTATTTTCTCCTAAAACTACCTCACTCTCATCAGAAAATATGACAGTGTTCCAATAATTATTCACTGTTAGTTTTTTTTCTCTAAACACCGGGCAACACGCCTCTTCCTGTTGATTCTAAAATCAACCATTTTCAACCCTAAGAACTCGTCGGTTAAAATCGTGATCATGCAAAAATCTTTTCGTGGATAAACAGATAAGCATCTCTGCTTTCATTAAATTCACAAGTAATAGTTTTTGATAGTCCTAATTACCCAGTTCTGATAGCGTTTTGACAGCATCCGAGGACTTCCTTTTCTTTTCATCAATTTATTTTCTTTAGTTAACTCAGATATTTGTAATATATTCACAATTACCGATGTGTTTGACCCTCTAATTGTATATCCATAATTAATTTTTTGACATCATCTGATATTTCTGCCGATTTCCTTCCCATCCTAATTACAGTTCGTTTGCATAAGATTCCAGAATAGACTGCAACAGATAAAATTTTACTGATATTACATCACTTGTACTGTTAAGACAACTCTGTAAATATTTAAATGTCAACACGCAACAAAAATAGATCCGACTAGTAGAAAAAAAAATTATTCTTTCCCGGGTTTTTGCTTCCATGATATTTTGACAATATTGTCAGTGCAAATAGGATTTTTTTTTTTATTAAAATGAAGATATTTCTAAGGTTTAAAAAAATTCCACACGAAATTACCGTAACTGGACCGCTTTCTGTTGCTATGTTATGAGACGATTTCTCAAGTCTAAGGGATTTTTCAATGTTAATTTCGGCCATTGCAGTCAAGCGTACCAGGGAGTGGTTATTATTTTAAATGCGTCTCGAAATAAATCGCAAAAATAAATAAAATATTTTATTTAAACTTTGCATTTGTAATTGATAATTTAGCTGTTTGATGATGTTGTAAACTACCATTAAGGACAATTTAAGGTCTGGAAAATATAAAATTTTATCCAAGTGTGACGCGGTACAACCAACGATGCACATGGCATTACCTTGACCCGAACTGACCTTGTCTTAAGTTTGTACGTTGCAATACCAGTGCATCTGGAATAAAGGTATGGAAACTATAGTTATTCTATAGTATAAGAGGCATATATGCATATATGATAGCAGTTCATAATATCAATACATCAATCAGACCTTTATGAATCTGTGAAAGGGAAAGAAGGATGCATGTCGTGTTCAATTGTGAAATTCTGTCTCGGATACCGCAGATTATAGACATCAACATATATATTTTAACCATGACCGCCAAACCTTTCTGTTGTTATGTTATGAGACGATTTCGCAAAAAAAGTTTCTGATAATACCCTTATTTTCCATGTGACACTTAATTATGAAAAGAAAAGTTGTGTTTGCTGTGTTATTTCAATGGAAGGGGTTGCGCGAGAGGGGGGGGGGGGGGGGGTGGAAAACACTGAAATAAAAAAAATTATAATTAAAAAGGCAGGCTAAGAGCATTCCATATATGATTTACTCTTCTCTAATGCACAGCTTAGACATTTTTTAAATTATTTATTAATCAATTGGTACAATTTGATTTATAATAAAATAGATTTGATTATGTTCAAAATTATAATATCCTCATATGATGTCCTTTAATTGGGTTTTGATTGCAGAGCCAAGTGTATGAATTTATTTTATATAACTTTTCATGTATAAAATGATTATTCCAAAACAGTCTATTCAGAAGATTAAATTTACTATGACATCATAAAAGTGAAATATTTCAGAAAACCAAACATGCTCAATATTAAAATCTCTATAGTCAGAAATGTATATCAAAACAATATTCTATTTCACCACGGTATGCTGGCTACTGAAATTAAATTGTATAGTTTATAAAATATAAACTATGATTAAAGTAATTATAATAGAGTATAATCAATGGATCAGCTATTTTGAAAGTTTGAATATTCATTCATCAATAAAAATAATTTTAAGAAGTCATAAGTATGTTAAATTCTCTTCACTACTCAGAGTGAAAATTAATGTTGAAATATATGGGTCCTTCATGTGTTCTTGCTCAACTTGCAACTTGCAGCTCGTTTTATATCCATATTGATCTGATTTTAGCATCAAAATGATATTTTGAACTCAAAGATTATGATTTTTTTTTTGAACAAAAGTTCATTCATAGATATCATAACATGACAGATAATCATTACAATAACATTTTCAATAATTTTTTAATTATTATAAGATGTTTGAGTTTTTTTATCACATATGTTGATATAATCATAATTTCATAATATCCAATTACAGCTCATTTTTCAGGAAAAACCCAATAACAACGCTTTACTTTTAGTAATATATGATGTCTCCATAATGAACACATACAGCATATTTTTAGTCTTAGTATATGGTATACTTATTTGAAATAAATAGTTCCCCCAATTTGTATTTTTCATGAACATAATAAAAATATTAAATATGCAATCATTTTTAGCCAATTTCCATTCAAAAGTTTAATATAATATTTTGTATTTGTACAGTATACAGCAAATCACATATATGCAATATCATAGTTTTAACATGATCTTCAATGTGCCAACAAAGGAATTGAAGCAGTAAATATTAGTAATATTCTCAATCACAGAAAGGTCCATCAGAAAGGTCCATCATATTTTAAGTTAAAGTCAATTTCTTGTATTTCTTACAATTATACATGGGCCATTGCATCTAAACTGTTTAATTACAAAAAAAAATGATCCAATGCCTCGACATCAAGAAACTGAAAAGGAGTCCTCTAACGTGTTCTTGTTCTTCTTCACCCTTCAACTATAGTCCTGCTGGACATGTCATTACTAGTGACGTAAATATAGTAAAGAATGATGATCTTAAATCACTTAATCTTAAAGGTCAAAAATTTAGGGAACCCCAATTTTTCAACTGACATGATAATTTTATATATTTTATGAATTCTGTAGATGGGACAAGCATGAAAAAGAAGGCATTGACACGTTGTCAGAATGGATTTAAAGTGTTCGATGCATGTTAAATTCTCGCATTAAGCGATTGAAGCGCAGTATGAAAACCAATTATCCTTCTATATTTAATAATGTAGACGTGAAAAAAGAACTAGATAGATTACACGATCAGTTTGAACTGGACCCTGCTGACAAAGCAGGAAACATCATTGTCTTTGTTTGTAAGGCTCATTATATAAATTGTATTTTAGAAGAACTTGGATTTAATTCCGCAAGTGTCAATCCAATTTATACTCATAGCTCGCTTTCGAAGAAGGACATTCTTCAAAATCATATGTCAGTTTTAAAGGTTTTCAATATTCCCAACAACCAAAATGAGTTTGAATTACCTTACTTATATTGGATACCTAAACTTCATAAAATCATTACAAACAAAGATACTTACCGGGTTCCAGTATATAAGTATATTGTAGACGCACTGTTGTATTATAGAGTAAGGCGTGAAGTGTGTGCCACAAAAGTACGAGGGTTGTTCGGAAATTATTGATACAACACAAATATTTCCCTTTTTAAGTGACGAATTTTTTTTGAAAATGGGCATAAACATTGAAGAAACCTACACAAATAACACAGCAAAGTAAAACTACAAAATAATTAATAATTTTTTTGCGACGGTAAATAAACAAGTCGGTGGTCGGGGCACCCGGCGCAGGCCCAAACTCGGAGTTCAAAAAACTTAAACATATACATTTTAAGTGTTGATAGACCTACAATTAATGATAAAAAAATCAATATATATATATGTTCATTTTTCTATTTATTGTGACTAAATGTTATGCAAGTTTTACTTGTGTTCGATTTGAAATACTGAAATAATACAAAAATATGTACCAAGCAATAGAAATCTGACTGCCACGGTTTATTGAATTTTGACGTCATGCCAGCGCAGCGAAAATACATCAAATTGTTGGGAAACTAGGAAGAAGACCTTTTCTGGCCAATAAATTGTTTAAACAATAACTATACAATGGAAAGGAATCAAAGCTTCAGTTAATCGGGTTTATTAACTAATTGTTTAACTAGAATTAAAACAAAGGGACTTAATATCAAGTACTTCTTATACTCAAACTGATTTCATAAGATATATACAGAATGAATGAAAGAGACGTTTCACAGTTAGTTGACTTTTGAGAAGAAATAAGATTTCCCCCTTTATTTTTCACAAAAAATCTAGAATAGAGAGAATGTATGACAGTTGCAATTTTGAAATAAAATAAAAAATAAAAAATGAAGAATAGTTCATGTTTTTCGTTCGTATGTAAGGTGTATAAAACATAGGAGCAAGGAAAAACGTTAAAATGACGTTGCGATGAGTTTGTGGTTGCGCCGGGTCAATGGATGTATGCAAGTTTGTTAGCTTACCAGGAATGAACAAATGATGTCATTAACTTTAAAATGTTCAAGTTAATAAAAGGTATCCTTGTTTACTTTCTGGTGAATTTACAATGATTTATCTTTTTTCTTAAGGGAGTAAGAGTAAATGTCTCAATAATTTCCGAACAGCCCTCGTATTTTTCTTCATGTAGTACACGAGTATTTAGTCAAAGTTAAAAGTTTATTATGTGTATGAATAAAGTGTATGTCACAGTAAATATTTAGTACAGCATATATCGTTATGCAAAATGTGCAAATTCAGTGTATGAGTAAATCAATGTTATCTATATACTTAAAGCTAAACACCGCTCGTAAATAGGCATCGTCACACAGGTATATAAACCCCTCGATTTCGTTACACCCGATTGCACACTGAAACTCGTGGCCGACGTGTAGCATTCCTTTCGTGGTCTTTAGATTTTAGCATTTATTTCTTATTCTATATGCATATTCTGTTTGTAAATAATGCATTGACCAATTTATTTGATGTTAGTCTTCTTCTGCCTTGAAACAAGTGCGTAAAATTTAATAATTTCATCGCAACCGAGTAACACGGCGAGGCAAGATGTACGTCCACACAGGTGATACCTCTACAGCGAAGTACTTTGAACTGTTTTGATGTATGCGCCTTATATAGGGGTTGTAGGGACAGCAGTGATGAGAGAGAAATATGGCGGACAGTGCCTATTTACAAGCGGTGTTCAGTTTAACATCGTATTTAAATTTCAGATCCTTTTTGTATTCCAATTTGGTCCTTCCATAATCCAGATACATATATACATGTATACATGTATCTATTTTGTTAAAGCAATAAAACATTAAATAAATCTGAAAGACGAATTCATTTGTTCTACTTATTGCGCAATGCTAGACTGTGACAGTTATTAGTGATTAAATTGAAATTAATGAATTCAAAGCATTATACATGTTACTTGCATTTGTAAAATAAGCAACCAATCACAGATTTGCAATATCACAGTTATTACATGTGATTAAATTAAAATTAATGGATTCAAAGTATTACACATGTTACTTGACTTACTTGCATTTGTAAAATATGCAACCAATCACAGATATGCAATAACACAGTTACTACATGTGATTAAATTGAAATTAATGACTTCAAAGTATTATACATATTACTTGCATTTGTAAAATATGCAACCAATCACAGATATGCAATATCACAATTAGTACATGTTATTAGATTGAAATTATTGAATTACTATTAAACAACAAACTAACAAAATTTTGATTTTTCACGTACACATCGTACACATTATGAAAAATGTATACTATGGAGTGGAAACTATATTTGAACACTGATTGTAAATGAACTATTGTTTCCTTAAATTTCCAATTAATTTAATATATGAACACTTGTAACAATATATGGAAGTTCCTATTCCAGAGAGGAAGATGATCACAGAAGAAAGATTGATACATTAGTTATTCATAATATGCAGAAGAAAAATAGTTAAAAGTTTCACTTTTCAAAAGTCAGGTATACTAGTTCAGTATTGGGACTGCTTTTATAACTTACCATATTATATATAATCATTAAAATCAATGACAGCATGCGATAAAACAATATATGAAAAATATTAATAGAAATCACTTTGTATATATTGTTGGGAGTTGAGCTATGTTCGACTCCCCCAGGTCATCATTACGCGTTCATAGCACAGTGAATCTGTTGTTGCTGATTTACTTTATCCTGTACAAAGGTGATCAAATCGGTAGGGGTTAATTACCCCATTACTTTCAATTGCAAATAATGAAAAAATCAAATTGATGTTGTGATATACATACTGAAAAATGTTTTGTTGAAGAGGAATAGAAGGACTACATTTTTTTGAAATTGAAATAAAATGTATTCTATGTATGATTAGCCCTCTTTTTGGAAAAAGAGTTAAGATATATTCATGATTTATCATATAAATGACTTTTTACCTACAAATATACCTAAAATGCTAAGTAATATATAGCAGTCCCTAAAAGATATATAACTATTCGCTGAAAACAAAATATGCAAGAAAATATTTACTGGTATGTTGATGAATTAGGTTTGTGCATTCATGTGAATACTCTTCCAAGAATTTATCGATATAATGGGCAATTTAGATTAGGGTAATGTATATTTTATTTAAATTTTTGTGTTGTTTTCAAAATGACAAAAATATGCGGTAGAATAAAGGCTATAGTACAGAATAAACTATAAATTTAAAATTACTTTTGAAAGTTATGTGTAAATCAGTGACTAGTTTTCTTTCTTTTACCTTTAAAAGGAAACAGTTGTCCAAGCACCATGGGAAGGTTCATGAAGGAACTTGATTCAGTCCATAAAAAGTGTTCCAATATTGGCCACACTTACCTGACTTTAGAGAGGACTTGGTACATATGCAGTGACTCCACCTCTTACACACTTCACAATCAACACAAAATATCTTTCGAGACTTTTCAGGAGCATAGTCACCACATATGCAACAGGTAACTTCATCGTCAGAATCCTCAACGAAGCCCATGGATTCGTCAGAGTCAGAGTCATTTTCGTCATCACCAGAATCTGTGTCCATGTCACTGTCTTCAGAGTCCGTCAAGTTATGACCATAGTTCCCCCAGTTTTTCTTTTACCTCTCTTATCACGTGTCTCTCCACCTTACGCCACTTCTCAACCCCATAAGTTGACCTAGTCTGATTAAAAAGTTCCTTCACTTTATCTTTCTTAAATGTGGCATTGCTCCTGGTGACGAAACTTTTCAATTCAACCCAAGCCAACTCAATAGGATTAAGCTCACTACTAACAAATCTTTAAAAATCTAATAAAAAATTGAAACAACAAAAAAGACTTAATGCCTAATTACCAGAAATATAGCCGGAAGAATTTGAAGATCTTTTTAAAAAGAAATACTGTCTTTTAGACAACTAAATTGTTAAGATAATTTGTATTTGATAGCATGTAGTTGATTTGGTCACTTGCTACTATTGTTGCTCTGAGCGATGTTGCCTTTGGGCCTCTTCCTTATAATTTATCAATATATTTATACATGCAGTCAAATATGAAAATTATTGATTTCCCTAAACATTAACAACTACCGGTAATACATACTGTTAATATTTAGCCAAGAGATAATAGATAAGTGCTCCCTGGACCATTGTCTTCCTTTCATATTTGATAAATGGTCAGATGGTTTAAATTACTACCCATCCCCACCCCTATACCATACCATTCAGCATAATAAAATAACAAGACTCTCTTTGTAATGATTAAGCATGTTTAGGAAAATATGATATTGTTTAATTGCTGTTCATCACATGGAAGTTAATTGGAATCTATGAATAATTCTGCCTTTAACATTTTATTTGGAAAATAAAATGTAAAATCTCTTATTTACCGGCACTTTATTAATCTGAGCATGCATGCGCAAACCGAACTTATCAGTGCATGACTATGTGTACATACAGAATATATATATTTCTGTATTAAAATGGTACTATATGTAATACTTGCATATAATATGCACACTCACATGTTAATCCATTCACAACTTTCTTTGATATGCAAGTTGTAAAATGCTCTTATTTAGAATGTATTGCACATAAATTTCCAGTCACAATTTACATTGTTTTCACCCCCCCCCCCCCTTCGAAAAAAATGTTCTTTAAAAATATCTTCCCAATAGCTCATGATATATTAGACTTGCAATTTCTGACTTCACTTTATCCTGTAGTGTTTAACTGGCCAAAGACCAATTCATTTTAGCTTATATATAATAACCATACGGATGTAACTGAACGCGGTACGAAATGACTTGGAACCCATTTGTATTTTAAGGGCAAGATCAAATTTAGTGACATCATACGAACCAGACAGCAGTGGAAAGCTTGATTTGGATTACGAATTGGATTCTTAACAGTTATAAATTCGGGATTTTATTTCAAACTGACTATGATATGTGTGTTGACCGTGCATGCTTATAGTCGTAATTTTGTAAAAACATATTCTGCACCATTTGGAAATTACAGGAAGTTTACATTTTCAACATTTTCAAGTACTGAAGATTTGTCATTTAAAATTGTATAAATAGGGTTTTATATTAAAACAGGATTGCATTTGTATGAGATATAGGATGTTAACGTTATAAAGGAAAAGAGAAGTCATAATATTGCAGTCAACGTAACGAATCTGAAATGATATGACACTGTCACAATGAATTATTGTATACCTTCATAGACTTCACTGACTTTGCTGACTTCCCTTTCTTGGAATTGGACATCTCCTTGTATATAAGATTGAATATGTATTAAATTTGACAGTAGATGTATATAGTCGAAGAGCAGACTGTTGGTAATGTTTGATTATCATCGGAGGTTAAATAAATGTTTTAAGCCTGGGCAAATACCGAAATGATACCAAACATACCAAAAATTTGCGGGAACAAAGGTAACGTGCTCGACGTCAGCATACGTCATCGACGTAACGTTACGATTCTTCACGAATATCCGTAAATAATTGCAGGCCCCTAACGAAGTGGCGGCCATTTTCTGCAATGTTAAATTCTAGTAAGGTTTCAATTTTCGCTCGTATCATAAACTAGGTGGATATTGAAAAGCAATTTTATGACAGATAATCTGGACATTTTTCCTTCTAGTGAATGAAATACTTTTGGGTGAAGATATATTTACGAAATTGAAATATTTGGCTAAAAGTGGTGGAAGCAAAAACCCGGGGCACAGTATAACAATGCATTGAATTTTGAAACAAGCGTTTAAAATCAATTCCCCATTTCTTTCATGGGCAGCCAAATACCAATGCTCTGTAAAGTGGTTTTTGAAAATTCATACGCATTGTATGTGTCAAAATGCATTGGTTTGTATTTAAACCACGTAATTAATAAGAAAACAACAACAACAAAACAACGAATCCTCGCTAAATTTATTCGCAAAAAAACAATACATTTAACAAAACATGACTTTATGTGTGACTTTGGCATATCAGAAACTTTTACTTTGACGCTATTCGGTTTTAGTTTACTTTTGAAGTTGTGCTATTTAAAGTAACATTGGCGATTTGCCTGCCTACAGCCAGGACTCTGTTTTCAGCAGAGCCCGGTTAATATCGCTAATACTTTTGTCAACTGTGACTGGCTGTTTTTCCGCACAAGGTGATAGTTGTAAGAATTGTTGTAGCTTGGAACGAGAAAGGAAATCACATAGTATATTTTCTTTTTACACCACATGTTCTGCTTTGAAATAAATATCAAATTCGAGACAACTAGCAACGTGCTGGCGAACAAGAGACATGATTTCTTTATCCTTACATGTTTGTTTGTTAATAACATGCACCAATGCTTGATTATTAGTGTTAAATAAAAATACATTTGTTAGTCAACATTTTCCCCTAGATTTTTATCGCAACGACTATTGTGTAAAGTTCTAAGACTGCAATATTTTTATATTGCCGATTAGTATTCCAGTTTCCATGAAACCATTGTCCACCGAATACCGCTGCATAACCAATAGAACCAATAGAACCCGAAGCCTTTGTGTACAATTTCAGCTCGTGCGAACTTAACCACTTATCTGAAAGGAAAATCGAGGATCCATTGAACTTATCCAGAAAACTTGGGCCCTTGTTTGATAAAAGGGGTTGATTTCGAGGAATTAGCAAATTTGATTTGTTGTGGTGACTGATACTTAAATCTTTGCAGAACACGAAAGAGCCGCTGAACCTGTTTTGTGCACTGAATGAAATGGTGCGAGCAACAACAATTGTAACACATGTGTTGAAAACGACAGGCAAGAACTGCATTGCACTGCTTACCTGAGTGAAATTGGAAACAAGCTCCTCTGGGGATAGTTTTACTCCATTCTTTATGTAAATTAATTGTTTTGATAGATTGAGAAGACGTACATACAAACTTTTCCATATGAATGTCTCCCCAATGCACCTAGCCTTGTTCAATTAAGGATCGGAAGTCCTTATCGCAACTATACCTGTTACCTTTTGAATCTGCAATGTCCCTAACTGCTTCTACATGTAGATGTTTTGCCAGTTTAGCTTCCTCGTGTGGATACTTTATGCAATAAATAGCCAAATACCTATTCCAGACTGTAAGCCAGTCGTTCATTGATAATAATTCTACCTCCGCGTCATCTTTCTCAACCTGGTTCCATAGAATTCTCTACTTAAAGGGAAAATTTTTCCTTACCTTGTTTATTTCGGGGTAGCAAACTACCGAAATCCACTTCAATCAATTTTTTTAAAATTATAATTTTCATAAATGATGAGGTCACATCCTATAATACACATATTACTTTTATGTACAATTTGGGTTTGAACTGTTTAAATTAATCAAAAATCAAAACATTTCATGTCATAGAAAGTATGGTATATATAATTATTACAAACATAATTTAATCATGCCCCCCCCCCCCCCTCAGCGGTTGCCTGCTTTATTTATGCTTTTGTGTGCCAACATCACATGCTACAATCCCCCCCCCCCCCCTGCAAACACAATTATTACTCTGAACCCCTCCCCCTCCCCCCCCCCACCCACCCATAGTTAAATAAAAATCAGAATATTTTTATAACAATGAAAGCCTGTACATGTAATTGCGATGAAGAATATTGTAAACAGTGCAAAATAAATGTCATATTGCTGCTTTAACGATTTTAAAAGGTGGTATCAGAAACATGTCGATATTCATGCGGATAAAAGTGCGTTATTTTACATTATATGTAGTTATATTATAATTTAATAAATTACTCTCACCATTTTAGAATTAAAAAATTTTACAAATGAATATTTGGGCCAAAAAATAAGTTTTTAAATTTTTTGGAAACTTAAGGTAAAAATAAGATAAGCCCCAGCAGGATTCAAACTCTCTACTTACAGACACGCTCTAACCCATTGCACTATGCTGATAGGTAACATAATTTTGTGGGAAAATATTATATTTTATACTTTATTTGTTTCATTCAATAAGGATTGCATCACAATATGTAGGTGTCCCATACCACCTTAAACTGAAAACTAATGATTACATGATTAATTACCTAATAAAATTGTGCAAGTGGTTTTAAAGAATAAAGTTGTAAAAATACATGCAATATGTTACAAGTAAATGATCAAGTTGTGTCACGTTACGTACACAACACAGGTCTACAGGTTGATTAGCGGGTACTAGTTTTACCCAGCTCTTTGGTTAGATGGGTTTCATATGGTGTATATGCATATGAGTTTTTGATATGCAGAATGGGATTAATTATCATGAATAAACGTTTCTTTTGTGGTGATCAGCTAAAGGAATTCATATTGTGCTCTAATTGGATTATCATTATGATGTTGACCAATGTAGGTAAGTATAATACATATAGTAGCGCAATATCATGAGACACTGATATACAAAACAGTTAAGTTTTACTTTCACTTTCTAAAATGTAATCTCCCTTTGCCAGCATACTGTATCATTCTGTAACATTTTGTATTAATTTTGGGTGTTAAATATCATATTATAATAGGGAGGAAGGAGAAGGGGCCTTAACCATTCCCCATCCCCAGGATGTGTGGATTAGATATACATTTCTAGTGAGAATGAAGGCATGCGGCAGGGGTTTTTTTTCCATTAAACCCCCTACCACATCATCATAAACCAGTAATAGAAAAAGAGTTAATGACTGTAATTTTCTTTTATTTTGCTTATTCTTTTTTGTCAAGAGATATGTGGTATGTCAAGATTTATGACTCATGAAAATTTGTGCATTTCAATCCTGATTGTTAACAGATATACATGTATAATTATAATATATATAAAAAAAAAAATACATGTGATATTATACTAGGGATGGCAATCAATTGCAGAATTGCCAATCGATTATTTATAACTCATTTTGACTGATTAATGTGTTAATCATTTTAAAAATATAGACATTTCTAAATACATGTATAACATGTTATCAATATTTTTTGAAGATTGATTTTGTAACTATTAACAACTTATTTAGGGCCCCACTCTGCAGATGCCTTATAGTGATCATTCTGTCCAATTCCGCTGATCATGTCAAAATACATTTAAGACAAATTGGCCCCTGCCGCTTGGGTCATTCTCCCTCTCCCCTCCCCTCCCCCCCCCCCCCCAAGTTGCTTTTAAACCACCACCCCCCCCCCCTTCTCTGAAATAGGGAATATAATACATTTTAATATTTTTTGAGATCCCCACCCCTAAACCAAATTCATTCTTGCTCATTGTGCCATTGCACATCAATTGGTACATGTATATAGGTTATGCCCCCTTTGAGACGCCCAGTGACTTTCCAGAGTTAGAACTAATCAAGCAACCTATCTTATTCATATGTAGTGTAATTCCTATACCTAGCCCAATGATGACCCTCCTTTGTTTTTTACAGCAAGGTTTTTGTTGACTGACTTTATAATTTCCACAATTACATATAACATTTTGTTTATCTTTAAAATTAAAAAGCAATTTCCAGAATCTCTTTATGTACATCTGACATCATACGAAAAAAAAACAGTCAAGAAATAATTTTGCTACTGTAAAAATGTAAGAAGAGACTCTGAATCTCCCCACCCACATGCCCCGAAAACATGAATATAGTCGAATATTTTTAAAATATCCTTGAAATCATCGAAATTCCCACTCCTAAACTATATATATTTTTGTTTCTTGAACCATGACCATGTCAAGGCAAATCTTTTTGTGGTATTAGTAGCTCATGGCATCTGGGGGTTACCCTAACCCCATCCCACCCTTCCAAAATCAGAAATTATCAAATAACTTGAAAATAATGCTTGTGATCCCCACCCCTAAAGCATATATATTCTTCCTCCTTATGCATCTCGTGGTACGTTATTTCAATCACAAGAGATAAGAGGAGGTCCAGGAATTAGGTTTTTTATGGGACAAAACATCATTTTGCAGATAGTATTGACCCTCAGAATCAAATTTATATTTCTAAAACCTTATTGCATATCTATACTTCAGCCCCTGTTATATCCCTATAAATGATGTGGCTATTCATTAAATCATGAGAGGAGTTCTGGGAAGTAGGTTTTTTCAGGAGTGATAAACGTCAATTTTCTGCTACTATTTGACTTCCTGGATGAAATTTTAATTTTTAAAACCTTATTGCACAACTATACGACAGCTCCTATCATACCCCAAGATATGATGTGGCTATTCATTAAATCATGAGAGGAGTTCTGGGAAGTAGGTTTTTTCAGGAGTGATAAACGTCAATTTTCTGCTACTATTTGACTCCCTGGATGAAATTTAAATTTGAAAAACCTTATTGCATATCTATAGGACAGCCCCTATCATATCTAAAGAGATGACATAGCTACTGCATAAATTGTAAGAAGAGTTCTGGGAACCATATTTTTTTGGCAAAAAAACGTCATTTTTTTATGCCCACAGATCCCCCGTGATAAAACACAAAAATTCTGAAACATGATTACACATCAACATGACACCCCGAATCATATTCTAGAAGATCATTTGGCTACTTCAAAAAGAAATTGACGTTTTTTAAAACCAGACTTTTTGTAAAAAAAAAAAAACGTCATTTTTCAGGCATTTAATGACCCCCAGGACAAAATTGAAATTTCCGAAACCCTATTGCGCATCTTTAAGACAACCCAAAACATATTCCAAGAGATGATTTGTAAGTTCAAGAGGAAGAAGGCTTTTTGTCAAAAAACGTCATTTTTTACCAATTATTTGACCTCCAGGACTACCAAAGAATTTTTGAAACCTTATTACAAAACAATATGACACCCTAAATCATACTCCAAGAGATCAGTTTGCTGATTTATAAGATGTAAGAGCAGTTTGAGAAAGTAGAACGTGACAGACGGACAGACGGACAGGCAGACGGAACAGGGTAACTACAATATACCCGAACTTTCTTTAGAAAGTGCGGGTATAATGACTCCTATAGAGAAAAACATGGAGGTTATTATTAGCAGTAAGTAAACAGGTAAGTTTCCTCTTTTTTTTAAATTAAAATTACTATTTACCTTTTTTTATATCATTTTTTATCCATTATCATAACTATTCGTAAATCAAATGTGAAAGTTGAATGCACTTTATTGAAAAACTTCTAATGTGTCGATGATGACATAATACGGCCATTTCCAAGTTAGCGTGCTCTTGAAAGAATGAGACCACGCAAGCTGCGATACAAATGAACATTGCCATACTTGTTTGAATGGACGCCGTCTGCTAAGAATTTATGATCGCAATATTTGTCTGCTTGTGAAGGAAACAATCCATTATGCTCCCAGCAGGATGATTAATCCAAATTGTTATGTCCTTCTTGATCAGAGCGTTAGCTGCATCAACAAATTGATTATAATCAAATGACCGCCTAAATCTGGGATGTAATTTACATACGTGAATATGTAAAACACTGCACCTTTTATGTAAAACTGAGACAACTGCTAAGAGTTACATGCAAGTTCCACCGGTGAAAATTATCATCTTTCGTCATTGCCACCAACCATAAGAATGATATGATCTGGCTAGAATATTTTAATGAAAGGGACATCGTGACGTAAATACCATCAGGGATACGACCCCAGTTCCATTATACCTCATTGCATGCGAATTGATACCCAGATCCTCAACATACCTTAAATCGTCATCGCCAATAAAAAAAAAACTGATGGAAACGACGGAAAATAGAGTGTCCGAGAGTTAAAACTTTGGTTGAATCCGTTGTTAGAGAATCAGATAACAATAAAAAAAAAGTGTTTGTAATCGATCAGTGACAAGCATATAAAAATATTCAAAGCTTACCGTTTGTATTTTTTAATAAATGGTCCAAAGGAGCAAAATCAGTATTCAAAAGTGTTATAAGTTCGGCGTCTTGAAAGAAAGTGAATCAGTGCGTCTTTCTTAACAAAGAAAGTCGCTAGAATTCCCGCCTTTAATTTCATTGTTGACACCAACATTATGTGGCTAAATATATCACTCTCTACTTCTTGATAATATATATTGAAAAATGCGATAACTCGTAATTCGGAAAATTGTATAATCAATATATGCAAAGCGTTTTAAGTAAACTTAAAATTCCTTTTTATAAGCTATATCAGCTATATCCATGTACATAAAAAAAACAAACTCATTTATAAATACATATTCAGAAACTACCATTCAGTTCAGTTCAGTAAAGAACTCAGAGATAATACATCAGGCCGAAAGTAAGTATATTAGATTAGAAAATTCAAACAAAGAATACTAAAAGTTCAAAGGTTTGTAAAACCAACTAGGTTACGGTCACTCCCGAGTAATTGTATTACTTCACTTACTATAAACATAAACACCAACAGAAATTTGAGTATGTTAGTATACCTGTACCACTCCTCGTTATAAGTAAAGGGCCTCGGTCCCTTTGTGGCCTTGCTCCATTTTTAAAGGAATTGAGTGTTACACGTCCATTAAGCCATACATAATACAAATATACACATTTATTACAGTTAATATATAAAGAGTCATTATTTTGGTTACATATAGTACTCAATAGATGAACAAAAATAGTTTGTGTTGTAGAACAATTAAAAAAACATGTATACTGTAGCTATACATTATATACAATAAAAAAAAAACAGTTACATGTATTTGTTTAGAGTTTACATCTAATTTACCACCCTGCTGGATGGCATTTTTGCTTAATATGCAGTTTCGTAAAAAATCCATGTATACCAAATGCATTGTCTAAAGAGTAATTTAACTGTGTCTCATCTGACAAGTGAAATATTTACACGTATCTTTAAAAGTTTATATTCAATAGGGGAAAAAAAATCCCATAGGCGAAAAAACTTTCCTGCAGGAAATATTGAAATTCCTTTAGGGTTTCTAAAAATCATATAGGAGAAAAGCAAACTGAATTTGATTCAGACAGGTAGTTTTCCTTCAAGAAATTAAGATTTCCTATCGGGTTGTAAATCCTATTGGAGTTTTGTTCAAATCTAATTAATCTGAATTTAAATTCCCATAACAAGATCTTTAATTCCGCTAGGAAATTCCAAATATTCTATAGGAATATTGTAGGAATTTGTTTTTAAAGGTAAATTTCTCACCTGACAGTTGATATACATTAATAACAAAATGTTGTTATAACTCTTTAAGTAATGGTCTATCACATGGCATATTAAGATTATAACTTTGGTTTAAACAGTTTTACAAAATGATTTTCTTTAGCATTACACAACTGTTCATTGTTCTCTTCTCGGTAGGGCAAAAGCGCTATATATAAAGGTTGTTCGAGCATTGGACTTCTTTGTGCTTATTCATCCCCGGTACCAAGAAAGATTATATATATATATATATATATATATATATATATATATATATATATATATATATATATATATATATATATAGATAGATAAAACACAGTCATATAATGTTCGAGGGGTCACTTAAAAATACGAAGACTTTTGTTATAGCTTTTTAACTGAACGTCATATTATCACCTTTTGTAGACAGTATTCAGCAACTTTAATTAATTGAAACTCAAAATATAAGTTACATTTTTGTAAAATTATCTAAGTATGTATAACCGCAAAAATGAGGTCACGGCGCACGGCCAAATCATGTGTGCATAAACAATAAACTATATAATGTCGAAAGTAATGTGTTTATGAATTGGGCATAAAACCAATTAATACTGAAATCTCAAATTGTAAATTGTCATGATATTCTCTGTGCCAATTTATGACGGGATATATTGTTTCCTTTAACAGTTACCTAATACAGATATTCCTTATTGATATTCACTACAAACAATGACGTGGCGGAGCAACGAGAAGTGATAACAACTCCGAAACACACAGAGACAAACTGTTACAATGCATGATTATGCAATATGTCAACATTAATCGCCATTTGAGTTAAAATGTAAGACATTTTTTGGAATGGTGAAAACTGTGTTTTGGACATCACGAAAAAAATGGAATATCAGAAAATAGCTAGTCAAAAGAGTAAGTAACGCCATCTGACGTTCAAGATTTTCCTTACCTTGAAACATGAGTTCAAAAAAAGGCACAACCAAAGAAACAAATGTTTTTCGAACAATTTTGAACAAATACGATGTAAAGCGGTATAGATATATAACTTTTTTACAGTTTGAAAGACACAATAAACTAATGTTTGATGTTAAATGTTGGACGTTACCGTGTTCCATGGTGACAAAACCGATTGTTTTTAAAACCGGGTAACAAAAATAAATTTCTCTCAAATAAAGTGAAACTTCACATATCAATGAAATAATTTTTTAATGTGTTAGTTTAACTTTAATGAAAAATATATGATTGACATAGTCTACGTATTTTGATTTGACCCTTGTATAAAGACACATTTTGTGTACATATTACATTCAATTTCTTTTTATACAATATTGTATTTTCTTCACTTTACCTTTTAACTCAGCCACAAAAAGATTGTCTCTGGTGTCCACACATAAACCCCATGGATGGTTTAAATCACAGTTGTCAATGTAGCGGAGGAACTGTCCGTCCTGATCCAGGATGTGGATACAGTGGTTGTTATCATCTGCTGCCAGGATCCGACCCTGGCTGTCTGTTGTGATGCCGTGTGGTTTAAATGATTCCTTGGCCGTATAGCAGCGACCAGTGTAGGTAAACCGGAGTTTCCCGGCCTGATTGACCACCACTACTGCACCGGCCCAACAGTCTGACACACAGATATCTAGGTTCCTGTTCTCACTTATGTATTTACTCCCTACAGATGAATAGAGAGCCCGTCCATTGTCATCGTTTTGAATACTTTGTTTTTCTGTGGAGCCAGAATAACGCACAACTTTTGTTTGTTTATCAACTTCACTGTCCATGGCAACCAAGAGGTCATCGGAGGAGGTAATACAGACACCGCGAGGTGTCCAACCTTGTAGTCTGATCTCTGTCTGTATCTTTTTGTTCTTCACTATATTCACAGTTTTATCTCTGAAATCAATATAAACTAGATCCCCACTCCTTGTCACTGCTATGTCCCTTGGATCGTTACCTGACTTGGTTTGGATGGATTTTACAAATTCTCCTTGGAGGTTGTAGAGTTCAATCATATTGTCATTACCACGCGTCCATACTTCTGTATCATTCAGACACGTGACTCCATATAGAGATCTATACTCTGTCTCTATAGCTGTGATGACCCGGGGTACATCCATCAGTGACTGGTCTAGTTCAGATGACTCGGCTCCCTGGGTCGGCATGCTGCAGTCTTGTTCCTCTGTTGTAAAAGATAATGTTGATAGAGAACCAAACTGTTCAATCAGCTGATCTGTGTGGATTTCCCGAGGCTTAAAGTTTGGTAAGGACACTTTGAGTCTAGGAGGCAACCTTTTGAACTCATCATTCCTGGATTTGTACTCAGAGACAACGCGGACATCTATCGAGTTCAGTAACTTCTCCAGATCAACAATTGTCAATGAAATTTCAGCAATGGTGCGTGCGATTTCATCTTCCTGTTTATCTAAGACGATCAGGCTTTTGGATTCCATTTTCTTCACGTTAAATTTCAAATTAGAGATAATAGTGTCTATTTTACTGTGCCAGAATTCTCCTTGTTTGTTAATGGATGTTATCAATTTCTGAGAGTTTTCACTAAGATCAGATTTCTGTGCTGGAAAGTAAGATGCAATTTCTTGATATTTAGGATAAAGCGATTCTTTCAATTCTTGCAACTCTTTTTGTAATGCTTCTTTCTTGCTTTCAATTTTTTTCAAAATCTCAACTTGTATATGCCCTAAATGATTTTTAGAAGAAATACATTGTGTACAAATAGGAATGTCACATTGTTCACAATGGAGTTCACATTGTTTGTTGGGATGTTTCTTACACTCGGGATAGTTTAAAGTGGATAAATATTGTGTAAGTGACACCACTTTGTGGACCTTAGAGGAATCGGATAAATGTTTCCCTACACAGTCTTTACACAGATGTATATGACAAATATCACAGTACATGGGCGCCAGAGAGTCCCGACACAGAGTGCAGCGTACAACATCCTGGCCGCTGTTCCGGGGGTCCATGGTTGGAGGTAAAGGGGTAACGCTGCAAATCTGGAAAGTAAAGTTCAACATATTTTCAAGATACATAATGATGTACAGTGTGTGTGTGAGATAGTGAAGGTTTGTGTATTATTGGTTAGATGAACAATTGTATAGGATACAGAGACTCCATGCTATGCATTACCGTACACATCTAAGTAAGTCATCTCAATGCTTAAATATATAATGACAGATTACAAAAATAGATTTTATTCTAAATCTTGTACTGTATTTTGTATTACTTATTTTAATTAAAATAATTAAGTCAGTTATAAATCTCACCTTGCGTTACACCATGGATAAATTATAAAGCTTTAAAATCCAACATGGCCGGTTGCAGGTGTTAATTTTCCTTGTTTTTCTACGTGTGCAAGATCACGCGATTGAGGTCAGGTACAAACTTGTACAAAGATATATACAGATACTAAAATTAAAGTCCTTAAATGTTATCGTTAATGTTGAGCGTTATCTCTGTTGAACAATTGTCAAATGTATAATATGCAAATGTTATATTTATTTTGAAAGTAGTTTTGGATTTGATTGACATACATAAAATAACCTTTACAATGTGTAATAATTATGTGAATCAATGAAGTATTCTTAACCTCCTCCATTTATTGCTATGCATGATAATATTTTTTACAGTATTTTCTATTATATATAGGATGTTTTTAGAGGGGGAATAATGATAAGGAAGATATAAATTTCCATGTCTCTGTGTCTGTACTAATACTGAAAGTTGTCAATTATTTTTTTCTTTGAATCATCAGATGAGGCAAAAGGTCTTCTAGGTATTAAACGATTTTTTTTCACGGTTTTAATCAGTTATAATGCCATCATATTTGTTTGCAAAATAAATTATGAATTGTAGAGGGTAGCAGGGTTGGATCATCAGATGATGTAAATATCACTGTCTTAAGACATATTTACATGTAAAATGAAGAATGTGTTCCAATCATCACCATACAAATATTACAAATAAAAGATTATTGAAACATAGCTTAAACCCCGTCGTAAAATTATAAAGCAAACACTGGGGAACTTTGTTTTGACCAATGAAATGTTCGGTTCCATTTCCCAGTTACGTGGTTTGAAAGTCCTGCTAATACAATCTTTGGTTTCCCTGAGGTCGTATAATATCAACTTATGCTCCGTCTCTAGCTCGCTGATACCGAAAGATTCAAGAACATGTGCCATTGTTTTGTCATACGACTCCATTGTTGTTTATAACCAGAAATTACCGATTCTAACACTTGCTCTGATTTGCTAAAATAACTCATGAATATTCTTAAATCAAAGTTCACCAGGAGGTGACCTCAAGCGGGGTTTCTTCAGATCCTCGTGTAGCAACAATAGAAAAACAGGTAGCGGATCAAGGATCTGATTTTAATCAGATTGCTCTTAATGTTATGTGCGTTCTCATTGTTTTATGATATATAACATTGCCTTCTTTTGACTTTACAATATCTAAATAATCAATGAGAAAAAAATACACTATGATTAAAAACCAAAGGAGTGCTATGACTTTGAGGTCACTGAATATCAACCTTATATTCAAACTTATATTGTGATAAAAATCAAATGGTAATATTGATCCAAATGCATTTGAATAATATACAAGTACCTTGATATGTCTAAAGTATCTGTTTTATCTGTTAATATAGATCAATAGGTCGGCGATGTTCCGTGGTCAGAAGGACTTTGATCTTGATAAGACGATATCAAAGTGATGGTTGGGGAAGGATCTCCTGATAGGAGAAAAAACTAGGCGTGCGAGGCAAAAAGGAACGATTTATGATTGACTCTTTGGGCCATCATTAAAAATATCTTTGTTTCCCCTAACACGACCCTAAATTTTTAAGTTAGGTAGGTACGTAGGTAAGTATATTTTTTTCTGTTAGGGCGTAATTTAAAATACATTATAAACTAAAAATCAATCAATTCTTTAATTGATTACAAAACTAAAAAAAAATATGACCAGTTCTAAAACATATTGTTTTACTTGTACTTATGGAATGTAAAACAAATTTAATATCGAATTCACAATTTGATATTGTTTATCTTGAATTTAAACATGTTTGACTCGATGACTAGATGTGTATGAATAGATTCAATATCATTTGTATGCTGATGTACATGTTAACCTATATTTATATATCATTTTAATGATAATGTATATACTTCAAAGTATCAATTAAATTAATAAAGATTTTTGTTAATTTACCCAATTTCACTTTCATTATAGTCATTACCAAAGCCAACTTTTTGTTTCTGTCTATTTGAAATTTGACGAATTTAAGAAAACTGCTTAAATTTTTCACAACATAAAGAGTCTTTCATATCACAGGTACCAACCTAATTTTTGAGACTAATTTCTCCCTAACAGAAAAGTAGGGAGAAGTTTGAGAAATCAGGGAGACTGTCATTATTTGATACAGCATAACCTACAAGGATGATGATATACACAGATTCAACCTTAATAAAGATTGGATTCGATTTAAGCAAGTTTATAAAAAATAAAACAACTTTTAAAAGTTGTAAAAACTTATCCAATCTATTAGATTTAATTTATTGATGTGTTTATACATTTTATAGATGAAAACTTTTGTTTTTGTGTTAGCTAAATGACAAATAAAATCAGTCTCTGTACTTCCGTGTATTTTGGAGGTATTAGTCCAACCATTTGACCCAATTACAACCGTTGTGTACAGGATCATTTTAATTTTAAGATAACTGTAGACAGCTGGTTTTATAATTATTTAGCATTAATTTCGCAGAGTTATTAACTAATTAAAAGTTACCAACTACTTGTAATATCAATTCTAAAAGTAATAAACATCGGTTGTAATTTTCAATGCACAGTAGGCTATATGTTGCATCACACGTATTTATTACCCATAAAAGATAAGATAATCGCGATTTATTAATCACAACAGTGGTTAATTGAGGCTGTGAAAACGTCTTTTGAATTAGATGATTATCATTTTAATGCATTTGGGATTAATTTACACAATCGTGAACTAATAATACAGGGCGACTTCAACTTCTCTTTCTGAGGAAATTCCGGCGAAGTTACCGATCATAATTTAAAGCCAGTATTTCGCCCATGTTGGTGTCAGATCAAGGCTAACAAAATGATTGTAAAACGAAAAAGATGTGGGTCTCCTAAAACCGAATTTGGGTAAAATTAGGTTTCTTTAAAAAAAATCTCTATTTAATGTGGTAAAAAAAACAATTCAGTCGGCGGGATTTAATTGGGTCGGTCGCGTTAGGGGAAACATAGATATTTTTAATTTTGGCCTTGTGTTTCCTTTATATTATGTATTGGATATGCAAATGTTTAATCAACAGAAAGTATTGGTGATGTACATTAACTAATGTAGTCAATATTTAATTTTATTTTTATGTTCATGATCAGGAGAAGAATTTGAAAGGTGCATATTCACGATTTTGGTAAAAATTATTTTTCCGATTTTAATGTTTACAATGCGTCAGTAAGGCATTTTCAATATTCAACCAACATTTGAGTGTCCGTCGTCAAGTTATGAGCTAGATACAGAGCTTAGAATTGCTTGTTATATACAAAGCATAGGTCATGATTTTCTTTACATTTTGAATGTTGAAAAGAAAATTCCAGGAAAACACCTAATATGAATGTGGCAAACGCTTGGAGCTGTTTATTTTTGTTCAAAACGAATGAGCAGATACTAGTATAAAATTCAGCTTTGAAAAGAACTGTAATCGGTACATTGAACCAATATAAACAAAAACATGGCACAATCCTTGTTTGCATAACAAAGAATGTGACCTCTGTATCATGCTTATGACTCTACGACTGACACTCAAATTTCGGTTCATGTAACTTAAGCATTTAAAACACTAAAATTAGAAAAAATATAACTTGACCAAAATCGTGAACATGCCCATTCAAGTTGAACGTTGTATTTCATGTAGCATATGAAATGGTCCTTATATAATGGAAAGGGCACCAATGGTTGGGTAGGCAAATCAAGCCCAAAAAATATCAACAATTTTAAGTTTATGCCATTTTACATTAGGCACCTTCCCCTAAAAAAACAGAGCAAAAAAGTATTTTTAAAATGTTTAAAATGGTCACAGCACTTTTTGATCTTCATGACACGCAGCACCGTTAAAATTTACTAAAATGTCACGACGACCGGAAAATACGGGAAATGTTAACTATGACATGACACAAAACTACAAGTCATCAAAAATGCTTCAAAAATTAAAGTAATTCACGATTGATATCTGTACAAATATATTAAAGTACATTAAAAGTTACCTCTGCGTGCACTTTGTAGTCAAATGAATCTAACAACGTTTAATATAAGCAGCTGACTGAATGATCGCGAAGCACGATTTGACGTCATTTTATGTGTAGAGAGAGGCTAATCAATCAATGAAAAAATGACAATAACAAACCGTCAACCATCTCAGAAATCCATAAAACGAAATACAAATTCAAAGCAGAGCAACACGGACCTCCAAAATGATAGAAGTGGGATCAGGTGCCTAGGAGGAGTGAGCATTCTCTGCTGACCGGTCACACCCGCCGTGTGCTATTTGTCGTAATTGGGGGGGGGGGGGGACCGGAAAAGTCCGTAGACAATTAGGTGATAAATTATTGTCTACCAATTAGTATGAAAAATATTTTTATATTGGAAAATGCATTTCATAATAAACGGAGCATCATTTTCACACAATTATTTTACCATTAAGTCCTATTTATTATGCTTGTTTTGATCCAGCATGTAATAATCATTTTAATAACATTTTTTTAAAAAGTGTTTTATTTTCTAGGGTGTTTAATGTACAAGTTCGATGTGTTTGACATCGGGAAGCCTATCTAAATCCGCAATAAACAAGAGCATACACTTAACAAATCGTTATTATCTTTCAAATATAAATTAAGGGGTTGTTTAATTTATTAAAAAGTATTGCTTCGATGATATCTATAGAATAAATTGAAAAATACGTAAACTATTAAACAAGGTCATATAAATTCCAACCGGAGCTCATTTCTTTGATATTAATTCTAATAAAAGATGAACTCTATACAAAGCAGCAGCATCTCTCAGAATCTACTAGATAGGTAGAATTTATTTGTCATTAATTTCTTTTAATTCAAATATGGGTATGCCCTTGCAATATTGAAATTGAAAGACTCTCTGAAGCCTTCTGGCTTCGCATTTTGCGTGTCTCGCATATGTTTGTACTTTGTGTACAATACTGATGAGCCTAATGGCTCAAAGTTGAAATAAATAATAATAATAACTAGACTCTTGTTGCAAATGCAACAAAAAGGTCTTCCGTTCTGATATAAATGTTGACGGTTTGTTGTTGTCATTTTTTCATCAATTTAACTGTAAGACATTGTTCTCTCACGTAGAAAAAAAATATGATAACATAATTATCCAAACGTTACTTTCATGTAAAACAACAAAGAGAATGAAAAAATAATTAGTTTTTAAAGTACTATCTGTGACGACCGGAAGAAACGCCAAACAAAACAAAACATGTTAAACATTTCTACAATCATAAGTCAATCTTTCCTCAAAGATTAGTTGTTCACGTCACTGCAAAATCTAAGATCTCGTTGAAATAAAGTCTTTTGTCTCGGAACCGGAAACGGACGAACGGAAGTGATTAATGAAAAAAAAGCTGGTATTTCTTGCCTAGTGTACATCAGTAAACCATCAACCATCTCAAAAATCCATAAAACGAAATACAAATTCAAAGCAGAGCAACACGGACCTCCAAAATGATAAAGGTAGGATCAGGTGCCTAGGAGGAGTGAGCATCCTCTGCTGACCGGTCACACCCGCCGTGTGCTATTTGTCGTAATCGGGAAAAAACGGAAAAGTCCGTAGACAATTAGATGATAAATTAACCATAATTTATCACCTAACAATTAGTATGAAAAACAGTCAGCATGCGACCCAGTGGCTGATTGTATTTGCTGACAAGGTCGTTGTATCGACCATAGAACTTATGAAAAGATGACTTCAAACGAGCCTGTTGATAGTCCTGTTTTATCAACTTGTTTGTCAGTAGCTTGCCTCGCCTTAGAAACTGTTCATACGAAGATCATGTTCTTGCGTATCGAATTAACTAAGAGACAAAAACCATATGCAGGTGATGAAGGTATATTGCTACATAAGTAAGGAAAGTTGACTATAGAAAAATTGAAGTCATCACGTTTATCATAAAGTTTTGTTGTTAGGTTACCATTAATGTCCATTTCCAGTCAAATATCCAAATATGAAACAGATGACACAGACTCTGTGGTATCTTTTATTTCAAGTTCACTGGGATATATCGAGTCGACGTAAGTATGGAAATAACAATTGTTAATTGATAATACGTCGTCGATATACCTGAATGTTGAGTTGAGGGCCACAGCGAGTGATTTACAAGTTTTTTGATAAATTCTGCTTCATAAGAATACGAAAATAGGTCTGCTAACAATGGGTCACAATTGGTCAATCAGGCTAGATGAAACACCCAAGAAAGTCAGTTAAACTTATTAAAAACGTGATTTGTATTAACCCTTCCGGTGAGGAGCGGAAGTGGCGTTGAAAAAATAAAATACGTTAAACAGTTAAACACATCTTCAATCAAATGTCTAATATTCATAAAAGTTTCGTGTCTCAATAACTTACAGTGACTAAAATCTCGCGGGTATAACATTTGTAAAAATGAAAGCTACCAAAGATATTTGAGATATCTCACTGGAAGTAGAGTTTGTTTGCTTACTTAAGGTGGAATAACACACCTGGAAAATGCCACTCAAATTAACAGTCAATTATTTGATTATGAAAAATATAATGATATTTAAACTGTATATGTATCAAAATGCGAAAAATTTGCAGTTTGGAAATAAAAAATGATATCTAAAAAACTAAATTCAGTAAGAAACAGCAAAACCCCTGAGGGTTTCGAACTCGGGATGTACGGATCAGAAGCCCGACACTTTATCCACCCGGCTATAGAGTAAGTTACATGTTGCCGTCGATAAAATCATTTCATTAAAACGAAATGTCGTTTTGATCAGATGTAAGCCATTTTGAGATGATGTATTATTCCATCTTAACATTTTATAGATGAAATATATATATATATATATATTATACTGCTATATTCATTACATTAAGAAAAAAAATTATTTTTGAAGTGCTTCCGGTGACGACTGGAAGTTACAACGAATCAAACAAAATAATGTAAACACGTGAACATACATAGGGCTATCATCCCACGAAAATTGGTTGTTCAAGTCGTTACCGTTTTTGAGATCTCATAAAGTCAAGGTTTTTTTGTCTTTTGTCTCGGTTCAGGAAACGGACAAATGCTCAGTGAAAATGAAAGTTAGTCTTTTTTTAACATTAAAGAACACTTTTTTATTTCTGATCAATTTCACTAAAAATGTCAAAGTAAAACAGTTAAACTTTTAAACATCTTGATTTGTTTGAACCCTTCTGGTGAGGACCGGAAGTGACGGTCGACAAAATGGAACCTGTTAAACACATTTTCTAGCAAATGTTTATTATCCATATAAGTTTCGTGTCTTGATCACTCACAGTTTCTGAGAACTCGCTGGTACAAAATTTTTTGAAAGAAAGCTACCTGAGATAATTGAGATATTTCATCGGAAGTAGACTTTTTTTGTTTATTTAACATCGGATAAATGATGTATGTAAGGATTTATACTTATACTTCAATTCTAAGTGAAATAAATACTTAAATAAATAAAGTTTGAAGTGCTTTCGGTGACGACCAGAAGTTACGACGAACAAAACAAAATAGTTTAAACACATCTACAGCTACATGTATAGGTCTATCATCCCACAAAGTCTGAATGTTCAAGTCTCAACCGTTTCCGAGATCTCGAGGTGACAAACTTTTCGTCGTGGGGCAGAAAAAGGACGACAGGAAATGAATTTTGAAAAAATGAAAAAATCGCCTCGGGATATTTTCTTCTCTATCATCTCTGAAAATTTCACAGAAATCTATCCAGCCATCTCTGAGAAATCTTGTGAACAAAAAGGGGGAAAAATAAGAAGATACATTACAATCACTATAAGGTCTTCCGTTGGAAATTATTTTTAGGACCCCCATTCGGGAGAATTATCAACACATGTCACGCGACTGTTAATTTAGGGGACCAAACTTAGTGTCATACAAATGGTAATTTTAGGGTGTTTCATTGAATATCAAATTTATATGTCATAACAAAATAACTTTACATACTTTGCAATAACAGGTGCATCGTTTTAAATACATCTAAATCCGTTAATATTTTTATAGTTAACCTTAACAGTGCTGAACATTTTTTTTCGTTGTAGTTATTTCAAGTTGCTATGAGGTGAAATTATAAACTGAAGCAGGTGAATCTCTAAGGTACGAGGGGTATCAAAAAATACGATGACTTTTCCCATAGTTTTTTTACTTAACGTCATATTGTCACCAAATTTGATAGACAAAATATAGCAATAATGTCAATAAATTTGAAAATAAAATCATAAATTAAATATATTCCCGAATATATAAGAATTATTTAAGATTTGAAACAAAAATGAAGCCACGGTTCATGGCCAAATTTTGTGTTATGTAAACAATAAACCATATAGTGTCGAGGTAATGTTATTTTTTTTTTTTGGATAAATTGGGCCGAAAACCAATTAATACTGAAATCTCAAATGGTGTATTTTCATGACATTGTAATTACCAAATTATGACGGGATATATTGTTTCATTGAACAAAAATCGGTTACAAAAGATAAACAGTTCTCATTAAAATTCAATTTTAAAAAAATGATGTCGCCGGACGTCACCGAGCAACGAGAAAGGATAACAATATGGATTCAAACACAGACGCAAACTATGAAAATGCTTGTAGATGCAAATAATATATCAAAAGTGATTCGTACATTTGTGTTTAAATGTACTATATTTTCAGGGGTGGTGAAAATTGTGTTTAGGAATCAAACACTCTGCCTGACATTACTACATAGAACACCAGTAAATATTTGGTCAAAAAAAATCGGTAACGTCATCTGACGATCAAGGTTTCTACTACTATGAACAAAGAGATAAGGGGGTACAACATTAAAACATCGAAGAACTATAACTTGATTCTTGAGCAATTTGGAGAAAATAAGATGTCAGGGTGTACAGATCCATTTTAAAATGTAAGGTAAATAGCACAGTCTAAGCGTGATATAAAGATAGAGTATTTTAGTACACTGTGCTAGATTCGTCTTGACGTCATAATTTGGACGTTACAGTGCTCTTGTGGTGACAATATAGCATTAAATGATTTATTTTTGACGTCGTCGTGTCAATAACTGCCGTCAGTTAAATAGGCAAATTTAATAATGATAAATGATAATTTGTCTGCTCAACTGATGGCAGTTATTGACACGACGACGTCAAAAATAAATCATTTAATGCTTATATTTACATTCCCCCGTTAATGAAATCCATAATTTGATTAGATAAATCGGTATAAATTGCAGATCACGGAGGGAGTAAATTAGTTACAGCAAGAACAGCTGTTTTCTCAAACCGGTTTAATCTGGTTATCACATATGCTGTTGAGATGAGCTTTAAAATATAATCCGTAAAAATAACTCTTGAAAATTTGCTGTTAACAATAGAATAAACTTTATTGCCGAATAATTTTAAATCATTGTGTTAAACATGTATGAAATATAATTTTAAACCAATAAAATGGTAATATGAACAATACTAGTAAATAGTACGGCGTAGTTAAACTCGGTAGAGGCGGTGATGCGGTCATGTGGCGGCCATTCCTCAGTTGAAGTGAAACGTGCAGTCCTTGAAGATCGATCGATTAGGACCGAATCTCGCTGGAGGATTTACTTCTTCTTTGTGGACTGAAATTGTTGATGAAATGAGGTTAGTAGCTGTTGATACCCCAGTCTCGGATACAGTACGTAAGGCTGAAATATCCATTGTTGACATGGTTGATGTCGATTCCACGTGTTTTCTACCGGTCACCATTGATTACAAAGTACTACTCATTGTTTTCTTTTGATTAGACGACATCGATCTGTTGTAAGACTTTAATGAGCTTTCGCTTTTATGATTAGACATGAACATGATATGTCGACTTTCGTATCCAAGGTCGCTAAGATGGGTTATTGCTGTTGCTCTTAGGCAGTGGGGGTGTAGTTAATTTAGACAGCTGCACCTTTGCATATTTCATTCAAAAACTTGCTAAATGTACTTTTAGAAAGCGGTTTTGCTGCAAACCACTTGTCCGTCTGCGGGTTGCGTCCTTGTAGTATTGATTAAAAAGAGATGTGACACTGACTCTTTTATGGGTTTTTTTTTCAATAAGAAGTTTAAGAAGTTTGAGTGGGCAGCAGGGACTGTGAGGAGAGGCATACATTCTCTTCTCATTGTGACCCTCCACAGCTCTTGATGCAAGCGCAATACCTCCTTGATGTGTTTTCTGTTAAGTTTCATGCTTAAGAGTGACAAACTATCCAGTTTCATCCTCATTAAACTCAAAACTATCCAATTTCAGTTGATGATGAAACTCCATGCCACGCGTGACAAAAAAGATGAAAATCAGATATCACACAGCCTGCCGAAGTATTACTGGTGATGCAGTTGCTTTTTCAAGGTAAGTAGAAATTTTACATAGGTTATGGTATTCTATAACTTTTTTATGGGTCACTGGTTGAGACAATCCAAGTCGTGTTCTCTCTTTAAATAACCCATCGAGAACTCCATCAGCAATTTTGAATTCTTTGTCTCTGATTATGTCTATTTCTCTTTTATTATCTGTGAGAAATCTGTTAATGGCACATCTGATGTTGATGAGAGACTTTTTGTGATAAAGCTCTTCCTTGTCATTATTTTCAGCATTATTTTTAGGTCTCGCAGCAATATAAAAGTGTGACAATCTCTCGGCAGGTGTGTTTGCATCTACAGATGTCATATCCAAATCTTCCCCATAAGTCTCTATATTACAGTCTGATTAAAGTAAGAAAGGTACTTGTGAAAAAAGGCATGTGCGTAACGTTTTTGGTCATGTGTTTGATTGCTGTATTTAAAGAGAGCAAAAAAACTTGAACCTTGAATGAATTTTTACATGTATTGCCATATTGCCACTAACTACAAAGAAGTTGTAACTGGAAAATGTGTCATTCCCTACAATGTATTTTTCTTTGTGGATTCAGCTTGTCTTGATGCAAACAGTCTGTCTATATCAGTATACTTTTTGATGTTTTAAATCGCTTTGAAGGTGGGCTCTAAAGTATAAATTTCAGGTTCTAGTTTAGGCTTAGTTATAATAGCAGTTGTTAAATTTTTGCAAGAAAAAGATATGATTTTATTTCTTATTTTTTAATTATTGCATGTATTTAGACATATCTTTTGAAGATCATCAATTTTCCTATCTGGATGGAGAGACTGCTCAGTGTCATGGTTACATGTATCTACCTCAACCTTATTAAGGGCTCCCCAATCTATTGTTTTGAAGATATCATCATCTTCATCCGTCATAAAGTTAAGTATATCCATGTCCTCAAAGTTGAGGTCAAAATTGGCCATTTTATCTTACATGTAATAGGCCAACAGTGCACACTATGCAGATACTGTTTATTGTTTACTGAAGCAGAAGATCTCTTATTCATTCGGAACACCTCTGAGTTCATCATTCATGAATACAGAAAGTATCAGAGAGATCAATGTTTGGGAACTATTTATGTAAATTACATGTAAATTCATACGCAGTGATTAGGTGTTGCATTTAGAGGCATTTAAAGATCACAGAATTTAATGGAAAAACACAGTTGAATGTAAATATAACATGTTGGTGGTTAAAATCCGGTAACAAAAATACCTTTTACCAAATTGAATGAAACTTTACATTTCAGAAAGAAAAGATGATAAATAAATTAAAGTGCTAGTTATGACTTTCATGAAAAATATATGATAGCAAAATTGTCTTCGCATCTTTTAATTGGCTCTCCTATACTGCGTTTTTATTATTTTGCCTCTTTTATTTACGACGATATTTCCACTATTGCCTCAATTAACAATTTCAAATACACATAAGCAAATGCTGAAAAGCTGTTTTTTTTTATAGCATGTGCTTATTTATTGAAATAAGATGAAAGTAAACCAATAAAACTTTCCATTTCTTGCTTTCAAAGGTATGTTTTATATAAGAACTTAAAATTAAAAAAAATAACAAATATCTGAAAACCAATTGTGAAAAAGCACAGGACACAATAAAAACCTTACGCTGATTATTTAAAGGATCCCATGTAGTCAAAAAAAATATTTTTGGGACTTAACGTCGATTTGTAGTTATTTGGGTTTTTTTGCCAAATGAAAGCGGATTCCAGTCTACATGTTTAGCTTTTTACTTTCATGATTCGCTAAACCCGAACGAAATAGCACTTTTCATAATATTCATAAAATCACAAAGAACAACTTCTCCAGCGACGGACATATCAAACTTTTGACCGTTTTCGAGTTACAAATCAAATATTTCAAGGACTCTTTTTAATGGTGCCAAGCGAATGAAATTGATATTTTGCATAATTTTAGATGAAAAAAGCGAGATATTAAAGTTTGCAATAGCGTCTAGAAGAAGAAAACTAATCCAGAATTTTCATTACAATTCTTATACGGTCTTCCGTCGGAAAAGGAAGACATTAATGAAAGAACTATGTACGGTTTCTGTCATTTTTGCCCCCCCCCCCCCTCCCCCGCCCCCCAAATTTTTAGATTTGACAAATGTTGAATTAAATAAAATAAGCGGACTCATTTCCAAAATGTCCGGTTTATAAGTTTCGATGGGAAAAAAACTCTCCAGAACGGGATTACCAAGAATGCGGGATGCTAAACTCCCACATTATTGCAGAAAGTGTTGGGCGAGTTCATCGTGTATCGGACAGATAACTTGGATCCAACAACTTTGGTTTAAAATAAATATGCATGCAGTAACGTTTTAGATTAAATACATTTTACAAACCACCAACAGATTGGTAGTAAGCTTTATATATCAATTTGTGAACCGTAAACAGATGTGTTGTCAACTCTACGGTATACATGATGTTGCATACAACGGGGACGTTGCATCAGGAGGTTGCCCCCCCCCCCTCCCGCCAACTTTTTTCAAAACTTCTTTTTGGACAATACTAAACATTACAGTGGCACATGACCTTAGTGTCCTAAAGAACGAAATTTAGAATATGATACCCTCTACGCTCTCCCCTTTTTAAAATATAAAATGCATGAGGATTGACAATTAATACAATAGATAATGCAATGCTTTCTCCTTTCAATTGTTTTTGAAATGGTTACTTAAAACAATTAAGAAAAATTGGAAGACAGTATAAACAAAAAAAGATGTTAAAGAAATCTGGTTCAACATACAAATGTCATGAATGAGTAAAGTGTTTCCTTTTAAAGTGAAATTAAGTCAGAAAAAAATCAAGTTGTTATTACATGAATAATAACAGTGCATTTCTGAGTTATTTTTTAATGATGCATATGGAGTACATTGGGATTTGACTAAGTGATGAGTTATAAAAGGGCAGTTGTATAAAATTATTTAACGCAATCTATTAAAGCTGCTTGGTCCGATTTTATATTAAAATTTGAGTACGCTTTTAAACGATGGTTATGCTACGTATGTGTATAATAATAGACATTGCAGTGGTTTCCCGCTTAATGAAGCCTAATTTCATAACAAAATTTGTTTACAAAACAAACTTTATATAAAAGGTTACCGCGTTATTTGTCCCTTATTAAAATCACTCACCGACGTCAAAGCTGGTATGATTGTATTACGACTTGACATTCACTATAAATAAATGACATTGTCAAAATGTTTTGGCCAATCAAAATAAACCGTGGAACATTTTTTTCACTACTTTGTTTGAAAACTGTTTTGTTTATAATCGATGCATAGTATGCGGGTTGAATAAACCCAATCAATCGGGGAATGAAACCAAACGGTTCCCTTTTCTAAACATGCCCATGATGCATTTGGTTTTTTTGGTGGTTTTTTGTATGTTTCCACAAAGAAACTTTTTTATTTCTTTTAATATTTCTAACTTTGAAAGGAGGCCGATTATATTGTTGTAAATAGGTGAAAGTCTATAACTTTCTAAGATAGATTGTATGGAAAATTATTTGAACTGTAATAGTCAAAAAATCGGACTATGCAGCTTTTACTGTATACATGTATATATCTTTATAATTATATCCTTACACAAAGATTTGCCACCACAACTCTTCTTAAAATTCTAAATAGTATTCCATAAAACTTTGTGATTACTTGAGACATAATTAGATGTCCATATGTTTTATTGCTTTATTATAATTTTTTTCTTTAATTTAAAGGAGAATTGTCACACTTTTTGATAATCGTCTTTTATTTCTTTTTATTTCTTATTTAATGTTTAATGCAATGCTTCATTTGGGTATTTCTAACGGTCAGCCAGAATTTTAATGTCAGTTGTTGAGTTATATAAAAGGTACAGAGCTAAAAGTAAATTAAAAAAAAGCTCAAGCCTTGTTTTTTTTTCACATTTGTAAGCTCACCAGGGCTGAACGTTCAAATCATGTTTGCTGATCACTTTTTTCTGGCGTCCGCCTATCTGTAAACATTTTCAATTTCGAACTTTTCTCCAGAACCACTAATTAAAGCGATTTCAACCAAAATTGGAACAAAGCATTCTTAGGAGAAGGAAATATATGTTAAAAGAAAAGGCCACATCCTGTTTTAAAGGGAGATTGACGAACATTTGTTAGAATCTTTTTCTTAAAAACCATTCGGCCAGAAAATCTTAACTTTTGTGGAAGCATCCAGATTGCAACGCCTAATGCTATAAATTCTTGCATTAATAGTTGACAACATCAACCGCTAATGATAAATCGCCGCTTGATGATACAATTTTATCATTAAGCGTCGCAAATGCACAGCAGACCTAACGCTTAATGAAACAAGCAAAAAGCTACATGGTCAATCCCTAATGATACAAACATTTTATCGTTATTTATTAACAAAATTATTTTTTTCCCGTTATTTAGGGCCAAAGATGACTTTTGATCTCATACGGACATTACACTTAATTTAACCCCTGGTCTCCCTACAATAACTGACTTCTAGTAAATCTTAATCTTGTAAATGACATAAGATGACCTGTGGTCTTCAAATAAATTAACAATGATGGTCTCCTAATTGATATTCCACCTACATACAAGGTGACCCCTGGTATCCCTAGAGGGGATCACTTCTGATGAATCTTCATATTGTAAAATGACACTAGGCAGCTGTTATGTGACTTTTGTTTCCGTACTGATTAACAAAATGATTACGACATTGATTTAGGTCGTAAGGTGACCTCTGCAATTAGGAGTTGACTTTTTAAAGGAAAAATAAAGACATATCTTATTTAAATTTTCTCAAAAACCATCTGGCCAGTAAAGCTGTAACTTGTGTGGTAGAGTCAGGTAGGAAATATTCAAGTTTGTACAAATCATGATCCTCTGGTGAAGTGGGGGTTTAAATGGATCGTCAAATTTTCACATAGCAATATATGGAGAAAACTCTTTAAAAATCTACCTCTCAAAAACCATTTGGCCAGAAACAGTTCCACTACGTACAGGGAACCCTCGACCAAAAAGCAAACAAGCCACACCTTTGCAAACCTATATAAAATCAGCATAGATATTTCTCTAACTACTGATAAAACTTACAAAAAAAAAACCTTTTTCGAGTTTCTAGTCAAAAAAATCGTTTTGTTTTGTTCATCTTATAAAAACAGTTCCAAAACATCTCAACAAAAAAGTCACAAAAATGTCCCATGTAATGAACATTTGATGTACTACGAGACAGTGAATCCTTTCAAAAGCATTGTGTAAATATTTTCTTTTATTAAACTAGTTGCATGTTTAAAAGCAGTAAATACACAGTATTGCACAAAATGATTAACTATTAAAGTTAATGAAAATTGATATCATTAGATATGTACACATAAATCCAATCATGGTATTTAGAAGCATTGAGATGCATTGTCATTATCATTTAGATGTCAAATGGCATTTTTATTGGTCATTCCGGGATTTTAAGAACTAAAAGTTTCTGTTGAATGTACTATAAGTTCCATTTCCTGCTCAATCATTTCCGAACCTTGTGTTGCTCCGGGATTCTGTCGACTATAACGATGGGTAATGGCCGCGCAGCAGGTGTTACTTAAAACATTCGCTGAAGTTCTGATTCGATCCCTTAAAAAAGACAATATCACTTTTTCTTAAATTGTTTTTTCATTAGTCATTTATCAGAATGTCCGTTTGATAAATTCAAGAATTATTGTTAAATTTTAAAAATAAATTATTTTAAAATTTAAGTGCAAAACAAAAAAAGGATGGAAAATGAAAGTAATTTATAAATCATCTTTACAAAACGTCTATGACAAAATTGTTTAAACATCGGGTATACTTCAGATACTGAAGAGGAACAGTAATTTAGACATCAAAGGACAGGACAAGGCTGGCTATAGCTCTCAGTAAAGTGTAAACAAAGATAGCAACGTAAACTGTAAATAGAAATATTACACTGTTGTTTTGATCTCAGCCCTGGTATCGGTCCAAGCCCGAAGGACCGTCAATAAACTTTAAACAAAGAGAGTAACGTACATTTGAAACAAAGACAGAAACGTATAGTTTATAGAAAAAGGACAAGCTTTCGTTCTCAGTAAACTGTAATAAGACAATAAGGATAAGGATAAGGATAAGGCGAAATTGATAATTGCTGACAAAACACTTTCATCAAAGAAAGTAACAAATTGCAGGCAAAGATTTGCGCTAATTAATCATGATGGAACTTGTACGTAAATATTGTAAATATATTTACATTCCACATATTTTTTTCCATGTTAAGTGTTAGGAAAGTTACTGAAGTTATAACAATGTAACACACACAAGATACCGAACAGTAAAAATGTCGAGTTTTATTAAGACGGCACAAACGTTGAACGCTGCAAAATGCAACGTCACAAGCGAGAATCAAAGTTCACACTTGTGGCTGTTACTCATTTTGTATGCACAAACCGCTGCAGTTATGAGTACATCTTTCAAATAATAAGTGTTCAATGCTTCAGTAAAATTTAGGTACACAGACAAATTGCAAAGGGCAAACAATGCTAACGTACAATAAGTTTTCTTCAATTGTAAATAAAAAAGGATCATTTAGTTTCGATTGGCGTATTATAGACTTCAACAACACAGTTACATATGTATGTTAACTTTATCTAGATTTAGATTTAGGCTGGTCGTAAACTGTAGCAAAGCGCCGGGTAAATATCATAGAAACAATGATGTAGTTCATGTGTAATTTTTATGGAGAGGGTACGTCTATATATATGGTCATTGTATTCAATGACGTACAGTAATTGTGTAGGGTAGAACGAGGCTGTCTAAAGCAATCAGTAAATATAAAAAGACAATGATCACAAAGTATAAAAACCACATTTAAAGTCTGAAAAAAATCAATTAAATGGTATCAACATATTTTTGTTAACTGTAGAGTATAAGGGTGCAATAAATTATTGTTTTGTTGTGTAAAGCCCATGGTATGTAAGATATTGAAACGCGTGAGATATCTAACGTTCTAACAAATTAGACATTAATAATCACTCTGGCAAAAAGCAAAGAAACACGGAAATATCGGAAACTTTAAAATGTATCTGTAATCTGCAAAACGCTTAAAAAAGCTAAGTTTGATTAATGAATATATTCATACTTTAATTGTATTTTCATGTGAAGAAAATATTTAAACTGTAAGGGTTCACACATTGTTAGCAAAGAATTGGACACATTACTTATATTATTACATGGAAGAAACCATTGATGTTGATTTTAAAAATACTCACAAGAGAGTTACAACTTTTCCAAACACCAGTGGGTGACCGGAAATGTTGGCAATAAACATGACCGACGCAGTGTTAAGCGCCGCACAGAAATTAGTGACAAATCGACTGACTCTTTTGTCGATGTGATTATTGTCACAAGCGTTAAACATTTCAGGAATGGATACAGCTCTGTAAAGGAAAGAATAATATGTTTGGAATAATATCATTCTATTGTGTTTATAATAACTTATCTTGCTGATCTACTGCAATCGATTTGCTACTAAGTGGTTCACTGTCAAAATGACATCACAATTGAAAATAAATATATATCTGTTGGAAACTTGTTTCTTGTTTTCAAAATGCACTGATTACAATTAGAAAATTTACAATCCTCTTACGTGCTGGTGGAAGCGAATCCTATCAACCAGGAACGTCCTACCCTTAAAAAAAATGTAAAAGGGTTTCTTCTTATGGTTAGAAAATAAAACACGGGCAGAAACAGCGTCTGGTGAAGAATGATCCCTAGTGTAACTGTCAGGACAAACAGTCCCAGGTTGGAGAAGGTGCCTATGACGTCACAGGTACCTGCTATGGATCGTGCAATTAGACTGCATACACCGAATGGTGTCATCCTATGTAAACAAATAATTCATACTATATATTGCAATGTGGAACGTAGTAACATGTAATTTTTTTAAGAATTTGGGACTAAGATACAGAGACAGTCAAGTATTAATGGGTAACAAGGTGTTTCAAGTTGTCCTTGCCAAAGGAAGCATCGGAGCACATGTAATTCGATATCGGTGCCAACTGCAAAGAACTCAAGAAACGGTTTGGCTTTATTTCCCAGTCTGCCAGCAGCCGTTCCCAACAACATACAGACAACGATAACACCTGACAAATTCCCGGATATCAATGAATATTCATATACTATTCCTTTATGGTAATAAAAATATCATGTTAAAACATGACGTGTCATTTATAGATTAGAGCAAACCATTCACCAAAGACAGATTACTGCTTACAAAATAATTACTTTGTCAACGAAAAAATACACTGTGTACATTTAAAAAACATCATGTATATTAAAAAACATATCGTCTATATTGAAAGTTACGTCCTCGAAATAAGTACCTTAGTTTGTATCAAAACATTTACAATATACTTTTTGTCTGTAAACAATCGTAATTCATGAACATTTGAAGATTGTACAGAGTATATTAGGTCCATCTGTTTTCCCAACTAATTTTACAACCTTATGATCAACCTCTGATATTGCAATTTGATTTGTTGAAATGTTCCTTTCGGTTGAATTATCAACCATTGGAACTTCTTTCGCCATTTCACGGGAATACTTCGTCTGTGTCTGTCGAAATGTTGCCTCCACAACATTATCTGGAAATATGTTTCTTTGATAAAGAAAAAAAAATATTGCTATAAAATCTTCATTCAAAATATTTCAAAATAAAGTACGGTTGATGGTGATACAGTTATTAGATTTTATTATGTTTTACATGTTCAAAAGGGAAATTCCAAACAAATTGATAGTAACTAAATTTGATTTCTATAAAAATACAATAATACAAGGCGTATTTAGAGGAGAACTTTGTATGATATTTGATCAAATGTTCATAAGGAAAATAAGTGTGCAACTTGTCTTACAATGACGCATTAATATTAATAATTAATAACTCATAATATCTTTATTTTATGTAAAGTTACTTTCCGTGTATGATGAACTGGGGTCATTGTTATTTAAATGAATTTGATAATAAAGATTTTCTTAGCTGAATCGGTTGAAGTTTCTGTTGAAGTATCTGCAAGTCTTAATTTCATCTTTAATTTGTTGCAATTTTACCGTAGATATTTATCTAGTTTTTCTCACTATCTATCTCAATGGGGTTTCTTTTGGGTTTTATGTGTTTATATTTTTTATCATAGCCTGTGTATATCTGTTACCTTAGTAAATCTGCAAATATATCCTGTGGGACGGCTTCGTATACGTTTGGTTTGCCTTCCGCTAGGGGACTTTCACTACCTGCAAAAACAACGAGGTTATTTTGATAAATCAATTGTCCTTTTAAGTTTCTATGAATGTCTATCCTCTATGGAAAAACTAAAAGTGAATGCAATAACACATCGAAATCACACTTTTTCCGATTATTTACGATTATGTTCTAAATATTTTTTTCTTGGGGGGGGGGGGTCTTTTGATAAATTGAGAGATGGAAAAATCTTAATAAAGTATGCCCAAACGATTACATTGTTGTATTTGCTATGTACGGTGCACTGCACATGTAGAAGATCCCTAATGCTATGAGAGAGCCCAATGTGGTAATTAAAAGTATGTAACTGAAGACAATAGCGCTCATTTTGCCGTTTTACCTGGGATCTAAAGATGCCTTGCCTAAAAAATCAGAAAATACAATTACATGTATATAATGTCTTCTTCCTCCCCCCCCCCCCCCCCCCTTCATTTCAAAAGTAAAAAAATTGTTATAACAAGAATTAGCTTCAAAATCACAGAGGAATATTGTTTCATCTTTTATCAGAAAAAATACATTTAGGAAATACTTCTAGGGAAATAGAATTTCACCTCTGCAACTGACGCTACAACTATTCTTTCTGCAATATATGCTACATTCTTCATGCAATAACATCCTTGATATCGCCTTAGCATTTAAAGCTAACACAAATTCACGGATTAGGTCGCCATGTTGTTTCTTGTCGTTCTACAGTTGCTACTTGGGTGTGTATATCGATAAAGTTACGGTCGGCTGCATTTTATATATTCATTTGTATATATTTTAGTTATAATTTGAAGGGAAAAAACGAAACTACACTCCATAGAAAATAAACTGTTGCCAATGAATCTGAATCAACATGGATCAAATACGTTGCCAACACATCAAACACGTGTGTACATGAGCATTGTGGTCCTTTTTATCAGTTTCTGCAAACTACACACTCCGTTTTGTAAAGTCGATGTCACAGAACGATCATGTACGGTCTACGATTTGCGCATGCGCGACGATCCATACAATGAGACCTTTTAGATTGGAAATGTGTAACTGGATTTGATTCTGTTTTACTTGGGAGGGGGGGGGGGGGGTCATTGCATATTTCCAAGCATGTGCGATCTACAAATCTTAGTGTATTGTGTAACGTGTTTAGTTCAATTAAATATCCAAATGCAGTGAAGCATGAAAAGTGCTCTCGCTCTTACATATGACGTGTGTAGCGATATGCGTAACAATATCAAAATCGAAAAACCAATATTGCGGTTTGAGATGAAAGGGGAATATGTTTAACGTGTTTTTATGAAATTATGTCATATTTAAAGCTGACATGAATTCATAATAGTTTTTGGTCGCCATATTAGTTTCGATCAACTGCCACTGGGATATATATACCGGCCGAGAAAGTTACGGTCGGTTTCTTTCCGATCGAGGCATTCAAATTGCACGAACTTCTAAATCATAGAACTACACATTGTAGTAATATGTTTGTAAAAAAAAAAAGAATACAGGAAACCTACAATCAATAAAACATAAAAGATGGTTTATTGTTTGATAAACTTTCCTGTATATTCGCAATATCGTGCAGGGATAATGCTGTGCTGCCTTCTTCGCATGCATATCGAACACAGAGTTTATACAGAGTGCATAACGTCTGTATGGTATTGTTTACCCTAGGTACATGTACACTAAATCCAACACAGTAGATAAGTTAAAGTAAATCCAAGAATTATAAACAGCGTAACATCGCTTTTATCAGTTTTTACAAAAACACTATGTCTTCTGAAGTCCACACTGTCACAGAACGATCTGCTAAAGTGTGGTGTTTGCGAATGTGCAATATTATAACAATACGACAAAGGAGAAATTTCTACAATGTTAGAGGGTTTTTTGAAATATGTTTGCGTTGATTTCAGTATTTTTTGTTTCGTCTTCATTTGTCATATTATTTTGTTCAAATCGCGTTTTATTTCAAATATATATTTCCATTCAAATGTAACGTGTTCGGGTGAATGAAATACCTGAATGCGATGTAGCGATGAGCGGACAATATAAATCGACAACTAATATAGCGGTAGTTGGAGATAAAAGAAAAAAATCACGTATTTATGAATTCATTTCAGCTTTAACTAAACATACGACCTGCTAACGCCAGAGGCTTGTTCAGCAGATCTATTGAGGGCTTGTTGTGGATATAGTAAATTTTGGCAAGCGCTCGCGAGAAACTCGCCTCAGATGTATCACTCACTGTGAATGACACTGCACACCAACAAAGGAATGATCATCATTTTCAACGAACTCATATACAGTTCTCCTGGCATATCTGTCTAGCAACAACAACATTTATTAATAAGAAACAAACAATAGTTGGCTTTTAACACAGATGACAGGATAAGAAGCATAATCGATTTCTTCAAGCTTAATTTTAGCTCTAAAAATTTTAAAAGACAATGGGTTTTTTTCAGTTTGAAGAGTCAAAGTCACTCGATTTTTTTTTTTCGGAACTCTGACTTGTTTTCTCTCAGTTATACTAGACACTTTTTCATTACATCGACGTTTACAATTATTAACCATTCACAGTTGTGTTCACGCTTACCCAACCATAGTAGTGCATCAGATGACGGTTCGGCTAGGCGTAATAAAAAGCCCAATGTAAATCCAACGATGACAGCCGAGAGAGTCAGAATGAATAAAAGATGACGTCGTAAGTACGGTTGGAACTTTTTCATGAAGCAGCAGCCATGGTCATTAAATTCTTTATTAATCTCCATTTTATTTATCTCTCATATAAACACCTTCAACAAAAATAAAGGAACGTATTACATCCTTGTTAGTTAAGGAATAAGGAATCATTTAGTATAATGAGGTGATCAAATACGATTGGGAGTGATCAAATCCAATAATACCCAAAGGGCTTTATGATAGATCTGATCACGCAAATGTTCCCAATATGTGGCTCCGAGGCAATAAAACTTTGACATGGTCAGGTATACTTTTAATTTTGATATCCTTTGTACAAAAGGGTGATAAAAAGAAACGTCAAATAAGGTGAAGGTTGCGCTTTTCTAAGATTCATGGTCAATTTATTTAATGGATCCTATGGTGGCTCGACACAGCTAAATATTGTTTTATAAATTTATCTGATTTCATTTTCGAATGATGGTTTTCGCATGGAAAGACAGATACAAGCTGATTATAAGTTTATATGAATTTTGTTTGTACATTTTTTAAAATTATAAAAATTGGCTTTAGTTACAGAAAAAAATAATGATATTGATGATTATAATCTTTCCATAACCAGTTAAGAAATATTGCATTAAACAATTATAGGCCGAATATGTATTTTACTTTGAGAGAGCTGGATTGTTTTAGGTTATATGAATCTCCTTAAAAGGAAGAGCTCTAGATCTGTTGGCACCTGAAATACAAGTGATGTCAAAGATTCAAAATAATTTAGATATAAAGATGGGGACTTAAAATGTTCATTCATATAATTAGTGACCCCTGTCACGTGCCTTTTTTTAAATACGAGGTATCAAACAGAAATTATGATTTCACTGAAATTATTACTAAAATTTGGCATGGAAATTTATTATTTAAAGAAATCAAACAAATATTTATAGTTTTAACTATTATCTAATAATGATTTTATTACAATATGATAATGAACACATGTACTGAATATAAAAGTAATATTTAAGTCAAAGTTTAAAAAACCGTGCCTAACTTAAAGCTTCAAATATCAAACCAAAACGAACACAAGAGCAAATTATATCACAAATAGACATAAAATTTCACGTAAAGGTAAAAAAAAAGTTGGGATCACATTCCAAAAAATAAAGTTAGTCTGAATTTCCTCTGTTTTAAATGTTTTTTGAGTTTCAATTCACTTTGAGTATCTGGATTTGATTAACTAAATATTCCAAAATATGTCGATAGAAATCTTAAAAAATTGTCCAAATATGTTTATCAGAACGACATGACGATATCGCAATGCACAAACTATCTATAAGTTTGGTATGGACTAAAAATCTTTGTAACTATGTAATTTTCTTTCGACCATTTTATTCACTATAGTTTATTTGACACTGAAAGATATGAATATAGGAGTAGAATTGATATATGATGTAGAATTTGCAGACTAGAGGTAACAATCAATAACAAGCCAAAAACGGAGGAACGAACCTCTTTTAAGGTTCGATCAAAAGTTTGCTTAGTTTCGGTCCAATCATTCATTTAAGATCACCAGGATATATATGCACATACTTTGGGCACATTTTGAATGCTGATTTAGTTTTAAAAATGTACTTAATTCACATGTATACAAATACATGTGCATTGCCATTTGTCAATTGACATACATGTAGAACAAAACAAATATAAACGCATGTATGTAAAAATTTGCAGAAATTTTAGATGGAAACAAATATTATGACTATTCTAGGGTTTTATTTTATTGGCAGTATTTTCATTAATGTATTCCTTATATAACATTGCTAATTCAGTCTGAATGAAATGTTACACCGATAGCATATGCCGCATTAATTTATAAAATAATAAAGGTTTATTTATAAAATATCCAGACTCTAACAAAGCTGTTGTTTTGTTGGGAAGGATGTTACTGAGAAGAAATGTTTCCACAGACCCCAATATATATTTATCTTTATTAAGTTCTACTAAGATATAGTAAGGAGTGATTAGGATTCACTAAAATTCATTTCAAGGTTAAAGGTAGATCGAGGATGGCGTCCCGTGAATGAAGACTTGCTAATACTGAGGAATAATGTATTGTATATATATGGCAGGTCAAAATATACAGCAGGTGTGAATCAACAATATTTCAGTCAAAAAAGATGTAATATAGCGTTAAGCTTCCCCTTAAAAATTCCTCGCCTTTATTCTAAATCTCCAAAAGCTTTATAATCGTGTAAATCGAGCTTTGAAATTAATTGCTGCGTTCTTATTACAATCAATTTAACGTAAGGTTAATATCTCACATATATAATTTTTGTAAGAGTAAATATATAAAATACATATTTCAAACGTCAAATATAAGTTGTATCATTGCCCATTAATAAGTTATGACCTGTGACGTTTAACAACGACATATTATTTATACATCATAATGTTTTGGCGCTTGAATTCGAAATCGTTCAAAGTTTCACAATTGTTAATATAGCAATGATAGTTGGGTTTTTTTTAATCATTCGTCTATATATTAAAATTAATATATAGCATACAATTATGCATCGTCCATCTTCTATCATGATTGTATTTAATCTAAAATAATTGTTATACTACCTTTGAATTGACTTTAATGTGTAGAAATAATTTATGAAAGAAAAGCCTCCTTCCTTCTATTTCTAGCTGCTCGTCTGGTTATAATAGAGCTGAAAATAAAAATAATAAAACCAGCGTTAAAAAAGTTTATGAAACACATGGATAGATCAATGTGTTCCTCTACACGATATTGGAGTTATATTTCTATTATATATTATGTTTTAAAATGTTTATGTAAATTTCCTGTTTTTAGCAATTCCATTTAAATTGTTCAGCTTGACTCATACATGCATATAAAAATGCACATGGCATTTATTTTAGAAACATTTCTATCTTTTCTGCTTTTGCCCTTTTACTGCATATTTCACTGTATCATTTTCTCATTGTTTTGCCCGTTTGACTTTTATTCATACAGCCACGATGTATTTTCCTTTATTTTTGCTGTATCATTGGACAGTATTGCTTATCGATCAATTTTCAATTGATTATCTTATATTGATACAGCTTTTAACTGAGAAGACTGAAATCTAGGCGATCCAGTGAAATTATGTCCATGTACATGTATGATGATACGTATTTCTTTAACTTTAAAAACTGCTTAGGAAAACATTATCTGATGCTATATCCATATAATTTTAATTTACGTAGCTATACTATATAATTTTAACATCGGTGTTTTCTTTGTACTTTGTCTTCACTTTGCGTCGATTTTTTCTTGATCCCAAGCTACATTGAGATCACAAACTCGTCTCAGACTTCCAAGTGGTTGTAGTTGCCAGACTTTTATCAAAAGGATATATGATTTACCTTCAAAAGGGTATTACTTGCATATCAAAGTGACCTTTTTTCCAAAACAATAAAGCGGTATTTATAATATTGGTGGCATTTAGAGTACCTTTCTCTTTTACAATCAGAGAAGTTAATGATTCCTTCATCTTCTGACCAAACCAACCCTGCAGAATATCCAGACATTTGCAAGACCTGTCTTAAGCTTGGGCGCATCTTCAACATTGGGTGGTGTAAAAAGGAACACATATAAGGACTTTGGAAGAGAGCGTTACAAACAAATAGACATGCAAATTAGACGGAATATGGCTGGATTGGACACACCCGAATAAAGCTAGATAGCATCCAGCACTACACACCAAGTCCCGACCTGGAAAACGCAGGGCAAGGGGAAGAGGGAAGGTCAAGAGACCACACCCGGAGGCGTGACTCAGAGGCAACGTTAAAGCAGCCCAGAACCGTGTTCACTGGAAGACTGTCGTTGATCGTTGATGACCTTAGTAAGTATATGAGTAAGTAGGATACTGCATTCCTTCCACGAGTTGATTTTTTACGAACAGTACGAGGAGTACCGAGAATTTCTGAATGGATAAAATGCGCCCGATTTTTCCCATTATAAATTGCCATAAGAAACGTATTTTCATTCCAGTGATTTTCCTCCGGTAATAAAGAGGGTACGTGTGAAATAAGAAATCTTTTTCATTGACAGGTTTGTGTATTTATCAAGAAAATTTACAAAAAGTAATGAATAATGTAACTTGGGACAGACTTTAGCAGACTTTGAATTTTCTTAATATATACATGCCTGTCAGTAAAACAATTGAAATGATAAAATGATTAATATACAGGGGTTGTCTAAAAAAATTAGTGGACAATCGAGTTTTTGTCATTTTAAATGGGTTCATTTATACATATTGCATACCGAAATGTTTGTCATAAATTTCCAAATCAAACTAGAGTGGTGTTGAATGTTTTTCCTAGTATTAAACTAAAATTTTACTGTATTAAAGGGTCCTGGAAAGTACGCACGGCCCAGTGTAAAAATTGTCCAAACTTCGTAAAAGAGTTTTTAAATATGAATATTTACAGGTTTTTAAAAACATGTCAAAACAACATCTTCATTAGTGATGTAGTTAGTATTGTATACGGCATTTTCATACGTCATCTGAAGCTGTTTTTAAACGAGGAAAGGAATTTTAAAACATATTACGACAAGAACTTGTCTTTAAAAATGCAAAAAAGCAACCTATGCTGGCCGCACGGAACAGCGCGCCATCATAAAATTATGTGTTGACTTCGGTAAAACACCGATAGAAACGATAACATTGATGGAGAAAACAAAACTATCGAAATATTTCAATCTCACTTACCTTCAAGTTGCACAAGCATTTTTTTGACTTTTTTTGACAGCTGTTGTACCCTCTGGCCAAATGGTGAATGCGGCATATTGCTCTCAGGTAAACCACCGACTACGACGTAATAAAACGTCGTTATAAGCCAACGTCAGATTGGGCCGTGCGGTCTATATAAGCAATGTATATAAAATGATAACCCCAATGTAAGAATGTACATTGCTCTGATTTTTATACATAAGCATTACTATAGTCTATATTAAAATATTATAATACTTTCCTGGAAATGGCGTCGTTATACAGAAAGAAATTACATTTGTCCACGAACGTTTTGGACAACCCTCGTATGTATGTATTATGTGTTACTTTTTTGTGATCTACTTCGTCGGCTTTCGCCGATCACATCTGAGTTTGTATTAGGCATCCGGCAAACTTCCCTATTTGCGTACACACTACGCTTCGCACTCCTTTGTCAACTATGCAGTGACTGCTTTGGGTAAATCTTTAATTAGTATATTCAATAGTTTTATTACTAAGGAACATTATTTTGGGGCATTTGACTAGAAATTTATCATTTAAACAGTTACATAATGGCTTAAATCATGTTAAATTTGTTTTTCTTTAAATGCGTAAGATTTTCGTTCGGAAGTACATGGTTGTATTAAATGTAAATTAATTTCTCCCTCGCTATTTCAGAAAGCAACAAAACAACGATATGCATCCTATTTAATAATGAATAAAACACATGCTGACAACTGATTTCACATGCCGATCATTCCTTTCAAGGGACTTGGACACGATTTGAGATAAAAAAAAATAAATTATTTTTTATATTATAAAAAAAATATTTGATTTAATGAAAAATGGTTTACTTGTGCATTTTCAATGATTGATTGTAAGAAGTCAAGTTACAAGCGAGATTCAGAGGTAAGAACGCATTGTTATGTAAACATAGTTCGAGTTTTATATTTGTTTACAAATAATCTGAAGAAGGAAATTAACATTTTTTGACAAATTGACTAGAGGCTAACAAGATTACCTGATTCAATGTGTTCATAAATAATATTATCAACAAAAGAAAGCACTATTTAATTATAACTTATTATACCAATAAAGCATATTTGTAAATAATAACAAGAGTATAGCTGTATTACAAAATAGAGAAATGCAAACTCTGTATCTTGCTTGTACCTCGATATTTGACTTTCAATTTTGGAGAAAGCATTAACAACAATTCTCATATTAACCATTTTAGATTTTAAAAATAAACGAATGAAATTTGAAAATTTGAAAATTCAAGTCCCTAAAAAGGAAACTTGTTTTGTATTCAAAAACTTGTGGAAAATAAATTGAATTGAACTGAATTTGGTAGCTGAGCGTCTGATATCTATGAACGAGTATCTAAACCATCTCCTCCCTACCTGTGTGATCATATCTTTCCCATGACACCTCTCTTCATTTATATGTAACTTCTGATGCATGGGGTATCCTCAATTGAATTAATAGGAGCTGAATTAAATAATGCATTAGAACATTCCCATTCTTTAGCATACATGTCATGTATTTAGCCTATTTTGGAAGAACCTCGAATTGTTTCTTCTTAAAGCAATAATATAAACGGTTCGTAGAGGTTGAAAGTAAATGAGTTAGGGTCTGTCTTTAAAGAAAAATCTGATCTGATAACATCCGTTATTTCATTCGGAGTGTTTCTTCGGGCAGTTCTACAGAAAATGCCGGAGAGGCTGCGATTGCCAGACCGTCATGCAGACGATCATTCTTACAATTAGATTGCATAATTACTCAACAACAGAAAAGCGCACTGCAATGGCAATTTTGAAAATCCTGATTAGAAACAGTTTCGAGAATGCGCTAAATGTTAAATGACTAGAGTGGCGATTCATTCATATTGTTACATGTAGCATCAATTGAAAATGTATTCATATAGAATGAGTGCTTTAGTATTTAATCGATATGCTCATTTTCCTTTTGGAATTGACGAATCTCTGCACCTATTACTTTAATTTTGTTTCATACAATATTTTTATATCATGTGTATATTCCACTTTTATAAACAAGATCTTGTTAATTTTTCTTTCATCGTACAAATGTATAATGCATTTACCTTTTATTTTAAAGAGTTAATTGTTATTTTGTCAATTATTACCCACCTTGTATATTTTGCCCTTGCACTTTCAAGAGATGATACTTTCTTATTTTTCTATTTAATTGAATAATCGTGAGAGATTTAATCACACCGAATATACGATAACAAGAAACAAACGCGCCTCACGAACTCTATAAAATGTGATGTTTATGTTCGTCAATTTTATCATGCACTTGTAAACATGGAATTTTCATGTCATTAACGCAGATGTACAATCTATATTCAAACCAAGTTTTCCTCACAAAGAATGATTTAAAACATCGCTATAATTTAGTAAATGTTAAATTTCATTGACTGGTATCTTTTGTGTACATGTACATTGCATTGTGTGATTGTGGATATGTGTAAATATTTGTCATCAAGTTTGGCTCAATTTAGATGTGGGATTTTACCATTAAGAATTGAGACGGGTATATACCATGGTGAACCTGTTGAGGAACGAATTTGTATCTTCCGCGCTAAAATATTGTAGAAAATGACAGTTTATACTTGTATAAATACTATAGAAATTGAATTCATACATACATACATACATACATACATACATACATACATACATACATACATACATACATACATACATACATACATACATACATACATACATACATTCAGGTTAAAAGAACAATTTCCTTTTAAAGTGAAATTTATTCCAAAAAGAATCATTTATTTCTACATAAATAATAACGCTGCATTGCTGTGTTATTTTGTAATCATGCATATGCAGTACAACATTGGGATTTTACTAAGTGATGAGTTATAAATAGGTAGTTGTATAAAACACAATCTATTAATGCTCGCATGCATGTATCTTTATGATTATGTCCGTACACAAAGATTTGTCACCACAACTCTTTTTAAACTGCTGAATAGAACTGTATGAAATTATGTGATTACTTGAGACATAATGTGTAGATGTGCATATGTATATGTAAAATTGAAACATAATATTTTTTGAAATCTTTAATTCAAAGTAGAATGATCACAATTTGAGATAAACATCTTTTATTAATTGTTTTATGATTTTTCATGTTTAATACAATGCTTTATTTGGATATTTTTAATATTGGTCGGCCAAATTTTTAATGTCAGTTGTTAAGTTATATGAAAGATACAGAGCTCAAAGTCTAAACAAGGTTCATGTCTTATTTTATTTACATTTGTTAGCTCACATGAGCTAAGATTCATGTGAAGTTTTCTGATCACTTTTTGTCCGGCATCCGTCTATCTGTGTGTCTTTAAAATTTTTACATTTCTTTCTCCACAACCACGAATCCGATTTCAATCAAACTTGTAACAAAGCATTCTTAATTGAAGGAAACAAAAGTTTATTAAAATAAAGGTCACATCCTATTCAAAAGATAGATAATAAAGAATTGTTGATCATTTGCTAGAATCTTCTTCTCAAAAAGTATTTAGCCAGAAAAGCTTTAACTTGTGTGGAAGCATTCTTAGGTAGTATAGATTCCTATCTCTTCAAATCATGATCCCCATAATAGGTTGGGGGGGGGGCACAATTAGTGGTTGAATTTTAATATAGAAATAAATAAAGAAATATTGTTCAAACCATGATCCCAGGGGGTAGGATGGGGTCGCAATGGAAGTTCAAATTTTTATATAGGAATATGCAGACAAACATCTTTGAAAATATTCCTCTCGTAAACCATTTGGCCAAAAATATATCAAAAGACCCCTACGTGCAGTGAACCCATGTCCAATTAACAAAAAAGCAACAATCCAACCCTTTGCAAACCTATATACAATCAGCAAAGATATATCTCTAAATACTGATTTAAAAAAACCCAAAAAAACACTTTTGCAAGTTTGTGGTAAAAAGAAGTTTCAAGACATCTTAACAAAAAGGTCAAAAAAATGTCCCATGTGATGAATCATTCATGTACTTAAAAGCAGTGAATCCTTGCGATAGTAAATATCTTGTTATATTAGTCTAGTTGCATGTTTAATAAGCAGTAAGTAAACAGTATTTCACAAAGTGAATAACTATTAAAGTAAATGAAAATTGATATGATTACACAGAAATAAAATCATGAAATTCAGAAGCATTGAGATGCATTGCCATATTAATTGTGCGGTCATTTTTTTTTAATTGCTCAATCCGGGATATCAAGAACTACGGGTCTCTGGTGAATGTACTACAAGTTCAATTTCCTGCTCAATCATTTCCGGTCTTTGTTTTATTCCGGGATCCTGTCGACAATAACGCTGCATAATGGCCGCGCAGCAGGTGTGACTTAAAACATTTGCACCAGTTCTGATTCGATCCCTTAAGGAAAAAAAAAACAATATAATATTGTTTTTAATTCTATTTTAGATTTTATTTACTGCTATGTCATTTTCGTCAGATGAAAAATCATAGTTAGAAGAATTTTTAAAAATTATGTTAAAATTTAAGTGCAAGATGAAAAAAAAATAGGAATTTGTAAATTATCTTTAAAAACCTTTATATCAAATTTGTTACTGGTGACGCATATGCAATATAATTTAAGTAATATGTGGGAAAATTGGGATTATTTCTTCCTAAAATACTTACAAGAACCACTCCACAGCAAACAACAGGGACACAGCGTGAACTGGGATGTTGAGTGAAGATAGAACCATGATGATGGCGACGATACTGGAGCTAGGGACAGCGGGCAGGGCGAGGCTCGATATCGCGGTCAATGAACTGTAAACGAAAACAGTAACGTAACGTAAAGACAGTGGTGTAAAGTTACTCAATAGGAACAGTAAATAAAACAACAAAGGACAGGACAAGGCTAGCAATAAAATGACAATAAATAAACTATGAACAAAACAGTTACTGTAACGTAAACTACAGAGATCGGGGAATGTAAACAACAGAGGGCAGGACAAAAGCGGGCTTTAGATGTCAGCTAATTGTAAACTACAAAAACACAGAAACACTACAGAGGATATGATAAATCTTGGTACTTATACCAGTTAGTAACTGTAAAGGAAGAAAAAACTGTTACATGTAACAACAAAGTAAAAGGTAAGATTAATAACTGGTGACAAACACTTTCATCAAAGAAAGTAACAAATAACAAATTACATGCCAATATTTCCCTTAATCTATCCTTATGGAACTTGTAACTAAATACAGTAAATGTGAAAGTGAAACAAACAGAAAAATTGCAAAGAGCAAAACAGATTTAACGTAAAAAAAAATAATTCTTCAATTGTGAATAAAAAAGGAACAATAAGTTCTGACTGCGGGGCAAGATTGGCTAATTGTAGACTTCAACAGCACAGTTACATATGTATGTTAATTATAAAGGTCAAATTTAGGCTGGTCGTAAACTGTAGCAACGCGCCAAGTAAATATCACAGAAACAATGATGTATTTTATGTGTAATCTTTATGGAGAGGGTACGTCTATATATGGTCATTGTATTCAATGACGTACATTAATTGTGTAGGGTAGATAGAACAAGGCTGACGACGGCAATCAGTAAATATAACTGATATTTACTCTGGCAAAGAGCACAGCAACACGGATATATCAGAAACTTTATTATAAAAATGCTTCTATTATACGCTAAAATAGGCTAAGTTGCAGTAATGAACATAGATGTACTAATTATATTTTCATGTGAAGAAAATATTTTAACTTTAGGGTTTCGTGCATTTTAAGCAAAGAATTGGACATATTACATAAAAGAAACCATCGATGTTACTTTTCAAAGATACTCACAAGACAGTTACAACTTTTCCAAATACCAGCGGGTGACCAGAAATGCTGGCAATAAACATGACCGACGCGGTGATAAAGAGGGCGCTGCCATCAGCGTTAAGCGTCGCACAGAAAGGAATGACAAATCGACTGACTCTCTTGTCGATGTGATTATTGTCACAAGCTTTAAACATTTCGGGAATAGCTAGAGCTCTGTAAATGAAAGAATTACATGTTTGGAAAAACATTATTTTATTTGTATTTACACTATATTTTCTTGTTTATCTACTGCAATTGATTCACTATTGAGTGTTTAACTGTCAATATTATTGTGCAATTGCAAGACTCTTTATATTTGTTGGAAACCTGTTTCTCGTTTTACATATATACTGATTACAAAGACCAAATGTCCTACAATCCTCTTACGAACTTCCGGAAGCGAATCCTATCAACCAAGCACGTCCTACACTTAAAAAGAATGTAACAGGGTTTCTTCTTATGGTTAGAAAAAAGATAACGGGCAGAAACAGCGTCTGGTGAAGAATGATCCCTAGTGTAACAGTCAGAACAAACAGTCCCAGGTTGGAGAAGGTGCTTATGACGTCACGGGTACCTGCTATGGAGCTTGCGATTAGACTGCATGCACCAAATGGTGTCATCCTATGTAAACAGTAATTCATACTACTTTATATATTGCAATGTGGAACTTAGTTATATGTTTGGGGTTTTTTTTAACTTGGGACTATAAAAAAACAGACACACGTGTCAATGGGTTTTGTGTTGTCCTTACCAAAGAAACCATCGGAGCACATGTAATACGATATCGGTGCCGACTGCAAAGAACTCAAGAAATGGTTTGGCTTTCTTTCCCAGTCTGCCAGCAGCCGTTCCCAAAAACATACAGACAACGATTATACCTGAAAAATACCCGGATATCAATAATTTTTATAGCCTTTTCCATCATGGTAATGAAAATAATATGGTTAAAACTATTTTGATTTAAATAAATATATTTCACAACCATAAATTGTAATGTAGATTAGTACGTGATTAATGAGCATTTGTTCATGTAGTAGTTAGTTGTAAGTTCTTTTTTAAAACGCATCCCTGAAGTGTAATTTATAGACTTGAGCAGGTGGTCTGACACAAACAATTCACGAAAAGCTAGACGAATTACTGCTTATAAAATAATTACTTGACCGAAAAAAATACACCGTGTACATTAAAAATAATTCTTGTCAATTGAAAGGTACGATTCATACATTACGTCTTAAATAATGAACATTTGAAGATTGTACCGAGTATATTAGGTCCATCTGTTTTCCCAACTGATTTTACAAGCTTTTGAACAACCACAGGTGTTGTATTTTGATTGGTTGATATGTTTTGTAGGGTTGAATTATCAACCAATGGAATTTGCTCTACCATTTCACGGGAATATTTTGTCTGTGTCTGTCTAAATGTTGACTCCACCACATTATCTGGCAATATGTTTCTGTGATAAAGAAGAAAAATATTGTCATGCAATATTCATTCAAAATTTTTAAAATATGGTACTATTCATAGTGATATGTTGATTAGATTTGATTATGTTTTACATGTGTTTAAAAGGGAAATTCTAAACTATTTCTAGTAACCAAATTTAGTTCCTTTATATAATATTGGTCATATATGCTCTATTTAGAATAGTACCTTGTATGATATTGTGATATGACCGTCGATATTTTCCTTTAAAGGTGTGTGTACAATAAATTACAGAACGCTTTTCAATGGGCGATTCTTATGCAAATGACCGAAACTATACAATAACTTAAATAATAAACACTTTTTTCATGAAAAATCCATTTAAATTTTAGAAATAAACAAAGCAAAAACGACATGATTTTTTTATCTCATAAAACTGACGCAAAAAAAAAAACGAAACAAATAATAGCTATTTGCTTTATGCAGTTGTAACCCCCAAGAGAATATGACGTAACATCTGTTAAACACTGTTGACACATAAGTATCCCTGAAGATCTCGCTTTATGGTCTCGGTTTCATTTTAATTTCTTTGCAAGGGGGTTCACTGTCACCAGGTAAGTCTTCACCGTGGAAGTGCTTGGACGGCTGTACTTTTCAGATTCCAACGACCTTTTTACCGATCCTCTTGGTGGACCAAGAGCTACAGATACTTTTTCAACATCGAAGAAGTACAGTCTTTGTACATTCTGACAGCTTTAGAACGACATCCGGGTCTTTTCATAACATTTATTCCGGAACTCCCGCGATATACATTTAAGTCGCACACTTACGTTTTCCGCTGTGATTCGTAAAATTTTCAGATAGTCCATCCTTTTGTGCAATTTATCACTTTAATAAAATTCTTAATTCTTTATGTCAACGTTTTTATTTAAATAACGGATTTTCGCATTTGTGAACGCCTATAGAATGACCCCTCTCTAATTGCTTTTAGATAAACATCATAAAGATCAATAAAGTATCTCTCCCTTATTTATCATCTGAATTCATAGACTAATCACACATTCCCTCAAATACCAAATTTTCATTTTCTAAAGTTTTGCATATTCTCAAAAGATCGTCAATATCAGTGTCCCAGTTTGCCTTAAAAAACAACATCCATCACCTTAGAGTCCATCGCCGTGTTTTCAAATCAAATGTATTTGATTATCTAACTTTAACACATTTCGCGCTCGTGCGAAAAATATTGTTCACGGATTGGTCATTTTCTCATATAAACCTTTGACTTTGGTGTCATGTTAAAATTATTTATCACTTCAATATCTAATTCGTTGTAAAAATCACTTAGTTACAGAATCTCCGAAAACAGGAAATTGCTAAACTGTCATGCCACAAATCATACTCGTTCTATACTGTAGGAACGATACAGGGCCGGGTTAGCTCTCGCCTATTGCCTCACTATTTATCTCTCTTACAACAAATTCGTACTCTAAATATTACTTTGATCAAATATTCATAAGAAAAATCAGTGTGCAACTTGTGTTACAGTGTCGCTTTCTTTAAATAATAGTTTATCATATATAACATCAATTCCCGTGTATGATTACCTGTGTTCATTGTTATTGACATGTATTTGACCAGAAAATGATCTTGACACCAGCGTCAAAGATATCAGGCCGCAAAACTTTTAAGGACTCTTAAAACATTGAAGAGGAACTTTTTTTTAGAATTTGAGAATAATTTATTGTTTAATTGCTTATTTTGGTTAAGTTAGTACTATTCCTTAGAGTTGCAAATGGGAATTATACTACATGTACTCGTTTACATGTATATTGTTTCATAATAAAAGTTTTACAAGGACTGAGGTGTATATTTTACATGACCCAACCTGTTTTAAATCTTTGACCTGTTCACACACCGTACAAGTTCAAATCTCCGGGTGGCCTTTCACTTTCTATCTGTGTAGTCTATTGATAGAATTGTCAAACTATGGAAAACTTACGCTAACAAAGAACACTATGCCGGATAGTGACATTGCCAAGGTAGCAATATTGCACCTGTCTAAGCTGCATGTATCAAAAAAATTAAATATGCCATATGATAGACCATTGCTTAGAGAGTTTACAACCACCTTTGATATGAATGTAAATCACCTGCCAGGTGAGACATTTACTGTAAAAAAATAAATTCCAACTGGAAAATATTTTTCCATTAGAAAAACGCTAATCCTATATAGGATATTTGGAATTTCTTACGTACCGAAATAAAAGAACTTCCTATAGGAATTTAAATTTCGACAGAATTTGAACAAAACTCCAATAGGATTTTAAAATCCGATAAGAAATCTGAATTTCCTAGAAAACTACCTGTCTGAATCACATTCCTTCAGGCAAAACTTTCTCCTATAGAAAATATAATTCCTATAAGATTTTTTAAAAATACTGTAGGATTTTCAATATTTCCTGTAGGAAAATTATTTCTCCCATGGGAATTATTATTTTCCTATTGGATATTAATTTTTAAAGGTAAATATCTCACCTGTCACTGTGACACACTAATCATAAAAGTGGTTTCGGACACTCTGCGCAAATGGTCTATCATTTGGTATATATAGACTTTTACGAAACTGCATCTTGAGTTGGTGCAAAAATGCCATCTTGGTACTGGCATAATTATCCGGCACAGAGTTAAAGTACAACTCATTGTAATTTTCATTATTAAAAAAATATAATAAAAATGTGCCTGTTCCTATTTTTTAAGACAATAGCGTTTCATTAATCCTGCAGAATCGCATGTACAAATTCAAGCCCGCAGAAACGCACGTACATGTACAAACTGAAAACCCGTATCAAGACTGACCGATCTCTTGGTATGATTTATATCATATATAATAACAGTAAATTAAATCATTAAACCTGTTATAACAAATATTTTCTTGGCGGAAAAACTCAAACAAAATTTGAGCGTCAGTCGTCAAGTTATAATCGAGATATGGAGCTCAAAGATTTTGTTATGTAAATAAACCCCTGGTCATGTTTTGTTTACAATTTGAATTGTCCAGGTTTGGACCTAACTGAATGTGACAAATGCAAGGAACTGTTTATTGATGTTCAAAACTAATCAGCAAAAAGATAAATCAGCTTCAAGAAGAACTTGTACGGAAAATTGAATCAATGTTTACAATAATATGGAACGAGCCTTGTTTACATATCGTTCACAAAAAAGATCCAGTCTTGTATTCCACCATATTTTAAGTTGAAGTCTACTCCTTGTATTTCTTACAATTATACATGGACCACTGCTTCCAAACTTTTTAAATACAAAAAAAAAAACAACTCTAGAATGCCTCGACATCGAGCATATGAAAGGTAGTTCTCCAACATGTTCTTGTTCTTAACCCTTCAACTATAGTCCTACTGGACATGCCATTACTGGTGACGTAAATATAGTAAATAATGATTACCTTAAATCACTTATTCTTAAAGGTCCAAAATTCAGGGAACACCTATCTTTCAACTGGCATTCTAATTTCATACATATTATGAATTCTGTGGAGGAATACGTCAGACGGTAGGCCAAACATAAAAAAGAAGACCTTAACAGGTTGTCAGAATGGACTAAAGAATTCGATGCATGTTAAAATCACATATTAAGCAATTAAAGCGCAGCATGAAAACCATCTATCCTTCTATGTTTGATAATTTAGAAGTGAAAAAAAAACTAGATAGATTACACGATCAGTTTGTACTGGTCCCTGTTGACAAAACAGGAAACAATATTGTCTTTGTTTGTAAGTCTCTTATATAAATTTTATATTAGAAGGACTTGGATTTAATTCCGCAAGTGGAAATCCAACTTATACTCATAGCCCTCTTTCCAAGGAGGAAATTCTTCAAAATCATATATCAGTTTTGAATATTTTCAATATTCCCAATCGACCAAAATCAATTTGAACTACCTTACCTTTATTGTATACCTAAACTTCATAAAAATCCTTACAAAGATATATAGCGGGTTCCAGTTAATGTTCTGCGAAGCCCCTTTCCTTTCTCCTTACCAAAATATTAACAGCAGTAAGGGAGACACTTCAATACTACTGTGTATCAGTATATTTAAGAAGCGGTGTAAATCAAATGTGGATACTTAAGAATTCCAAGGAACTTTTTAAAACCTTGAAATCCCAAAATTTTTACCAAAATCAATAGCATCAAAACTTACGACTTTTCTACACTTTATACAACCATCCCCCACGATAAACTAAATCCAGGCTTTTTGACTTCATTGTTAGCTGCTTTTTCAATAAAAAATGGATCACGTAAATCTACTTACCTTGTCATCGATCATTTACAAAACTATTTTGTTAAAAACCATTCTGATTGTGCACACAGGTACTCTGAAGTGGATATTAAAAAGATGCTTGAGTTTCAGAAAGACAACATCTATGCTATATAGTTTTTGGAATAAGGTCTTCCAACAATCTGTTGGAATTTCCATGGTTACCAATTGCGCCCCATTGTTATTATATATTGTATTCATATGAAGCAGAATTTATTCAAAAACTTGTACGTGGAAAAAATAAATCACTCGCTGCGGCCTTCAACTCATCATTCAGGTATATCGACGACGAATTAACAACAATTATCAATGAACAATTGTTACTTCCATACTTATGTCGACTCGATATATCCCAGTGAACTTGAAATAAAAACTACCACAGAGTCTGCGTCACCTGTTTCATATTTTGATATTTTACTGGACATGGACAATGATGGTAACTTAACAACAAAACTTTATAATAAACATGATGACTTCAATTTTTCTATAGTTAACTTTCCTTACTTATGTAGCAATATACCTTCATCACCTGTGCAGTTTTTGTCTCTAAGTTAATTCGATATGCAAGGGCATGTTCTTCGTATGAACAGTTTCTAAGGCAAGGCAAGCTACTGACAAACAAGTTGATAAAACAGTACTATCAACAGTCTCGTTTGAATCATCATTTCGTAAGTTCTATGGTCAATACAACGACTTTGTCAGCAAATACAATTTTCTACGGGGTCGCATGCTGACTGAAGTTGTTCATATTAATTGTTAGACAATAATTAATCACCTAATTGTCTACGGACTTTTTCCCGATTACGACAAAGGGCACACGGCATGTGTGACCGGTCAGCAGAGGATTCTCACTCCTCCATGGCACCTGATCCTACCTCTATTTATATTTTTTAGAGGTCTGTGTTTGCTCTGTTCCTGTTTTGTAATTTTCCTTTGGACTTTTGAATTTGAACACTATTCGTTATCACCACATGTCATAACAAATAATTGTGAACTCTGTATCTTGATGATAAATTATTGACATTCAAATTGTGGTTGATCATTAGAAATGCCTTTCTAGAGCATTGTAAACAATTAGGATAGAAAAATCAAATTTGACCGAAATCACAACAACGTCATTTACTTTCAGAATTTAATCTTTGATTGTTTTGCAATTTTACTGTGGATATTTATCTAGTTTATATATCGTCTTATCTCTGGGGGTATTTTGTTGGTTTTGTTTTTAAATCTTTCTTATCATAGAATGTGTATATTTATTACCTGAGTAAATCTGCAAATATATCCTGTGGGACGGCCTCGTATACGTTTGGTTTGCTTTCCACTAGGGGGCTTTCACTACCTGCCAAACCAACGAGTGTCTTTTAATGAATCAAATAAAAGTGTCGTTTTAAATTTCTATGAACGTTTATCCTCTAAGGAAAAACTTAAAATGAGTGCATTAATCGATTGTTAATGATTATGTTGTAAATTATTTTTTTCTCTTTGGTCTTTTGATAGATTGGTATATTGCATCAAACAAGATAATGCTGCGACATTGCAATGCATATACACATATAATAGTTACAGAGAACGTTTGTGGATTTAGATTTTAGATGATGTTATATACCTGGTTTGATGACGTAGAACAGCGCTATTGCTATTAGACAGCCCAACATGTTAGTAAGCAGTATGTAGACGAAGGTTAGAACGCTGATCTTTCCGTTAGACTTGGGGTCCAAAGATGATGTGCCTAAAATTTCAACAAAATGAATCTCGGCTAATGCCAACCGTTCTCTTTTGAAATATAAACCATAATTTGTCAAAGATTAAACAATAACAATGAAAAGAGTTTTATTTTTAATTTGTTTAGCAGATGTGCTTTTACTATTAAAACATTTGATATACATGCAGCTGTGAACAGCTGACCCGTTAACACCTGGTGTATCACTCACTGTGTATGACACTGCACACCAACAAAGGAATGATCATCATTTTCAACAAACGTAAAAATAGTTCCCCAGGCATACCTGTAAATCAAAAAATAAATTCTTAATATGCTTAATTAGCAGTCGTAAAAAAATATTTTGTGGTTTAAATTTCAGAGAGTTGACAAACAATTTGTTTAACTAATTTTTAATACTGATTTCATTATCAAAATTAATTTTCATTTAATCCCAAACAATGAAAATATATTAAATACAGTGAATAGTAAAGGTCATTGTTTAATCAAATCAAAGGTCAATGTCACTCGATTGAATCATCGAAGCTGTGGGTCTCGTCTATATAACGAATCACAAATCTACTGTCTTCAAACATTGCATCATCAAAAAAGGATAGAACATAATTGTTAACACACTTACCAAGCCATAGTAGTGCATCTGATGACGGTTCGGCTAGACGTAATAAAAAGCCCAAAGTGAACCCAACGATAACAGCCGAGAGAGTCAGAATGAATAAAAGATGGCGTCGTAAGGGCACTCGGAACTTCCGAATGATGCAGCATCCACGATTTTCGAGAGCGCTTTCCATCTTCATTGTACTTTCTTATATTCTGCATGGACAGAAATGAATAAGGAATGAATTTATTGCATCAATAGAATAAAAAATGGGAATCACAATTGTTTGAACTTGCATCATTAATTTGGAGAAACGTTTTTAGAACATATATTTTCCTTGTTCTGCAATCATCAAATATCTTTGCTAAATTGAATACCATTTGATTGAAATATTTTAGCTTTTTTTTTTCTTTATCTATAATATTATTTTGAAACTGCATGTTTATTGATAAGCATTTTCGAGCCCTTATCGAATCAATAAAATAGCTGATCAAATATGAAATCTTGTTTAATTTATATATATATATATATATATATATATATATATATATATATATATATATATATATATATATATATATATATATATATATCACAATTATGTTACTGATGAAGACCAATAGTTATCTCAAATGTTTTTTTTTAACAATAAGATATGTAATAGTTGAAGGGGCATTGTCACAATTTAGGTCGAAAATTTTTTCCGATTCTAATGTTTACAATTCTTCAGTAAGGCATATACGTGTAGATATAAACTCGATTTTTGTACGGTTGTAATGAAGAATGCTTTAATCAAAGTGCATGTTTGCATAATGATTACGGTATTTGAGTTAAACAAAAGTGTACCGTTTCGACTTTTTTTTTATTGGAAACAAAGGTTGCATGTACACAGTATATCAGTTATATTACTCATTCACTCTCTCACTTCTCGCATACACACTTTTTCATCCCATATTGTAATACTCATAGTAATAAAGAATAGGGTAGTTGCTTGAGATAATTTTGAAACTGAATGCCTAAGCAGTACAGATACAATTCATGAAAAAAAAAAGCAAAAAACGAAAAACAAAAACAAAACAAAAAACAAAAAACAAAGGAAAAACATAAGAAATACTAAAGAGATGTATTATTGCAAGTCAAATTTAAAAACTGCCAGATGATTAATAAAATCATTCCATGGATACCATGCTTTTTCAAATTCTTCAATTTCTAATTTCTGAATATAAATAGACTTTTCAATCTTGTATCTTTGATATAAATAGTGTAAGAGGCCTAAAAATATTGGCATCCTATTTTGTTTCAAACATGAAAATATATATTGCTTAGTATATAAGATTACAAAATTTAAAATTCTGTTCTCCCCGTTAAGTGGGTAGACACCAAATAGAATATTACAAACATCAAAACTAACATTTTTGTAGCATTTCTCATATATAAATATACTAAGTGCATTCCATAGAGGTTGCATTTTCTTGCATGTTGCAAAAACATGTTGCATAGTTTAAAACATTTTGTTGCAAAAAGTACAGCAATCAGACGTAGTAATTTTGATTTTCTTAAGATAATATTTAACAGGAAGAATTCTATAGAGAATTCTATATTGTAACCAGTTAACAGTTGAATCATTGGTAGTTCTAAAACAGATTTTAAAAACATCCTGCACACAAAGATCATTTGGCAAAGTATCACATAGCTCAGCATTCCATTTGTTGACCGTTTCGACTTGACTTTATTTATTAATTAAAAAATTCAGACAGACTTGTGCATTGAAATTATATGAATGCATATTGAATAGATTTGATATGTTAAATATAGTGAAGTTAGGATTCATAATAACAAACTTCGATCGGTAAAATATTGTATATATGGAGGTCAGTCATTCGAGACCAATAACATGGTGGTAAGAATATATTCAGGAGGCACGGGTTTGAATAGTGACCTGGTATGTTATTATTTTCACTATCGATCCATATGTACATACATACATAACTAGATATACATTTTTTCAATATCTTTTATATAAATACATATTGATTCATTACTAGGTAAACTTTACATGCATATCACATGTACATTGTATATAAACAATTTAAAGATAAGACACATATATATGAGTTTAATCGTTACTGTGCTCAGATGCCTCAACATGTTCTTCACAATATGGAAATCCCCTTAGAAATCAGAGTACTGAAGTACTGAAAGCTAGGATCATTCGATGTGTCATATTAATAGGCATTTTGTGTAGTAAAGACTGGCAAACTCTCTCTCTCTCTCTCTCTCTCTCTCTCTCTCTCTCTCTCTCTCTCTCTCTCTCTCTCTCTCTCTCTCTCATGCTTTTATCTCAACAAAGCTTCAGAGGGCTTAATAATGTTACAGAAATATCTATGTCTAGTGAAAAAAATCAACAGTGTGTTGAATTTGAAACAAGCGTATAACATCAATCTGACTCAATCCCTTATTTTTTAAATGTGCAGCCGAATACCAAATTTTTGTTAAATAGTTCATGGAATTTCAAGCGGATTATATATGTGCCTAAAATGCATTGTACTGTTTATATTAAATAATAACCAAGAACTCCCCCTTTTTAAAATTTTCTTGTACATTAATAATCTAATAATCAAACTAGTTCTTTTGCTATACCGAGAAAGCTTAACAAATTCAATATTAATTGCTTCAAAAACATAATATAAACGTGTTTTAAATATGGCATGGACAATTAATGTTCTATCATATGTTCTAATACTTTGGTTTTTTTTTTAAACTTTGTCGCTGTTTTGTAGTTTACTGTCGCAGTTTGAGTAAAGCAAATTAACTCTCTCTCTCTCTCTCTCTCTCTCTCTCTCTCTCTCTCTCTCTCTCTCTCAATTTGATATGTGTTAATACCAAAGTAAATGTTTTTAAATGTTATGATATTATAACCTGATATGCGTATTTAATTTTTGTACTGCATTAATGTTAATGACAGGTATTCTTAGGTATATGTCATACTTATTACAATGCATGGTCAGTGTATTTTTTAAAGAAAATATTCATATATTGACAATGCATTTTTGATGTAAACAATACCATTAATAGTATGTGAAATTAACATAGCTAATTGATTTTTTTTATTTCAGCCATAAATGGACCCTTGTTAAAACTGGGCCACATGAGTTTTACTGGTTGATTCTCGTGGTTTCAGCCTATCACCCCTACCCACATATTCCCTGTGTTCCACAGACTATTTATTTCAAATTAAATCGGGTAATGCATGAACAAGAATGTATCTTTAAGAAAGCAGCATGCCTTGGTGTGGTTTGTATGTGTTAAGACATTATTTAAAACAAAATTAAAGCTGTTTAGAGAAATTTACAATTGTTAGTTGTGAAATTTTGTTTTTCTGTAAAAGTATGCAAGTATGTTTCCTTTATTCTCTCTCTCTCTCTCTCTCTCTCTCTCAATTTGATATGTGTTAATACCAAAGTAAATGTTTTTAAATGTTATGATATTATAACCTGATATGCGTATTTAATTTTTGTACTGCATTAATGTTAATGACAGGTATTCTTAGGTATATGTCATACTTATTACAATGCATGGTCAGTGTATTTTTTAAAGAAAATATTCATATATTGACAATGCATTTTTGATGTAAACAATACCATTAATAGTATGTGAAATTAACATAGCTAATTGATTTTTTTTATTTCAGCCATAAATGGACCCTTGTTAAAACTGGGCCACATGAGTTTTACTGGTTGATTCTCGTGGTTTCAGCCTATCACCCCTACCCACATATTCCCTGTGTTCCACAGACTATTTATTTCAAATTAAATCGGGTAATGCATGAACAAGAATGTATCTTTAAGAAAGCAGCATGCCTTGGTGTGGTTTGTATGTGTTAAGACATTATTTAAAACAAAATTAAAGCTGTTTAGAGAAATTTACAATTGTTAGTTGTGAAATTTTGTTTTTCTGTAAAAGTATGCAAGTATGTTTCCTTTATTTTGTATCCATTTGAGATCATATCGACTTTTTTGATAATAGATTCATTCAGGTTTTATAAAATCGACTAATATGAGGATCTTTTTTGCCTTTAAAAGACTTATTAAAAATCGTACATGTATTCTATAATGATAAAAATTATCATTTTATATGTGTTTACATAGTTAAAAAATCACTCCCTCTTTCCAATTGTCTCCATTAAGAGTACATGTAGGATACTTAGTATGTAAATTATATTTGACCTTCAAATAACCTCTGCTATGATAATTACTTTTGAAATGAACAAAAAACAACATATGTTTTTCTTTTTGTTGTATTTTATTAAAGGGGGCGAAAAATAATTGACCTCTAAAAGATTAAGTAAAGATGTTTTAATGAAGGAGAACCCTATGGATCTTTTTTTGAATAGAGGAAAGTGGAAATAGTGGTTTCACTTAAATGGTCATATTTTTCTTAAACCTCTATGGAATTGGCAATATATGGTATACTTGTTCTCAGAATTGTATAGGCTTTCTAATTCTAAGACAAAACGTCTTTTCATAGAATGTTGGTGTAAGTTTAAGGTAACAAGGGACAGTTTCGGATATTTTTTTTAAAAGTGGAAGTTGCTGTACTTGAAGGCTTAAGAGTGCTGTTCAGATTCATGAAATGATTTTTAATTATTATCATTAGTTAGAGGGATGTCTCTTGTTGGAATTGGTATGCAATATGTAGGTCCCTAATGTTAAGTACCTGAGAAGCAGAAGTAAATTGTGAAACTTGCGGTTATGACTGTTGTGTTGACACGGTGAAATTGCAAGTAATACAGATTTCCACGCCCATTTATGACGTAATTAGGGGTATTTAGGGGCCTCAAACTTAAACTTTGATGCAATATAGACGCAATATAGACGCAAGATATTGGCATTCCTATACATTATATAAGTGTGAGGAGGGAGGGGGTTCTAAAATTTAACCCCGATCTTTCAACAGGCATTTTAATTTCATACGTATAATGAATTCTGTAGAGGAATACGCCAGACGATGGGCCAAACACGAAAAAGAAGACCTTTACGTGTTGTCAGAATGAACTAAAAGTATTCGATGCATGTTGAAATCTCGCATTAAGCGATTAAAACGCAGTGTGAAAATTTAGAAGTGATAAAAGAACTAAATAGATTACATGATCACTTTGTACTGGTCCCTGCCGACAAAGGCGGAAACAACGTTGTCTTTGTTGTAAGGCTCATTATATAAATTGTATATTAGAAGAACTTTGATTTTAAGTCCACAACTGGCAATCCAACTTATACTCATAGCTCCTTTTCCAAGGAGAAAATTCTTCTAAATCATATATCAGTTTTGAATATTTTCAATATTACCCAAATCAATAGTGTCAAAACTTACGACTTCTCTACACTTCTCTACAACCATCCACCGCGATAAAGTCCAGGCTTTTTGACATCATTAATAGCTGCTTTTTTAATAAAAATTGGATCACGTAAATCTACTTACCTTGTCATCGATCATTTACAAAAGTATTTTGTTAAAACCAATTCAGATTGTCCACCAAAGTACTCTGAAGTGGATATTAAAAAAGATGCTTGAGTTTCAGAAAGACAACATCTATGTAGTTTTTGGAAATCAGGTCTTCCAATAATCTGTTGTAATTCCTATGGGTACCAATTGCGCCCATTGTTAGCATACCTATTTTTGTATTCATATGAAGCAGTTTATTCGAAAACTCATATTCGATCACTCACTGTGGCCTTCAACTCAGCATTCAGGTATGTCGATGGCGTATTATCAATTAACAATTGTTACTTCCATACTTACATCGACTCGATATATCCCAGTGAACTTGAAATAAAACATACCACGGAGTCTGCGTCATCTGTTTCATATTTAAGGTCTTCCGTTTTCAACGGAAGACCTTATACTGATTCTGATGGAAATTCTTCATTAGGGTCTTCCGTTTCCGACGCTATTTCTCGTAAACTACTCAACCGATTTGCATGAAATTAACAGGACGTATTCAGCATTAAATGTACTTGACACTATTAAATGTTTAGCTGATGACGTCACTTGCGGTTTGAGATTTTGATGATTAAGTGAATTTTTTAGGACCATTTTGTTCACGTAACTTCTCAAAAGTAATTGTGATAGAAACGTGAAACATTCAGGGATAGTAAATGAATGTCTGATGATGATCCTATTTATTTGATATTTTGAAAAATGCGCAAGGCGCCGAAGCTCGCCCGAGCTCAAAAGATGGCACCAATTTTTTTCACGAAATTTCCTCACATTTTCTACCTAGTTTTTAATGTGTAAAGACATGTAATGCAAAAGTTGTTCAAATTTAGTAGGACTTACGTTTGATTTAAAAAAAAATAAAAAGGGGGGGGGGGGGGCTGGTCCCTCAAATTAGGGGCCAAGAGGGCTCTAAAGTACTTTTGGAATAACTCTTTACTGAACAATAATTTGTTATCAATTATAGAAGCGAAAATGTTTACTGTACATCTGTTTATCTATACATTACGAACCTAAGTCATATGTTACGTAATTAGGGGTTTCAAGGGGCCAAAAGTCCAAAACTTTGATCTTTAATTTCAAGAAAAAGAGAAATTTTTGAAAAGCATTGTAGAACAAAAAATGCTTAGAATAATGTTCTCAACGATATGCTACCTAAAAAAAAATGTTGGTGGCCCCAGTAAGGAGTTTAAGGGTTGACCCCTAAAACACATTTGTTCAAATATCTTTAGAACGGTCAACAGTTCCTGAACACTTGTTGATCAAAATGTGTTTATATTAACGAGACCTTTTATTTGATTTCAAGAAAAAAGGGCTGGCCTCTCAAATAAGGGGTCAAGTGGGCTCTAAAGTCTTTTTATAAAAACTCTTTACTGAAAAATAAGTTGTTATTAATTATGGAGCAAATATGTTCATTGTACAGCTGTTTATCTATACTGTAGCATATCTTAGTCATATGTTACGTAATTAGGGGTTTCAAGGGGCCAGAAGTCTGAAACTCTGATCATTAATATCTAGAAAAGGAGAAAATATTGAAAAGCATTGTACAAAAAAAGTTGCTCAACATAATGTTCTTAACAATATGGTACCTAAAAAAATTTTGTTGATGGCCCCAGTAAGGAGTAAAAGGGTCGGCCCCTAAAACAGAGTTGTTCGGATATCTCTAGAACGATTAACGATTCCTGAACACTTGTTGAACAAAATATGTTTATATTTGCGAGACCTTTCATTTGATATCAAGAAAAAGGGACTGACCCCTCAAATTAGGGCCGGGAGGGCTACAAAATCTTTTTATAATAACTTTTTTTTGAGCGATAATTTGTTATTAATCATAAAAGCAAAAATAAGACGCGGGTATGATAAGGCAACTCTCAGCGATCGACTGAGTAAAAATTCCTCTGATCGATATGACGTCACAATAAACAGCATGATGTCATATTTTAATCAGAAACATGTCAATTTTAACTTTATCTCTGGTTTAAATTATAAAAACTACAGGCGTAAAATGTCACTAGAAACTCTTCTAACTGAATATATCTTCGGTTTCTCAGTATTACGTATAGTTATCACTGATGACGTCATAGGCATGTTTAATAGAGAAGCTCAATGTCGGGAGACAAATCATCGGAATGCAGTGTAAACAATGCCGAAATAAGACTTATTTGATACAGATATCCAAGATTAAGATGAATTTCAGTTAGGATATAATCAGGATAATACAGGCATGGATATTTTGTTTTATCAGCGAGTGTTATAAGGTAAGCAGATAGACATTTATATGGCTTGACCGGCCTTTCCTCTGTCAGTGTGTACATAAAAGGCAAAAGTGTAACACTACCCCGAATATTATGAAAGTTGAAATTGGCAAATATCAAAAGCATATGACCTAAACTACTTGAAAAGTGCTGCTAGAATCCTGTGCTTCGTTGTTGTAAATAAAAAATACGTAGTATTCTCGATGAAATTGTAGAAGTTGAGGAGGTTTCCGATAAATAATGACAATATTTATTTTATGCGATTAACAATGGGATTCTAGCAGTAATACTAATAAACATGAACTAATTGCCGATCGAATTTTTGTATCATACATACAAATGAACTTCGGGGTAGTGTTACACTTTTTGGTTTTTTGTTAAGGTAAAAAATTGATCTATTTTTAACTGTCACGTGATACCATGGCTCGGCAGCTTCAAGGATCGACTCGATTCCGAAGTATGAAAATAATATCTTGGCGAACACATTCACTTGATACTAATATTCAGCACTGTTTTCATAAAAATAAGCAATTTTTAAATTGATCATAATATCGACGGTCATTAAACTCGGAGTTGCCTTAACCTACCCGCGGAGCTTATTAAGCTTAATTTAAAACTGAAATGCGTTTTAAAACCGGACGATGTATAACAGAGATATAGGGGTTTAAAATTTAATTTTTCCGGAAATTTTGATTCCACATTCTTGATTAAGAAAAAAGTGTTTAGTTCAAAGGTAAATTAACTCGTACCTAAAATAATTCGATAATTGTTAAATCGTGCATAAACACATTCGGATTAGTATTTGCTAAATCGTTCTTGAAATCGATAAGGTTTTTGTTAATTCGTACGTAGAATAATTCGATTTTTTTCTTTTTGTCTTAGTTACTTATGTTTATTGGTTTAATAACTCTGCTTCTTAGGGGAACTTCTAGCTTTACTTTCGATATTAACGGAAGACCCACTCTGCAAGAGCTTTGCTCTAGTTATTGTTATTCTTCTTCTAGACGTTTTTTCAAATTGTAATATCTCGTTTAATTTTCATCCAATTGCATTAAAATTTTCAGGGTATATTGTAAATGATAATACGTTTTTTCCACGACACAAAAAGATATGAAAATGCTACTTCCCGTTGCGAGTTATTCCCCTTTTCAAATATTTTATGGGTTCTCCATTCCTGACAAAGGATCCGTAGCAAGTGATTTTAAGTTATAAATTTTTAATATAGATACTTTGAATTTTGTCCTCCCAGTTTTTTTTTTTCGATTTCCCTCATTAAACCACTTAAAAAACTAGATCGAAATTAATGTCTTGAAAACTGTAAAATTTTGCTCAGGTTTTTGCTCCGTAACTTTTTAGTTTGAAAACTTTTGTAACCACATATTGAACAAACGTTGTGCAAAATATCAGGGGCTTTCGTCTAATACCATACAAAAGGGGCTAGCCCCTAAATTTAGGGATCTAGAGCTCTTGAAAGTATTTGCTTTATAACTCGAAAACACTTCAAATAGTATTTTTGAAAAAGAAAATTATCTGCAGATTGATTTCATTTTTTTTTATTTTTGAATGTATAATACACTATCTGTTTTAAATGAAAACAATAGTTTCATGTTATGTACAACTTTGCCTTACAACAACCCCGCGAATCCAAACCTTATGCGTGCATTTATAGATTAACATTATAAAGAAATATTTCTATTGTGTACTCTATTAAAACTCTATAACGTTATAATAGTTTGATAGACAGCAAGATCCTTTGTAGACCGTCAAATGTGGATCCTCTCCATTTACTAAAATCTATGTAACCCGGAACCTCAGGTCTTGGCGATTTCAAAGTTCAAATTTATTTCAGTTCAAATTCCAGATATTTATAATTTATTTTTGCTTATTATTATTTAACTAACTCTAGTAGAAAATTCCCCGATTTAGATTGTATATAATATCTAAAGCAATTGAAAGTCCTCGACAATCCAATTTTCCTGTATTAAAGCCAAAAAAATTGAGTCCACAATTTTAGTAGCATGGATATACTTTTTAGCCAAAATGCTTCAAAATTATCCTTTTTAGCCGTTTGATCAGTGCAAGCCTTCTGCAACAGTGATGACGTTGCGATTGTTCGAAACATAGTATGACAGGTACAAAGGTCATCAGCATTTAAGACAGAATCGCAATCACGTGACATTCAAAATCAAAGTCCAAAACAACTTTGTTTGCTTACATGTGAAATTTCAGATGCGTTTTAACAACTTGTAAACTGATACATGTAGGTGATGACTTAAATTGCGTGAAACCTCCCGTATGATCAAATTTCTTATATTTCTTCTTATTTCCGATTTTATTATCAACAAATAAAATATCATTTTTGAGTCACAGTGTCACTTTACAAAAAAGAAAGAATCAATCGTAAATCGTTCTTTTTCGCCTCGCAGCTGCAATGGAAGAACTACTCGTTGCTTTGCAACGAGCTTTGCTCTAGTTGGATATATTACTGGAAAGGGACATTGATGGTAACTTAACAACAAAACTGTATGATAAACGTGATGACTTCAATTTTTCTATAGTCAACTTTCCTTATTATGTAGCATTATACCTTCATCACCTGCATATGGAGTTTTTGTATATCAGTTATTTCGATATGCAAGGGCATGTTCTACGTATGAACGATTTCTTAGGCGAGACAAGCTACTGACAAATAAGTTGATAAAACAGGACTACCAAAAGTCTCGACTGAAGTAATCTTTTCCTAAGTTCTATGCTCGATACAACGATCTTGTCAGCAAATACAATCTTCCACGGTGTCGCATGATGACTGACGTTTTTCATACTTATTGTAGGACTTTTTCCGTTTTCCTGATTACGACAAAGAGCAAACGGCGGGTTTGACTGATCAGCAGAGGATGCTTACCCCTTCATGGCACCTGATCCTACCTCTAATTTTTTAGAGGTCCTTGTTTGCTCTAGATCTGCTCCTGCTTTGTATTTTTCCTTTGGACTTTTGATTTTGAACACTGTTTGCTACATGTATCACCCTACGTCATGAATATGGGAGTAGAATTAACATATGATGTAGAATTTTCAGACAAAAGTTGACCACCAATAGCTACCCAAAAATGGAGGAACGAACCTCTCTTCAGATTCGATTATAATTTTGCTTAGTTTCAGTCCAGTCATTCATTTAAGATCACCAGGAAATATATGCACATACGTTGGACACATTTTGAATGCTGATTTTGTTAGAAAAAAAATGTGCTTAAGATTCAAATTCGAAATGTATACAAATACATGTGCATTGCCATTTGTCAGTTGACATACATGTGGAACAAAACAAATATATGCGCATGTACATGAAAGTGTCAGAAATTTTAGATGGAAACAAATATTATGAATATGCAAGTGTTTTATTTTATTGGCAGTGTTTTTATTAATGACATGTGGTGATAACAAACAGTGTTTAAATTCAAAAGTCCAAAGGAAAATTACAAAACAGGAGCAGAGCAAACATTAATGTATTCCTTATATAACATTGCTAATTCAATCTGAATGAAATGGTACACCTATAATATGCGGCATTAATTTAAAAAAACAATGAAAGTTTTTTTTATAAATTATCAAGACTCTAGCAAAGCTGGGTTTTGTTTTGTTTTTTGGGGGGGTTTTTTTGGGGGGGGGGGGGAAGAAGCGTTTCCACAGATATCAATATATATTTATCTTTATTAAGTTCTACTAGGATATAGTAATGAGGCATTAGGATTCCCTCAATTTCAATCCATGGTAAAAGGTAGACCAGGGATGTCGTCGTGTAAATGAAGAGTAGCTATTACTGAGGTATAATGTACATTGTAAAACATGACCGCTTAAAAAACACAGCGGGTTTGAATCAACAATATTTCAGTCAAAAAAGATGAAATACATCATGGCTGCCAACTCCTCCTCCTCCTCCCATTTCTGTCATAGCATCTCTTTGTGCATGTCATTGGACATGAGCTCAGCAGACCTGATATCCACCTTCATATCACTACAAAACATTTATTGTAAAAAAAATATTTCATCTCAAAAACATCCAGAATTACATGTACAGTGCAACTTCTCAATACCGGCACCCCTGAAAACCAGCACCCCCTCAGTATCGGCCGATTTAAAAAGTCACGACCAGCTCCCGCTTTATTTCTTCTATATAAACCCTTAGAAAACCAGCACCCCCTGAAAACCGGACACCGGCCGGTTTTTGTCGGCCCATCTTCAACAAACGTGTGAATTATACCCTCACAAAACCGGCATATTGCCAGAAGGACAGAGATGCCCCTATAATTGACGGAAGGTGTGAAAAAGGGGGAACACCTATTCGTATGTTAATAGGAAAGGTGTGAATTACGTGTGTTGACCATGGCTTTATAACGTGCTCTGTAATATTAATCTGCGTTGTTATATTTTATGATGAATGATCAAGGGTTTCATTGTATTTTGTGTTTATTCTGGGTTTCTTTTTAATTCATTGATTCCTATTTATTTATTGTATTTTATTGTATTGTATTTATACTGCACCGAGTAAAGATTAGAATTCGGCGATAAATCAAACGTCAATGATACAAGCGGCATAAATGTTTAGATAACAAATCCTTGATAATACTTTTAAATATGCCTATTCTGCTGTGTTTTATATTCTACATATACACAAAATTTATTTTTATTTCATTTCAGATAAAGTTTTAAAAACTAAGATATTTTATCAAAGTTTCAATGTAAACATTAGTTGATATAAGCGGCCCTTCAATGGAAGTTCGATGAACATGGTATTATATGCATGCCTATGGGATTGATATTATTTTTAAAATAAAATGATGTATGTGTTATCAGTTATTACTTTTCTGCATCGTCAGTAATTAAATAAAAAGATAATGAACGGGGTGCTTGTTTACCCTCATGATCAAACTGAACAGTTAGACCTACTTTACAATCATTTTATTTTTACAGCAAATGTGTTTCTATCGGTAATTAGCTGAAAATTAGGAGACTTCATTTTCGTCTACAAATTAAGAGAAAATTAAATACGAATTACGTCAACTGTAAAATAGTATACAAGCATTACTAATATGCTTATTACGTTCATTTTAACAATAAAATATCAAAACATATTCAAATCTTATTGTTGACTATATAAATGAATACAAAATTTAAATCTGATGCATTGTATATCTATATTATATTTATATAAATGGGTTAAACAGAGACATAATTTCCTTAACAATGGCTAATTTCGGTAAACCAGCACCCCCTGTAAACCGGCCATTTTGTCCGGTCCTACAGCCTGCCGGTTAAGAGAAGTTTCACTGTATAACATTAAACTTTCCGTAAAAATTCGTCGTTTTTATTCTAAACCTTCATAAGCTTTATAATCGTGTAAAAACGAGCTTTAAAATTAATTGATGCGTTCTTATTATAATAAATTCAACGTAAGGTTAATATCTCACATGTATAATTTTTGTAAGATTTTAAAAATGTAAAAAATACATATTTCAAACGTCAAACACAAGTTGTATCATTGCCCATTATAAGTTATTAACTGTAACGCTTAACAACGACATTTTATTTATAAATTATAATGTTTTGGTGCTTGTATACAAAATCGTCCAAAGTTTCACAATTGTTGATATACCAATGATAGTTGGGATTTTTTAATCATTCGTCTTTATATTAAAATTGATATATAGCATATAAACATGTATCGTCCACCTTCTATCATGATTTAATCTAAGATAATTTCAAAGATATTTACTTTTGAAAAATCAAAGAATTGACTTTAATGTGTAGAAATAATTTATTAAAGAAAAGCATCCTATCTTCTGTTACTAGCTGCTCGTCTGGTTATAATAGAGCTGAAAATAAAAATATTAAAACAAGTGTTTAAAAAGTATATGAAACACCTGGATAGATCAATGTGTTACTCTACACGATATTGGAGCTATATTTCCCGTATGTTTTAGAATGTTTATGTAAATTCCTGTTTTTAGTAATTTTATTCGGATTTTTCAGCTTGAACTGTACATACATGCAGATAAAAATGCTGCAGATAGCACATGCCATTTATTTTAGAAACATTGTTACTTTACTGTTTTTGTCTTTTTCATTGCATATTTCACTGTATCACTCTTTCAGTGTTTAGCCCTATCTGACTTTAAAAGTCAGATAGGGCTAAACAAATAAAATTTATTTATACAGCCACGATGAATTTTCCTTTATTTCAGCTGTATCATTGCACAATATTGTTTATCGATCAATTTTCAATTTATTATCTTATATTGATTCAGCTTTTAACTGACAAGACGATCCAGTGAAATAATGTCCACGTACATGCTATATCAATTAAATTTAAATCTAATCAGCTATAATAAATAATTTTAACATTGTTAATTAGTGTCTTCTTTGTACTTTTTGTTTTCCCTTCGCGTCGATTATTTCTTGATCTTAAGCTACTTTGAGATCAAAAACTCCATGGGCGTGTATGGGCTTGTCCTAGACTTCCAAGTCGTTGTAGTTACCAGACTTTTATTATAAGGACATATTATTTACCTTCAAAAGGGTGTTACTTGCATGTCAAAGAGACATCTTACCAAAACAATAAAGGGGTATTTAGAGTACCTTTCTTTTTTACAATCAAAGAAGTAAATGATTCCTTCTTCTTCTGACCAAATCAAACTTGCAGAATATCCAGACATTTACAACAACTGCCTTAAGCTTGGGCGTATCGGATGGCCTGAAAAGGATTACATGTACATATAAAGAATTTTGTAAAAGAACAGTACAAAATCAATACACATACATACAAGACGGAATAGGGCTGGGATGGACACACCCGAAGGAAGCCAGCTACATCCAGCACTACACATCAAGTCTTGAGGGGCATTTTTTTCTTTGTTAGTTGCGGTAGTACGACAGGTGTTTAGTTTTAGATTTGCATATGAGGATAGAATAATAGGGTAAAAGAAAACTAACCATAAAACATAAATATTTATAGATTATAGATAGACAAAATGCATTTACATGGATAAATGTCGTATCTATAGATAGACAGACAAAAAGACTGAAGCTAGCAGCCACTAAGATGTAGATGCTAGCTGCAAATAAGAAAAGCATTAAGGTACTGCGTGTGCTCGAATAGAAATTACTATTGCTTTGTCAATGGCTTATTTTAATTGATATCAAGATGAGTGATGCATGAATAAATATGTTTGATAATTGATAACCTCGGAGGCAGTTAACCTCGCATGAAAAATGATTTTTATGATATCATAGAAAATCAATTAACAATATATCTTTGTCTACGGATCAAAGATTATGAAACAGATAATGCCATAGACTCTGATCTGAAAATGTTGTTTTAAATATGGAAAGGTACAATTTAAAGTAATAAAACTGCACCCTTACGACCACAAAAGAAAATAAAATAGTAAAACACATTTTAATAAACACAAATATTTTGAAAAAGAAAAAAATGAAAGAAAGAAATTTAAGGGTTTATATCTGTTTAAGAAATTGTCACCAGATTATTGCTAGCTTTATAGGACAAAGACAGTTTACAAAGAAGTAACACATGTGCCTGAAACTCAAACCCGGGTCTTTTAACTTACACTTACTCGGGAAAAGATATGCACCAAACTTTGATAAGTGAAATTTAAAAAAAAAACAACAGACAGTCAAACATCTAACAAACGGGTTTCCATCTCGTATAGAAATCAGCGCTTGACGCGGCGGAAAATCCCTCAAATTTAAAAGCTAATTAGAAGATTAGTTTGCCTTAGCAATAAAGTTATGACACCTACAAGCGCAATCGGAACATCGCTCGGTCTTTTCGTCTAGAAAAATGTTCTATCTTTAAAAATTCATATTATCCTTTTACATTCTCCCAATACTTTTGCTCACATGAATTTTAATATCTAATGCTTTTTAATCTACATTTATCATGTATAACATAAATGGAGAATAATACATGTATTTATATTCTAAGTAATTTATTCTACAAATTATTCAAAAATATCGAAAACAAATGCAAATACACATTTTCATAAAGCGTCCCCCTGGATAGCATGGGCTCCATAAGTTGGTTTGTCAGAATATAAGTTATCCCCTGGGTAAATATGGAAAGAAAGTCCGATCTTATTTAAATACAGATTTCTAATGTAGCGCAAGGACCTTTGTGATATTGTTCAGATCTGTAGTTTAATCAGATTAAAGAAAGTCCTCTTTATAAATCTTTTATTTATTTTTTCTTAAGTTTGGTCTTCCATAAACAATAACGGAATCGTCTCGCATTGTTTTTAAATTGACTGAATATGGAGAGTTCTTTATGTCCTGATATACCCACTTGTGTATAGAGACACTCATATAATTATAATTAGGCATTAATATTGCTCATCAAATTGGACAAAATACATTCTGGGGGTTTGTTTTTAAATTGACTGAATATGGAGGGTTCTTTATGTGCTGATATACTCACTTATGTATAGTTCAGTTCAGTTCAGTTCAGTTCAGTTCAGTTTATTCGCTCAAACCAAATAATTTGGTACAAGAGGAACATAAATATAGAATCCACAAAAATACAAATCGTCAGAGGTATACATACAGGTACATTTTCATACAGGAAAAAATATATGAATAAAAAGGACGTATTATAGAATCAATACTTATGTAAGGCTATGTAAGAACTAAGGAACAGACAGCATCAAAAATATTTGAAATAAATACACAATTTTTTTTAGAGATTTAGAATTATAGTTGGTCATGAGTTCAGAGAACTTAAAAAATATTTGGTTTTTTCCAATATTTTGTGTTTAGATACATTTTCCTTATTCCTTCTAGACCCGAACATTCTATAAATATAATGGTATTCATCGCCAATAATACCTTTATTACACAATAAACATAGTCTCTCATTTAAAGGAATGTTCTACCATCTGCCTGTCTCTACAGGGAGACGATGGTTTGATGTACGAAATTTTATTAATTTTTTTTTCTTAGTTTTACAGGTAAAATATCGAGATACATGTACTTCTCAAAGCCAAAATTAGGTTTTAAAATTCTATACACATGACCTCTAGAAGAACAATTTATATCATTGGACCACATTTGGACAAATTGGTCTTTTAATCTTTGATTAACAGTAGCAGTTAGCCATTTTATATTGACAAAATTATGGTTGTGCCAGATATGTTGTAGCCCGCACATGTTCAAAATTCTTTGAATACAATCTATCCGTGGGCTTTTACAATTATTATTAAGATGATGTGAAAATAAATATCTGTACACTGTATATACAATTTTGTTCTCAGGTCTTATGAGCATTTTCCCCAATATGTAATTATTCTTGTAAAATCATTAATATACAAAGGGTAGCGCCCTGTTTCACCGTATATGTAGTAGTTACCCCATATAATATTGTTGGTTATGTGCAGATACCCGATGGGCGTGGTCATAATGGCACGAGGGAGCATAGCTCCCGAGTGTCATTATGACCACGTCCATCGGGTATCTGCACATAATCAACAATATTATATGGGGTAAGTTACTTGTACCATAGTTTACGATTATTCATTATATCTTATTATTATAGCTATTGGGAGTGCACTTGCCTCTAAATAATACCGTGCCAATGCGTTGGTCTTTATATATGTACATTGTACTCCGTGAATTTCGAAAATGACTCTCTATATCCCCAACAAATATTCATTATTCTTTATTTCTTTTAAAATTCATAGCCATTAGGGATAAATCGACAGCTCATTGTCATATTTTCATTTCATATTTAATCATTTTCCGACTTCTAGTATCGATATTTGCTTCAAAGAATTAAACTTATTAACATAATTTCATGTTTTCGAACCCTATGTTGTGCAATGCTTCTGTTTACACAGTTGAAATTAGATTTAAATTGATGAAGGTACTCACTCTTTATAAAATTCTATTTGATACTCTGTATCAATAATATCCATGTATGTTTTTAAAAAAATGGCTGAAAAAAAATGTACATATATATACTTTAAAAAATTAATCAATAAGCAAAAAAATATTATTTGAGAAATGCATGTCGCGAAACCGTGAATGGTAAATGTCAAATACGATTGGCTACCGCTATTCACTCTGTCCACAAAACAAGTTTACTATTCAAACGCGTTCCTATCACGTGATTGGCTTTCTATAAAACCTTTATACAGGATACTCCTATTTCATCTTACACGCGTTTCTCTACTTGTTCGCACACATGAGGGAGAATAAAAATAGAGTCTTTCTAACAAAACAATTGCCGATGTTGTTTTGTCTCGAGCTACAAATGAGATTTATTCGACGAAACTTAGTTTGAGTCTGTTATCCGTGTTGAGTTTTGGCAATTTTGATCTGGAGGAATTTCTTACTATGGAATATTATGGACGTGTTAAAAAACAACTTTGTTGATGTGGTTTTTACCTGAGATAGTGGGCGGAGTTTAAAAAAAAGTGTGGGGTATGTACAGATAACCCACACTTTAAACAATAGAAAATACGCCAAGCTATGGTACAACATGAAATATGGTGTTGTGCTTCTTAAATTAAGAACTGTTTTCAAAAATTTCAAATGTACATCTAAATTTTCAAAACCCCAAATTTCACAGTCATGCAGTAAAACTGGTAAAACAACGTACTTATCAAACAAATCAAATTGACAATTTACTGGTAGAAATTTCTAATTTTTTAATAACACCATATATGGCTATTTGAACCTGTTCACACAAATGTTTTTTGGCTTTAGTAAATGAACCAGTTCTTGATAATACGATACCCAGGTATTTGACTTTTTTAACATTTTCAATACTTTCTCCTTTATAATAAAAAATCTTTTTCGATGTTGCACCTTTAGAGAAAACCATTATTTTTGTTTTATTAACGTTAAGTTTCCACCGAGTACAATATGTATAAATTCGTTGAGGGCATTTTGTAGGTCCTCTGCAGATTCCGCCATAATGACGGTATCGTCGGCGTAAAATAACAGAAGAAGTTTCAATTGTAGTGATAACTCGTTTTCAATTTCATTCCTTATGCTTTGGAAAACAACAATGTTATTTTCCAATAGAAAGTTTTCTAGGTCGTTGATGTACAAAGAAAATAAAAAAGGGGAAAGGTTTTCTCCTTGCCTTACACCTACGAAATCGAGGAAATACCATTTAGTTTTACTATTGATTTTATACCCATGTACATGTTTTTAATATATCTAAAACATTTCCTATCAATTCCATTCAAAATAAGCTTACTCCCCAGGCCGGTCCTCCATACAGTATCGAACGCCTGTTTAAAATCGATAAAAGCACAAAATAATTTATTTTTTTTCTTTTCATAAAAATATCACAGAGAAATTGTAATGTCAAAATATGATCTTAAGTTGAATAGGTTTTTTTTTTCTAAATCCAGCTTGGTTTTCATAAATAAGATTTGTCTCAGTGGCGTATGCTTCCACTCATCTGTAACGAACCCACTACAGAAAATAATATTTAAAAAACTTCTTACACACTGGTAGAAAAATAGATCGGGTCGATGAAATGTGGTTCATTAACAATATTTACATTCTCCATCGTCTCTGTCTGTGATAACACTACGAATCGATTTTGTACATACAGCCCAATAAATTCAAAAGACGTATTGTTGGGGGCGCAAGCGGGTTTGCATAATTAATATTATAATATTTAATCGTACAACTGCTGAAAATTATATAAATACAAGTAATAAGGAATCATTCTTTGGGCTTTATTGGATTTGATCACGCCCCGACCGAAATTATCAACTCATAATATTCAAAAAATGATTCCTTATAACTTAAATAAGATCAAACCCAGCGGCTTTACTATTTTTAAGTTTCTTTTTTTAACTGTTGCAACCATTTCTTCATCCCAAATTTCACCATTAAAAATATCGTCATACGTATGAGTCAAATCATTTGCAATAAAATCAGGGTTATCAATATTAGTGACATCATTTTCACAACCCTCGTTCAAAATATCGTATCCTTTAAAAATTGAAACATATTGTCAATGCTGACAGTACTTGTTTCATCTCGACTTGATCCATTCAACTTCGAATTTAGCATTGAACAAAAGAAACAGAATACTTTATAGAAGATTCTGTGTGAGTTTGAAATCGATCTCTAAAAAGGGCTTTACATGTAGCATTAACTTTGACTCCAATTGAATACAACCGCGGTACTTATAAATGACATTTGAATCTAGCAATTAATACTGGCATATTCTGACATATAACTTTAAACTTTCCTTTGATTTAATTAATATGATAATTAATAACATATACATGTAAGTGTCCCAGGCATTCATACTTATTTTTAGCAGTTTCTTACAGCAGAAATAACAGCGGTTATTTTATTAATGATCTCTTAACTGAGTGTTAATAAAGTATACCATCTACTGAGATATGTTTGTTGATAAGTAAAAAATGAAGTCATCATCAACGTGTTGCATACTGCATACAGAAAGTCGGGGAGGGAAGTCCTTTACAGTATTGCATTGTATTTGACGGTTCGTTACAGATCAGATTAATTCTAAAGTTCATTTGAGGCAAAATGCATCTGTCAGGTAAAAAACATTCTGTCTAATGCATGTATAATTTTTAATGGTTTAAACACTATTTTATTATGTAAAATATTACATGTACATGTCTAATATAATGTCATTTGTGAATCACTGCAACACTGCATCCTCCAATAACTTGCAGTTAATCATTACCATTTGATTAGAGTTGAGTTTCTTGCATGTGTTGTTTGTATATTTAGGAAACAATTGCTCTTCTATGGGGGAACTTTGATATCAGAATTTGAACAAAGCAAACCATTTTGCGACCTTTCGTGTTGGTTGGAATAAACAAATTGGTCTCTGCAATTATTTTTTTCTCAAACAAGTATTTGATATAGGTATTGTCTGATCCTGAGAGCAGTTTGAGTTAAGTACATTGAAAATAAAAACAATGGTAATACAATGGCAGCATTACATTCTTAAATTACTTTGTAATCTAAATGCAGACTTGATAAAAAAAAAAATTCCTGACACTATACGAAAGTGGAATAATTTGAGTATTAATACAAGGGAAGCTACCTCATTAAGAATTCTTAAGGAAAAACTACAGAGCGTTTTTACAAAGCCTCGTAAGTATTTCTCCTTTGGTAGAAGATTTTTAAACATCATTCATACAAAATTAAGGCATAATTGTATTGTTAATTATGATCTTTATCGATGTAATATAATAGCCAACCCAATGTGTTCATGTGGAATTTTAGAAGATGCACATCACTTGTTCTTCGTGTGTAAAAAATATTCATTATTAAGACAATCATTTATGTATAATCTTTTATCGTTGAACTTTTTGAATATAATTGATGTACATCTGATACTTTGGGGTGACAAGTCTTTGTCTTATGATGAAAATGTAAAAATATTTAAAGAAGTTCACACTTTCATTCAGAAGTGTGGAAGATTTAACTAAATTATTTATATGTAATTGCATAATTTACTTACCCAGCCTAATTCTTATTCTAGATATGCACAGTATTACAGTATTTAAAACTAGCATTTCATTTCTTTTTCACTAAATGAACTATAATTGTTATATATATTAACTGTATGGCATTGTAATATATTATTTATACAATAAGGAGAGGACTATCTAAGTTTTTAGAACTTGTGTCCAATCCTTTTGGCATTTAATAGTCAATAAAATATGTTCAACTCAACTTGATCAAAATCTAGTAGAATCAATCACTCATATCTGTAGTCATAAACATGTTCAATAGAACTCTCACTATGATACACTTAAAGCCATCTAGTGTGATGTTTCATGTGTATTGAACTTAAAATCAATAAAATCATCAAATATGTAAAGAAAACATAAAAATAAAATTGATGCCAAAATTGTTTATAGAGACCAAACCAAATTTGAGACCAAAAGTCCTCATTCACAAAAAGTGAATGTACCTGTAACATAAGTCTCTCGGTGTAACGGTGTTTTGTTTGGTTGTCAGACAAATACATGTAGCTAAATAGAACAGATATTGACTTTTAAAATCCGCTTTATTCGTCGAAATTTCACATCTGTCTTCTGGGTTTTTTCTTCTAAAAATATGCAATACATGTACATACATAGATCACTATTTAAATTTGTCTATGAAATCATCTTCTATAATAGTGGGACCTATTCAGCAGAACGAGCAGACGCGAGCTGTCGCATCATTACCGTCTTTAGTTATGCAAAAAGGGAGCGCAAGCGAGCGCATCATCATGCATGTACCTTTAGGGGGGAAACAACCCTAAAATGTCTTAGCGAAGGGGCACCATAAGGCAAGCTGACGAGTACTTTAAGGTTAAAAGTTAAACACAGACATCGCTTTGTTCAAACTGATGTTATATATGTAACAGGGTAAAACGGGAGGCGCATCCATATTTTATATGCTTTCGCTGGCTGCCCCCCTTCCCCCTCGCCAAACATGAATGCTACACGTATCACCTCTAATTTCTATAAATTCTATGTAGTTTATAAGCGAGGTCAAAATTCGATGGGGTCAGTTTGCAACGTTTGGGGGGTCGTAGATCTACAGGTCTGGAATGGTTTTCTACTGCAGGAAAAGGACCCTACTTGTCATAGAATACTGACCCTGGGTCAGTTTTCTCCGTAGAAATTTGACCCCCGGGGCAATATTCTACGGGGGTCACTTTTCGTCGTTACACCAGATAATTATGCCAGTGCCAACGTGGCATTTTTGCACCCGTCTAAGCTGCATATATCAAAAAATACAAATATGCCATATGGTCGACCATTGCTTAAAGAGATTGCAGCCACCTTTGTTATCATTGTATCTCACCTGTCAGGTGAGATATTTACCTTTCAAAAATAAATTCTTACAGGAAAATAATTTTTCTCATAGGAAAAACAATATCCCTATAGGAAATTTGAAATTTCCTATCAGATTGTGTTATTAATAATACAGGTATGGTGCAAGAAAATAAATGATGTACAAACAGAAGATGCGCACACAGCAATGGTTCTCTCTCTTTTTTCTATTCATCGAGTTTTATACAAGTAACATCATCTGTCACATATTTTTATGCCGAAGGCGTTTAGATTTATCAAATATATAGGGACAACAACAATTTTCTTTTAAATGCAGTGTATATTGTCTGATCTTTATCGTTTTAATTTTTTTTTTTTACACTCAACGGTTGGCTGAATTTTGTTTAGAGTTTTAGGTGCCATTTTGCATCATCTAAAAGTCTGTCATATTCGACGAATAATTTTAAAATTATTTGACTTGTGCCAACACTGCTTGATTAGGATAATTACATGTATATATTCCGCCATCAAACCAATTAACCAATCGTCTTCGCTTGTCACTCCCGACACTGACCACTGATCTAACGGTCACAGCCGTCACGATCCGTGGTTAGCGTGCCAAGCGGGGTGAATAAATCTCTGTCATCGCTGACCAGGGTATAAAAGTATCGTGGTTGTTTGAAATATGCCATTCTTCATCCTAGCAATCAAAGTTCAGATACAGTTTTTTTAAAATACGTTCAGAAAAATGGAGATGACAGATTTTGGATCCACCACTTGTCTTCTGGGTTCCAACGTGGGCAAAGAAAGAGAGACAACTTCTGAAGGTACGTGTTTAATACAGAATGTTTCTGCGTTGAATATGCCGATGCAATTGATTACTAGTAACTTAATGAGTTAAAACTTCATAGGGTAAACTATGTTCTTCAAATTATTCATGTCTTACATTTAAGTTGTTACATATATATAAAAGCCACTGCTTCTTATATTTGTATGTATAATACATGTACATAAAATGGAATGAAACCAATCCATTTTGTAACTAAAAAAAATACATTGCTGTACGGACTATGGTATATTGCTCGTATATAAATACAACGAAAAAACTCAAACCATGAAAAATATTTTCTAGTAAAAATAGGTATTTTGTACCAGTGGTGTCGATGTGTTTATATTCAATACGACAAACAAATGTTCTTGCGACAACAAAAACTATTTGACATGTTTTCTCACTCAATGAACCACCTGTAATGAATCCATATAGCTTATTTGATTATTACAAAGGAATTTAAACAAAATTTTGAAAATCATTTTTATTACTTCCGAAAAGACTTATAGTCTGTCCCAAGATATTTATGCAACACATTTGGACGATTTTTAATAAAAATACACATACCTGTGAAAGATATGCAATTGAAATAGATGAAAGGGAAATTATCCAAGATCCATTCAGGTCTTTAGTATTTCAGGTCTTTAGTACGTCCCGTCCCGCATATAACACTACAGTCTATGACCTACATGTACTTTACATTTACGAGTAAAACGAAAAATATGTAATATTTTTTAAAAGCATAAAACATATTTCTACATGCAAATTTACTTTTAATTCATAAAAATAAGCATAATATTAATTCTATATAAAAAAAACTATCCCGCAGAAACGCAGTTACAATATCTAAATGTATATCAAATAACGGACCGCCTTCTGGCGGCCCGTAATAAGCTAGAGGGGGCATTTCAAAGGAGAAAGCTTGGAAAATTTTAATACTTTTGAATGAACATTGTTTGAACCCTGAGGTATTTACAAATATTGAGAAATTGAGCAAAATGTGAATCGAAGATATCTTGGGACAGAGTATAGTATTATGAATTTGATTAATTCTCAATTGATGAACAAGTATTTTTCTAGGATTGCTCATAGGCCCCCCTTTTTTTTTTTTACTTGTTTTGGACAAATAATCATTTATTTCTTAAATTTAACAGGATTCTCGTCAGGATACGATTCCAACTCGGACACAAACATGGAGAGAAACCGACGAAACAATTTCCTTCAATGGTCGCCATGGAGAAGAAATGACGACTCCGACAGTGATTCTGAAATCAGTGACGTAGACTCCTGCATCAGCGAATCAGAAAGCGGGGACGAGGAGGGGGCGTGGAAACAGAGAGGGGCGTGGCTTAATGAGGAAGCTTGGTCTGATTCCTCCGATTCTGAAAGCGAGGACGATGCTGATTCCGTGAAATATGTCAATGCCGAGGCTGTGAGCGATGCGCTGACCGTTGTCATGGATATGCCTGACCTATGTGACGTCACGTTTTTGGTTGGCAGCGCCTTGACTCCCGTCCACGGTGTCAAATCCATCATGTCTACACGAAGCAGGTATGTCCATTATTTCCAATAAATTTAATTCATATCAGTTTCAAAAATTATAAAATTCAATATTCATGTAGTCATACATATGTATATGTATGTACGCATTAAAATATGGGATAATTATATATATTTTTTTTAACCTGACAACTCTATATGAAACAAGAAATTCAAGAGGTTTGAGTACGTTAATAAAAAAATAAATTTTAAAACTGATTATTTTTTTCTTCGACAGGGTATTCTATCAACTGATCTTAAAGGCAGCGAAAGAATCATCCAACTTTTCTAGAAAGAAAAAGTCTAGTAAGAAACACATCGGACATACCCCGAAACCAACGGTCCACATACCGGAAGTGAGCGTGGCCATCTTTAAAAAACTCGTGCACTACATCCATACAGGACGAGTAGACATCAAGCCATATGACTTGACTGGTAAGATTCAACTCTCTCTCTCTCTCTCTCTCTCTCTCTCTCTCTCTCTCTCTCTCTCTCTCTCTCTCTCTCTCTCTCTCTCTCTCTCTCTCTCTCTCTCTCTCTCTCTCTCTCTTAAAATGCCCCGAGAAACTGTAAGAACTTTGTGTCGAACGAAATACTAACGATCGTTATTTTACCTGTTGTAGAGCTGATGTGTGCTGCTCATTGCTTTGATCTCCCGGATTTAATGGAAATCTGTAGGAACTTTCTGGACTCGTGTACTTCTACCAGCGCCATCTACACCGTCCTTGACAGCGCTCAGAGACTTCAAGGTCAAACCATTGCCAAAAAAATCGTTCAAAAGGTAAAACTCAACATAAGCGAATTTGAAACAAAATTTAGCCTTTAGGAAACAATAACAATAAAATCCAAGTTAAAAATGTGTAAACGTATAACCTTGTCAATAATTCAATAGATTTTATCTTGAACTTGACTTGGATACAGTGTCTCTTTTGATTGTCTTAAATTCTTTTGACGAATGTAAAATTTTCAAATAATATTTCTCTCTTTCAGATGTCGGAACGATTAACTAGACTGGAAGCAAGGAAAAAGCTAATGTTCAACCAAGAGAAATTTGTCTGAACATTGAATATGAAGTCATCGTCTAATCCCTGACGATAAGGAAGAAGCCCGAGACGTGTTTCTTACGAAAGAGAAACAGGGCGAATCCCGATGGACTCCAAATTTCACGAAGTCAAACTATCCCGGTTGTGACGAATTGCGACAAAATGGAATTTTCGAACTCCCTGACATACCAAACAAAAAGAAGGCTATTTACAAGATGTTGTCTAGCAATGAAGAGATAACGAATCCTGTGATTTTTGCAGTTCCTGTCAGCTAATGGATGGCTAGTTTACATGCAGACATTTGTTATGGATTCTTTGCTTTTGTACTAGTTCACTTATTTATTTTTGAATCAGTCTGAATAAAAGTGTTAAAAAGTGTCAACTAACTTATCATTTCGTTCTTTTTAACAACACTGGTTGTCTACACACGAAAAAGAAGGCTGATATTTAATGACGAATTAATTATACTACATGTAGATTGCTACGTAAAATTAATTAACACTGCACGCTTCATTGAGGTACGAACGCTACAAGGAATTCCCGTTTGTAGCCTATAATAAAATGCAAGAATCGAGTATTCAAGAATACATCCCCATCACTGGAATTTATTTCAGTCAGATTTCATCCTGTTGCAATAATAATAATAAAAAAGAAAACATCTTTTCAGTTCCTACAGAGAACATCATTGATAAGACCGCGGAACATTGACTGGCAAGATTGGAAATATACAGCTTATGTCAATTTCACCTGTTGCAGTCAAAACATTTGAAATGGGCGGGGACTCTAAAGTCATTGGACAATGCTTTGCCTTGCGTACAATCTCTCCCGAATTGGGATCTTCTCATATTTGCTGATTAGATATAGTCTTATTGATGAAATTGAAAAAAATCAATCGCTTTGCTGATACTAAATAACATGTTTTTTCGATCACTTTAACTTATATAGCAAGTTAGAAACGCTGAAGTGGATTGAAAATACACTTCCTATTAGAAGTACAGTTTCAATCCAGTGTTTTCTCAGACGTCCGCGTCAATTTGTTCCCGCCCATTTCAATGTTTTGAATGTTACAGGTGAAATTGACGTAAGCTGTATATTTCCAATCTTGCCAGTTAATGTTCCGCAGTCTTATCTTTCTTGTTGTCTGATACTCAGTATTGAGGGCATGTATTTGTTTGAGAGTTGTAACGATAATGTACACTTGTTAAAAATTTCGTCAAATAAAACACGCAAACTACATGTTGTTATATTTCATACGATTTGATGAATACTCTGAGCAGCTATTAAAGAGTGTACAATATATCGATGGTAAATAGCAGCTTGTACTTGTATACTTCGTTAGATCGAAAGTCATCTTTATACAACCGCCCCATTCTCAAATACTTTGAGTATGCCATACCCTAGATATACACTTATAGGTATAACAGTGTTAGCGATAAGAGAATATCTACGTGTATTATATAACTCCAACAGCCATTGAATTTTGAAATAATTTAAGAAAATAAAACATTATTTTATTCAACAGTAACAATCACAACAGTTCAACATAACACAAAAACGTCATTAGCATGTATAACATGTGTGTGACATTTCGTGTACACAGAGACAATAAATCCTTTTGTAAAGAGATCATCACAAATAGCAGTGAATATTGAGATCTATCTCTTTTTTTAAATAATAGATAAATACATTTGACGTATTTCTTTTTTTAGGAAAATAACTCTTCACAACATGATGAAATACGACATTACTGAGATTCAATGCCACGTTTTTACAAGCTGTCTGGCAGTATATAGATCTACTTCTTTTCAACAAAATAATACAGTAGATAAAATAATACATTTGATGTTGTTTTTTTTTTTTTGGAAAAATAACTTCAAAACATCATAAGACACGACATTACTGAGATTCAATGCCACCATTTACAAGTTGTCTGGCAGTAATTGGTTTTAATTTATATTGCACAATCCGGAAGATTAAGAGTTGTACGCATCTGGTGAATGCACTATAAGTTCTACTTCCTGCTCAATCATTTCCGGTTCGTCCGTTTTTCCTGGACCCTGTCGGTTAAAGTGATGCGTAATGGCCGCGCAGTGAGTATGACTTAAGACATTGGAAGTTGTTCTAATTCGATCCCTAAAATGAAAAATGAAAATGACTGTCATTGTTCTGTAACTGAACGTTTCATTTTTATTTTATGAATAAAGTACAAAAATGTGTGTATGGTCAAATCAAGACCCAGTAATGAAAAAATATGGGTCAAATTTGAAAATAAATGTTTACTTTAAAACGCGTTGATCAATAAACCATACCATAAATATAGGATAAATAAACCAAAAGGTAAAAGTAATTAAAATCGCATTTTTTTTTAAATTATGATTTAATTATATGTAAAAGAAAAAAAAAATTACCGGTATTTGATGAATGAATTAAAATTCAACAGTAGATTTTTATGAACTACTTACAAGAACCACTCTACAGCAAACAGCAGGGACACAGCGTGTACCGGAATATTCATTGAGGACAGAACCATGATGAGGGTGACGATACTGGAGCTGGGGACAGAGGGCAGGGCAAGACTGGCTATGGCTGTCAGTAAACTGTAAACAAAAAGAGCAATGTAAACTGTAAACAAAAAGAGCAATGTAAAATGTAAGCAAAAACCAGTCTCGTAATCTGTGTAAAAAAACAAAAAGAAAACCCGATATCGTAAACTGTAAAAAATAACCAGGTAAACTGTAACACAAAGAGAGTATCGTAAACTGTAAACAAAAAGCTGTAGCTAGTATCGTAAACTGTAAAACAAAAAATCCAAAACAGTAATCTAATCTGTAAATGAAAACCCAGTATTGTAATATGTAAACAAAAACAAAACTAGTAACATAAACTGTAAAAAAGTAAAACTACAAATATACAGTTATTATACAATTATTTAATGCCTGAGCAGTCAGTAGACCAGAATATTTCCCCTATTGCCCGAGGCAAAGGTCGAGGGCAATAGAACAGACTGAGGTGTTCCCTGCACCAAGGGGGAAAAATTCTGGTCTATTGACTGGTCATGCATTTAATAATTGTTTTATTACGTAATTTCATTTTTAATATTTTGTATTCACAATTCTATACAGAAGGTTTTCATACCATTCTATGCATTCAGGTCATTGTTAATCAATAACTAGATGACCTAAATGATAAATTTTAGAACGATAGTAAAACAAACAGAATAGAGTGATCTTTTAATCTTGTAGCAATTTAGATTTTTTCAACTTTTTTCAAAAAATAATATGCCTGTCCAATAGATCGCAGACTATTGACCAGCGGTCTAATAGATCAGAGTCTATTGACCGACAGTTTAATAGATCTGAATACATTGAAAAACTGAATACACATACAAAATGGACGAATATATTTAAACTGTAATAAAAGAACAAAATCCCTTTGATTAGGAAATAATGTAAACTAAAGAGGGCAGAACATAGCTGTCAGTAATATACCTGGGGTCAATTACCTTTAAATGCAATGTATTAAATTACAATTACATTGGAATATTTTCCATTACAATAATCATTACCATAACTTTCATTAACAAAAGTAGTTTATTTAATTAAATTTCAATTACTTTACTAAAGTAATGAATTATATTACACATTACCATATAAAAAAGACAATTTCTGAACACAATTTAACAAGTCAACATTGAAGTCAAGTTGTAAACAAATATAAGAATAACATGTTTTTCATTTTACACATAAAAGTATATTTAATTTTTGAAAATTCTTTATCAAATTCATTGAAAAAGGTATAAGATTATTTCATAAAATAAGAAAAATAGGCTATATGTAATTCAAATGTAACTGAAAAGTAATGGTCATTACTGGCATTTTTTTATGGAAGTAATACATTGCATTAAAATTACTTGAAATTGAAAAATGGGTGCATAACACATTACACCCCATTACTTTCAAAAATGTAATGATAACAATGGTTTCCATTCCAATACCCCAGGTCTGGTCAGTAAATTAAAAACAAACGCATTAATGTCAATGTAGTTATGTTAATACATGTAACAGAGAGACAGTAATGTTAATACATGTAACAGAGAGACAGTAATGTTAATACATGTAACAGAGAGACAGTAATGTTAATACATGTAACAGAGAGACAGTAATGTTAATACATGTAACATAGAGACAGTAATGTAATCAGTTTGTAAACTGTAAACAGAAAGCGGGACAAGTTATACCTGAACCTTGTATATTGACTGAATAGAAGTACTCACCCGATAATGGCGACTTCTCCAAACGTCAACGGGTGACCGGAAATGTTGGCGATAAACATGGCCGCCGCGGTGATAAAGAGGGCGCTGCCATCAGCATTAAGCGTCACACAGAAAGGAATGACAAATCGACTGACCCTCTTGTCGATGTGATTCTTATTCTCACAAGCGTTTAACATTTCAGGAATGGCTACAGCTCTGTAAAACAATAACATTACTTTTATATATGTACCCAGTTGGAAGAATGGTCAAATTACAGTACATCCCTTCAGGATATCACATGCAAACTGATTAAAATAACCAGTCAGCTTTTACTTATTCCAACATTAATGAACATTTCTATGGCAATAATTTACACTATCATTACATTATGTTATTTTTATATTATAAAGAATCAGCGCAGTCGATTCGCAGCCAGGAGATATATAAAGCCGTGTCCTATACTTATATATAATCTAGGTATGCAAGTGAAAAACAGATATATTAAGCGTTATACTTAGTAGTATACTAATACATACATGCAGTTTACAGTAAGCAAATTGTCATACAGTTCACTTACGTGCTAGTGGCGGCGAACCCTATTAGCCAGGCACGACCTATACTTATAAAGTAAGTATACGGGTTTCTTCTTGTGGTGAGAAAAAAGATAAGGGGTAGAAACAGCGCCTGGTGAAGAACAATCCCTATTGTCACAGTCAAAACGAACAGACCAAGACTGGAGAAGGTGCCCATGACGTCACGGGTACCTGCTATGGAGGCTGCGATCAGACTGGATATTCCCAATGGTGTCATCCTATACAAGTTAATATTAAGGATATGACTTATAATAACACTGTACAATTTCTAAAAGATTGAACATGCATGTAGAAACAGAGATAACAGACACGTATCTGTTTCAAATGAATTCACATTGACCTTACCAAAGGAACCATCGCAGCACTTGTAATACGACTTCGGTGCTAACAGCAAAAAAGTCCAGGAATGGTTTGGCTTTCTTTCCCATTTTTCCAGCGGCCGTTCCCAAAAACATACAGGCAACGATAAGACCTGAAAAAACCAAAGACATATAATTAATGATTTCACAGTAACACGCATTTTTAATGGCTGGGGCATTTTCAACTTGTTTTTACACTATATTTTAATTATATGATCGTATCATTGTACCATAGTTTTGAAGCAAAATGAAGATTTTATCATTTTATCATAATAAGAAGACATTAATGCAAATATACCAAGTATATTAGGCCCGTCTGTTTTCCCCACTGATTTCACAAGTTTTTGAACCATTTGAATTGTTGAATTTTGATTGGATGATATGTTCTGTCGGGTTGAATTATCAACCAATGGAATTTGCTCTACAATTTCATGGGAATATTTTGTCTGTGTCTGTCGAAATGTTGCCTCCACCACATTATCTGGAATTATGTTTCTGTGATGAAGAAGAAAGATAAAAATTAGTTTAATATTTTTTGACCAAAAAAATGGGATTGATATATCTAATGAAAGATTGAAATAAAAATTGGCAATACCGATCTAAACGGAAGTAAAAAAAAAAATGAAACTTTTTTTCTGTCTTTTGAGTTATATCTTCATATCCTTTTACTAAAGCTTGATTGTTCATTAATTAAATATATTATTACCTTAGTAAATCAGCAAAAATATCCTGCGGGACGGCCTCGTATACATTTGGTTTGCCTTCCACAAGGGCACTTTCACTACCTGCCCAAAGAAATACGAATCGTATGGAGAAAGGATCTTTATAATTTCATCATTATTAATAATTCATAATTCATAACAAATCCTAATCGTAGCACGTATTTGCTATCCAAATCTTAAGATTAAAAAAGATAGTGCCCGGATTTACATGACGTTATTTACCTGGTTTGATGACGTAGAAAAGCGCTATTGCAATTATACAGCCCAGTATGTTTGTCAGCAGTATGTACATGAAGGCCACAACGCTGATCTTTCCGTTAGATTTAGGGTCCAAAGATGCCGTGCCTAAAATAACAACAAAATGCCAACCGTTCTCTTTTGAAAAATAAACCATAATTTGTCAAAGATTAAACAATAACAACAAAAAGAGTTTTATTTTTATCTGTTAAGCAGATATCCTTTTACTATTAAAACATTTGATATACATGCATGCAGCTGTGAACAGCTGACCCGTTAACACCTGGTGTATCACTCACTGTGTATGACACTGCACACCAACAAAGGAATGATCATCATTTTCAACAAACGTAAAAATAGCTCCCCCGGCATACCTGTATAACGTTAAAAACATTCCTAAATTAGCAATCGTATAAACAATATTTGGCTTAATCATAACGCAAGCATATGACGGACAAGATGTTTTATTAGTTTGTTTATACTGATTTAAATTTCAAGCTTGATTTTTATTTACTATCAAACTCCAAAATATCAATACATTGAATAGTGAGGGTCATAGTTTAAACAATTCAAAGGTCAAGGTCACTCGATTTAATCATCGAAACGGAGAGTCTCGTCTACATAATATATTAAAAATCTACTTTCTCTAAATAATGCATCATCAAAATGAATACACCATAACTGTATTCACACTTACCTAGCCATAGTAGTGCATCTGATGACGGTTCGACTAGACGTAATAAAAATCCCAATGTAAATCCAACGATGACAGCCGAGAGAGTCAGAATGAATAAAAGATGACGTCGTATGGACATTCGGAACTTCCTAATTAGGCAGCATCCACGATTTTCGATAGCTCTTTCCATCTCCATTTTATCCTCTTATATGCTGCCTTGAAGGAAATTAATCAAATTTATTGCAACAATAGTTTTAAAAAGTTGAATGGGGTGACAAACTGTTTGAAATTGCGTCATAAAACTTGATTAAGGAACGGTATTGAAATTTTCCAGAAGAATTGCGGGGGATCCTTTATACAGTACTTAAACTATAATTACATTTTGTTAAACATTGACATTTAGAAACAATAACACGGATCTTAAAGTTTAACTTTAGATTTTATCTTGCATATATAAATGTAACGCGGATCCAAAAAAATTTCCACGGATGGAGGAAGGGGTATTCCGAGGCTTATTTGCGATAATTTCACTACGTGAATTATATACCCCCCCCCCCCCCCCCCCCAGATCAGCGCATGTGTAATTCAAGTTAAACTACTTATTAATAATATATATTGACTTATAATGACTTACTTCCTTACTGCAGGATCAACAGCTTAAAGTGACTTTGTAATTTCATCTTATATCGGCGGCGTAATTATTTCCCTTGGTTATCAAGTTCGAAATATGATAGAAATTGTTTTTATTTGCCCCCCTCCCTCCCCCACACACATCCAGTATACTCAGTACAGTAAAAATAACATGGACTGCTGAACACAGAGAATTAAATTGTATACGATATCTTAAAGGATATATAAAGCTTATCAATTCTTAGTCGATATATTGAGCAGATACCGTGAATGTTTACCTATAGTTCAGTGCATGCGTACTTATCTAAACTGCATGAATGACTGGGCACATTAACTGTATTTTACATGTACATGTACTTTTGTATAAAAAAAAAAAACAACCTACTGCATCATACCGCACTTGGCCGAATATTTATTGCGTCGTATCGCACTTGACCAAATTTTAATTTTATTTACCTCTTTATAGTAATTAAATTCTTTATTCATAATTGATGTTAATCAATTCATAAACCGTTAATGATCACTAAATATTTATCTAATTACCTTTTGACCTGCTTATATATCTGGGCTTAAGTCTGTCATATGCATAAATTTCATATTTACAACGCATACTAGTGTAAAAAGTGCAATGTCATTTATTAATTGACATGAAGTAAAACATTATAAATAATGTTCTATATCAAATCAAATGTCATCCAGGTCCTGTTTGTCAATGCAAAAAAAAAAAAACGAATTTTCTAATTTAACATATTGATTTATCCGTTATTCATCCCAATCTTAATGAAATCATGGACCAATATAATATACTAGTTAGTCTACATGCAATTGAAAGCCAATAAAAACTTTATTCATATTATGGCTTGATTGCAAAGTTAAGGGGAGGGGTTGGGGGTTGTGGGGGGTTACACTTCACAGGGAGAAAAGGGTCTTACAGAGACGGTTATAAAGTTATTTTCCACATGAACCATTCTTCAAAGTTAAGGTCAGAGACCTTCCCCTCCCTTACCTCAAACAGCATTCCATCTGTGACGCAGTATGATTTGACCAATATTGTAGATATTTTTTTATTTACACCCCCCCCCTCCAACTCGACCCATACGTCAATCGAAATATGTGTAGGTTTAATGTATAGCTAATTACTAATCACTGGTCGAAAGATATAGAATTAGAACTGCATATGCCTGAATCAATAACACTTCAATCAAACTGGTGAAAAAAAATCTCGTATATATTTTTATTCTTCAATCACAACATGAAATATTTCAAATTGTCATCCAAGTATTTCATGTATGTGTATGCATATATAGTGCAGAGTATGGCATTAAGTATACCCATATTGCGGACAATGAGATGTAAGTCTGATTGTTTTATTTCATAAATATCATCAATTTATGCCAAAACAATGTTTCCAAACGTTATTTTAAGTGTTTAAATATAAATATACATGTACTTACATTGATTGTATGTCGTTTACGTGTTTGAGACAAAAAACATGAGTACCTCAGGCGTATATGCAACCATACCATATATATCTGATGTATACTATTTATTTCAGTAATTGAATATAGAAATTTAAAGGGCTGTATTTTAAGTAAATGAAACAATCTTCTTTACTTTAAATAGGATTAAAAAAAAACTAGTTAATTAAGAGATAAACAGCTTACCGTCTGTTGCCTGCTGCTTGCCGGCCTAGAGTCGAGCTGAGAGTAACAACAACAAACGTGGGACTGAAAAAGATGATGAAATCTGCCGCTCCCACACCGTGAGTGTGCACTACACACGTGGATCGATACCGCTATTCACACGACACCGGGGTTATTTTTCCTCGTTTTAATTCTTAATGTATATTAGGGCACTTTATAAATACACTTAGTAGTGCGACCAGGCGTATTTTAACTCGTATTAAGTACACGTGTTTTTTACGAATAATGTTGAAGGCATTGCAAGCGGAACTTTAAATACTCAAGATTTATGATTATAAGTATTTCAAAATTGAATGTTCTAAAATCCGATGACTTGGCATGTTCTAGAACTTGAATTCAGCGGATTTGTCTTTCATTCAATTAATCGTTAGGGGTTTGTTTTATTCTAATTGTATATAATCTAACCCAGTGAGCTAGTGATCGGCAATCTATATTTATATATAGGTCATACTGCCGTGACTCCTCTCTCTCTCTCTCTCTCTCTCTCTCTCTCTCTCTCTCTCTCTCTCTCTCTCTCTCTCTCTCTGTGTGTGTGTGTGTGTAAGGTGTCTAGACAACCAGGGAGGATTTGGGGTGCATGGATGGTATTCGTTATAACTAGGGGACGGGGGGGGGGGGATAAGAATTTGATCGATGTTAAGATTCCATATACTTTTTAGCATTGCTTGTTGTTCTGTGACTGAGAGTCGAGACCCACCGACTGTTCGTGCATTCGAAATAAACAAATAATTTGTCGTATTTCTTCGAACCAGATACTCTTTTATTCTAGAAACTTCCAAGAGTCTATACTATAAACAACCTACGCCCATATGTGGCGAAAAACGACAAATCAGAAAAAATGATTAATGAATCGTAAATATTAACATAAATATACGTCATGCATGTTTTTTTCATATATAAGCCATAGGTTGTTTTCCGTTGTTTAAATGTTCTATTTAAAATTTCTCGACCAAAGATATACGGTTGGGAGGGGGACTTTTAGCATGCACTACACCCACCCCTTCCTATCCCTCCCTTTGGTTCCATGCGCGGATCTAGAGGGGGTCGTGTCTGGACCGCCGCTCCCCCCCCCCCTCAAAAATTGATTAAATTCGTATAGTAACCCCCTCCCCCCCCCCCAAAAAAAAAAAATAAAAATAAATAAAATGTAAAACTATTCGACATTTTAAAAATTACTTTTATTTACAATACATGAGTCTTTTATTAGTTAATAATTTAATTCTGGATGTAACGCGCTTTCTGATTGGCTAAAAAATTATTTTATATCATATAAAGAATGTTGCCTATGTCATAGTAAGACTAACGTCAAAAACGTATCAATCCGCCTGATGTTACGTTTGAATTTTGTACAATTTGTCGTCATTTTAAAGGTCAAATGACCGTTTTTAACTACAATTAAGAGTAAAAAATTAAATTATAAGGAATGAATTCAATATTTATTAGTTTTATACTATATAAAATGTTTTCAAACAGTTTAGTAATACGCTTTTTTATAAACCTCTTCGCGGTTTATAAAGTATAAACTGCCCCAAGACATGTTTTATATCGTATAAAACAAATAAATAATGAATTCATTCCTTAAATCAATGAACATGTACTATTTGTAGCATATTGTGTTTGGACGTTCAAAAGTTGTCGCAATAATTTGTAGCGGATTTATATCTCTACATTAAAATACAAAATAATTGTTTTCCTCTAATTTATTTGATTATTTCTTTTACATACAACTATGTATCATTGATGTAGAATTATGAAGTGTCACCACATTAAGTCCAGCAGACGTCCGGTCAACATCCGGCTGAAGGTGACGTTGTTACGTAAGAACCGGATATAGTCAAGCGGACATAACATTGGACATACATTAGAGGTGGTTCTATGAATAATTATCACATTCGTCATTGAACGAAATGGCAGCTATGGACATTTAATCAAATCCATTGGGAATTTTCTACATACATTTTTTGGAGTTTTGTGATTTTTGTTTCTTCAACCGTATAATGTTTACCTGTTATGGATGATCAAATGAAATGTAACGTCAATAATGCTCCTTTCTAGTGCGGAAAACAATGGAATTTGCAAATTGCATCATTAGACATTACATGTAAAACAATCTTACATGTTTGGAGAATGCTTACAGAATGATCGTGATTGTATTGTCATAAAAGCATTGAATTTTTTTTTCAATGATAACTGGATTTGAAAACGCAGAAGAATGATTTTAAAAAAAATGGATGCATCGAATGTTGGAAATTCTACTCAGTCCGAGGTATATGAAGACCCGGTGAACGGCTTGGATAATCAAAACCGCGCTTCCTCGGCCTTGAACCCCGTGTATTCATTGGCTAAGGCAATCCCTCCAGACTACGAACTTCTGTCACAGGCCTCAACTTTAAATGATCTTGTCACCACGGAAACACAGAATTCAGAAACCGTTAAAAGTTCCGGGTATGAGGAGTTAGGGGCTGCCGGACCTCAAAACCCGAAGGGTTACGAATTTGTGGATGCAATTCAAGCGGGTCCTCATGAATACGAGCTGGTGTCTGAGATTGCACAAACGCGGGAAAAGAAAGTGGCCCCGTATGAAGGTCTAATTAAAGGTCAGTATATAAACGTCCTTGACCTGCGTTCACAATTTGTCATATTTACACATTTAAAAATAGGTGAAGGTGTTTAATTATTGAAACCTGGGTTTATTTATATAATTCATATGAAATAGACTGATAAAAATTGTGGCGTATATGATAGAATAAGTACCATATTTATTTGACAAATGTTTATCTTTCGAAGAGTACGTGGTACATTGTATTTACATGGCTTTAGTTACAGAAAATCATTGATAGTAACAGTGTGTTACCGTCACAATCGATTCTTTACACTGCATATGAACATAATTTAATAATTACTTTTGGTACCATATAAACGAAGGTTGATCCAAAAGTAATGTCACAGATGCGATTAATTATGGAAACTCGGCGTACAGCGACACAAAATACCGACATTTTCTTATTCAGATCTAAAGATTTCAAATTAAAATGACGATTACTTCCGAGGATTATTTATTGGATAAAGCCACAGGTGCTTGAGGACAGAACCCCCCCCCCCCCCCACCCCGATTTAGACCCCCGGGGTAGTTGTCGCTTTTTTGATAGATATTCTTTAAAAGTCATGTACACAATATGTTACATATCAAATATCTGAAAATTAATGGAAAATAAACGATTTATTTAAAACTACCCCTGCCTGCATATAAAAAGATATGCAAGAAGGGGGGGTGTACATTGATAGTTTATTTTCCGTTATTTTTTGGATATCTAAAATGGAATATATTGTGTACATGACTTTAAAGGAATTTCTTTCAAAAAGTCAAAAAGTCAACTACCCCGGGGTTTAAATCGGGGGTGGGGTGGGGGTGGAGGTCGTTCGGTCCTGTCCTCAAGCACCTGTGGGATAAAGCCTGAGCTAAGGACAGTCGCTGCATGCTCACCTGCGACGTAATTTCTATATCAGCAGTGATCTTGACGTTTTATTCTAAATCCACAATTCAGTCCTTGACAAAGAATTGGCATTGATGCTTTATTAACACAATTGTATTTTTTTGTAAAATGTCTTAAAGGTTGTAAAATCGCTTATTCGTCTACTTTATAGTTAACATTCTTATCATGGTAGCCAATATATAGTATAGTCCGAAATATCGGACGTTTTGCTGGCTTTTTTTAATGATTTTGATATTTTACTTGCCATATCAAAATCGTTTTAAAACGCCAGGAAAAAGTAAGGTATTTCGGACTAATAAAGAGGAATTTACAGTTAATGAAAGTTGTTGTTTTCAAAATTGAGCAATTCTATTATTTTTTTCAGAATACTCATTTGACGTCACAATCATTCAAACCCCGGATGTGAAAGAACTAAATTTAACGAGACGCTATAAACTCATTTTGGGAAACTTGTCTATAATTCTGCGCCCAAGGGTGCCGCTTCCTAACCACTTGTCCGAACCCGAGCCAATTTATACCTGGTACTACGCTGACATCAGACGCTATAGCTTTAGCAAACAGATGCGGGAATTCGCCATTTATTGTGGCCGAAATTGTCCGACCCCGGAAAAAATTATCTGTTTCCGGGTCAAAACGGATCTTGTCCAACTTCTGCAGGTCGTGAACGAGAAGACGGGCGGTGCGTTCGAAGCGGAGCTGGCCAGTATCAAAGTGAAGAAACGCGTGTGTGTGGTGTCTTAATGGCGAATATTATGTACTGTGTACGTGTATTATACTGTGTACAGTCAAGAATTAGAACCATTTGAACAAGAGCTTGGACTTTGGGTAGTTGTGTCAATCAGCAATGTGACGTAGGCCTGTCTATTTCATTGCTTGCCACTCAGCTATGGTTCTCTATTGTCAGCAAAATTTGTCTGGCAATCTCAATCGCTGCATATTTCGCTTGAAACCAGCTTTATATTTAACTTGTTTTGACGCAAGAAATACGTGTAGATAATTATGTCCCACTGAAAGTCCAAGTTCTTGTTAAAATGGTTCTACTATTCAATTTTGATGTCTTTTATTCATTCCATGTCTAGTATACAAATCTATAATCACTCAGAGATTCACATTTTCTGGCACTCAAAAGACTGGTTGTGGACTGAAAAAGCTTACTGTGCATATAATTTAATGACATACATGTAGTTTGATTTAAGCAATTTCCTTTATGCCTGTAGATCTACATATGCATAATAACTGCCATAGTTATGTATGATCCAGATTATGATCACATGGAACATATTTACATGTGGCTAAATGACTGAAAATAAAATTAAATATATGGTTTTCATTTTTTCCAGCACTAAGTTAATCCGACCAGTCCATCATTTTACTGAAGTCAATAATTACCCTTTGACTTCGGCCTCGGTACAAGTTTAACTGAAGAGAAGGGCAGATAAATTTCACAGAACAGACCACAAAAATCACTCTTCCCAGTCTATAACACAATGCAGTTTCTCTTTTCGTATATAGAGTCGGACTGCAGGTTAAAACTAATTAAATCCTTTTACTCTGAAGAATTTAAGACAATGCAAATAACATATTACTTGTACTGAAGAAAACTTAACGAGGGTAAATGCTCTGTCGATAAAGGCAAATCCTTTTCAATATACCAAATGAACAATAAATGACAACGTTTTTTCTGAGAAAGATAATAAGCCATGTAATTCACAACAATATAACCGATAACTATATAATCTGACCTGCAAAATAAAAACTGCATAATGAAGTTGCAATGCATTAATTTTACAAAGACGTGATCCATAGAAGGATGTGTTGATACCAAATATAACACAGAACCAGTAACCGGAGCCTTGCATGCCCCTATACACTATACACACTGTAAGTGGATCATGCATTTGGTGCACCCGAGCCAAAAATGGGTGTCAAAAGTCTGAACTGCATTTGAATTCGGTCTTCCGCGTCAACCTAATTTCGGCATTTTAAGATAATAAGATAAGATCCATTATAATTTTGTAGGTTGAATTGCTGAAATAAATTCAAGTCAGCGGATCGAGACCATCACATGCTCTGAAGTGGAAAATGGGTTGAAGAATTTTGGGGGAGGTAGACGCAAGGAAGAAGAATAAATTATATTTCATTATCTCAGATAAAATGGAGTATATATCTGTATAGAGATATGGCGACTCCTACGATATATACACGACATTAAAAAAATATTATAGTATCATATTTTCTTTTGCGTTTTTTCATTGTAATTTTTTACCCACAAATTACAGGCCCAAGCAAAATGGAATGAGAAGAATTAATAGATCAAGTACCTTATTGCCACCCCCCCCCCCCCCCCCACTTCCTCCTCCTCCGCCAATAATTTTTAATTGAAATATATTTTTAAATATAGTTTAGTAAACGACAATAGTGTACCACTTATTAAAAAAAACAAAGGGGTAAATACATTGCAGTTCTGTACTTAACTCTTCCAAGGCCAGTTATTAAAGTGTTGTTTGTTTTTTACGGTCCTCTTTCACTGGCTACATACACATCTAATTATAGGTAGTTCATAAGGGCAGGCATTGAATAAAACACAATGTCGACATGGTTAGCTCGGTTAAAACGTTACGGGGATAATTTAGTCAGGGTTGTCAAGTACAGGTACATTTAATCAAGCGGTCATTTACTGTACATAACACATACATACATATCTCAATGTCACGAATAGTCCAATATTCATTGGAAGGGGTGGCTGTAGTGAATGACTAGTATTAATTTTTCTTTAAAACCTCAGTCGTATCCAGTAATGACCTTCTTCCAAGTATGAGCATCCGAACTTTAGATTCATTAATTTAATTAGATTTGCAGTCTCATTCAAACGACCAACAACTTTAGATTCTGGTGAAACAAGTAGCTAACACGCATGAGCCAGGGAAAGGTGGGTGGGTTCAAAGGCGTATTTTCGGTAACTTTATTGTATAAATTTGATAAGTTTGAATTTTCCAGTACCTCATCTTTCCCTATTGATCCGAGAGCAAAGCTTATCTAACGGTTTAAGTATCTTAATACTTCCAATATAGTACAATCAATATGAACCTGCAAATCCATCAGAGAGTAATTTGTGTGCGTTTTCACAGAAAAAAAATTCAGTCTCCTACCTTTAGCAGGGTTTATTGATAAGAGAAAATGCGTTTGTACAGCGAAGTCCCACTGTACATATATAACCTTAAAAATGTCATTCGTCCTTTATTTACCTCTGACCATGTATTGTCACTTGACCCAACGTAAATTCGTAATTAATCTTGATATGTATTCAACAGATATTACAAGACCAAGGGTAATTTTGCGGGTGTATTGAGAGACTCTCGTCTGCCATATAAATACAACTGAAAATCAATAATGCTAAACGTATACAATGAATAAACACTGGGTAAATCTTGTCCAGCTTGCTTTCTCTGAGAGAGAGAGAGAGAGAGAGAGAGAGAGAGAGAGAGAGATTAGTTAGAGGATGAGAGATTAGAGGATGAGAGATTAGAGGAAGCTCTCTCTCTCTCTCTCTCTCTCTCTCTCTCTCTCTCTCTCTCTCTCAGGAAGCAAGTGGGACAAGGATTGCAAATAGGTTTTCAATACACAAAGTAGTTTTAACTAACTTACAAAACAACAAACAAAACCCTCAAAATTTAGCAAAACATTTGCTGTAGTTTATTTTTGCAAAAAAATGAACAAATTCATAAATTACATTTTGTTTCAATTAAATGAACAGGGTAACTAACTCATTGTTAAAAATACTAATAGTATACAAGGGTACCATATTCGCTCTACTTACTGGCTCATACACATAAATGACGTCCTCCCCTTCCAAAAACTTTTTAAAATCAGAAATAATTCTGCAACATTTGACAAAAGAAGTCAGTAATTTTAAGGAACAAAATCAAGTTTGTACTGAAAAAGATACCAAACTCTACACGTGGTGCATATACTAGTATATATCAGTATTTAACCAACAATTTACTTTTCTACCACCCTGTTTGCTCTATGGTCTGTTTGAGGGATGGTCTACAGCAATAATCTGGTGAATCCCCAAGTAGCTTGCATACCGTAATAAACAAGGCCTGCAGTTGTTCTTAAATTTAAAAAGAAATAACAGCAACAGTTTTCAAATAAATAGCAGATACATGTATAAAAGAGTTGGGTATACAGGGGCTTTCCAGTCACAGCTCTGTTCAAGCAGTGTCATTTTTATATTGGACTGTTTTTCTTATTTGGCACTTTTATATATTTTGACCTTCAAGCGATAACATTCTGACTCTAATGCTTTTAATTGTGAGAGACCTTCAAATAAGAACCCCCCAAGAAACATACAACAGGATGCAACAGAAATAATGCCTTCATTTTTATTATATTAAAAGATTTATGCTACTTAACCTTCATAAGGCCAGCAGTTAATATTTACTTTTAAATAGAAAAAAACAAAAGCTATGGAATTTTAGAATTCAGGCAGTTTGGCAAGTTGACATTTATGAAAAGAAAAAAAAAATTAATCAAAATAAAAACAAGATGTCTGTGACAAGGGCCTTTTCTGACAGGCCTTAATTAGGAACTATTTATTTTGATATTTCAATTGTGTACGGTAATTATTAACATGGTATTTAACATAAAACTTTGAATAATCAAGGACAAAAATTTATACAAAACAAGCATTTAGGGTACATGTAGTTGAAAACAATGATTTGACAATGTAATATCCCCTCATATCTTCATACCAGAAAAAGAGGCAAAGTTATTTTAACAATTTTATTAATTATCAATTCTTTTAAAGAAAAATTAACTCCCAGAGAGAAAGGAGACATCTGATAAAGTATACATTTTTAATATGTTTAAGACATCTATTTGTGACCTACTAGTTTGGTGTCTGTTAGTACTAATATAAATGGAATGAAATTTTAACCTTTAGGTTACCTTTAAAAACAATATTACAGTCAAACATTATGTTTGATTATGATAATTAAAAAAACTTTTTAAAACGTTCATTCTAATGTCAATTATCTTATTCCATAACCTTGTTGTAAAAGTCTTACTAGCTTCATTTCAAACTGTGAGCAAAACTAGCAATTCTCTTTTTATTACACAGAAAGAGAGATTTTAAATCAGAGAACAAAATAACAGGGTTTATTTTAAAAATCAAATAAAAGGAAAAATGTTGTCCATCTGCTGCGTACTACCAGTATCTAATATCCTTGTATTATCAATTAATTAAAAACTAAGGTTTATATTTTCTATGAAAAAAAAAATGTGTACCAAATTTTTTTTAAAAGAAAAAATGTGTCTTTGTCTGTTGCACATACCTTGTACAGTGAATTGTCAAAAAATAAAAAAAAAAGAAGGCAAAATGAAATTAGCCAAAATGTGTATGCAGAGCTAAAACCATTCGATTTCACGCTTCATTGCTTCCATCATATGTACATTACCAGGCATATAATCTCTCATCTTTTGTTAAAGATTTCATTTCTTATAGACACATTTCAAATTCAAAAAAAGAAAATTACATTTTTGTTAAAACTTAAAAGAACAAACATCATTCTGCATAGATGATTGGCATGTAAAAGAAAATGGAAATGCAATTTGTCTACAAGGAGACAAGTTTCTTTAAACTAGTCTCACGTAAGTCTTCAGATCCAACACTGACCCCTCAATATACCCCCCCCCCCCCAAAAAAAAAAATAATACCCCTCCCCCAACCCAAATTAAAATACAGTAATCCCCCTCCCCCACAAAAATCTTTTTTACAAATTAAAAGTTTACTGTGTTATCTTGATTAAGCAAACCGCATCCCCAAATCTTCCCATAGTTAAATTGAACATAATGGCACTTTTCACAGGAAGAAATTCTGGTCTCTCTTCCTCGGACACTTGTATATCAGATGATCATGGCTTCCACATAGTGTGCACTTCCTCTGTCCTGGAACCCATTTTGACACACCAGAATTTTCTGACTTTTGAGGGTTTGAATTTTCCCCTTGCAAGCGAAGATCATCGTCAGAACTGTCTGTGGTCCACGACCCATCATCCTCTCCATCGTCAGAGAAATTGACATTTTTTAATTGTCCATCACCGCTACCATCTTCCCCATTAAACTTTGAGGACCCTTCATCCTCTTTGGAGGATAACGATGAGGAATCACCTTTATTCAACACTTGGCTCTTAGCTGCCCTCCTTTTATTTGCTGTGACATCGCTCCCTTTGCTTGGTGGAGCCTGCACATCGCTGTTCTGTGAATCTTTGGCACTTTTCTCATCGTCACTGGCCTCGTACCAGTCATCAGGCACATTGTCCTCCTCCGCGCTGGCAGGTTTGCCCCGCTCAGAACTCGTACTGATTTCCACTTCCTTCATTTCGAACCAGTCCATCTCTATTTTCTTGGATTTTTCACCACTAGCACCACTTACATCATTACAGTTGTAATTGACATTTTCATTTCGATCTTGCCATTTCCTCTCCATGTCCTCTAGTCTCCGAATTGGAGTAGTGGGTCTCTGTGGTTCAGTCAGCTCTTTCTTCGATCCTCTCCCCCTCCCCCTACCCTTCGGCCTCTTCTCACTGCCATTTGAATCCTCTTCTGATCCCACAGATGACTGGACATTGCTGCCACCACCCATGTCCCAACATGAACCAGATCCACCACTCTTAGATCTTGCTGCTTGTTTAACACTTCCTTCCTTTTTAGAGTACAACTCCACATTTGTCCTAGACATATTCTTACTTTTAGAGCTGCGTTGTTGGGGTGATGGAGAATGTTGATGTTGCTGAGTCCTCTGAGCCCTGTCTGTGTCTGTATTCTTACTGACATACTGAAAGACCTTGCTTTGTAGTAGCTTGCTTTTCCGTTCGTTTTCAGAGTTTTCTGGAAGATTTTCCTTGGATAAAAAGTTTGACCGCGAACCCAAAACGATATTGTCTGACCAGTTTGTAAATGTCTGCATTGGTTCCGATGACACAGTCGGAGATTCTCTGGGATTACGTAGCTGATGAAGACTTCTTGTCCTCAGATTGTCAGGAGAATTCAAAAATGGAGAATTTCTCTTCATATCTGGAGAACAGTGGAATGATTTTTCTTCAGTAGAAAAATACATGCTGCTATTCGGAGAATCTGGAGTGTGTAGGAGACTGGAAGTATTTCCCTCCAGGTTGTTCCAGTCAGAGACTTTCGGACTATCCAGCAAAGAATTGGTCCAATCAGGTACTTTGGGACTGAACAACTTGGGCCATTCTTTGTCTCTCTGAGCTTCAGTTCTATCAGCTTTAGACTTTGTGTTGGATGTTCTCATCTTGGAATGTTTTCCTTTGTCAGATGTTTCCTTGGGAACAGGTGATTGAGATTCCAGCTGTGATTGTCTGCCTGGAGTAAAATCAAACACTCGAAAACTTAAAATCTACTGTAGAATCATTTCAATGTATGGGAGGCTAACTTCATCGTTTCTATATATTCAGTTTTAAGGGGACATAATTTGAGGATTTGTTTGTATGAATAGGGATGAAGATTGTAATTCATAATTTTTTTTTAATTTTTTTTTAGGAAAAATATAACAGTGAGTGGTTGTTACAGTAAAAGATAACAACATGATATATGTAGCTTAAGTTGAAATCAATAATGTGTAACAATTATTGATTCTAATATGTATTCACTACACCTTAATAAAAATGGTATCATTTATTTAATTACATGTAATAACTCAGGTACTAAGGAAAAGTGAAATGTAACAATCACAAAAAATTAATAATGTTTCGTATCTTTTCAACACAACTGAACATATACATGTAGTTAGTAACATAGCCCAACCTTAAGGCCCCTCTCTCTAACTCTCCCTTACCTGTGATTTTGACCATGTCTGTCTGTACTCCCTGGGATGAACACAATGGGGTCTCTGTCTGAGTCCAGCCGTCCTCCTTACTGGTGGTAGAGGAGATGACAAACTTCTCTATGTAGATGTCCAGCAGCTTGGAACGCACCAACCTACAGAAACAAGTAGCAGATGATTACACAAGGAGAGCTGATTGGACAATGCCAGACGTCATCCAAGTCTAGTGCTGAGGTGTCTTTGAAACTAAATTGTCTTTTACAGCAATATTCCCAGTTCATACAGAGTATACACATGCACTTAATGTTTTCTTATTGGTATTTTTACTTTATGAACACAATTAACAAACCAGAGGCCTGTTCAAAGCAGCGGTCTCTAAATTCTACTATACCTTAACACAAAATTTTGGAAATGCTCACAAGCATCATCTCTGCTAAACACACCTCTGATTACACTGTACATGTGTAACATGCATCACCTGACCACGCCATTCACACTTACCTGGACACATTGTCGTTCAGGATCTTGTTTCTACACTCCCTCTGTAGCTGAGATTTCTGCTCCGGATACATTTTACAGATGTGAGTTCCCACAATGCACCACATTGTGTTGAAACACTCCAGGTAGACTTCCTGTATTTTGTCTTGTCCTGTCTGATGTGCCTACAACAGAACACGAATATGTATGTACATGTATCCAAGTAGTCACAACTTAATAGGCATTCATAATAAAGGAGAAGAACATGAATATGTATGTACATGTATCCAAGTAGTCACAACTTAATAGGCATTCATAATAAAGGAGAAGAACATGAATATGTATGTACATGTATCCAAGTAGTCACAACTTAATAGGCATTCATAATAAAGGAGAAGAACATGAATATGTATGTACATGTATCCAAGTAGTCACAACTTAATAGGCATTCATAATAAAGGAGAAGAACATGAATATGTATGTACATGTATCCAAGTAGTCACAACTTAATAGGCATTCATAATAAAGGAGAAGAACATGAAAGTTGAAAGAACTTGTTTCCAATCCTCTTGTGTAATTTTCACAATAAAATATGTTCAAATCATAATTAAAGAGAATGTCCATTCAGTATCTAAATATTTAGTTAGATTTTTTTTTTAATATAATGGTATATACACAGAACAGATATAAAAGTTAAGGATTTTTTTTATTGTACATGCATGTACTGTGTATATCTAAGTATTGATCACTGTTCAAACTGTTCCTAATTGAAATGTTCCTTAGGCCTAAGAAAAAAAATTGTGTGTTTAGGGTAACACTGATGAAAAAAATTAGGTTAGGTAGGTAGGGATTCATTTATATTTTATCATATTTTTTTCTGCATGAGGGCACAAATACAAATATAAAATCCTAAGAATGTTTATTTGTATTTAAACACAGGTTTTTAATGGAAATCATATGAAAATCACAATCTGATAAAAAAAGACACCTAAAAATGGTAGGATCGGGGCATTTTTGTAGGTAAAGTTGGGTTACCCTAAACACACAAAATCTTTTTTAGGCCTTATCTAGTAATGCATCCAATAAAACTTAAAAACTGACGTGTATTACAGGTAGGTCTAAATACTTAGCTTTTATTAAATGTCATCATTTATTGATTTCCTTCCCCTGATAACAGTTCATATTAATTAATAAACAACATAAGTCCTTTAAAACTTGTTAAGTTAATATTTCTTAATTTTTTTATGAAATTCTTCATCATGTTCAAAATACATGTAAAATCACTTCTTTCATATCCTCATTTTTGCACTCACTGTTTTATTGAAAATGATCCACTTCTCCAAAGCTGATAAAACCAGTTCCTGAATTTTGTTGCTGGAGAAAAAGGTACTCAAAAATGAAATATATTGTACATATATATGTATATATTAACATTTGCAAATGTTTCCTTTAAGAACCTATAGAAAAGCAGAAAAGTTAATTTCTGTGTAAACTTCATCATGATTACAGCATGTGCTTATCGTTTGACGGTTGCATAATTGTAAACTTAAAAACACAGCTCTATGAATAATTCTGAACGATCTTCCTTTCTCAAACTTAAATATAAGTAATAAACTGAAATTTTAAAAAGTTTGCCTGGATAAAATTTTGATTGGTATGTAATCAAATTTTCTGAGAAGCCCTTTAGTGCTTCACAGGATTTGATCACATGACCAACCAAGTTCATATCCCGGTGAACTTTATGATATGCTGTTTATCCTTAAAAACATAGCAGAGATTATGTTACTGAATCATTACTGTCTGAGTGAACCTCAAATGGTCAAGTTTTGTTGGCAAAATACTGTAAACCAACTTTTATTTGAGGCAACTTGATTTTGCGATTTACCTTCTAAACTGATTCACGATGACTAATGTTCGCAACTAAGCCTTATCCAGACTCGTTTTAATAACAAACAACAAAAAGTCTGGTTTGTGGGAAGAAATATTTGCGACGAAGAAGCTCTCACGAATCTCATGAAAATTTCAGGAGCTCAAATAAAAGTTGGTTTACAGTATAACAATTGTAACAAATGTTTTAGACTTAAAATGTAAATGAATTACATGTACAATTGTACAATGTACAATTTGAAAGAATACAATTATCAAGGTGTGGATCTGGGTGAGGCATGAACTGACAAGATGGTTTACCGTACCTGGCCGTCCAGTGGAGACTCATAGTGAACAGATGGGACAACACTTTGCTGGCCTGTATGTGAAAAGGGCTCCCCATGTGTTGGACCTTAACAAAAAAAAAAACTCATAAATTTTGTATCAGTGATCATAAAATAATCATAATCACAGTACGTGTATATACATTTGTATATTGTCCATAGATATCTTTACCCAAAAATTGCATACAGGTGTCAGAAGTATATACAAATTAAAGTAGAAAGTTACTAGTTAATGACTGTACATGTTGTAGGTTATGACAGAACAATAATTACTGGTACTGGAAGTTGATTTATACATATAATTTAAAATTAGGCAAGTTACTGATTATATTCTACATGTGATCGAGAGAATATACACAAATAACAAACCAGTCACGCTTTCAAAAATCAAAATATAAACAACTAGGCAATAATATGATGATCTTAAAAATCAACATAAATTTTATGCAAGTTTTAAGAAAACGACTTTCTTTGCATCCATCCATTTAGTTCACTTCAGATGAAAGTCAAAACCACGTACGGAATTGTTTTTCTACCTTGATATAGTTCTCTTCTATCTTCTTACACGACTCGTACAGACAGTCCATAAAATCCTCCGTCACTGAGAAATCAAAGCAGTAAAGAATCACTTAACGGAATGAACGAATCGCAAGGATCATACAAACATTTAATTACTGTATTGCAGAAAATACCTAGATATAGATATGGCTTTAACTTTGTACGTTAGTGTCCCCCCCCCCCCCCCCCCCCCCATTCATGAGGTAAGAATGTGTTAACTGATCAGTTAATCATAATTAAGAATTAAATTATTACAAATGCAGAAATGCAGAAATCAAGTGATGTGTACTGGACCTCTTATGTCAGAGAGATTAAAAATTGACACAAAAACCTATTTTCTGTAAATATTTATTCTAAAACCCTTGAATTGTTTTCTGATATCTATGCATACTTACTTTATGTAATCATTGAATTCTTACTGATCAAAGATTATTCTGACTAAATGTTCTCAACATTACGGCCAACATTATTTCTAAGTTTCTTGGTTTTTTATTTCTGACACTCACCACTCAATATCTGAATGATATCCAGCAATACATCGTGTATGTCTCCATAGTAACGGACTGCTCTGTTCAGCAACAAATAAATCACTTCCTTCAGTTGTTCCTTGTCAAGGTACATGTACAGATCTAAAAATAGATAAACATTGGCCAATTAGAACAGATATGAATGCAGATGTATATTGGTTTACTTTCCAAAAATGAATTTGATAATCAAGATATCTTATTAAGATGTTGAGATTTGCTAACACAATCTCCAGCTAAAGTATAAATAGGAATTGTTTTACTTATTGAATTAAATGTTGCAAAAAGATCCATGTCCTGTTGGGGTTGTTAGTAATACCTGTGAAGAACAAGCTCTGGAGGCGCACTCTTGTCTGTTCGTCTGAATCTTTCCCCGTGTCCGAAAAGATCTAAAACACAGCACAATATACACATAAAGCAAAGATAATCTAAAACAGAGCACAATATACGCATAAAGCAAAGATAATCTAAAAAACCTGAAATGAACAAACTATTTCATTATAAAATGATTGGAGCAAAACATGTACTAGTAGGAAGTCACTGTATGTACCATAGCTTTTGTATTATATCTAATTAAGCATTGTTTCTCAACCTCTTTGCAAGTAATAATTCTGACCTCTTTATTTAATTTAATATATAAACGGTGTGACCGTTGGACCGAGCGCAGCTAGATTCAACACAGTGCAGTTTAATTTTTTTGTAGAATAAAATTTATTTGAAACGCACACGGTAGGATTCGCCTAATCTACTCAAATCATATGCCAAATTTAAACTAAACGTCACGTGCTCAGTCTTCTTTATGACGTCATGTTTCATACATAAAACGTAAAAGTTTTGTCTTCGGAAATAGCCGAAGAAAAGTTCTTGATTCCGAGAATTTTTTATTTCTTTTTTCAATGCTTATAATTTTCCTAAGTTGATGAATTCAATTTTTTCTACTTTATTCAGTGTCTAAAAGATCGATTTCTTGATGTTAATGATTTTATTTTTCCATCTTATAATTTGATAAGACATACGTGAAACTAGTCGTATTTCTTGATTAAAGCACTGTTAAAAGTTGTATAGTTTGCACAGTCAATTATTTTCATCTTAATTACTTTCGATCAAACATTGGAAAGTTTTTAAATCGAGTTTCGGGGCAAAAAACATCGACAAGCGCAGTCATATAATGATCGAGTTAACTTTTGGTTATCAAAATGGCGGCTTGGTTATCAAAATGGTGGCCAATATAGCGGCGCCCAGGGCTGGAAGAAAATTTTTTGGCCCTTAGTACCCCTGATTCAACTTCTATTTTTCACTGATTTTCTTATATATACATGTTACCATTAAGCCTCGCTTCGCGAGGCGGGCTTCGCCCACCTCTCGCTGCGCTCGGTATAATTTTATAAACATACTTACCTTTTGCAGCGTGTGCACCATTTCTTCTCGCTTTTCTGGGGATGCACTGTTTGCGAACTGTTCAAGTTTACTGGTAGCAGGAGGCGTGTCTAGAGTATAATTCTCATATGCAGCCATGGGGGTGATACAAGAATGAGAGCCAATCACAGGACTCCAATTAGTAGGGCGTGACCCTGATAAACCAATCACAGGGCTGCTACTTGATGGGCGTACTGAAGATTTGTCTTGCCTGCTTCGGCCTCTCCCCCTGAATGGCCCCAATTCCATCCTCTCCTCTACCCCGGGCCTGGCCTCTCTGCGGGTCAGAGAGTAGCGCTTACTGGGCAAGCGGTCTTCCATCAAGGACTGACTGGTGGAGGGTCTGACTGACCCGGGGGGTGGGTCCCTGGTTCTCATGGTCTCAGGTGCTAGTGGCGGTGGGGGTTCTGCCCTTGCTAGTGATAATCAAAAATTCATTTCATCAATACATGCTGTAGCAACTTTCCTATCTGACATAATAGCTATCTGACTGTATGCTTTTTGCTATTTAAGTGATAGGACAAAACCAAACTTCTTTTAACATAATGACATACGTTTAAAGTATACCCAATCACATTTAATACTGCAAAAACAAGTTAATTTCTCCTCTGTATACTTTAAATTTTCATCAAAGGTCAAAAACAGCTTAATGCATGCAGTATTCAATAAATAATTATTTGGGTTTAAAGATACTTAATCTTCCAGGAATTTGATTAATTTTCATACTATATTTGAATATATGCCATTACCTGATGATCTGAACCTAGGAGGCAGTGACTCTTCCCTATGGTCCACTTCACCTACAAAGACGTAATACAAACATTTACATGCATGTATCTTGTCCTATCTATAGCTAGAATAAATAATTACATCTGTATACTACTAAGTACTTTCCCGTTTAATTTTGTCACAAATGACAGACTTTTTGCATGCAAAATATTTTCCAAAATATTCAAAAATTTTTGTCAATTTAAACTCATTTGAAATTTCAATTTTTGATTTCAAATTTATAAATATTGATGCATTATTGAAAGAAATGGTGGACATTGGCAGATGTTGCAGTGTACGCCTAGCTCCCTTAATTAAAAAGGTCAAAACAATTAAAGGTTGAAAAATGAAGTCCTTTACAAACATCGATATTGTCCTAATTACGTGGGGTAAAAAAATCTTGAGAGTACCTGATATGCAATAAATAAATATATCATCAGTCCTCTCCCACTCACCATAACCAGCCTCTATGGCCAGACTTTTACATTCTTTCACATCTTCCATTATCTTTTCATTCTCCTGCTCCAACTGCTGTCGAGCTTGTTCCGCTATTTTCTCCGACAAGCGATCAGTGCAGATGTCCTTGGTGTGATGAATTCGATCGAAATCAAATCCCGAGATGATGACCTTTCTTCCCGAGTTGTGCACCTCGCTACTTTGGGACAGATTAAGGGGCCCATCGGGGGAGCTGCCACTCTCAGAGATGACCTCTTCACTTGACGGCTCGTAAATATCAGAAGGGGAATTTCCATCAGTGGCCCCCAATGGATGGTTATACTGAAAATCTGTGTAATTCTCAGTGGAAAACCCACCCTCATCATCACTATCATCCCCATTGCTACAAACAGTACATGGCATATTAGGACTCTTTTCATCCAAAAAAGGCAAATTCTTTGTTATAATGCTTGAGATACACAAATACAAAATATTATATGCATGTCGGACAAAACTTTTCATCCCTTCGACCTCAGACACATAAAGTGATATCGACCTCGCAAGCTCGGTCAATATCACTTTCTGTGTCTTCGGTCGATATCACTTGACATGGGTCCATATAACCACATATCGACCGTGCAATGAAGTCCATAATTATATATTGTCACATTGTGTCAAATTAATTAGGAAAGAGATATTATAAAACAGACTTAAATAACCAAAGAGAGTAAACATGAACTCAGTGGTTATGACCAACACTTTCAACACATTTCTTAAGTACAATCATAATACTATTGTGATTTTTTTTCAAAAAGAAACAGAGAGAAAAAGTTTCAAAAAGAAATAGAGATAAAAAGAAATATTAATACCTCATTCCAACCAAATAGTCTGAAGCAGATACATGAGAATCACCGCCATCTCCATATCCGAATATCTCCTGATTGTCTGAAAATATCAGTGTTGGTTACAATAGATGATCCATCTACCTAATGATATACCAGTGTAGTAGTTTGAGCTACTGTAAACGAACTTTTATTCACAAAGACATTATTTCGTAATTTACTAAAGATAAACTGGTTTGCGATGATTATTTTTCACGAGTAAGCCTTATCAAGACCTGTTGTTATTACATGTACAACTATATGGCAAGGGCTGGTTTGCGAAGGAAAATATTAACGAAGAAGAGCCTCTCGCAAACCTCGCGGAATTTTCTCCCTCACGAATAAAAGTTCCAGTTTACAGACATTGTATATCAGCCTGGGTTGCTCAGCTGAGAGCTCCTGACAAGAGTTGCGTATGTCTAGGGTTCGATTCCTGGTCCAGCCATATATTTTCTTTGTTTAATATTTCCTATTATTTTCTTTTCTACTTTACTAGTACCAAGACCACAATGTTAAAACCACTGTTTATCCAGTATTAAACAATCTCAAAATGTAAACATTGTTAAAACAAGATTTCAAATTTATTGTCAAAAGCAGTCTACAAAAAAATAATTATTCAACTTATTTGATATCTGCTCATCAGCAGGCATGTCTGACAATTACAAATCAAATTTATCAGAGCTTGAAGATGTTGAGATATGAATCACTCTTATATATGACAAAAAATTATTATATAAATGTGAGCATAACCATGTAAACAGGTTTATTACATACTGTACTTGGTATAAAATACAGGATTTTTGCACAGAGGCACGCCCCTTTATCACACCCCCGTATCATCAGCCTTTATTTCACCCTTTATCACACCCTTAATTACACCTTTCCGGAACACCTTTGCATTTTTTATTCAGATTACATCAGATCTTATTCTCTTTTTCTGTGCGTATCTGAAGTTGAAACTATGATGTCATGATTTGAACTTTTCAGTATAGATGATGTTACAGTACATTTAAATGTCGAAAATACCTGGTTTTGAGATAGGGAGAAGAAACTTACAAAATAGGTTTTTTTCTAAATGGAAATGAAAACTAGTTTTCTTAATTCAAATATATAATAAAAACAACAATACATGTAAAAACCCTTGACCAATGTCAACCCTCTGGCCTTCGGCCCTCGGGCTGATATTGGAGTCTCAGGTTGATATGGGATGTGATACAGATTTTGCCATGCATTATTCTCTATTTAATGCTAATTAGGAATGCTTGCACACTCTGTGTAAATCAAGTGTAACTGTATTCCCAAACCTGATCATCAAAATCATCAAATATTCACAAACAACAACACAGTAGGCACACTGTATATGTACTGCAAGAGACTTGAATGGATTGTATGAATTTTTTTGCAGGCATGTGGGAGATATGTTTTGTAAACATCTTACTTTCATTGGATTCACTATAAGCAGTCTGCTGTAATTTTTCTCTGCAAAACTCTGGAGCATTCTCCAAAAATTCTGTGATTTCATTCTCTGTCACCTAAAGAAACAAGAATACAAAATCAAGTCAATTTTACCATCTCATACATTAGATATTGTACATGTATATGTTTTTATCTAGGTGTCTGGTAACTTCGGCTATATTCATTATAAAACACTCAATGGAAATGTTGGCTCTTATTTTTTGGTTCCTGAATATCTACCAAAGAAGCTAAAATTGGTACCATAAAAAGCAGTTTATAATAATTGAATCATTTTAATAAAAATGTGGGACAAATTGAAGAATCACAAAAAAAAAAATTCTTCCTCCCCCACCCCTTCATTCACTTACAATGCCCAATTCTTGATCCATCAACACATGAGCTAGAGATCGCCCTGCCCAGTTAGAGTTCTCTGCCCCTTGTTGGAAGTACAGCGCCACCATTGATTTGAACATGTGCGAGGGTGGAAGGAAGAAGGTGTGGAAGACGATCCCATGGGTAAGCTCTGAGAACATCTTCACTGCTTTTGTTGTCCATGATCTGGCAATCTACCAAAAACAAGACCAGATAAATCAAAGTACTGAAACTGATGAAAGGAGTTTAAGTTACTTTCATTACGTTTCACATTGCCTTAAAGGGGCATGGTTATGATTTTGGTCAAAAATTAGTTTTCCGATTTTACAATGCTTCACTAACTAAAGGCATTTTTAATAGGCAACCAAAATTTGAGTATCATTTGTTGAGTTATATAAGCGAGTTACAGAGAAAGCTTTTGTTCATGTTTTGAATGTTGAAGTAAAAATTCCAGTTTTAAACCTAAAATGAATGTGTTAAACATTAGGAACTGTTTATTTATGCTTAAAATGAATAAAAAGATAGACAAATCAGCTTGAAAAAGATTTTTTACTGGTATATTGAACCTATATAAACAAAACCAGGGCACGAGCCTTGTTTAAATGACAAAGAATTGTGAGCCCTGTATCTTGCTTATAACTCTACTACTGACTCTCAAATTTCATTTCATCACTAGAAATGCATTCCTAAAGCATTGTAAATAATAAAAACAGAAAAATAAAATTTGACCAAAATCCTGACCATGCCCCTTAAATGAAACCTTAAATGTTCAGCAGAGCTGGAGCTTAGAAAAGCACTTGTCAAATTCTGGTTATTTTGGTGAGAGCTCACAAGTGCCAACACTGGTTAATAGGTTCTGGTTTGATTGCTATGGCAGTTGTCATTGAATCTCAAAGTCTGGTACAGTTTACTTTATCATTAAATTAAGGAAAATTAAAGTAAGAAAATTGAATCCGAGCTTAATATCAACAATCAAAAGTAAGTTTACTTTATTTCAACATCATGATGAATGAATTGTGGATTCTGTCATGAATATTTATCCGCAGAAGTTTACGGGGCCTACTGACACCTTCCCTACCCTAGCTGATTACATTGATGTGTTGATAAAAGAAATATTCACATGCACCAGCACGGGTGTCTTACCCATGTTAAAGCCTAAACCAGCAAAGCATCACACAAGTCTAGAAAGACAAGGGACTTATTTTTTTGTATTGAACTATTGATGTTATAGAACATTTTGTTTTGAGATTGTGGAAAATGGTACATAAAATGATAAGGGATTTCTGAGAAGTATTCTAAACGTCAGAAGTTTATCATTGATGTATAAAAATGATGAAAGATTGAAATAACTCACTTTACTTATCCACATATTCCAGTTGTATGTACAAGGACTTTTTGGATGTAAATATAAATTTGATTATGTGACCTTAACCTTAGTCAAAGAACCTAAGTTCAGGGTCATGATACACCACCATCAGATTGCGTGCATAAACTTGTGGACTGTACAAGAAAGTTGGATTGGGAGACAGATGACACAATATTTCCTTTCTAGATGCAATCACCCCCACCCCCATTAGCTTGCAGTGGCTATAAATATCACAATACAAAGACACTGCCATTCAGGGGATAAAATGCAATACAGGGTGTGAATTACATGATTAGCTGATATACTCTATCTACTGGTGTGTGAATTATCTAAGCATGCTTTTTCTCACACATATCACCAATCCACACAATTTGTGTGGGAGCTATCATTAAGTTGCTGATCAGCTAAATATCAAGAGCTATATATATTGATTATATTTTCTAGTGTTAATTTCTTCCATATACAGTAAGTTTCAGTTTAAAGTTTTTAACAGCTTTGAGGCCTGAGGGATATAGCACAACCTGTCTTTATTTAAGGAACAAGGAATCATTCTTTGAGTATTATGAAGTGATAATTTTGGTCAGGGCATGATAAATTCAATAAAGCCCAAAGGGCTGTATGATAGATTTGATCACGTTTGATTGTGTAACTTCCAGTATCATATGACACTCAAAGCAAAAAAAAAATTCCAGTTGATATTCCAGTACAAATTACTGCGTCTTTTTATTATTCAAATCAAGACTCTACTGGTACATATATCTACATTCTCTATTGAAATTTTATTCAAAAGCTAAAAAAAAACCAAACATGTAAGTTGAAATAAATGCTCTTTAAATCATCACTAATTTAGTTTTCAAAAATTATAAAAAATACAGTTTCCGAGTTGATGAACTTATCAGTGGGATTCTGGAGAGCTGATGGACTTACCGGTCTGATTCCGGACAGTTGACATTTTAGGGCCATGGCAGGGTACTGTAGAAACTCCTCCGGGAAATCTATGCACAGCCGCGACTTGTCGACGTGTTCAGAACTCCCGTAATCTATGTACACAACATCAACACCAGACTCCTCACTAAAATCACAAAGACGATACCAACGTCAAGACAAGTTGCCAACCAGCAGAAAATGTGAAATTTGTTAATTAGCAACCAAGTGTCTTTAAGGAACTAAACAGGTGTGAAAGAAATCCAAATACCAAATTCCAGCTTACACAAGGTCTGACTCTGTGGTTCGTAATGTAAATTCTCAGTTAAAGAAAACTATAATTTTATTGGTTCTTTAAATTATTGTAAGTAGCTTTGGATTTGGAAAGCTGTCTTATCACATGCAAACTATCAAATAAATACAAACTTACTGTCTTTATGTTGCAATGAACACAACTTAAGTATACATGTATATTACTGGTATTCATATAAAATAACATGGATCATCTGAGGATATTAAACAGAATTCTGGTTAACCTATCAATAAATATCAAAACAAATATTACATTATCACTCGTATTATGGTACTTCTTCATTATGGATAGACATACAGGTCATCAGTCCACATTGTGTAACAACCATTTACCTAGGAAGCCAAATTGTATATACCATACCCGGTATACCAGATTCTACAATCATGTGATTATAGTTTATCTAGATTTATTGGTTCATTTTAGTACATGTACTTGCATCTTTGACCAAATTAGACATGAGTGGTTTCGATTCAGTTTTACACCCATCCACTTCTGGCGGATGGGCATCATCAAGTGAGAGATCTGACTACGGTAGATTGACTGATGTGATAATAAACTAGTGTTGTCAAATCGGTTGAAAATCATAATCGATTAATCAGCAGAATCGGTTGTCTCTTACCAAATGATAATCGGGAAAAAATCTGAATCGGTAACAAATTATATTAAATTCATTAAAATGGAGCACTAAAATTTATTCTATGATATAATTTTAAAATATATAAGTGCTATTTGCATTTACTTTTAAAAACTAATAAGACGTATGATGTATTGTTATCATGCAATTAAAGAGTTACATATCTTTGAGATTAAAAAAAAAATTCAGTTTGCAGCAGTTTTCATTTCATTAAATATAAAATAATAAAGAAAACGATAGGTTAATTATAAATGTAATAAACCGATTATAATCAATTATAAAATCTCAAATCAATTATCGTAAACGACAACCTTTCAAACTGATCATTGATTTAAAATCGATCATCGTGACAACACTATAATAAACTCTTGTTGACACAGAAGTGGAATGATTTTTAGTCAATATTTCAATGTCAGTCTGTTTAAGCACTGGACATCTCTTTTATAAAATGAGACCTTAAACAAGAAGGTTTTGCAAGACAAATTTTAACCAAATCTCTGATTTTCCATTTCAGATGCAAAATATATACATGTACAAAGTTTTAGGAATCTATCCACGCGTTTCTATGGCAATACATGGTGGTTAACTTTGCCTTCATAGATTTCATTGATTTTAACTGATCTGAAAATCATCAAAGAGTGTACAGATATGATCTGTTGACAATGTGTTATCTAATATCTGATCAATTTGTAAGGAAATTATTGGTTAAAAGCAGTGACAATGTCACTATCAGTTTGAAATTACCTCCCTTTGAGTATGACGTCATTAGAGTATTATGATGTCATGTTTTGTATCCAAGTTGAACCTTACAAAACATTTAATTTTCATTGTTTTATTTACTTTTTATCAAAAATGTAGTCAGTAAGATATGTTCCCCCATCCCAACAACCTAACATATCAGAACATGTCAGAAAAAATAGATTCCTGGAGATTAGATTTGACCTCTATGTTGGTTACCTTTTGACATTGGCCACTTGTCCCCTTCTCCATCCATTTTCAGTTTCCATACAATCTACTAACAGTATATCTCCGATCTTCAGGGTATACAGGTCCATTGGTCTGGTACAGTTCTGGCCAAAATCTTCCAACCTCATCTCAAACTGTATAAACTCTGCCAGGGACTCATCTGTAGCCAAAAATTGTCATCAATAGATGCTCATGCACAAAAGAAAGTGATCATGCTACTACTACATGAATACATTGTGAGTTATGTAATCAAATACAGTAAATGATGTTGCAAAAATATCATAAGTCTGAGTTATCTATCCCCTCGCCTAGGTTCAAGAATAAAAATTACCTACAACTTGTTGGATAAAAATGATACATAATTATGAATCAAGAGATATTCTTTATGCCATAATGATATATATACATGAATTGTCAACAAATTGAAACGCTAAGAATGTATTATTACCATAGGACTACAGCTGAAGTTCGGTATCTCGAACACTAATATCTCGAATAGAATGGATATGTCGAAGTGACTTGTAAGTCCCAACCACTTATCTTTTAAGTATTTTATCCTTGATACAGTGATTCATTTTGACGTGCGTCCTGCGTAAAATACGCACAAATTTTGCTCAGGACGCATACTTTCATTATATGTGCATCCCAAAAGACACATTAAATTTAAAAATACACACACATTTTCGCGCTAAGAAGTTCCAGAACATCGATTGTTCCTTTCTTAACCTACTAAGTAGATGCTCGAAATGTTCCGAATAATAAAAAAACACAATACAAAAGCCGAAATCTCATTGGTCAACACTTAGTGATTAACCAATCAGAGCCAAAAATACATAACATTACGGCGGGGAAATTGATGTCGATCACGATGCCACCAAATAAAACCGCGCTGATAAAATTCCTCCAGAGTTTATGAAAAGGTAGACAAGTGACATTTAATCTGAAATTAATAACAACAAAGAGGTTCATGCTGAAAGGAACGCTGATCCAGAACGTAAATAAATAATTGTGGTGATAAAAAAACAGAAAAAACTCGGAAGGGTTCCAGTGACGGCACTTAGCCTGTTTCTTAGTATGGTCATTAAGAATTTGATTTAAAATAAATAGACCTTATTTGATGTTTATGTTCTTTGTGGAATAAAATATGGACTCATTGTTTTCTGCTTGGGACTCATAGTTATGATTAGGAGGGGTCCACTGGGCCCATAAAGACCATTTTCAAAATGAATCACTGTTGATATCTCAAATATCTCGAAGATTTTAAACAGTCCCATCTAGTTCGAGATAATGAAGTTTGACTGTATTTATTGTACACAGACCTGTACCATGTAACACAGGTACCCCTCCTGGGTACAATTTCCTCCCACACCTGTTTTCATACCTGTGCCGACCTGCATGCTGAAGTTATCTGGATCAATCACATGAGTGATCTGGCCCAGGTAGTTTTCCGTGACCTCCATTTTCCTGTGTAGACAGAATCCTTCAGACTGGATGTGTCCCTGGATCACAACATCCTACACAGTCCTACCTTGGATCCTGAAAGAAAGCATTAAAACATCACTTCATAGCCATCCTGGACTTTATTCTTATCTTTTCTTGCTTGGACCCACAAATTATTATTTTTTTATTATTATTTGAAGATAAATTTGCGTCAGTGAAGATAAACTAATCACATAAGTTATTTAATTTAAGAGCTTGTTTCAACAATTAAATCATATACATTGAAATAAAAAAGAAATTGTATTTCTTTAATGTACTTAAAAATTGACTATAACTTTATATTCTACAAGAACTTCATATTTCTCAATACCTTAAGAGTTCTTTTATAAATATACCTATACACATTAGTCTTTTCTGGGTCATCACAAAAATGAACAGCACAAAAATTATTGTCAAAACTTAGATTTTTACATAGAAAAAGACTATCTCTACATGCTCTAAAGTTAACTCTAAGATCTATTTGTACGAGAACTGCAATGCTATTCCAAACTTGTTGAATGAACAGGTTTAATAAATGAAATGAATAACCATAGAAATCTGTTGAAATAAATTTTCTTTTGAAAGTGTAACTGGATGAGAGAAATAATGACGGACCACACTGGGATTCGAACCCAGGCCCCCTGAATCTCTACTCAGGTGCTCTACCAATGGTATTCAAACCTGACTGTCACTTCCCCCCCCCCCCCCCCCCTTCAATGATCTTCACCCTCGAAGAACACCTGAGGCTCTTTCACCTGGTAAGTGTTAACCGGTCAGTTCCAGGAGTTGTTCACTGCAGCAAATGTAACGGGATGGGAGAAATTATGATAGATTTGAACCCGAGTCCCCTGATGCTCTACCGACTGAGCTATCTGGTGACAATATTCGAACTGGCATGGCCGTCACAAAAGAATACTGTGCAAAACATGTACTTCAGTCTTGGTTAGTTAGGCCTATTTAATTAATCATCGCTCATAGTTTTTTTTTACGAGGAATACAAAGAACCTATCTAAACGAATAGAAGTCTAATTGGTGGTGGCTTGAATGTGAGAAAATAGAACGTGGAAATTTCAAAAAATGTAAGCACACACGAACGTCACAGATTAAACCATCTGTCAACTCCCGAAATGGAAAATCCCGAAATTAACGTTAGAGTCTGCTAATTTTCACAGACCGGGGTCTTCAAATGAAATAACGAAAATATAAAATTGTTTATACTTATATGAACAAGAAAGTTTGATGAACTTTTCGTACAAAAAGAGCCTTTAAATAATTTACTTCGTCTTCTATGACGTTTCCCTCGTTCACTGTCCATATCGAATTTAACCGGAAACAAACGACTCAATGTATTAACCAAAATCAAAAGAAAATGTTTCCGGAATGCAGCAATGAACCCCCTTCATATTTTTTCAGATTTTTAAATCTTCAAAATAAGTCTGTACCTGCGCAGTTCGACAGCTTTCTGAGTGATTAAAAAGGCGTTGTCCTGTTCTTGTATGCATACTTTTCAAACAAAATGACATGTAGGACTTCATATTTATTGCTTTTCTATCTTTTGGCAACACTTTTGGCCAGTTTCAGGCAGAAACAAGCCAGTTCAAGAAATGTTTACATTCTTATCCTCAAATGTACAAGATGGCCGCACATCCCCCTTAATCCAACTCGAGACACAATAAGAGATACATATAGAGAGTTAATTTGTTTACAATTGTATTTGGTTTTATCTTAAATAGCCGGTCCCTCGTATGCTACATGCTACTTAATGTCGTGAGTTACTCAATTGTTTAATTGAATTAAATCTGAATTTATTGTTCCAGCGCTCAACTCATTGGGATACAAATATCTTATCAAATTAAACGGTACACATTCTACACATTCTAATTAGCAATAGGTGAGTGCATGGACAATAAAGATATAAAGATAACGAAATGGTTACGCAACATATTTCTGATCGCCGGGTGTAGATTGATGTGTGCACTGATTTGCTATGGAACTATATACGCCAGTTTCTTAACAAGTTCAGTGGTTTTAACTTATAGAGATCGGCTGAGCACAGTGAAAATTCAAGTAATTTAAAAGTCGAATATCTTGGATATGGGGTAACCCATATCTATTCTTCTTAGATTACTGAATAATGAAAACAGTAAATGTGCACTATTTGTTGATCAAACCTATAGCACACCTTTTAAATCTACCCGTAATATTTTTATTTAAAAAAAAAATCAAATTTAGGTCGAGATAAGGTGTGTATCAAAACAGAAACATGGCGGCCATATCTTCCATATCTGCCCTCTGTAAAACCATACAAATCAAAAATTACACTTAAAAACTGTTTACTTAAACACTATATCAAAGAATGGCATTTTCAACTTGGAGTACACTCTGATAAAAAGCTAAGGAGCTACTGCACTTTTAAACAAAATTTTTGCCTTGAGAATTATTTAAGATCAATAAAAAACTTTGAAGATAGAAGAAATTTTATTCGTTTCCGTATAACAGCTCATAGACTTCAAATTGAAAGAGGGCGATATCAAAACATTCCCAAAAATGAAAGGTTTTGTCTTGGATGCAACAATAATTTAGTTGATGGTGAGAAACATTTTTTATTCATCTGTAGTCATGCTCAGGAGGAAAGAGTTATTTTATATATTAAGTTAATAGAGAAATATTGTAAGCACTTTGATAAAATGGACACTGACGAAAAACTCATATGGCTAATGACCAATGAAAACATTGACATTCTCGCCCAAATATGTAGAATGATTCAGGACAATGGAATATGATTTTAACAAGTATATCTTATAGCATTTTATTCAACTTATGTTTATCATTTTGCACTCACAAGCTGTGTTGACTGCATGGGGTACAAGACTGACTGTCAAGTTGCCAACACTGCACTGACTATTCAATAGGCATTGTCCCTTGGTGCCCCTTGTAGTCAAGACAACAGGCCAAAAACTTTTGCTCCTCTAAGCTGGCCTGACTGCTTAGGGTACAAGACCACACAGATATGGCTCTGTCGAAATGCATAGCCATATGCTGCAATAGGCATTGTCCCTTGGTGCCCTATGTGGTCAGGCCAACAAAATACAGTTTTCACCCCTCTATATAAAATTTATACTTCCACTCACTGTCCTACCTTGAAAATATATCACAAATGTATAACTATATAATATGTCTACATACAATTGTATATGGAATACAAATACCTATTGGGGGCTGTATACAATGTGTCTGTATCAATACTAACATATTGCTAGGGATTGTGTATATTTATAACTGTTTATTTCTGTATTGCAAATAAATGTATACCCTTGCCTATATATGACAACTTGGTATGTGTTATATCAGATGTACCTTCCATTGTAACTTACTATGCTTTCTTAACAGTACAATATTTATATATTTCATCCATTATTTGTTATAATCATGTTGTTTTATTGTTTTAATGTATATGCCCCCCGAGGGCCCTTGATTGGTGAATAAACATATCATATACCCGCTCGGATCTCCTCAAGAGCACATCCCAATGTGTGAAAAACACGATTTGACAATAGACATGAGGACTGTGGTGAGTTTATTTGTTCACAATGTGCCAAAACAGACCACAAGGATCACGACTGGAATACTATACCTACAGCAGGGAGTCTAAAGAGGAGAGAGCTTAAGAAGACTCTGGGTAAGATTAAGGAGGAAGATCTGAAAAATATGGATGAGAAGATACAGAAGGCAGCCAAACAAATGGAGGACAACAAAACATGTTGTGATTATGAGGTCTCTAAGCTTCAGAAACATTATGATACGATTGTGTCAAAACTTGACGAAATCAAGAAGAATTTTGAGACTAAACTTAGAGAAAATCTGGAAAGAAAAAATGCTGAAGTAAGCAAGAAAACATTAGAATAAGAAAAGAAACGAGAACAAATCAAGGACCTTGTGAAATTCCTGGAAAACAAACACGGTACTATGTCTGACTATAGTTTAATAGACAACCTCAGAGACTTGTCCAACCTTGTGTCTAATACAGACAGTGATATAGAGAAGGGAGATTATTCAGAGAGATACAGAAAAGGGGACACATCTGAGAGATCACTGGAGTCCATGATGGGACAAACATTAGATTTGGATGATACCAGTGTTACAGAGACAGATTCATTTAAATATGGAGCTGAACTTGTATGTGTGTTGGAGGCTATCGATAAAGATACATGTTTCGTGAATGACATTGAATCTGAATATTTCCAACGAATTAGCATAAAAAATAAGAAAAAAGAAAAATTTAATATATATGTGAATGATATATGTGTAACAGACAATGGTGATGTGTATTTCATTGATAATGAGAACGACTCCATTGTCCGTCTGTCCCCGTCTGGTTCTGTCTCCACAGTATTCAGTACAGATCAATTGGAACCAATGGGAATCTGTCAATCAACAGACGGAGGACTGGTGGTCACATTGATTGATACTGAGTCAGAAATATATAAACCAGACTCACACAGCAGATGTCTGGTCAGACACGTGACACTGACCGGTGACGTCATCCGTGAGTACGAGTACAAGGAGGACGGTCAGACCAGGCTGTTTACTGCACCAGCCAGGGTCAAACAGAACGGTAATGGTGATATTTGCGTGGTGAATGGGACAAGTGATTCTACAGGTGAACTGGTGATTCTTTTCTTCTCTGGAACTCTGAAGTTAGTTTACAGTGGAGAGAAACTGACATTACCATTTAATTTATATGATGTAGTTTGTGACTCACACTGTAACCTCATCGTTAGTGAGTGTGATAATAGCCAGGTTCATCTCCTGAGTCCCGATGGGGAGTTCATGAAGTACCTACTGACAGAGAAGGAAGTAGCAAATCCATGTTCCATGTCTCTGTATAAATCCACACTGTGGGTGGGGAACTACCACGGACTTGTCAAAGTGTTTCAGCTCAATAACACGTAAAATCACGATATACTTGGTTTTATGTTGATCTCAATATTCAAATGTTTTTAAGGAATCAAATGGGTTATAAATTTCACAATTTAGGTTAAGGTATAGTCCATCCATATCTGAGGTGAATTTAACAATTTTGATCGATATAAACTACATTGAATACCTATTTTAAATTATAATGAGGCTGACATAAACCAAACTCGGGAGTATGTATATATGCAGTCGATTAATTCAACTTTTTGCACTTGGAACTTTTTTAAAGAGTTGACTGCTCCTTGAAAAAATTAGGAAAATTCAATTTCGAAAAATATGTACGGTAAGTTATGAATTTTTTTTTGGCATTTTCGAAGAAAGGGAATGCTTTTGCAACTTTTTACCAAGAGATTTGTGAGAAAATTATTTGTACTACAAAGATACAATGTATATTTTAAAATGCATTTTTCCATAGACTTCAATGTTAACTTCAAAATGTGATAAATGTGTTAATATTCAAACTTTTTAAAAATTTTAAAGATAAATCTTTATTATTCAATAAACCCCTTAAAACCACACGAAGATTTTACGAATCAACATTGCGATCTATTAGATATAAAATATGATAGTTATGGATGACTATCTTAAGTTGACATCATAACCATGCATTCGGTTTTTTCTCAAAATATATATGGGAGAAGAAAAAAAGATATCTTTAACATTTAATACATGTTGACTATATAGCTGTATATATAGCAGGTCTGGTAGGTAAAAGTACCACCCAGGCAGATCATGTTTACCATAAAGCATAAATGATTGACCATAGTGAAGCTTTAACCCAGACACCTAATTTGGGGATGAAAGGATGGGGGGGGGGCATGGTGGGAAGTTTTCTTGAAAGTGATAATAAAAATTGATACATTTTACATTTTTTGGCTTGTCAAGACTCCCTCCCCCGATTGCTGTAAAAAAAACCTGCGATACTATCACAATGTTCCTTAAGCCGACATATGTGTGGTGACATCTTTATATGAATAAAGTAGAATCAACTGGAATGTTAATATACTTAACATTATTTGTAATGCAGCTCATGAGTATCAAAATTTAATGTATAACGCAAACATAAAACGAAATACTTGTGCATGTGATCTACTCGATTTAAAAAGACAACAAAGTCGAGCCGTCATGACAACAAAACAGCCTACAAAACATTCACCATGCAAACAATTAGCCATCAAAAACAGAGTTAGGTACATATTTGGTTTAATTCTCAAAACAAGGAGAAAGCTTTGTGGTCGAATTTGATTATAAATGGGTTGGTTCAAAAATGGAATAAATGATGCTAAAAAAGTTTTTAAAAATTTTGTCGTGTATATATTTTGATTCAAACATTTTATAGTAACCTACGTTTTTAACAATAAAAATTTTAAGAAAAATCCAAGCAACTTCACTATGTAAATACTAGTATATACGGACAATTTTACATTGGGTGACCAAAGAGTCAGTCCCTGGTGTTACAACAGGCGCGTAGGCAGGCGTACGCACGTACGCAAGTGCTTCCACATCATTTTCACCAAAAAAAAAATAATAAAACTCAAATAATGCTGATTAATTAAAACTGTAAAACAAGGTGGTGCATCTCATTGACATGTCAAAAAAGTTTATATATTGCAAAATGAATAAAATTTGAGATGATTAGAGACCAATGTAAATTCATGATAAATAAGAGCGTTGCTAGGTAACAGAGCGAGCCTCAATGTAATAGCAGGGACAAATGGCAACAGGAAGGACAACTCTGATTTTAAGGATCCTTATACATGTTTAATCGAATTTTAAAAAGGGTTTCACTTCAGTATTAAAGTTTTAACTATTGATCGTAAATAAAACAGAAAATGGTTAGTTAAATCAAGACTTACTACTAGAAACAAATATTTCACTACATTAAGCGAAATGATTTTATGATAATGATGAATTCCCTATTAGAAAAGTTTACTCTTTTTGTTTGAAATCTTTCAATTTTTCATAAGCCCCAACGTCTTATTGGCAATTCTAAATCAAACGTTAACGTTTTCATTACAATAACTGAAAAAATTCAACTTTTACCATATAGTAACACAATATCAACTTATGAAAACATTTTTATTGTGATAATTACAGTTTTTAATTTTCAGTATATATTCCAAAAAATATTTTTCATCACTGTCGATTAAAATTTATGAAAGGAAAAAAACACATACTGATATAAGCCATTTTGTTTAATAATCTGTAAGCAGTCATCATCTCTTTCATTTTTTACTGATACTACGTGCGGTACTTCTTCACACTAGGAAATCTACTTCTTATCTATTTGGTTTGAAAGTTTGAATGTTTTCACCGAAATTCATCATCGACCTTAAATAGGTTTTTACTTTTAGAGTAAGCAATGATTTTGAAGATTAAATCAGTATTTCAAATGTTCATTGAGTGGATAAAGATATCGTCCCTTTGATAGTCCCTCCTCACCAAATTTGGTATTGATAAAATATTATATGAGCCTTATTATTTTCACTGTAAGGATAATGGTAATTATATCTCATATTGTCAATTAATGGTAATTATATCTCATGTTGTCAATCAATGGTAATTATATCTCATGTTGTTCATCAATTACGAAATAAAGTACGAGTTTTCGTGAATGTTGCAGAATAACCTCCGAGGTCAAGAAATGTTGTTTTGAAATATAAAAGCCGAGGCGTTAGCCGAGGCTTTTATATTTCAAACAACATTTTGAGACCGAGGAGGTTATCCTGCAACATTCACGATAACAAGAACTTTATTTCTATTCTACCAACAGCCCAGTATTTCTACAGATCGTTTCTCCTATAGAGAGACGATCTAGGTCATTTTGACGGCTGTTCCGTCTAACCCCAACGGTTTTGTTAGTAATGTTTACATGTGTATCGATCAAAGGAATCACTTGCAGACGACAGAATTTTTCTTTGGATTTTTAATACTCTTCACTTATTTATAAAATATCTTTGAATCATATTCCTAAAATTTAACGGGAATTTAACACGATTATTACTACTACACATTATTTATTAAATGTAAAAACACGCAGTGAAACTGTGCTAGGGAGGTCCTGGGAACAGCCGCATTGATCTCTTAAAAATAAAAATTTGAGGCAATACACATCGTTTTGACTGGAATTAGACGTGAAATTGACATGGTTTTGAAACTTTTTACGGTTTGAAGTTGTACTTTCATGATCAGTGCGAGACAAATAGGTATTTCTGATCTGATAATTTACTGATGACGTTCGTGGTATATTGGATAATAATGTCAGCGGCATCTCTTTGATCTCGGCAATAACTGTAGTAGAATGGTAATTATATCTCATGTGGTCAATCAATGGTAATTATATCTCATGTGGTCAATGAATGGTAATTATATATCATGTGGTCAATTGATGGTAATTATATCTCATGTTGTTAATCAATGGTAATTATATCTCATGTTGTCAATTATATCTCATGTTGTCAATTAATGGTAATTATATCATGTTGTTAATCAATGGTAATTATATCTCATGTTGTCAATTATATATCATGTTATTAACTAATGGTAATTATATCTCATGTTGTTAATTAATGGTAATTATATCTTATGTTGTTAATTAATGGTAATTATATCTCATGTTGTCAATCAATAGTAATTATATCTCATGTTGTTAATCAATGGTAATTATATCTCATGTTGTCAATCAATGGTAGTTATATCTCATGTTGTCAATTAATGGTAATTATATCTCATGTTGTCAATTATGGTAATTATATCTCATGTTGTTAATTAATGGTAATTATATCTCATGTTGTTAATCAGTGGTAATAATATATCATGTTGTTAATCAATGGTAATTTTATCTCATGTTGTCAATTATATCTCATGTTGTCAATCAATGGTAATTATATCTCATGTTGTCAATTAATGGTAATTATATCTCATGTTGTTAATCAATGGTAATTTTATCTCATGTTGTCAATTATATCTCATGTTGTCAATCAATGGTAATTATATCTCATGTTGTTAATTATATCTCATGTTGTCAATTAATGGTAATTATATCTCATGTTGTCAATTAATGGTAATTATATCTCAAGTTGTTTATTAATGGTAATTATATCTCATGTTGTTAATTTCTTTACATATGGTGTCTATCTGATGGCATTGTTTTGTCTGGAACTGATAACAGCTAAAGAATGTACAACAGACCTATCTCTCCTTCCAGGAATTTTGTTGTTTCGTTGAAAGATACGATTTATTTCATTAAAAGGCACTTCTATGACTCTTTTAAATTAGCAAAATATAATACTGCTACAGATGAATTTCTGAAAATTTGATAAATGTCTTTATCTCTCTCTCTCTCTCTCTCTCTCTCTCTCTCTCTCTCTCTCTCTCTCTCTCTCTGTGTGTGTAAGATATTAAATATTTTGTCCCTTCCATTACTTTTGAATTGCTTTTGGTCTTGTCAACTTCTATGCTATACTTTTTACTTTTAAGCCAAGTGATACAACAAAATTTCATGTCGGTAATGAATTCTGTTACAACTTCACCCTCTCTCTTTCTCTCCCTCTCTCTCTCTCTCTCTCTCTCTCTCTCTCTCTCTCTCTCTCTCTCTCTCTCTCTCTCTCTACTTAAAGTAATATATATATATATATATATATATATATATATATATATATATATATATATATATATATATATCTTCTCTGTCCAAACTAGGTGAAATATTTTAGAGCAATAAAATATATCTCGATAACAAAGATTTTAACTCGATGTATAATTTTTAATGTACCTACTATATAGTGTATTAGGCAAATAAAGTAAACAGATAGATATTGAGGAGTCTGTCATTGGCTTTTTCATTAACCTAAAATAATGTAAATTTTATTGAAAAAATAACTGCTGTTAATTTTAAGTCATTTAGAGTGTTTAGGTGTGAAGATTCGGCGCTAAAGTTCGCTGACTTTTCAAGAGAGTTTTGTTACCCTTATTGTTTCCCCCACATGGAAGATGAACCTCTCTTTCGCCCCCCCCCCCCCCCCCCCCCCCTTCCCAAGCAGACAATAATGCCATAATCATATCATAAACTGATATGAGCCAGGAACAATGCAGTAGACTAGAAACCCAAACTCCTTAAATATTTTGTATATTTTTCGATTTTTTCGAGTGCACAGACCAATTTATTAACACTATTTTCGAGTAGGCCAGCCATCAAAAATGTGATCCACCACTCCGTTTCATGCCGCGTGCATGTCAACGTGATGAAGAGGAATCTCGGGCTCGATCTTCCAGGAGACGTTGGTCAAACATTATCAAACTTTACAGTTTTATTAAAAGTTATACAAATATTGGTTAGATATAAGTTAAAATAATTCTGTTTTCTTTTAATTTAACAAACAACAAGCAGTTACCGCAAAATTTGATGAAATATGAATCAAAATATATCGGGTTCGTTATGAAGTCAAACAGGTGTTACGCAACTGATCTTTTGAAGTTACAAAACTGTTCACGTGCATTTACCTTCCGTACTAATTCGTCAACTGAACAGAAAACATGAAGGAGTTAACTGTGACATTTTTATTCATTGTTGTTTCTCTCTCATCTGCATTTGGAAACGTGTTGAAGTACGTTCCAAGTGCCAAATCAGGGAAATGGCCGCCAAAATTCTGCAACAAATTGGACTGTCCTCGTTATACGGTGTTAGAAACACACAAGGTAAATATACGTGGACGCTAGCATGAGCTTCCAAACTTGTTCAGTCTCTCTCTCTCTCTCTCTCTCTCTCTCTCTCTCTCTCTCTCTCTCTCTCTGTTTAATTGTATGATCGAAAATTACGAAATATTACTGAAAAGCCAACCACAATGCACATAAATAAATAACAGATTAACAAATTTAGATTTTACTAATTTTCAACTTTAATTTAACAAAGTTCTATACAATCATACATCTATATTGCATTGGATGTTTATGATTTTCAAAATAGGCACAATTATTAAGATCCTGACTTAAAAATACTATTTTGAAGACCCTCAGAGTATAACCATGATAACTGCTTGTGTTTTGACTATCAGGAATATGAGCTACGTCAGTACAGTGCATCAAGCTGGATGTCTACTAACACAGCAGGAGTGGACTACAGAAAGGCCTCCAGTACCAACTTCATGAGACTGTTCAGATACATCAGTGGAACCAATGCCGACAGTGAGTAGAATTAATGGTTGTGGCCAATTTTAGACTTTATTAATCTCCTAAAGAAGAAGAGCTCTATATTAGAATACAAATATAGAAAAGTATCATAATTTTGAAAAAGCTAAAATATACGATATTATAAATTACATGTATTAGAAAATAGATTAAAAACTTGCATAAAAAACTTGAGGTAGATCTGATATTTATTTTTTTAGCTCACCTGAGCTGAAAGCTCAAGTGAGCTTTTCTGATCACATTTTGTCCGTCGTTCTGTCCGTCCGTCCGTCCGTCTGTAAACTTTCACATTTTGAACTTCTTCTCTAAAACCACCAGACCAATTTCAACCAAATTTGGCACAAAGCTTCCTTATGGTAAGATGAATATAAATTGCAGAAATGAAAGACCCATCTTTATTTAAAGCGGAGAAAACCTCGAAACTGTAGAAAAAGGGGGGTGGATTTTTAAAAATCTTCTTCTCAAGAACTACTGAGTCAAATTCAAAGTAATTTAGCATAATTAATCCTTATGTAAAGGAAAATATAAATTGCAAAAATTATGGGCTAATTCTGTTTCAAATTTGAGTAATTTACGAAAATAACAATAAGACAGAGAGAATGGGGGGGTCAATCAGTTTAACTTCGGGCTCGATATTTCATATATCGAAAACCAGGTTCATTGTTTGACACATGATAAACGGGTCAAACTGACAAAGATGAATTTGCTTGTTGTGCAACAGTTTACGTGCGAAGGGAATATTTGAAACATCCAAAATATATTTGTGCCGTTTTTGTGAAGTAAATTGAGGTTAAATATTTCAATGCGTTGACATTTTCACTTCTGACGGTGGTTTTAGCTTGTTTCGATTTTCATTTCGTTTCTTTTTAACTTGAGGGGAACTATCACCTGTATTTTGGAATTTTTACATATCGAATCAAATATAGACTTCGTTAAATCAGACAGCTAATTGTTTACAAAAATGAGCAAAATCTGATGCACTACTATTGGTACATTTAATTCGGTACGATCTCTACGTAATGGTTGATTAATGCTACATGATTTGTTAAAATGCTCATCATTTTCAATCTAAACAGAGATTATTTTCGCTGCTAGAAATATATAAGTATATATATGATGAAAAATAAATTTTGTTCTTTCTTTGTTTTAGTGCATTTTTCTTTTCTTTTAAGTGTTTACAATTTTATATTTACTAACCGTATCTGAGAGTCAAGCTTCGAGTTATAAGCAAAATACAGAGCTTTGTGCACAATGCTATGTTTGTACACAGAGCTGAGGTCATGCTTTAGTTTGTTTGTATTTTATATATTTTAAATGCAGCTATGCTGAATAGGAAATACCAAAATCTTAAGTTGAATGTAATAAACTCGTGTGAACAAAAACATGACTCAAACCAAGCTATGTATCTTGTTTATAATTCAACGATTGACGCTGAAATTTTGGTTGATCATTAGAAATGTCTTGCTAAAAGGATAGTATGCTGTAACTACTATCTGGGGCCCCTCTTATTCGATAAATTATATGGAATCTACACCAATTTTGATAGTTTTTCAGACACATAAATACGACATCTTTAAAACAGTTTCCATGGTTCTTACACATTACTGTTACGGGGATAAATGCACTATCGCTATTCTTGAGAAAATATAACACCAGAAAATCATCTTGGTTTGTAGCCATTTGTTGTTTTTTAATAAAGATGAAAATAATGGGTGGGCCTTAGTAAAATAGAGCGATATGCCTGTCAATACATTGATTATAATAGCTCTTAACATATCACGTGACAACATTTTTCATTCGAGTGTATTCATCGATCGAGTAAGGTTATAAAATGTCACCTGAGTTCACGCCAGGTAAACAACAATCGTTTATTAATGAGGAAGACCAATTAAATCTTTTAATTTGAGCACATTGAGGTACAATTTCTTCTTCACATATAGGAATTTTTTAAATAAAATGCAATAACTAGTAAGTAGTTGATGAAGAAAATGTACCTATATGCTCATATATTTTGATCACTTTATGAAGTGGTGGGGGGGGGGGGGGGGCAGAACTAAAATAAAGGGAATTGGAAGTTAACAGTGTACCCCTACCAAAAATTTAGTTTAATATCTTGCATAGGATCTTCTTGCGGTAAAAATGGTATTTCATAAAGGTACAATGTCAAAGATTAAGTGTATGCAAAAATAAGTGTAAAATTCGGATACTTTACGGTATTTATTTTTTGTTATTCTACCGAGGGCCATATGGCACAATATCCTTTGAACGCCCATACATGTATAAAGCTATTGTTGCTCAGGTGAGCGATGTGGCCCCATATGGGCCTCTTGTTTTACAACCCATCTTTCTTGAGAAATTTGCGTCACAGGATTCAATTTTACCTAATTTTTCTTGTTAGCAATAAAACTGCACAGACATAATGTATGAAAAATAAAATAACAACAAAGCTCCAAGACTTGCATTGTGAATCAGGTGTTTTATTTTGTAGTTTTCAGTCAGCTAGATTAAAGGGGCAAAGTCACGCTTTTGGTCAAAAATTATTTTTCCATTCTTAATGTTTACAATGCTTCAATGAGGCATTTCTAATAGTCAATCAAAATTTGAGTGTCAGTTGTAAGCGAGATACAGAGCTTCCAATTCTTTGCTATATAAACAAAGCTTATGTCATGTTTTTGTTTACATTTTGAATGTTGAAGTGAAAATTTCAGTTTTAGACCTTAAATGAATGTGATAAATGTTAGGAACTGTTTATTTATGCTTGAAACGAATTAGAAGATAGAAAAACTAGCTTGAAAAAGATTTTTTAGTGGTATATTGAACCAATGTAAACAAAAACAAAGCACGAGCCTTGTTTACATGACAAAGAATTGAGAGCTCTGTATCTTGCTTATAACTCAACGACTGGTATTCAAATTTTGGTTGATCATTAGAAATGCATTTCTAAAGCATTGTAAATAATAAAATAAAATTTGACTAAAATCATGACCATGCCCCTTTAATAGAAAAAACACTGAATTAGTGAAAGTGATAGACCATTTAAGTTAGTCAGGGTAGCTATAATTAAACAGGTTCCCAATTCATTGAAAAAATTCTGAATCAATCAGATATTTTCAGAAAATTGTTCTTTCCTTCTATCCAACTTCCATGTAACAAATCCTCATCATAATTATTGAAGAGAAGTATTGAAATATATGTATTGTAAATATATTTATTTCCAGAGAAGAAGATAGCAATGACGGCCCCAGTCCTGACTATGATCACGCCCGGTCAGGGCCCCGCCTGTGAGAACAACTTTACCATGTCATTCTTTATGTCCCCCGAAGTCAAGACTCCCCCAACCCCCACAGAGAAAGGGGTCTTTCCCCAGGACATGCCAGGGATGAAAGTTTATGTGAGGTATGAAAAACACTGGGTCTACATCAACTGCATTTCACTTCTTGGATTCCATATTAATGATTTTGTTTGTCTTTAATCCATAAAAGCACTTATGAAATAAGAATATGTTTTATAAATATATATATATTTATATATATATATATATATTTTTACTGACACCAATGAATTAATTGTTTGATGCCGAGAGCCATCAGTGATTCTCCTCTCTCTCTCTCTCTCTCTCTCTCTCTCTCTCTCTCTCTCTCTCTCTCTCTCTCTCTCTCATACACACTCAAATATGGTATGGTATTTTTAAAATTATATTTTAAGATAAAATAACAAATATGTGCACCTATAAAATTTCTATTTATTTATGATTTCAATAAATGCATGCATAATTTTTTAGATCGTTTGGCGGATATGTCACAGACATTAAGGACTGGATTAAAGAAGCCATTAAGCTCGGTCAGGCGATCGGGGACACTAGTAAATATCACACCGAGTTCTCCTACACCGCCGGTTATGACAGTCCATTCAGATTCCTCAACAGACACAACGAAATCTGGTTCATCGCCAAATAGTCTGCTAAGACATTTGCAACGAGATTTTAGGTCTGGAGACAGAATAAATTATGCTCATTTCCAAGAAGTAAACAACAATCATTTACAACAAAAATGTATTAAAGACTGAAAACATTTATTATGATTTTTAATCTTGCAGTTTTCCTTTAAATACGTAATATTTTCTGCATAGGTAGAAGTGGTTTCTAACGTTACTTAAATTGTTCAATCTTATCAAGAAAGTAATATTTAGATAACATTATGTATCTCAATTAAACAAGGTATACTTTTTATGAATTTATTTGAAGTAATTAAGATTTGATATATGGAGGACAGTTTCTCAATCCAGCACCATGATCTAAGTAACTTGACTCAAACTTGACTCAAATATATACATATTGTAAATTTATATTCAAATTCACTATGCAAGATGCCCCTGTGGGGTATTTCTAAATGCAGCACTTGTATATATTTTCCCCCATATCCATGTATTTTGTGTAGTGTATCTGTTAAAACATAGATCTGTTCAAAACATTTGCATAATCATCATAGAGATTTTTGTAAACTTTTTATGTGCATTGTTCTTTTATCACATTATTGGATATTTATTTTGAAAGCTGCAATTTTTTCAGAAGTGTTGTTATATTTTTTTCTTTAAATAAAACAATTTTGTACATTTGAATTTTTTCATTTTCCATTTCATGAAAAGTTAAATAACTCTGTACTGTCAAATTGATTCCAAGGTGTAAACTTGGTACTGCATGAGTATGTATAAACAGGCGTATAATTTAAAATAGAGTGTGTGTCTTAAATATCATTTTTTCAAGAACCACTCTACAAGAAACACCAATACATGTATTTACACCAACACTTGTAAAAAATAGTGAAGATAGTAAATTGTTAAAACTGTGACCCCCAGGTCAATACAGGGGCCCCAAGAGGGTTTCAAAGTTCAATATAAAAATATATAAGGAAAATGATTAAAAACTTCTTCTCAAGAACTATTAAGCTAATTTTAGGATTACTATGCAAGTATTCTCAGATAATGGATATTCTGAATTTTTAAAACTGGCACCCCAGACCTTAACTGGGGCCCACAGAGGGGTTCAAAGTTCAACAAAGAAATGGATAATGTTTAAAATTCTTCTCTAGAACTACAATATTACAATTTATGAGATAACTCAATAGTATGCAAGCATCTTCAGATAGCGTTGATTCTACATTCTCTAAACCATGACCCCCAGGCAAAAACTGGGATCCCAAGTGGGGGTTCAAAGTTGAATATAGAAACATATAAGAACTGCAATGATGTAATTTGTATGATTAAAACCGTGAACTCCAGGATAATATTGGGGCTCCAAGAAGGATTAAAAATTCCACATTCAAATGTATTGGGGGAAATGTTTAAACTCCTCATTAAATGGACTACAATGCTAGTACAATTTGTAAGATTGCTATGCAAGTATCCTACTACTGTTTAGATTGTAAATTGTACAAAATGTGACACCAGACTCATTGTACTGGGTTCCCAAGAGAGGTTCAAAGTTCAACATAGAAACAAATAGCAAATAGAGGTACTGTGAGCAAGTCACAAATGATACCCCCAGTTAAGAAAATATATTTACATCTACCGAGTATGATTCCCTCTATTTCTTACGGAAACTTTAAGTTAATTCATAGCTCTACAGAAACAGTCAGACTGAAATCTACACGCCCCGTTTATCGATTGGTCAGCGACCTAAGAAAAATCACGGACTACATGAAATAATCATGATGATATCAGACTCATTATCCCATAGGTGATGATTTGGCTCTTTCTTTTAATTAACGTTCTGATGTACATTAACAATAATTAGGTTAATTTCTCTTACTATTTACAATCAATTTATTAATTTGTTAAAAGGAAGATGTAAATATAAACAATAAAATGCTTTCTTTCATGATTCATGCGGGTTGTGAACGTAGCGATCATTGCAGAAAAAATTTACATAAATTTTACAGAAAAAATTTTCATAACCCGCTAACGCGGGTTATGCATTTTCCTGCAATGTTGCCACCTTGATATCCTGTATGAATCACCAAAAAAAGCATTTTATTGTTTAAAAAATAACATAAGTATATCTCTATTGGAGGGTAAGGGATGCACCATTTTTCTTATTGTGACCTTGAACTTGCAAAAAAAAAGTTCATGATCAGAAGAACATATTTACAGGTCACAAGTAATCTTATGCATTTTTTTTTTAACAATGATCGTAAACTTTCACAACTGAACCTAGCCTTAGTCACGCTCAGGTCATAAGCAATCTTTATGTGAAGTAGGGACGTCCAATGTTTCTCCATAAGAAAGGTATAGATTGGACACAAATTATGAACTTTTTCTTTCTAATGACCTTGAACTTGACTATGGGTCAAAATCATGACACCCTCTGGTCATAAGCAATCTTTGGGTAAAATAAGAACTTTCAATGATTCTGCATAAGAAAGATTTATAATAAACCGGACACAAATTTTGCACTTTTTCTTCCAGTGATTGAAGATAAGACTCATAAATATGCATAGAGGGTTGATCTAATATTGTAATGAGTGGTCTAAATTTAGATTAGATTAGATAGACTATAATTGAACATCTCTCTCTCTCTCTCTCTCTCTCTCTCTCTCTCTCTCCATGTTGCCATTTAATTTAAAATGTTTCAATAGAAAATATATAGCATATAATATCGGCCAGTATACATGTAAGTAGCCATTGACGATCGTAAACCAGTAGCAGATGTCAACAGTTTATGTGTTCGAAAAAAAAATTAACAAATAGATTAACTAGTAACATAAAAAACGTACAATAATCTCTTAAAGATATCTCTGAGGAATGAAGAAACCACCACTCGATTGGAATGAATTAAAATATGCATGGATAAATAATATCCCCTAACAGTATGCATGCTACCTAACACGTCACGTGACGGGGTCTTGTATTCACAAAGTTACATGGGGTTAGAAATCATGTGGTAAATTATAATATTCAACACGTCAACACGTATATTGTTCAAAACAGAGAACGCGAACACAAGATGAAACAGTTTTTTGTCTGTTTTACCATGAGCGCATGTTTGTCTATTGATCACCTTTTAACATAATCTTATATGTATAAATTAATATACAACTACCATTAAAATGAGAACAATAGACAAACATGCGCTGACTATGTATTAAGTCTGTAAAAAAAAAAGTGGGCGTCCTCATTATCCTATGGAGATTCAAGAAAATGTAATGACCCCTACCTATGAAAACGACTTCGTTTTTTTGTAAATATGAACTTTATATTAATGTAATTACATAAAGTTGCAGTTAGGACATTGGCAATTCCTACAATTAAAAGAAACATGCCCATCCTATACATTTATTTTGTTGCAATTTTTAAATCTCCTTAAGTGCAGTCATCCTTTTGCACTTTTCCTTCTAGTGACCTTAAACTTCCCCAAATGACCTTGGGTCAAAATCAGGACACACCCTCAGGTCATAAGCAATCTTTGTGTGAAGTGAGAAGATTCAATGGTCCTCCATAAGAAAGATATGGACCAGACACGATTGCACAGACAGACGGACAAGGTGATTCCTATAACCCCCCCCCCCAAAAAAAAAAAAAACAAACAAACAAACAAACAAAAAACTAGATGCTGTCATTAGACAGTAATACCCGCACCAAGTGTTAGCCTCTAAATAACACTCTCTTGTACCAGTTTTAGTCAAAAAGAAGGCCACATGCAATTTACGGTACTTTTTAAAAATCATAATTTTCATAAATGATGAGTTCACATCTAATACACATATTGCCTTTATGTACAATTTGGGGTTGATTAACTGTTTGCATCTGTTTGTGATCTTCATATTATTTCCATTACAAACCCGTTTTTAAATATGACACAAACAAACATTCTTATGATTTTATATTTGAATTTGTGCCCTCATGCAGAAAAAAATATGATAAAATTTTAAAAAATCCCTACCTACCTAACCTAATTTTTTTATCAGTGTTACCCTAAACACACAATTTTTTTTCTTAGGCCTAACTGTTAGGTAACATTATTTTGGGGGAAGATATTATGTTTTATACATTTTATTTGTTTCGTTCAATAAGGAGTACATCACAATATGTGGGTGTCCCATACCACCTTAAAGCTGAAAATTGTGCTTTACATGGTTAATTACCTAATAAAATTGTGCAAGGGGTTTTAAAGAATAAAGTTATGAAAATACATGCAATATGTTACAATTAAATGATCTTTGTCTGAAGTTACGTACACAACACAGGTCTACAGGTTGCATTAGCGGGTACTAGTTTTACCCAGCTCTTTGGTTTGATAAGTATCACATGGTGTACATGCATATGTGTTTTCGATATGCAGAATAGGATTAATTAACACGAATAAACGTTTCTTTTGTGGTGATCAGCTAAAGGAATTCATATTGTGCTAATTGGATTATCGTTATGATGTTGACCAATATAGGTAAGTATGATACATGTAGTAGCGCAATATTATGAGACACCGGTATACAAAACAGTTAAGTTTTACTTTCACTTTCTAAAATGTGATATCCCTTTGCCAGCATACTGTATCATCATCTTTATTCAAATAAGTTTATCTACAGTTTCTGTCATTTTAATTGCAGAATTGTTTTATTTTTTTATTTGTCAGACTTACACTATTGAGTTGACTCCATATTGACCCTATTTTGTCTTAAATTTGGGTATTAGATATCATGTTTATATGAGTTATAATAGGGAGGAAGGGGAAGGGGCCTTAACCTTTCCCCATCCCCAGAATGTGTGGATTAGATATACATTTCTAGTGAGAATGAAGGCATGCTGCAGCTTTTTTTCCCCATTATACCCCCTACCCCATCATCATACACCAGTAATATAAGAAAAAGTTAATTTTAATGACTTATTTTCTTTTATTTTAAATTGCTTATTCTTTTTTGTCAAGAGATATGTGGTATGTCAAGATTTATGACTCATGAAAATTTGTGCATTTTAATCCTGATTGTTAACATACATGTATAATTATATATATAAAAATACATGTGATAAATTTCATTCAGGGAGTCAAATAGTAGCTGAAAATTGACGTTTATCACTCCTAAAAAAAACCTACTTCCCAGAACTCCTCTCATGGTTTAATGAATAGCCACATCATATCTTGGGGTATGATAGGGGCTGTCATATAGTCATGCAATAAGGTTTTAATCATTTAAATTTCATCCAGGGAGTCAAATAGTAGCTGAAAATTGACGTTTATCACTCCTGAAAAAACCTACTTCCCAGAACTCCTCTCATGATGTAATGAATAGCCACATCATTTATAGGGATATAACAGGGGCTGAGCTGTAGATATGCAATAAGGTTTTAGAAATATAAATTTGATTCTGAGGGTCAATACTATCTGCAAAATGATGTTCCATCCCATAAAAAAAACCTTATTCCTGGACCTCCTCTTATATCTTGTGATTGAAATAACGTACCATAAGATGCATAAGGAGGAAGAATATATAAAATGATGCTTTAGGGGTGGGAATCACAAGCATTTTTTTCAAGTTATTTGATCATTTCTGATTTTGAAAGGGTGGGGTGGGGTTAAGGTGACCCCCAGAGGCCATGACCTACTAATACCACAAAAAGATTTGCCTTGACATGGTCAAGGTTGAAGAAACAAAAATATACATGTATATGGTTTAGGAATGGGGATTTTGATGATTTTGAGGATATTTTAAAAATATTCAACTATTCATGTTTTCGGGGGGTTGGGAGATTCAGAGTCTCTTCTCACATTTTTACAGTAGCAAAATCATTTCTTGATTGGTATTTTTCTCTATGATATCAGATGTACATAAAGAGATTTTGGAAATTGCTTTTTAATCTTAATGATAAACAAAATGTTATATGTAATTGTAGAAATTGTAAAGTCAGTCAACAAAAACCTAGAGCTTGCTGTAAAAAACAAAGCAGGGTCATCATTGGGCTAGGGCTAGGAATTACACTACATATGAATAAGATAGATTAATATTTGATTAGTTCCAACTCTGGAAAGTCACTGGGCATCTCAAAGGGGGCATTACCTATATACATGTACCAATTGATGTGCAATGACACAAGGAGGAAGAATAAATATGGTCTAGGGTGGGGATCTCAATCAACAGTTATTAAATGTATTATAATTTCCTATTTCAGAGGAGGGGGGGGGGTGGTTGTTTAAAAACAACTCCAGGGGGTGGGGGAATAACCCAAGGGGCAGGGGCCAATTTGTCTTAACTGTATCTAATGTATCTTGACATGATCAGCTGAATTGGACAGAATGATCACTATAGGGCATCTGCAGAGTGGGGCCCTAAATAGTTACAAAATCAATCTACTGATAATATGTTATACATGTATTTAGAAATGTCTTTATTATACACGCACTTTCTAAAGAAAGTTCTGGTATATTGTTGTTACCCTGTTCCGTCTGCCTGTCCGTCCATCTGTCCGTCTGTCACGTTTTACTTTCTCAAACTGCTCTTACATCTTATAAACCAACAAACTGAACTCTTGGAGTATGATTTGGGATGTCATGTTGTTTTGTAAAAAGGTTTCAAAAATTCTCTGGTAGTCTTGGGGGTCAAATAATTGGTAAAAAATGACGTTTTTTGACAAAAAAAACCTTCTTCCTCGAACTCCTTTTACATTTTCAACAGTAGACAAATCATCTCTTCGGATATGTTTTGGGGTGTCTTACAGATGCGCAATAAGGTTTCAAAAATTTCAATTTTGTCCTGGGGGTCATTAAATGGCTGAAAAATGACGTTTTTTATTTTACAAAAAGTCTGGTTTCAAAAAATGTTATTTTCTTTTTGCAGTAGCCAAATGATCTTCTAGAATATGATTCGGGGTGTCATGTTGATGTGTGATCATGTTTCAGAATTTTTGTTTTGATCACGTGGATCTGTGGTCTTTAAAAAATGACGTTTTTTTGCCCAAAAAATATGGTTCCCAGAACTCTTCTTACAATTTATGCAGTAGCTATGTCATCTCTTGAGATATGATAGAGACTGTCCTATAGGTGTGCAATAAGGTTTTAAAAATTTAAATTTCATCCAGGCAAATATATATATGATTCGGGGTGTCATGTTGATGTGTGATCATGTTTCAGAATTTTTGTTTTTATCACGTGGATCTGTGGTCTTAAAAAAAATGACGTTTTTTTGCCCAAAAAATATGGTTCCCAGAACTCTTCTTACAATTTATGCAGTAGCTATGTCATCTCTTGAGATATGATAGAGACTGTCCTATAGGTGTGCAATAAGGTTTTAAAAATTTAAATTTCATCCAGGGAGTCAAATAGTAGCAGAAAACTGACGTTTATCGCTCCTAAAAAACCTACTTCCCAGAACTCATCTCATGATTTAATGAATAGCCATATTATATCTTGGGGTACGATAGGGGCTGTCCTTTAGTTGTGCAATAAGGTTTTAATAATTTAAATTTCATCCAGGGAGTCAAACAGTAGCTGAAAATTGACGTTTATCACTCCTAAAAAAAACCTACTTCCCAGAACTCCTTTCATGATTTAATGAATAGCCACATCATCTGTAGGGATATAGCAGGGGCTGAGCCATAGATATGCAATAAGGTTTTAGAAATATAAATTTGATTCTGAGGGTCAATACTACCTGCAAAATGATGTTCCGTCCCATAAAAAAACCTTATTCCTGGACCTTCTCTTATCCCTTGTGATTGAAATAACGTACCATAAGATGCATAAGGAGGAAGAATATATAAAATGATGCTTTAGGGGTGGGGATCACAAGCATTTTTTTCAAGTTATTTGATCATTTCTGATTTTGGGAGGGTGGGTGGGGTTAAGGTGACCCCCAGAGGCCATGACCTACTAATACCACAAAAAGATTTGCCTTGACATGGTTATGGTTCAAGAAACAAAAATATATATGGTTTAGGAATGGGGATTTCGATGATTTTGAGGATATTTTAAAAATATTCAACTACATTGTATTCATGTTTTTTGTTTTGTTTTTTTTTTTTGGGGGGGGGGGGGAGGGGGATGGGGAGATTCAGAGTCTCTTCTCCTCACATTTTTACCGTAGCAAAATCATTTCTTGATTGGTATTTTTCTCTATGATGTCAGATGTACATAAGGAGATTTTGGAAATTGCTTTTTAATCTTAAAGATAAGCAAAATGTTATATGTAATTGTAGAAATTGTAAAGTCAGTCAACGAAAACCTAGGGCTTGCTGTAAAAAACAAAGCAGGGTCAACATTGGGCTAGGGCTAGGAATTACACTACATATGAATAAGATAGATTAATACTTGATTAGTTCCAACTCTGGAAAGTCACTGGGCATCTCAAAGGGGGCATTACCTATATACATGTACCAATTGATGTGATGAATATGGTCTAGGGATGGGGATCTCAACAGTTATTAAAATGTATTATCATTTCATATTTCAGAGGAGGGAAGTGGTTGTTTAAAAACAACTCTGCTGGGTGGGGGAATAACCCAAGGGGCATGGGCAAATTTGTCTTAAATGTATCTTGACATGATCAGCAGAATTGGACAGAATGATCACTATAGGGCATCTGCAGAGTGGGGCCCTAAAAAGTTACAAAATCAATCTACAAAAATATTGATAATATGTTATACATGTATTAAGAAATGTCTTTATTTCAAAATGATTAACAAATTAATCAGTCAAAATGAGTTATAAATAACCGATTGGCAATTCTGCAATTGATTGCATGATCCCTAGTATAATATCACATGTATTTTTATATATATAATTATACATGTATGTTAACAATCCGGATTAAAATGCACAAATTTTCATGAGTCATAAATCTTGACATACCACATATCTCTTGACAAAAAGGAATAAGCAATTTAAAATAAAAGAAAATAAGTCATTAAAATTAACTCTTTTTCTATTACTGGTGTATGATGATGTGGTAGGGGGTATAATGAAAAAAAAGCTGCAGCATGCCTTCATTCTCACTAGAAATGTATATTTAATCCACACATCCTGGGGATGGGGAAAGGTTAAGGCCCCTTCCCCTTCCTCCCTATTATAACTCATATAAACATGATATTAAATACCCAAATTTAATGCAAAATGTTACAGGGTCAATATGGAGTCAACTCAATAGTGTAAGTCTGACAAATGAAAAAATAAAACAATTCTGCAATTAAAATGACAGAAACTTTAGATAAACTTATTTGAATAAAGATGATGATACAGTATGCTGGCAAAGGGAGATCACATTTTAGAAAGTGAAAGTAAAACTTAACTGTTTTGTATACCGGTGTCTCATAATATTGCGCTACTACATGTATCATACTTACCTATATTGGTCAACATCATAATGATAATCCAATTAGAGCACAATATGAATTCCTTTAGCTGATCACCACAAAAGAAACTTTTATTCATGTTAATTAATCCTATTCTGCATATCGAAAACACATATGCATGTACACCATGTGATACTCATCAAACCAAAGAGCTGGGTAAAACTAGTACCCGCTAATGCAACCTGTAGACCTGTGTTGTGTACATAACTTCAGACAAAGATCATTTAATTGTAACATATTGCATGTATTTTCATAACTTTATTCTTTAAAACCCCTTGCACAATTTTATTAGGTAATTAACCATGTAAAGCACAATTTTCAGCTTTAAGGTGGTATGGGACACCCACATATTGCGATGTACTCCTTATTGAACAAAACAAAGTATAAAATATAATATTTTCCCCCAAAGTAATGTTACCTAACAGCATAGTGCAATGGGTTAGAGTGTTAACAATGTGTCTCTAAGTAGAGAGTTTGAATCCTGCTGGGGCTTATCTTATTTTTACCTTGTTTCCAAAAATTTTAAAAACTTATTTTTTTTGGCCAAATATTCATTTGTAAAAAATTTCAATTCTAAAATGGTGAAAGTAATTTAATTAGAATATAACTACATATACATGTAATATAAATAACGCTCTTTTATCCACATTATGTTTGATGCCACCTTTTAAAATCGTTAAAGCAGTCCTGCAGTGAAAATAATTGTGCAATATGGCATTTATTTTGCACTGTTTACAATATTTTTATTGCAATTACATGTACAGGCTTTCATTGTTATCAAAATATTCTGATTAATTTTTTATCTATCCATGGGTAGTGGGGGAGGGGGGGGGGGGTCAGAGTAATAATTGTGTTTGCAAGGGGGGGGGGGGGGAGGGAGGGATTGTAGTCTGCGTGAGGTTTACTTTTGGTAATTTTACTACATAAATGATTTTTTTTTGGGGGGGGGTTCTGGAATTCTCACCCCCACCCTTTCTCTAAATCCACACAGACAATGATGTTGGCACACAAAAGTAAATATAAAGCACGCAACCACCAGTGGAGGGGGGGGGGGGGTGGGCATAATTTAATTTTGTTTGTAATAATTATATAGACCATACTTTCTATGACATGAAATGTTTAGATTATTGATTAATTTAAAATTCACATGCAAACAGTTCAACCTCAAATTGTACATAAAGGCAATATGTGTATTATGGGATGTGAACTCAGCATTTATGAAAATTATAAATTTTAAAAAGTACTGGAAATTGCATGTGGCCTTCTTTTTGACTAAAAGTGGTACAAGAGAGTGTTATTTAGAGGCAAACACTTGGTGCGGGTATTACTGTCTAATGACAGCATCTAATATTTTTAATTTCAAATGAAACATGTAAATTTGGATAATTCTTGAAAGATTTTATCATCCATCCTTTCTCAATTGCAGTATGGGATTAAGGTACCTTACTAAGTTAAGACTTATCCTTTTTAAGACACCATGTCACAAGAAGGCAATTTTCATGTTTTGTTAAATTATTTGTATCAATCTATTTGGTTGGATATTATCATAGCTTAGTGGTTAAAGTAATTCGAACTTGTGAACCCCACATCACAAGTTTGAATCCACCTGGGAGGCTTTTATTCAAATCAACTGAATTAAATTTTTGAAAATCAAAATTTTTCATCTAAAATTGCATATTTTTTAAATATTTGACACAAATACTTCTTATGCATCATGCTATCTATCATAATAAAGTAAATTTGTGCTGATTTGAGAAATAGGCTTGAGTATCGGCAGCCACCTCACGATACGATACGTATCACGATATATTAATGCGATACATCATGTATCACGATATAGTTGTCATCTGTAGATAAACTTGTTATCTATGTTGCCTACCTCTATAAAGTATGATATTGCATAAAGAAAATATGTCAACTATTTACAAAATCAATCAACAAACTTTACAGATATAAAATTCAATTGATTAGAATAAAACTTTACAAATTATAACTAACTTTAATTAAAATTTCTTCATGTCTTCATGTTATGTATACCATGTAACTATTCCAGAAAGTCAATGAAAGTTAACTCATAATGTGTATCATGATACACATGTGACGATACGAAACGCGTATCGTGGGCCCTCGCGATTAATACGATCGATGTATCGCCGTATTGTTACACCTCTATTGAGAAACCATTTCAGAATGTAGTGAATCACTTTAATATAACAGAATTACTTGTAATTTATTAATCTGAGTAAGGTTGCCCAAGAATTGTTTTAAAAAATGCGTCAATTTTTGTTTTACACATATATACTAATATACTATTGCTGCAGCAGTTTTCTTAATTAATTTAATTTGTTTCTAAAACTTTCAAGACCAAAAAAAGGGAAAATAAAACTTGATTAGCCCATTATTCCTCTCTCTATTCTTTGGAAAATTCTTGCTGCTTTGGTACAATATTCTTAATTAATTATCATTGCCCCCATAACAAGTGTGTATAGCTAATACCCTTAACTCTTCAAAACATTTAGGTATGATAGTTTAGCCTCCAAACTCATTATAATCATTTGGGTACACATTCCTATACCAGAATTTATCTAACTGTTTTTGCTGATGATGGGATTTGAACCCATTCTTCATTCTCAGTAGAATGTGTGCACCATTACACCACACCAGCTTTATTACATGTAGCCTCAGTATATAATGGTGTTTCTAAGGTAAGCTGATCATCAGACATCAGACAAGATAATTCCAATTTACCCCCTACCCCCCACACACAACTTTTTCTTGTCAATAAATACATTTCAATAAAAAATTATAGCTAAGCTAAAAGATTTAATAGATTATACGTATCTACGTACATTTTCATAAAATCAAGAATGCTGTGTCCGTTGAAACCTTTTAACAATGTTTGACCTAGATTTATCTGTCCTTGTCATATTACAGGTTTGTACCCGACATTTACGTCTGAATTACGTGATCCTGTACAGGTAGGTGGACCAGGGACAGTAAACACCTGCAACCCGCCATGTTGAATTTTTGAAGTTTGTCATTGTGGGAGTTGTTCTTAAATAATAACTTTTGGCAGCCTTTGTACATGCAGGTATGTTTTTTTACTGTAATACATTATTAGCATTTTTGTAATAAACTCATAATTATAACAAAGTTTTAACTGAAAATCAAAGATGATACTGATATATGGACAAAGACCATCTGACCAGTCTGACTCAAGCCATGCAGCCCCTACTAATTCACCTACAGCGAAGTGAGTTAGTACGGGCTGGCTTTAGTCAGACTTGACCATCTGACATGATGATTCCTATGATTCCTATGTTTTCTACAACCTTATTATTCCAGAGTTCAATAGCTGAGAACCAACTACAGGTATAATGTGTTGACAAAGTTCAACAATTTGTTATCTACATGTAGAATGAGAACAGAGGACGTTGCAGCCTTTAAATCCCACGGGTAGCTGGGAGACCAGGAACAAAGATTAAACACCCAGAACCCGCCATGTTGGATTGTGACGTTTGGTAGTTTACCAGTGGATTTGAATTGAGTAAGTTCTTCAACTGACTAAAAATTGATTTGAAATTTGCATAGTCTTTTTATTGAATATAAACATTAAAAGTTAAAAAAAAACCATTTAACAAAAACCCATACGATCCACTATGACCTTAAAATAAAATAGCATGTTAAATATTAATATAATACAATTAAATATTCAAAATACATGACATGAATGTACTGCCTACAATTGTTTCAATACATATTAATTAATATACGCGTAATTCTTTCTGTGTAATTTTAAATGCATGGGTACACATGTCTTAATACATGGTCCATATTATTCTCTTCTGTTCAGATAAATTCCCCCCTAGATAGTAAAGAAAAAGACCCCTGACCATGGACCCCTGGAACAGCGCCCAGGATGTTGTACGCTGCACCCTGTGTCGGGACTCTGTAGCCCCCATGTACTGTGAAGTTTGTCATATACATCTGTGTAAAGACTGTGTAGAGAAACATTTCTCTGACTCCTCTATTGTTCATAAAGTGGTGCCACTTAAACAATATTTAACCATTCTAAATTATCCCAAGTGTAGGAAACACCTCACCAAACAATGTGAACTCCACTGTGAACAATGTGACATTCCTATTTGTGCACAGTGTATTTCTGGGGAACATTTAGGACATAAACCAGTTGACATTTTAAAAACTTTTAAAAGCAAAACGGAAAAGTTGCATAAAGATTTACAAGAATTAAAGAAATCCATTTATCCTAAATACAAAGAGATTGCATCCATTATCCCAGTGCAGAAAGCTGATCTGAGTAAAAACTCCCAGAAATTGACAACAGCAATTGACGAACAAGGAGAAGTCTGGCACAGAGAAATAGACACCATTATCACAAACCTGAAATCTAACGTGGAGGAAATGGAATCCAAACACCTGGTCGTCCTAAATAAACAGAAAGATGAAATCACATGCACCATTTCTGAAATCACACAGACCATTGCTGATCTGAAGAAGTTACGGAACTCCAAAGATGTCAGCCGTGTCTCCGAGTACAAATCCAGGAACGCTGAATTCAGAAGATTGCCTCCTAAACTCAAAGTGTCCTTACCAAACTTTAGGCCTCAGGAAATCCACACAGATCAGCTGATTGAACAGTTTGGTTCTCTGTCAGCATTATCTTTTACAACAGAGGCACAAGACTACAGCATGCCGCCCCAGGGAGCCAAGTCCTCTCCCCCAGACCGGTCACTGATGGATGTACCCCGGGTCATCACAGCTATAGACACAGGGTATAAGTATAGTCTATATAGTGTGACGTGTCTCAATGATACAGAAGTATGGATGCGTGGTGATGACAACATGATGAACCTCTACAACCTTCGGGGGGAACGAGTGAAGTCCATCCAAACCAAGTCAGGGAACAAACCACAGGACATAGCAGTGACAAGGAGTGGGGATCTAGTTTATACTGATAACAATAGAACTGTGAACATAGTGAAGAATAAAAAGATAAAGACAGTGATCAGACTACAGGGGTGGAGACCTTGGGGTGTCTGTAGTACCTCCTCTGGTGACCTCCTGGTTGTCATGGACAGTGATGATGATAAACAAACAAAAGTTGTGTGTTACTCTGGCTCCACAGAGAAACAAAGTATTCAGTACGATGACAAAGGACAACCTCTCTATTCATCTGCTTACATTAAATACATCAGTGAGAACAGGAACCTAGATATCTGTGTGTCAGACTATGGAGCCCGTGCAGTAGTGGTGGTCAATCAGGCCGGGAAACTCCGGTTTACCTACACTGGTCCTCCCTCTACTACCGAGGGATCATTTAATCCATGGGGCATCACAACAGACAGCCAGGGTCGGATCCTAACAGCAGACTGTGACAACCGCAGTATCCACATCCTGGATCAGGACGGACAGTTCCTCCGCTACATTGACAACTGTGATTTACAGCATCCATGGGGTTTATGTGTGGACACCAGAGACAACCTCTTTGTGGCTGAGTACATCACAGGTAAAGTGAAGAAAATCAAATATTACATGTAAATCAATTAACTGTATAAATTACATGTAAACAAATGAACCAAGTATACATTACATACTGTGTGTAAAAACTACATGTAAAGAAACTGTTTATGACTGAATATATAAGATGTACATTACATGGGATTACTCTGTGTGTTTATAATGTACATTCAGTGGAGATAAAATACATATATACATGTAACAAGTGGGTCATGTCGATTTTCTGCAATGATCACTACCTTCATATCTCGTATGAAACATGCATCACATGTAAACAACCTGACCGTGTCTATTGGATGTAAACACATTGTTGACTGTATCTATATTACAATAACATGTAGGTTTCCATGTATTTAATTATTGTATGTCATCAAACTGTTTGAGTTTTATATCATATATTATTTTATATATAAACAAATTGTTCTTTCATGTTACATGTAGACTGGCTATACTTGTATAGTATATGTAAACAAATTGGCTGTGTTTATGTAATTGTTACCATGTGTATTTTAAATGACTCAATATTCATATTGCATATAAACAAACTCTGTTATTTTACTAGACGTATATAAGATGGCAGTTTATCTCTAACATGTCAACTATCTTTGGTTGTTTTATATGTGAAAGAATGTAATGGTCTCTGTCTCATGTTTTAATAACGAAGGTTAATGGACGTGTAGCACTCAATTCTTTACCAGCAATGGAGCGAGTCCACAAAGGGACTGAGGCCCATTACTTATAAAGAGGAGTGGTACAGGTATATTAACCCAAGTAGAATTCAAATTGACTGAACTAAATGTTATTCTTACCTTTTAATCTTAAGAATTAGAGTAGTCTTGTGTGATTTTCTAACAGCCTTGTTTTCTCTGATGAATGTTCAAACTTCAGAAATCCACATCCAAAATATTCAGGTCCTTGTTGGGTTTTTTCTGATTTTTTTGCTGAAGTAATCGGATGTTTCTGAAAAATGTAATTAAATAGTGAGTATATATACATGTACATGATGATGCTTTGAATGTATTTTTGTGAGCTTTCTTTAATAAAAATTTAAGCCAAGGAAATTATGTTTTCAAATCAACAGATTGACTATTGAATATAGTATTTAATTCATGAGTTAAAAATGTCATTAATGGTATCTAAGGCCTAAAAAAAATTGTGTGTTTAGGGTAACACTGATGAAAAAATTAGGTTAGGTAGGCAGGGATTTTTTTTAATTTTATCATATTTTTTCTGCAGGCGGGCATATTTAAAAACAGGTTTTTAATGGAAATAATACGAAAATCATTGTCAGATGAAAAAAGACATCTAAAAATGGTAGGATCGGGGCATTTTTGTAGGTTAGGTCGGGTTACCCTAAACACACAATATTTTTTTTAGGTCTAATAAGTGAGATGACTCTCTCTCTCTCTCTCTCTCTCTCTCTCTCTCTCTCTCTCTCTCTCCTTAATGCAGAGGCCTCTGAATTTTTATCAATAAGCTATTAAAAATGTCTGGTTAAGGTGATAGTTACCCTTTAAATAAAGATATACACCTGGTACACAACAATTTTTTTTTACTGGCGAAGGCCAGTGGCAGGAATTTTTTTTAACAGTAATGCTTGATTGCATCTACATTTTGGCGCATTTGAAACCTTTGAAGTACATGTAATAGAACACCAGATAAATCAATTTTGGACACAGTTCATTATGCTAAGGTCAAGCACTGCAAATTTTTTTTTAAAATCAGCTCATAATCAGAGAGGGGGGTCAAAAAGTTGTTTTATGATAGATTCATACTATAACTGTATTTGTAACATCTTTGCTAGCCAAGGGTGACGATACATGGTGTTTCTATAGACAGTCACTGAATATAGATAACCACAGTGAATCGGTGTGTAACATTGTATTTGAAATCGTAGCTCTGTTCAGATCTGTGGTATTAATATCAACAGTACTGGCATTCAAACCATTCTCGCCTATAGTACCATTTATGACCAGTGCATTGTTACGTCATTTTTCGATATCCACAGCCCATATAGCCCCAACTACTACATAAATTTATGCTTAGATGTAAGAGTATGAAAATTGTTGATTTAAATAAATAAATAAAGTTATTGAACCGGTAATTAAAATATATCTAAACCAGTATACACATAGTAAATTTAGATCCACCCTTTTTTAATTCATACACTTGTACATATATCCTAAGGGCAGTGCTTGATCATGAGCTGGTCAGTTGATATTTGTGATCTTGGTTTTTATTGGTTGTCTGTGTCAGGTTGAATTTGGTTGGTCTGTATATTTTGCTTTATGTGTTTTACCGCCAAGTTTGACAACCTTTGTCTGGACATTGACCAGAGCAGACCTATATTTACATATTGACTTACAATTGAAATCTCAGGACCAGAACTTGCTATTTTCTGAGCCTGATGTCAATGTCATAAATATATCTCGCCAAGCATTCATGAGCTTGTTCCCATAGAATGGGCTTATATGAATATGAATAAAGTCACTGTGTCACAAATAAATTCATAACGAACCTACAGGTATCTTTGTTGTCGTATGTATGAAACAAAGACTGTAACAGTAGATAAAATGACATAACAATGCACTGGGGAGAAATGGTCCTTGGCAAGAATTGGTTGTATGCCAGTAGCTTTTATAAAATCTTTTAATTGCGATATTGCAGGTATTGATAAAATAACTGAAAAAAAGTGTGATAGCACACATTTTTTTTTTGTTCATGTTCTTTGTAAAATTATCCTGAGGAGGAGGCCTGCATGTGCTTGATAAAAAAAAGTATGCAAACAGCACACGCTTTCTTTTTAAATTACACAGTGACTGCACAATGTTGAAATATAAAATAAGCCATATAAATATATAACCATATAAATTATATACGATATAAAGTACCAGTCATGCATTTCTTTGTTTAAAAAATGTCCATCTGCATCCTCCTCCAGACGACATGTAGGCCTAATTGTATTCCGAACCCAACCTTGAAATGCCACACTAAAACAAGTTGGAGGATTTTTTTTATATTTCCCTTGTAGGCAATGTTACACAAGTTGCAAGGAGGGGTGGGGGGTGCCCTCATAACTCCAAACCCTGCAGGAAAGAAAGTGACCCAAAAGACTTAGAGGCTTAAAAATTTGTCATGGAGAAAGAAAGATTTTTTTAATTTCATTTCTTTCCAGGAATGAATTCAATATTTATTTGCTTTATACGATATAAAATGGTTTGGGGCAGTTTACGCTTTATAAATCGCGAAGCGCGTTACATCCAGAATTAAATTATTCCTTAACGAATATAAAGGAGTAATTTTCGGCAAATTTTCTTCATTATAAGCTAGTAATACATGACATAATCATTGTGAATATTGAGAATAAATTGCGCGGATCCAAAAAAAATCTTTGTTGGGGGGGGGGGGGGGGGGTCCGGGGGCTGTTTTTTTTTTTTTATATTACTCAGATATAAAATATATATCTACATTAGCATTAACTAGATGTAATTGTATGCACATAATAAACTTTACGGGGAGCGGAGTTGACCGAAAACTCTTGGCTAGCGAATAATTTGTTATATAAGACGTAGATCTGTTCAAAACATTTGCAAGCATGATCATCCGAGATATTTTGAAAATTTATATATGGTGCATTGTTCTTTTTTAAGGTTGTTGGATATTCATTTTGAAATGCTACAATATTTTACAGAAGTGTGCTTATTTTTTTTTTCTTGAAATAAATCAATTTTGTATAAAATCCATAGTCTGTTTCTTTTTGTTCAACCAATCTCCATTTCAAGAGAAGGGGAATAACTCTGCAGTGCCAATATAACTGCAGACCGGCATATTTTGGCTATTTTGATGACTTGTTTAATTCACATTAACTATATGTAGTTGTATGCACATAATTATACTATACATAGGCGTTGGAACAGGGGAGGGGGGATAATTGTATTATACATAGGCGTAAATAGATAGATAGATCGATCGATCGATCGATCGATCGATCGATCGATAGATAGACATATAATCATAACTGATGAATGAATCAATCAATCAGTCTTTAATCCGGAGAAAAACTTACGGATTTTGGTGATTTTTTTTTCTTGGCAAGATTTCGGATAAGATTGCCCCCCACCCCCTTCACACACACACTTTCAATTTTCTGCCGACGCCTACGCTAGATGTAATTTTGGCTTAAGGTAGGGGGTAGGGTTAAAATTCTTTCAGTTAATGTTAATTACAAGAGATTGTGAACATTGTACAGATGAAAAGTAACTTGTAGTCAAGCATAATTATATTTACCTGGGGATGATGTCTGTGGGTGTATCGTCTTCTCTCTTTAAGGGTATCTCTGTAATCCTCCATAACTTAATCAAAATATGCATGCTATTTTTAGTTCAAATGTCACTCAGGTGAAATATTGCTATCTGTTTTCGTCCATTGTTGTGCGTCGTGCGTTAATTTAATTGAACATTTTCAGCTTCTTCTCTGAAATTACTTGGGTTATATTGATCACATTTGGTGTCTAGCATCTAAAGGAAACATATATGAATAGTGAAATTCATGGCTCCATCCCCAGGGGACATACATTTTGGATATAAACTCCGAAAGTTGATGCAATTTTTAAAAATCCTCTTAAAATTCTGTACAACTTTACATTCAGCGGACAAACTAAGCACATGGTTATGATGAGCAAGGAAGCCTCTACAAACAATTGTGAAGTTTATGTCCCCGGCCATAGTCAGGGATTCTGATTTTAGGGCGGGGCTCTATATATTGGACGGTAATATATAGATGATAAAAATGAACAAAGAGGACTCTTCTAGATTTGTGAAATAATGATTCCGGGTCAGGGATACGTTGGTTTGTGGGTTGTGGGTTGGGTTTTTTTTCATTTTTAATTATTTTATTTTTGGCGGGGGCTTGACTTGTCATTGTCATGTAGTGAATGACTTATGCGCATACGATGTTTTCTTTATACTGTTTCATTCTTTACAACTAAAGGCAGTATACATGTACATAAATGGTTAAAGAGGATGAACATGGACGTTTTTTCTTCTCTGTATCTAATCAGTAGAAATGCAATAACTTTTAATTAACCTGCCTGCTGGGGAGTTCATAATTGTAATTCTTATTCATGTAGGTCATAATTCTCCAATTTCTAAACATTAATTTTGAAAACTTCAGGATACCAGAACGATTTATTTTCTTGATCCTTCGTCACTATATAAATCTTGTTTTTCATCAATACGTTTTACTCTCTTAGTTTGTTGTACATCATCATTAAGCAATAAAATGCTTTCTTTGTTGATTCATGCCGGTATAACGGTAGCGACATTGCAGAAACAAGAGGCCCATGGGCCACATCGCTCACCTGATCAACAAGAGACATAATAAAATCAGCTTTATGAAGTCATATCCAAAATATCGGGACAATGAATGAGTAAAATAGATCCTGTGTTAAAAGATTTTCAAAACATTTTCTTAAGGTAGCTTGCGGATTTACTGCTTGTGAGAAAACCTACCCTGAAAATTTGTCTGCGTGATCCATAGATTTCAGAGTTTTATTTCTATAATTTATTTGAGAATCGTCTGCGTGGTAATAATGTTATCATGTTTCAAACACAGTGTCGCTGATAAAATCAAGCAACGCCATTTCAATGAAATATATTATGCATATCTTCGTCGGGAAACGCATTTCAAAACTATGCTCCAAACTTTTAAGCGATTTAGACGAACTTAATTTTACTCAACACAATAAAAGATGAGATAATTTTTAATCAATTCATAAAAAATAATCAATATGTGTTATCGGCCAATTTTTTGCAAAACAACTTTAAAGATTTAAAGATTTCACAAAACCTTATATTTTCATTATGACGTTAGCCCGACGTCATCATTTTCTTACGTCTGAGCACCAAAAAATGAAAATGCATTGATTGACAAGACTAGCTGATTAACACATATTAGAACATGTAAATAATAATTAGACATTTTATAAATGTTATCGAATGCACAAATGCAGTTAATGTAAGGTTGTGAAGAGAAGAAAAATGAAACTCTGAGTCAATCAATGCAAAAATAATTACCATACAACTATTGACATAATAAGTTTGTAATCGTATACGATAATTAGCTAAAGCCAAAAGAATTTTAACAGTTAGATCAGTAGTTGAAAATACAGAAGTAATAATTGTAAAAGAAGCGAAGTTCAATTGATTTACTTGTTTAAACATGATTTAAAATAGAAGAGTTCCAACGCACACTCATACCTCATAGAACAAAATATGACAATGTATGTCACGTCTTTAAATTTTTAGCACTCGATAATTATAAATGTTTGTATAAACTGCATTTAAGCTTTTTGAAATATTTCTTTTTATGCTTCTAAAGATCATTTGTCATATTTAAAAAAAAATGTATGGGTTTGCTATGATGGTCAACTCTTTACGTCGAATCCTACTGTGACGTCAGCAAACCCGCGAGCTACGTTAAGTTGAGCCCCTTTTGTAACTAAATGATTTCATAGTTATATCACATATTGAGCATTGCCATTCTCAAAAAAGGTCTTAAACAACTGTTCATATAAATATAAACCTACATCAAACTTTAAGCCCCTTTTGTGACCCAAGCATTATCAAGGGCCACAATATAAACAATTGAGAATCAACAATTAAATGTCAATATGCTTGCATATTAGTAATAATATATACTATATATTTTTGAGAATGATCGAATTTATTTATTTGATTTTTAAAGATTTCTCTCTATATACTATATTCCTATGTAAAAATTCGACCCCCATTGTGACCACACCCTACCCCCGGGGATCATGATTTGAACAAACTGGAATCTGCACTACATGAGGATTCTTCCACACAAGATAAAGCTTTTCTGCATGGCCAATTGGTTTTTCAGAAGAATATTTTTAAAGATTTTTCTCTATGTAAAAATTCGACCCCCCCCCCCATTGTGGCCCCACCCTACCCCCGGGGATTATGATTTGAATAAACTGGAATCTACACTACCTGAGGATGCTTCCACACAAGTTACAATTTTTCTGGCCAATTGGTTTTTGAGAAGAAGATTTTAATAGATTTTTCTCTATATATATTCCTATAATGTAAAAATTCGACCCCCCCCCCCCCCCCCCCCCATTGTGGTCACACCCTACCCCTGGGGATCATGATTTTTACAACTTTGAATTTACACTACCTGAGGATGCTTCCACATAAGTTTCAGCTTTCCTAATCAAATTGTTCTTGAGAAGATTTTTGAAAATTTCTCAAAATTTTTCAATAACTCCTAATTGTATCACGATGTTTTTCCTTTGAAAACTTCTGTTCATTAAAACTCAATACCCTAACAGAGGCGGAGCTAAAAGCACGCGGTATCGTGCAATTTTAGGAAGTTATTGCATGTACAATAACTTCCAAAATATACACGATACCACAGCCATTTTATTAAAATTCTTTCCAAAACTGACAGTAACCTTGTACGAAATCATTCAACAAGCATGTGTCCAACTATGTTTTTATTCATCGCTCATATAAACAAATTAATGGTCATTGCCATAGATTAAAAATCACAACAACAAAAAAATAAACCAAAAAAAAAAACCCCATTGACACAGTGATCAACTCGTAAGTTTCAGCTGCAATTGCTGCAAATTGGTCGGTTTAATTGACACAAAATATCTAACAAACACAAAAACCATTGCACACAGCAACTCCCAAGGTCTGTAAAATGCACCTCGTCCCCCCAGTGCTTCAATGTACTGTTTAAAGAAATCTGCTACATTCCGATCCTCTAGAAAGAAACAAACCAAAAATATTAATTCCAAGTTCATTACATATGATTAAAGGTATACATGTGCGGATCCAGAAAAATTTCCCGCGTGGGTCGGTGGTGTCCTTCTAGATCCGCGCATGGATGTACATTTACAAATCATACATCCAATAGGTTTTAACACAAAGCATTATAGAGTATGAAAGGAAGAGCAAGAGGAGAGAGAAGGGGAGAGAGAGAAATCTTACCATTCCGGCTATAATGACGGATGTTTTTGTTGGAAATCTCCAGATCCTTGAGGCCACCTTTATATGTTTTATTGCTGCGTCCAAAGAATTCAATATACTTCCCTCCTTGATATTCTCCGATTGCGAACTGGTCACATTTCAACTGGTGATGCTCGTCGTGGCCCCTCAAAGCAAAATAACTTGCATGCATAGAAGAACAACGTACTCTGCAATGCCTCGGCAGAGGAATTTCCGAAGACACCCTTCTCCCAAAGCACTTCCTCGTCTTCAGGTTGAACCGCCTGCGCCTGCTTGACATTCAATAAACATTTTAACAAATAAAATTTTCGTCAGTATTAGATTATAGGCCCAATTATTAAAAATTCACATATTTTACTTGGTTTAGCAATGAAAATCTTACCTTTGTGCCGAATCCCATTTGTAGCAGCTACTTCGTTCTAGCGTCGAGTATTTTTCGGAATTCGGAGAACTCCAATGTTTTAGCGCAGAGAAAGTTTTTATCATAAACCTTCTTGTCTCTCAGATGTCGCAAATGCCCACAGGAAATGAGATAGAGTGATTGACATGATACAAGTTCCTTATTGAACAATCATATTTTGGGTATCACGTGATATTCTGAGGGGTGTGAACTCGTTCGCTGGCGCGAACTCGTCACCACCCATCAGAATATCTCGTGATACCCAAAATAAGTGTTCAATAACTATAACTTATCTCCCCTTGAAAAAGGGCATGGTCCTTAATTGCGAAAAGTTAACGGACAAAGAGACAGATGGATATGCAATTCAGCCATTTTTGGCTGGAAGAATGTGGCCAGATAAAAGTAACTTGAGTTTCCGTGATGAATTTAAATGGCACTGGAAATATATTTGCCTGAGAGTATACCACTGTCCTTTACAAAAATTTAGATTATCGGGAATCAAAATTTGTATGTACAAATTTTGATTCCCGATAATCTAAATTTTTGTAAAGGACACCACTATTGATATGGAGACTATTCTATCAAAGGCCCGTTTCACAAGTGTAATATTAAATGTATTAAAAGTTTTGGAAAAAATATGTCATTACCAAGCTTAAATCTATCTGAAACTGAACGATGTATGTATGTATATACCCGATTCGAAGGGGGGGGGGGGGGTTGGATCTGGACGCCTGAGAATTTTATAGTAACTAAAACTTATAGAGTAAAAATAACAAAAATAGACCTTGGACATCAATGTACATAAGAAAAAGGACAATTTTTTGTGTTTGTTCCCCACCCGGCATTTCTTATCTTCAAAAAGGCGGTTCTGTCTCCTACTGCTCAGTGAAGTTTTTTTCTTGCGCAGCTGTCCGAAGCTAATTTATATCGGAAAACGGTACTGTTTTAATTATCGAAAAAATACTTTAACCGGACGATTTTCTTTAAATCTTTGTTACATAAATGAACAGCGATATCCAACAATATTTTAATTCTGGTTGTAACGCATCATTTGATTGGATAGGAAAATTTAGTTAAAATTGTATAACCTGGTTGGCACGTCACAAGGCACGTCACAATGCACCAACGTCAAAAACGTACTTCTCCGCTTGACGTTACGTTTGAATTTTGAACAGATTAATATCAATTTTAAAAGTGAAACGCACTCAATTTGTACAGGGAAATACAGAAAATTAAATCGCCTCGCGCATTATAAAGCGTGAACTGTCCCAACCCAGGTTATACTCGTATAACTTGTGTAGACATTGAGGTCATTTCTTAAGTATATTTGATGCATTTTTTTTACGTCATGTGTTGTTCTTAAGCACGTGACGTGCGTATCCTAACACAGCGTATGATCTATATAAATCGCATCGGCGCAAGTGATAAATGACATCAAATCAAATATATTTTTATGAAAAATCCTTCGATAAGTAATGTATTTTGCCATTCTTGCTGGGGGTTCATATAAATATTTCGTTTATTTGAAATATTGTCAAAACATTTCCCCCATCATCGAAATTAGGCACATTTTTACTTTTTAGGCTCGATTTACCCAAAATGGGGTAAATTGGTAGGTTCCCCCCAGCATGATTCACATTGGTACTTATTTTATCTCCCAGTTTCACGCAAAATATACTAAAATTGTATTGATCTTTAACTTGCGCCAAGCTGTTTTTTACATGCATAAAAATATCTCCATTCATTTCTTTACACGTAGCAGGGTGAGTCTACAAACCATTAGTTTATAAATTAGGCATTTACCCAATACGAAGCTTTAAAACTGCTAATTTTTTTTGATACTCAGTAATGATAATATTGAATTCAGTATCACTAGTATTTAAATCAATGTCTATGTAAAGAAAGGGTTTTATAATGTTATAAGTAAAATTCGCTTATTTCGTTACGATACATTCCCTGAGAACTATCTAAGGAATGCAGATCATGACGTCAAAGTTAATTATGACGTCATATCGTATGAAGTACAGACAAATGACTTTCAACACATCACTGTAAAATCAATTCGGGCAGCCTAAACATAGCCGCGAATGATCGCTACCTTCATAACCCGCATGAATCATCAAAGAAAGCATTTCATTGTTTATATTTACATTTTTCTTTTAACAAATTAATGAATTAATCGTAAAGAGTAAGTAAAGAGTAACTAGATTAATGATAGGAATACATCGGTACGTTATAGATAGAAGAAAATGTAATTTTTATATGCATGGGAATTTGAGTCTGACGTAATTTCGTGCAGTCTGTGATTTTCTTTATAGGTTGCTGAAGATTTCGACCGATCGATAAAGTGGTTAGACCTGGATCGTGTAGATTTCAATCCTGTCAGTTTCTGTACAGCTGTGAATTACAATCGGTTTTCTTAAGAAATAGGGGAGAAAATACTCGGTAGATGTAAATACATCTAATTATTATGTCGCCATTTTACAGATAGTTGCATCCTAGTCAGGTGACCGTTAAGGCCCTTGGGCCTCTTATCTCTCAATAGTGTATGCATAAGGGTATTCTTTCTTAAATGGCTTAATTAAATTAGGCTTGTCACGGGTTAGTGTGTCACAGCCCCACAGGTGTAATCATTATGTTATATTTACATTCTACTGCGTTTTTCCATTTAATTCTGTGATCTTTTTAAAAATGCCTGTTGAGTCACGTTATGTCCGCCGTCACGTTATGTCCGCCGTCACGAAATGTCCGCCACTTTTTTTAAAAAATCGTCACGTTATGTCCGCCATCTCTAAATGTACGCCACTTTTTCGGAAAAATCATCACGTTATGTCCGCCTTTACAAAAGTTCCTTATATTCCCCCAAAAATCATTACCATATGTCCGCCGCCTTAAAATTTCGGGGAAATTGTATTTCATGTATGTACGTCGCTAAAAATGTCAGCTTGGTTGTTTAAGAAAATGTATGGTCTAATGTCCGCCACCAATGTTGAACACACTGCTCTATCGTTTTATTTCTAAATATTTGCTATCCCCTTTTTAATATATTGTCTGCCTTCATTGATCTGAAAATTTTAAGAATGAGAATTATATATACACTTTCTTTCGCAATTTACACTGATCGTATTAAAAAATATACATGTATATACACAATCTCGCAACGTTGAAACATGTCCGTCAAAAATTCGGAAAGATCGTATCATGTCCGACGCGAAAATTTATAGCATAATATCTGCAATTAGGAATGCACGTTCAAATCGTAAGTCGGAACATTATGTTCGCCGCTTTATAATTTGAAGAGTTCGTTTAACGCACACGATGTACACGCTAAAAATTGTGAAAAATCGTGACGAAATGTCCGCAAACAGGAATGCATGTTTAAATAGTAAGTCGTAATATCATGTCCCACATTATAAAATGTTCTCCTATTTTCTAAATGTCGTAACATTATGTCCGCCGCCTTAACTTTTGGAGAAATCGTTTTATGTCCACGCTAAAAAATGTGAAAAATTATGGCATAATGTCTGCAAACAGGAAGTATGTCGCAATATATTATGTCCGCCATTAAAAAAATGTTCCCTTATCTTTTTTTAAAGAAGTCGTAACATTCTGTTTACCGACTTTAAATTTTGAAAAAAAAAATCGTCCGCCATCATGAATGTATGATTAAATCGTAAGTCGTTATGTCCGACATTTAAAAGCGTTCTCCTATTTCTAAAATTACGCCGCATTAACTTTTGGAGAAATCGTAAATAATTATAACCACGCTAAAAAAAACTGTGGCATAGTGTCCGCCGACTGTAATGTATATCATAACATTATGTTCGCCATTTAAAAATATTCTTCTATTTTCTAAATGGCGTAATATTATGTCCGCCTTTAAATTTTAAAGAGATTATATAATGACCACGCTAAAATTGAAAAATAAAATGGCATAAAATCCGCTAACACGAATGGATGTTTCAATCGTAAGTCGTAACATTATGTCCGCCATTAAAATTTTTTTTTATTTTTTATAAGTCGTAACATTATGTCCGCCACTTTGAAATTTTGGAGAATCGTATTATGACCACGCAAAACATTGTTAACATTGTGGCATAATGTCCGGCGACTTGATTGTATGTAGTAACATAATGACTGCAATTTAAAAAAGATTCCCTAGTTTCTAAAAGTCGTAACATTATATCCGCCGCCTTTAAATCTTGAAGAAATCGTATTATGCCCACGCTAAATATTGCGGATATTTGTGACAAAATGTCCTCCAACGGGAATGTACGTTTAAATAAAAACTAAAGCTATAAGGAATTATAAATGGCAAAATATGATATCACGTCGTACATGGACCTGATGGCTGATATTGGTGTCTTAAATATTATGAAATGTATTTTTGTTTTTATTATGTATTTGAGATTTGCGTAACTTAATGGGTATGCCATTTTAGGCCGTTGTCACACATGTTCTGAATGCCGTAATGAGGTAGCTTTTCGAGAAATGTGAAAGGCCCTTAAAAGGGCCGTTTATTGTCTACTCCAAGGAGCGACTCTTTATTGTCTTGCTTATGGAAAGCAGGAATATTACAGTCCCAGCATCGTTAAAATCGATTTCGTCAGGTAGGTAGTGTCTGGGAAACCTGACGTCTATTCTGATGAAGGTTCTGCCAAGGATTTTTTTCATCTTATTGTTGGTTCTCCTCTTTGCGTCAAATTCCTCTCGATGTAGAGAAGAACGGAAATTTCCCCTGGAGACTATCTCCGTGAAGAAAATCTCGGGTTGTCGGGGGGGGGGGGGGTCAAATTTCTAATTCTGTGGAAGAGGCTTGTCAGACAGTCGATGACAGTAGACGGCTCTGCTCCACTGGAAAGGTCGTTACCCCCCCCCCCCCCCCCAAACAAATGACAACGATGTCCGGGCTGTATCGCATCATTTTGGAGATTATGTTTGGGCAGGGCTGGGAGGCTGTCATACCACCAACTCCAAACCACTCTACTTCAAATGGCATGGCAAAGTCTGCAAAATAAGAAGCTCGCCTCTAAATGCAACAACTAATCACTGAGTATGAATTTACATGTAATTTACATAAGTAGTTCCCAAACATTGATTTCTATGTTATCGGTTAAAAATATATTTCATGCCTGTTGTCAAAACACCATGTTTTACAATTATTCAACAAAAAAGTGGATTTTATTGTTAAAAGCAAAATTCAAGAATTGATTTTCATGAATTATATTGTCATGCTCATCGATCTCAACTCAACAGTCTATGTGATAACCAGTTTAAACCAATTTTTATAAATCAGCTGTTATTGCTGTTACTAATTTACTCCCTCCGTGATCTGCAATTTGTATCGATTTATTTAAGTAAATTATTGATTTCATCAGTAAGGGAATGTAAATATAAGCATTAAATGATTTATTTTTGACGTCGTCGTGTCAACAACTGCCGTCAGTTGACCAGACAAATTATAATAACGCGCTAACGCGCGTTATTCAATTTGTCTGCTCACATGACGGCAATTATTGACACGACGACGTCAAAAATAAATCATTTAATGCTTATATTTACATTCCTTTACTGATATATTCAAGTTCCTTTAGTAAGGTATTGTTAAATTTCCATAAGCCCTTTCCATGCTTGAAGACACTGAACTGAAGATTTATCATCGCAGCTGAATGATCTGACCTATAGCTACCTAGTTATAAATAGTTACGTATAGCTCAAAATCAGGACACACCCTCAGGTCATAAGCAATCTTTGTGTGAAGTGAGAAGTTTCAACGGTCCTCCATAAGAAAGATATGGACCTGACACGATTGCACAGACAGACGGACCGGTAGTGAGTCACTTTAATATAACAGAATTACTTGTAATTTATTAATCTGAGTAAGGTTGCCCAAGAATTGTTTTAAAAAATGCATCAATTAATTTTTGTTTTGCACATATATACTACTGGTATATTGCTGCAGCAGTTTTCTTAATTAATTTAATTTGTTTCTAAAACTTTCAAGACCATAAAAAGGGAAAATAAAACTTGATTAGTCCATTATTCCTCTCTCTATTCTTTGGAAAATTCTTGCTGCTTTGGTACAATATTCTTAATTAATTATCATTGCCCCCATAACAAGTGTGTATAGCTAATATCCATAACTCTTCAGAACATTTAGGTATGCTAGTTTCGCCTCCAAACTCATAATAATCATTTGGTGCACATGCCTTTGCCGGTATTTCTCTTCATGATTTTGCTGGTGATGGGATTTGAACCCACTCTTCATTCTCAATAGAATGTGTGCACCATTACACCACACCAGCTTTATCACATGTAGCCTCAGTATATAATGGTGTTTCTAAGTTAAGCTGATAATCAGACATCAGACAAGATAATTCCAATTTACCCCCCCCCCCCCCCCCCCACACACACACACACAGAACTTTTTCTTGTCAATGAATACATTTCAATCAAAAATTATAGCTATTATATAGGCTAAAAGATTTGATATTGTATACGTATCTACGTACGTTTTCATAAAATAAAGAATATGCTATTTCTGTTTAAATTTCTAACAATGTGTGACCTAGATTCTTGAGTACTCAGATATCTGTATTTACCTGTCCTTGTCATATTACAGGTTTGTACCTGACATTTACGTCTAAATCACGTGATCCTGTACAGATAGGTGGGCCAGGAACAATAAACACCTGCGACCCGCCATGTTGGATTTTTGAAGTTTTTCATTGTGGAAGTTGTTCTTGAAAAATACCTTTTGGCAGCCTTTGTACATGCAGGTATGATTTTTTACTGTAATACATTATCTGCTTTTTTGTAATAAATTCATAATCATAACAAAGTTTTAAATGAAAATCAAAGATGATACAGAAAAATAGACAAAGACCATCTGACATGATGATTCCTTAATGAACCTATTTTCTACAATCTTATTATTCCAGAGTTCAATAGCTGAGAATGAACTACCGGTATATTGTGTTGACAAAGGACAACAATTTGTCAACTACATGTAGATTGTGGACAGAGAATGTTACAGTCTTTAAATCCAACGGGTTGCTGGGAGACCAGGAACAAAGTTAAACACCCAGAACCCGCCATGTTGGATTGTGACGTTTGGTAGTTTACCAGTGGATTTGAATTGAGTAAGTTCTTCAACTGACTAAAAATTGATTTGAAATTTGCATAGTCTTTTTATTGAATATAAACATTAAAGGTTAAAAAAAACCATTTAACAAAACCCCATAAGATCCACTATGACCTTGGAATAAAATAGCATGTTAAATATTAATATAATACAATTAAATATTCAAAATACATGACATGAATGTACTGCCTACAATTGTTTCAATGCATATTAATTAATATACCTGTAATTCTTTCTGTGTAATTTTAAATGCATGGGTACACATATTTTAATACATGTTCCGTATTATTCTCTTCTGTTCAGATAAATTCCCCCCTAGATTGTAAAGAAAAGGATCCCTGACCATGGACCCCAGGAACAGCGCCCAGGATGTTGTACGCTGCACCCTGTGTCAGGACTCTGTGGCCCCCATGTACTGTGAAGTTTGTCATATACATCTGTGTAAAGACTGTGTAGAGACACATTTCTCTGATTCCTCTAAAGTTCATAAAGTGGTGCCACTTAAACAATATTTAACCACTCTGAACTATCCCAAGTGTAGGAAACACCCCACCAAACAATGTGAACTCCACTGTGAACAATGTGACGTTCCTATTTGTGCACAGTGTATTTCTGGGGAACATTTAGGACATAAACCAGTTGACATTTTAAAAACTTTTGAAAGCAAAACGGAAAAGTTGCATAAAGATTTGCAAGAATTAGAGAAATCCATTTATCCTAAATACAAAGAGATTGCATCCATTATCCCAGTGCAGAAAGTTGATCTGAGTAAAAACTCCCAGAAATTGACAACAGCAATTGACAAACAAGGACAAGTCTGGCACAGAGAAATAGACACCATTATCACAAACCTGAAATCTAACATGGAGGAAATGGAATCCAAACACCTGGTCGTCCTAAATAAACAGGAAGATGAAATCACACACACCATTTCTGAAATCATGCAGACCATTGCTGAACTGAAGAAGTTACTGAATTCCAAAGATGTCTGCCTTGTCTCTGAGTACAAATCCAGGAACGCTGAATTCAGAAGATTGCCTCCTAAACTCAAAGTGTCCTTACCAAACTTTAGGCCTCAGGAAATCCACACAGATCAGCTGATTGAACAGTTTGGTTCTCTGTTAGCATTATCTTTTACAACAGAGGCACAAGACTACAGCATGCCGCCCCAGGGAGCCAAGTCCTCTCCCCCAGACCGGTCACTGATGGATGTACCCCGGGTCATCACAGCTATAGACACAGGGTATGAGTATAGTCTATATGGTGTGACGTGTCTGAATGATACAGAAGTATGGACGCGTGGTAATGACAACATGATGAACCTCTACAACCTTCAGGGGGAACTAGTGGAGTCCATCAAAACCAAGTCAGGGAAATATCCACGGGACATAGCAGTGACAAGGAGTGGGGATCTAGTTTATACTGATCACAAAGATAGAACTGTGAACATAGTGAAGAATACACAGATACAGACAGTGATCAGACTACAGGGGTGGAGACCTCGCAGTGTCTGTAGTACCTCCTCTGGTGACCTCCTGGTTGTCATGGACAGTGATGATGATAAACAAACAAAAGTTGTGTGTTACTCTGGCTCCACAGAGAAACAAAGTATTCAGTACGATGACAAAGGAAAACCTCTCTATTCATCTGGTGTCATGAAATACATCAGTGAGAACAGGAACCTAGATATCTGTGTGTCAGACTATGGAGCCCGTGCAGTAGTGGTGGTCAATCAGGCCGGGAAACTCCGGTTTACCTACACTGGTCCTCCCTCTACTACCGAGGGATCATTCTATCCACGCGGCATCACAACAGACAGCCAGGGTCGGATCCTGACAGCAGACTGGGACAACCACCGTATCCACATCCTGGATCAGGACGGACAGTTCCTCCGCTACATTGACAACTGTGATTTACGGCATCCATGGGGTTTATGTGTGGACACCAGAGACAACCTCTTTGTGACTGAGAGGTTCACAGGTAAAGTGAAGAAAATCCAATATTACATGTAAATCAATTAACTGCATAAATTAGATGTAAACAAATGAACCAAGTATACATTACATACTGTGTGTAAATATTACAGAAACTGTTTATATTATGACTGAATATATAAGATGTACATTAGATGGGATTACTCTGTGTGTTTATAATGTACATACAGTGGAGATAAAATACATATATACATGTAACAAGAGGGTCATGTCGATTTTCTGCAATGATCACTACCTTCACATCTCATATGAAACATGCATCACATGTAAACAACCTGACCGTGTCTATTGGATGTAAACACATTGTTGACTGTATCTATATTACAATAACATGTAGGTTTCCATGTATTTAATTATTGTATGTCATCAAACTATGTGAGTTTTTATATCATATTTTATATATAAACAAATTGTTCTTTCATGTTACATGTAGACTGGCTATACTTGTATAGTATATGTAAACAAATTGGCTGTGTTTATGTAATTGTTACCATGTGTATCAAATGACTCAATATTCATATTGCATATGAACAAACTCTGTTTTTTTACTAGACGTATATAAGATGGCAGTTTATCTCTAACATGTCAACTATCTTTGGTTAATTGTTTTATATCTGAAAGAATGCAATGGTCTCTGTCTATATGTACATGCAGTTACTGACAAACATTATGTTACATGTTTTAATAACGAAGGTTAATGGACGTGTAGCACTCAATTCTTTACCAGCAATGGAGCGAGTCCACAAAGGGACCGAGGCCCATTACTTATAAAGAGGAGTGGTACAGGTATATTAACCCAAGTAGAATTCAAATTGACTGAACTAAATGTTATTCTTACCTTTTAATCTTAAGAATTAGAGTAGTCGTGTGTGATGTTTTAACAGCCTTGTTTTCTCTGATGAATGTTCAAACTTCAGAAATCCACATCCAAAATATTTAGGTCCTTGTGAGTTTTTTTGCTGAACTAATCAGATGTTTCTGAAAAATGTAATTAAATAGTGAGTATATATACATGATGATGCTTTGAATGTATTTTTGTGAGCTTTCTTTAATAAAAATTTAAGCCAAAGAAATTATGTTTTCAAATCAACAGATTGACTATTGAATATAGTATTTAATTCATGAGTTAAAAATGTCATTAATGGTATCTAAGGCCTAAAAAAAAAATTGTGTGTTTAGGGTAACACTGATGAAAAAATTAGGTTAGGTAGGTAGGGATTTTTTTTTTATTTTATCATATTTTTTTTCTGCATGCGGGCATATTTAAAAACAGGTTTTTAATGGAAATAATATGAAAATCATAGTCAGATGAAAAAAGACATCTAAAAATGGTAGGATCGGGGCATTTTTGTAGGTTAGGTTGGGTTACCCTAAACACACAATATTTTTTTTTTACCTAATAAGTGAGATGACTCTCTCTCTCTCTTTCTCTCTCTCCTTAATGCACAGGCCTCTGAATTTCTATCAAAAATGTCTGGTTAAGGTGATAGTTACCCTTTAAATAAAGATATACACCAGGTACACAACGATTTTTTTTACTGGCGAAAGCCAGTGGCAGGAATTCTTTTAACAGTAATGCTTGATTGCATCTATATTTTGGTGCATTTGAAACCTTTGAAGTAATAGAACACCAGATAAATCAATTTTGGACACAGTTCAGCATGCTAAGGTCAAGCACTGCAAATTTTTTTTTTGAATCAGCTCTTAATCGGTGAGGGGAGTCAAGAAGTTGTTTTATTATAGATTCATACTATAACTGTATTAGTAACATCTTTGCTAGCCAAGGGTGACGATACGTGGTGTTTCTGTAGACAGTCACTGAATATAGATAAACACAGTGAATCGGTGTGTAACATTGTACTTGAAATCGTAACTGTGTTCAGATCTGTGGTATAAATCTCAACAGTACTGGCATTCAAACAATTCTCGCCTTGTACCATTTATGACCAGTGCATTGTTACATCATTTTACCGATATCCACGGCCCATATAGCCCCAACTATTACATAATTTTATGCGTAGATAAAATGACATAACAATGCACTGGGGAGAATGGTCCTTGGCAAGAATTGGTTGTATGCAAGTAGCTTTTATAAATCTTTTAATTGTGATATTGCAGGTATTGATAAAATAATTGAAAAAAAGTGTGATAGCACACCTTGATTTTAATCATGTTCTTTGTAAAATTATCCTGAGGAGGAGGCCTGCATGTGCTTGATAAGAAAGAGTATGCCAACAGCACAAGCTTTCATTTTAAATTACACAATGACTGCACAATGTTGAAACATAAAATAAGCCATATAAATATATAACCATATAAATTATATACGATATCAAGTACCAGTCATGCATTTCTTTGTGTAAAAAACGACCATCTGCACCCTCCTCCAGACGACATGTAATTGTATTCCGAACCCGACCTTGAAATGCCAAACTTAAAACAAGTTGGAGGATTTTTTATATTTTCCTTGTAGGCAATGTTACACAAGTTGCAAGGAGGGGTGGGGGATGCCCTCCTAACTCCAAACCCTGTAGAAAAGAAAGCGACCCAAAAGACTTAGAAGTTAGAGGCTTAAAAAATTGTCATGGAGAAAGAAAGAGATTTTTTTAATTTCAGTTCTTTCCATCGAATATAAAGGGGAAATTTTCGTCAAACTTTCTTCATTGTAAGCTCTGAAATTAAGCTAGTTATACATGACATAATCATTGTGAATATTGATAATAAATTGCATGCGCGGATCCAAAAAAAATCTTGGTGGGGGGGGGGGGGGGGGGGGGGGGGTCCGGGGCTGTTTTTGATATTATTCAGATATAAAATATATATCTATAAAACAAGGCATAGTTAAGTATGATGAATTGGTTAACCGTTTGAAGAAAGATTTGTTATATGGAGGACAATTATTTCTCTATCCAGCGGTACATATCGTAGATCTATAATTAAATGCACTATGCAATATGCCCCTGTGGGGTATAAACAAAATGCGCTAGACAGGTGAGAGGGGGATATTCAACGGAGTGCGAAAATTAGAAATATGTAAGTTTTACTTATTTGTGCCTGATAGTGAAGGGTGAATTTTGCATTGACTGTGTTTAATGGACATACAGTTGAAGATTCGCTTGGGATTTATAGTGTATTCTACCCGAACACCTGTTAAGCTTTCTTAGCCAGGCGAGTCTACGCTCACCCCCGCACGCATGCTTTTCACTGTTTCATTGTTTATACCCTTTGTCGCTGTACTAAACTTGCCTTGATTATATCTTGAGTTGAAGACATAATTGAGGAAAGATATTTATTATTACTTATCCTCTGAACGTTTCCGAATGTAAATTATATGTACAAGTGTACGTATGTACATGTTTTTTTTTTTTGGGGGGGGGGGGGGTGAAGATAAACTTGATCAACAGTGCCCAGCCAAGCGTATAGCGAACCAAACAAAAGTGTACTGTGAACTGTCTTCGTGTAGTTTGTGTAGTTTTTGTGTATCATATGTATGTCAAAACTCGAGCAACAATCCAAACGAAAACGATCAGAATTCCGCTCTTCTGACTCTGAACCGTCACCAAGCACAACTCACTTGCACAAAAAACCGAAAGACCATACGAACATAACCCCAGCCATGTCACTGCACGGATCTTTGCAGGACCCCAACCAAGTACCCCAGGGCTCCTTTACACCCATGTCACCGTATTATCCCCATCTAGCCCACATGATGCATCCCGGGTCATTTTCGTCCTCTCCACCCAACACAAACGGTGTGGGTGTGGATGTGCCTCAGCAGCAGTCCCAACAATCGGTACTATCTGACATCGACGTACAACGGATAGCCTTAGCTGTCAAGGGTCTCCTTGTTACAGAATTAAATAAAGCCATTGAACCGTTAAAAAGTCAAATTATTACATTACAAAATGAAAATGAAACTCTCAAGCACGAGATTGACAACCTCGAAATGTACAGCAGACGCAGCTGTGTCAGGGTTTCCGGCGTATCCGAGGAGTGTGAGGATACCGACCAAGTTCTGTTGGACATCGCCCAGAAACTCGACGTTCCCCTAAAGCAGGCGGACATTGAGGTGTCCGTGAGACCAAAAAATCCGGCAAAACCAAGGCAAATCATTGCCCATATCAAAAATTACGAGCTACGTCATCACCTCCTCAAGTCGAGCAAAGACCTCAGAAACGTTCCGGGCATGGACAAGGTCGCCATAAACCAAGATCTTACTAAAACCCGAAACAAGCTAGCCTACGAGGCTAGGCAACTCGTTAAAACCAGACAAGCCAATTCAAGATCCTCAACCCGAAAGACATGAGCAATTTCCTTGCTCATATTGGACGACAGACAGCGGACGGTTAAATCTTTTTTCAAGGTGTGGTAACGCACTTATACGAACTGCCACGCACGTGATCGTTGCAAAAAACTTGGTATTTTTGGATCCAAAGATCCACTCATGACATTATATTGTGAAAAGTATTTAATGTATGTGTTCAAATCGTAATCATCACTAACTTTTGGTAAATCCTAAGTTTCTCATAAGTTTGTCATCTAAACTTTTTCTTTTTTTTTTTTTTTACAATTATTACAAACAAAATCCTTTCTTTATAGACAAACCCTTCATTACAGCACTCAAAAGAAAACAAATGTTTACTTTTGACTTGAATGTACATATTTTCCATATTTTATTTTTCCTTTGGTTATATATTGAGTTGGAAACACAGAAGAAACCTAGACTATCATCCTTAAGTGAAGTCACTGTTCTATACATCAAATGTGTATTACTTTCCCATTTTTGTCAGCTCTGGATCCTGTGTAACCCCCCTTTTTTTTACTGTTATATGTATTTTTCACGCCAATTACTTAAACAATGCCAGTAAACAGTATCACACACAGGATCCGGACAGGGTTATACAGTGGTGCTAAAAAGAATAATGAGTTTCTTAATTTGCTTACTATTTTGATGGTCAACCTACTACTTAAGTTTGGATCAAAATCAATATCACTAATCATATTAATATTATGCATATTACCTACATACACAACCATATTGCCAAGTAAAAACCAAAAATCTCCTACATCGCACAACGAACCGAAATACTACGACTTCAGCCTTCACCTGCCCCTACATAAATATACTTCAACAATCACATGGACAATGACAATTATGTCAATAATTATCTATATTTTACTTTTACTGTGCGGAGACATCGAACAAAATCCAGGCCCTCCAGTGATAAACCATGACAACGACAGCTCTCTAGATTCTCTTGAAGCATACCTAGAGAAATCAATCACTCTAATACACCTCAATGTTCAAAGTAATAAGCTTGATATAATCCGAGCAGAATTTGGGGGATTTGACATTATTACGCTAAACGAAACTTGGTTAGACAATAATACAACCTCTGAAACTCTGATGATCCAAGGCTTTCAAGAGCCATTTAGGCGAGATAGACGAGACGATAGATACGGAGGCGTGATGATATATGTTAATAGTAATATAATATGTAAACGCCGAACGGATTTAGAAGTAAACCAAATCGAATGCATCTGGGTCGAATGCATGATTTACAAGAAAAAAATTCTTATTGGAACTTTTTACCGTCCACCGAATGCCGACAGGGAAAAATGGAATCTAATAGCATACTCTATGGAAAAAGCCAAAAACACAAATATAGAAAATATATTTATCACGGGCGATTTTAATGACAATCTTTGCAACTCAAAAAATTGTAAAATTAGTGACATTATTAAAGACATTGGAATGACTCAATTAATCTCAAACCCAACACATTTTACGGAAAATTCCGAAACCATATTAGATTTACTAATCGTAAACGATACGGAAAAGATTGATTTCTTTGGGGTGGGTGATAATGTACTTCCAAGCACTACACGCTACCACTGTCCTGTATATTGTGTCTTAAAACTACCCAAATCATACTCCAGGACATTCACAAGGAAAATTTGGTCGTTCGCTGAAACAAACTTTAATAATTACAAAATCAGCTTGCAAAATCAAGATTGGGATAGTTTAATTTGGGATGATATAGATCAAGTCTGTAATGAAATTACAAGAAAAATATTAGATTCTGCGTCAGAAAATATACCAAACAAGGTAATCACTTATCGTCCTAGCGACCCCCCGTGGCTGCACAATGCAGTCCGCAAAGCAATAAGGCAACGCAAACGATTGCATACTAAAGCAAAATAAAACCGAAATCTCCAGCAGACTGGGCTAAGTACAGAAAAGCTAGAAATGAATGTGTAAATAAAGTAAGGAATGCAAGGCAAACATACTACTTAAAATTAGCCAACCAAATCAAATCAAAAAACTTGTCACAAAAAGAATGGTGGTCATTACTGAAAAGAGTTAGTAAAAAAACTTAACAAATCTACATATCCTCCTATCAAATTAAATGAAAATAGTACACCGACAAGCGACGAGTTTGAAAAATCAAATTTATTTAATACATACTTTTGTCTACAGTCGCAGTTCAATGACGAAAATATTGAACTACCAAATAACCCAAATAATGCTTCGCGGTGCACTATCGATAGAATTTTTATTTCTATTCAAGATGTTAAAGACACTTTACAAATGCTAAACACAAGCAAAGCTACCGGCCCTGATAACCTCAACCCAATGCTTCTCAAACAAGCCTCATCAGAACTTACATATCCTCTCACAAAACTTTTCAACCATTCTCTTCAAAACTCATCCTTCCCGAGTCAATGGAAAACTGCAAATGTTATACCAGTATTTAAAAAAGGATCAGCTGATATTGCTAGTAATTATAGACCGACCTCATTGTTAAGTGTACTTGGAAAGTGTATGGAAAGATGCATCTTTAAGCATATATATAATTATCTCCATTCAAACAACATATTAATTCCACAACAATCTGGATTCCGTCCAAATGACTCCACCATAAATCAACTAGTAGTAGTTACCCCATATAATATTGTTGGTTATGTGCAGATACCCGATGGGCGTGGTCATAATGGCACGAGGGAGCGTAGCTCCCGAGTGTCATTATGACCACGCCCATCGGGTATCTGCACATAATCAACAATATTATATGGGGTAAGTTACTTGTACCATAGTTTACGATTATTCATTATATCTTATTATTATAGCTATTGAGAGTGCACTTGCCTCTAAACAATACCGTGCCAATGCGTTGGTCTTTATATATGTACATTGTACTCCGTGAATTTCGAAAATTTTCGAAATTCACGGAGTACAATATCCCCAAGAAATATAAATTATTTTTTATTTCTTTTAAAATTCATAGCCATTAGGAATAAATCGACTGCTCATTGTCATATTTTCATTTCATATTTAATCATTTTCCGACTTCTAGTATCGATATTTGCTTCAAAGAATTAAACTTATTAACATAATTTCATGTTTACGAACCTTAAGTTGTGCAATGCTTCTGTTTAAACAATTGAAATTAGAATTAAATTGATGAGGGTAGTTACTCTTTTTAAAATCCTATTTGATACTCTGTATCAATAATATACATGTATGTTTTTAAAAATGGCTGAGAAAACCATGTACATATATATACTTAAAAAATCAATCAATAAGCAAAAAAAAAAAAAAAAATATTATTTGAGAAATGCATGTCGCGAAACCGTGAATGGTAAACGTCAAATACGATTGGCTACCGCTATTCACTCTGTCCACAAAACAAGTTTACTATTCAAACGCGTTCCTATCACGTGATTGCCTTTCTATAAATCCTTTATACAGGATACCCCTATTTCATCTTACACGCGTTTCTCTACTTGTTCGCACACATGGGGAGAATGAAAATAGAGTCTTTCTGACAAAACCATTGCCGATATTGTTTTGTCTCGAGCTACAAATGAGATTTATTTGACGAAACTTAGTTTGAGTCAGTTATCCGTGTTGAGTTTTGGCAATTTTTATCTGGAGGAATTTCTTACTGTGGAATATTACGGACGTGTTAAAAAACAACTTTGTTGATGTTGTTTTTACCTGAGATAGTGGGCGGAGTTTTTAAAAAAAGTGTGGGGTATGTACAGATAACCCACACTTTAAACAATAGAAAACACGCCAAGCTATGGTACAACTATGTATAACAAACGACTTTTATCGGGCTATCGATCAAGGCAAAGAGGTCAGAGTGGTATTCTTTGATATCAGTAAAGCTTTTGATAAGGTGTGGCATAAAGGTCTATTGTATAAACTCGAAAAAATAGGTATACGAGGAAACTTATTACTATGGTTCCGTAGTTATCTCCATGATAGAAAACAATGCGTTGTTATTAACGGTTCTCAATCAGATCTTATGAACGTCAAAGCAGGAGTTCCACAAGGCAGTATTTTAGGTCCACTCCTTTTCCTTATCTATATAAACGATCTAGTGGTTGATATCGAATGCAACATCAAACTTTTTGCCGATGACACTTCAGTCTACATAACTGTTGAAAATCCATTTACGTCCGGAACTTTATTAAATTCTGACCTTGAAAAAATAAATGAGTGGTCGAAAAAATGGCTTGTATCCTTCAATCCTAACAAAACGGAATGTACGACTATTTCTCTTAAACTAAAGAAACCTTTTCATCCCTCATTAATATTCGACGATGTCCATCTCAAAGATGTTGAATCGCATAAACACCTCGGAGTAACTATAAGTAGCAATCTATCGTGGAACTTGCATATCAATGAAATTCTATCTAAAGCATATGTGAAATTAAGTCTAATGCGCAAGGTAAAATTTATACTAGATAGAAATAGTCTTCAAAAATTGTACTTCTCCTTTATTAGACCAGTCCTAGAATATGCCGATGTTATTTGGGACAATATACCAGATTATCTTAGTCTGAAAATCGAGAACATTCAGCTTGAAGCTGCGCGAATTGTGACAGGGGGTAATAGACTAGCCTCCAAAACTCTACTATATAAAGAAACAGGCTGGGTTCCGTTATCTAAGCGTAGGGAAGACCACCGGCTTATTCTTTTGTTTAAAATGTTCCACGGCAAAGTTCCTACATGTAATTACCTTTTAAACCTTTTGCAGACTCAGCTACCTTCCAATGAATCACACAATACAAGAAGCACAAACTCAATACGAGAAATCTACGCAAGAACTAAGCTGTATTACTACTCTTTTCTTCCCAATACAATACGACTTTGGAACACAATACCAAACAACATACAGAACAATCCTTCCATAAGTAGCTTCAAAAAATATCTAAATAAAAACAATATAACTATTCCCGAATATTATCATATAGGGTCTCGAATAGGTCAAATTCTCCACTCTCAACTACGTTTAGAATGTAGTACTTTAAAACTTCACATGTTCAACAGAAACCTCTGTCCATCCCCTTTTTGTTTGTGTGGGTCAGTAGAAAGTCCTGAGCATTATCTTCTACGTTGTCCAAAATATGCTACAATACGAAATACAACAATAAATACTCTCGCAAATTCTACAGATCTTAACTTGCTACTTTACGGATCGAATTGTCTCAGTATCGCAGATAATCAACAAATTTTTCATACCGTACAATGATTTATACTGGATAGTAAAAGATTCAGCAACCATGATATCACGTAGAATGTTGATATTTTCCTTGTACATATTTCTAGTGATAAGAAAATTTCGATTTAAACAAAGATCTTGACGTTTTACCCAAAACTTTCAAATTTATTGTAATGGATGTATAATTATTTATACCTTTTTTCCAATTGCCTGTTTATCTTATTTCCATGCACCATTTATATATATGACAATGATTAATGGAAATCGGCAAAAGACTAATTGTATTTTTATGGTGTGCTAGTACATGTATATGATTAAAATTTCCGAAAAAAATAAAATAAATGTGTATACTGAAAAAGTACACAGAACTGATGTAAGAAAAAATAGCCACCTTTCCTTCAGTATGGATGTGTATGAACATAAACACATGACTGTGTATATTACATTAATTTCTGTTATGATTCTCAACCAAAACATATATTGTAATATTCTATTATGTGATATTTTGTTGACTTTTTTCAATATCTCGTGAAAAGTGCTTCCAACTTTATTTTTCGACATAGTTTTCTATTTTGCTTCTTGTATTTACATCTCATTTTACACCTCTCATTTCTGCAGTGTATGCAAGAGAGGCATTAATATAAGCCCTATGGCTTGTTTCCCAATCTTACAATTGCAATTGTCACCATGTCAATGTATTTGAATCAATAATGAATAAATATTGTTTAAACTAAACAAAATGCAAGCTTTGTATATCTAGAAATATTTTCCCCGAAATCCATAATTTTTGTGTAGCATCATCTTAGCTAGCCAAGGATTTTCGGTCCACTTCGCTCCCAATAAACTTTACGGGAGCGGAGTTGACCGAAAACCCTTGGCTAGCGAAGAATTTGTGATACAAGACGTAGATCTGTTCAAAACATTTGCAAGCATGATCATCCGAGATATTTTGAAAATTTATATATTGTGCATTGTTCTTTTTTAAGGTTGTTGGATATTCATTTTGAAATGCTATAATTTTTTACAGAAGTGTGCTTATTTTTTTTTTCTTGATCAATTTTGTATAAAATCAATATTTTGTTGTTTTTTTTTTGTTCAACCAATTTCCATTTGAAGAGAAAGGGAATAACTATAATTGCAGACCGGCATATTTTGGCTATATATCAGCATATTTTTATTTTTGATGACTTATTTAATTCACATTATAACTATATAACTACATGTATTGTAGTTGTATGCACATAATTATGCTATACAAAGGTGTCGGAACGGGGGAGGGGGATGGTTATACTATACATAGGCGTCGGTCGATAAATCGATCGATCGATAGATAGATAGACATAATCTAATCATAATCAATCAGTCTTTAATCCGGAGAAAAATAACCTGAGCAGTAGCATTCTAATACTACTTTTAACCGCAGTAACCACCCCCCCCCCCCCCCCCCCCCCCCCCAACTTTCACGGATTTTGGTGATTTTTTTTACTTGTCAACATTTCGGATAAGATTGCCCCCCTTTAACACACACACACTTTCAATTTTCTGCCGACGCCTACGCTAGATGTAATTTTGGCTTAAGGTAGGGGGTAGAGTTAAAATTCTTTCAGTTAATGTTAATTACAAGAGATTGTGAACATTGTACAGATGAAAAGTAATTTGTATGCATACTCAAGCATAATTATTTTTACCTGGAGATGATGTCTGTGGGCTGTGGGTGTATCGTCTTCTCTCTTTAGGGGTATCTCTTTAATCCTACATAACTTAATCAAAATATGCATGCCATTTTTAGTTCACCTGTGTTAATTAGGTGAAATATTGCTATTTCAATGGCCTGCAACTCTCAGTGAAACACCAGTTTTCTATTTCACTTAAACTTCAATGCTACTGCTTCCCACGCAGTAAAATACCATTTATTTTCAGAAACAGTTAAATGGGATTTTTATACACAGCTCACACATTTCTAGATTTATTTCCAGCTGAGTTCCCATTCTGGGTTACTGGTCACTGCCAGCTAAATAAACTGACCACTAAGAATTAAGATTACTGCATAACAGGAAGTTGAGTTGAAATTTTGAATGTATATTTAAAGCCTAAATATGATGTACATGTTATTGTTATAGGCACCTAGCTCTTTCTTGGCATATTTATAAAGTGAATTTATAGAACTTTCTCTGAGGATATATATTCTTATTCACTTGGGGTAAACATTTTTATATTAAATTCCAAAACACTTATGAGTTTATGACTAGTAGTATGATTTGATACAAATATTAGCATATTTGTATAAATTTAGACTAAATTAACAAGTAACACTATCAAGTGACTTTAATATGCGTTGCAAGCAATGCATGTATGTATTGAATAAAAAGAATTAGTTATATTATACAAATGTTGTCTGGGGTTGAGGGCATCATTGATTATATGAGCCCCGAGGGACGAAATATTGCCTGACGCGAAGCGGAGGGCAATATATTCGTCCCAAGGGGGCTCATATAATCAATGTTGCCCTCAACCCTAGTCAACATTTGTTTTGTTATATGAAGAAACAAACCAAAATTCAAGAAAGGATTTGAAAACAGATCACAGTAATTTTCTCAGCTAAACATAGAATTCACGAATTCAATTTTGCGCAAGGTTCATTTCCAAAATATCGTCTGCATCAAACGGTCACTGGTGATATTCCGGAGCCCGTAGGAATTAAGTTACAGATGCTCTTCCTGATTTTACTTCACAGTAATTCGTAAATCCTTATATCCGCCATGATAGCAAACCGTCGCATTGCGCGTCCGTTGTTTACTTGCCTTGACTGATTGGCTATTATGACGTCACCTTGTTTTGGAGTCGCGAAGGCTTATTTACGTCACCGTTTACGAATCCACGAATCAGAAGCGATTGATTGAAATAGATGGAATATTCTCTAGATAATATTCCTAGCCAGTCAATATTAAAAAAATATTGACCGGTCAATATTTTTCGGACGAGCTAATATTACAATTATTGACTATTCGTCTATATAGAGTTATATAGTGAGAGTATACTACTGAATATAACAATATACAAATATTGACTGGGGTTGAGGGCAACATTGATGATATTAGCCTCCGAGGGACGAAATATATATATTTCCCAAGAGGGCTAATATAATCAATGTTGCCCGAAAACACAGTCAACATTTGTTTTGTTATATGAAGAAACAAACCAAAATTTAAGAAAGGATTTGAAAACAGATCGCCGTAATTTTCTCTGCTAAACATAGAATTCACGAATTAAATTTTGCGCAAGGTTCATTTCCAAAATATCGTCTGCATCAAACGGTCACTGGTGATATTCCGGAGCCCGTAGGAATTAAGTTACAGATGCTCTTCCTGATTTTACTTCACAGTAATTCGCAATTTCTTTTGTTTTGCCTCGGACTAGAATGTCTTGATGTCATTGGATGAAACGCGTCACGTGATTGCCTTACAAATTTCTTTAAACGGCGAGCGTCAAAATTTATACGGCAACATGGCGGACGTAACGTTATTTAAGCTGAATTTTTACACAAACGTTCGACCATACCTCTAATTTTTAAGCCCCCAAATATTTAGAGTGATCCCCCTTTGCCCGTGACGTAATATTTCGATCCTACAATGGCATCCAGGTTTTCGCAGATGACTGGCGAGGAACGAAAAAAACAAGATAATTAAGCTATGTATTTAATTGTTATATTATCTTTTGTTTGTTTACATAACAAACTTTAGGTCCTCGGCAAAACAAAACACTTATTAGGTTTGCTATTGACTGTTTACAGAAATTTGTGGGGTCAGTAAAGTCCATAGAAGGCTCGGCTTCGCCTCGCTTTCTATGGACTTTACCGACCCCACAAATTTCTGTAAACAGTCAAAAACAAACCTAATAAGTAATAATATCCGTTATGATAGCAAACCGTCGCATTGCGCTTCCGTTGTTTACTTGCCTTGACTGATTGCCTATTATGACGTCACCTTGTGGAGTCGCGAAGAGTTATTTACGTCACCGTTTACGAATCAACAAATCAGAAGCGATTAATTGAAATAGATGGAATATTCTCTAGATAATATTCCTAGCCGGTCAATATTAAAAAGATATTGACCGGTCAATAATTTTCGGACGAGCTAATATTACAATTATTGACTATTCGTCTATATAGAGTTATATAGTGAGAATATACTACTGAATATAACAAAATATAATGTCATCTCATATATCAAATAAAAAATCAGCATTTTAAATTGTATTTTGAAGTTAATAATTCAACAAACTTGTAATAAAATAATTAATACATGTGAACATGATTGCTCTTATGAAATTTAAACAGTCACATGTATAACAATGCTTCGTTCGACTATCATGAAAATAAGGGTTTGCACGGGTCTGAAAAGCAGTAGGCCTACTCCTGAGAGCCTGACACCTCCCCCCACCTACCTACCTCTCTCTCTCTCTCTCTCTCTCTCTCTCTCTCTCTCTCTCTCTCTCTCTCTCTCTCTCTCTCTCTCTCTCTCTCACACGCACACACTCACATTGAGTAACTTTTGAATAATGATTATGATATTGCAAACTTGATTGTACTTTTTTGGGAAAATCAATGTGTAGATTTTTAAATTTCCGTGAAACATTTGCTAAGGTAATCAAAAAATATATTACCGCAAAGTCAAGGGGAAATTTTCAATAACGGACTATTTGCGGTACTCTTTACATTATTATATCGATATATTGATTAATTAGTGACGATCGAGATGATGCATGTACATCTGTTGTTATTTAACGTGGCACATGTATAGATTTGAAAAAATGGAAGGATCGAAGGGGGGTTACATAGAATGTTAGAATGTAGCTATTTGCTATGTATATTTTTAGGGGGTGGGGTGGTGATATTGATTTTATTGTGCAGGTTTTCACCAACAACAAAGACCATACTTTGATTGGCTTTAAACGTCTTTTAGCAGTCATTGATGTACATGTTTATAGAGTACATAGCTGAATCAGAGAAGGGGATTTAATGAATCATTTATGCACAACATAAATCTTCCAAACCAACAAGTATAGACTTATACGTGTGTGTGTGTGTGTGCAAAAATATGAAAAGTATATAAGGAAATAAAGCAATTCAAATGAATAAAAAAGAAAGAAAAAGAAAGAGAGAAAATATGGCTTTGCATGGTATTAATGGGTTTTTTTTTTTAAATTAAGTCTTTTTCACCCAAATCGACCAGTCCTGTATTCATACACTCAGGTGACAATAGTATGTGAATGTTTTTTTCTTTTCACTATATATTTCATTTAAGACAAATATTCTTTCAAGAATTGTTTAAAAGTAACCCCTTAACCGATTTTCAAAAGACCTGGATTAATAAATTCAGAATTTCTTTGGCTTTTTTTTGGGCATATTTAGATACATTGTGTTTTTCCAATCTTCTGTTCGTGAAATTTAATTTGATATCAACAATCCAAAGTAAGATTTTGCAAAAGATATATAATAGATCTCTTAAAAAGTATATCATCGTTGTGTTTGAAATATCAAATTTTACAAATGACAGTTGTCCAAAAAAGTTGTTCAGTAATTCAAATGAAGATTAGAGTTTGTTTCTTACATTATGGTTATTTCTATAAATAATGACATCATCGATCAAAGTAGATAAGTCTACTGTATGAAACAAGCGTCCGTGACACGTGTTGGGTAGTTGACAAGAATAATAGAATAATAATATATCCTATGTACTGTTTACAATCATGCATCTTATATGCTCAAAAGGGTCCTAGCCAGCTAATTAGAAATAAGTATGAAAAAAAATATCAAAATATATATATATCCATAAAAGGAAATGTTTCAAAATGTATGTTGTTGCCTGTGATAGCCAATAGTCTATATAATATACAAACACTACTTTAAGGCAATCCACAGTGTTATAATTAAATTAGACGGCGTAGTAGGTCAAATAAAGAAAATCATATAAAACTGCTTGAAATGGGCTTTAACTCATGTGTCATGATGAACGCACGTGTACGCGTACACACACAAGTATACACCTGCAATGATATGTTAACTTCTTATTCACACCTGTAAATTTTTCCAGTATTATCGGAAAAGATATTTAATCCTTTCGACTATAGCCATTTTATTTACAATCTTTTAAGGAAATGCCTGTGGTCTTATTTCCATTTTCGTGTATGGCGAACACACAAGCCCTCTTATCTATGATATAACTCTTGATTTTTGAAACGAACTATAAGGTATTTCCCCCTAGAAATTTAAGTTGCTAAATTTAGATTTGATGTCGATAGTGGTAAAAGCCCTTACTTTTACAACGTAGGGACGTAGTGTGTTGATTTGAGGATTTTCCCGTTCCTTCGCCTTCAAGGTAAGAGTCATATTCCTATGTTATAGACTAAAAGTTCCCTAGTCCTACCCGGTTAAATATAGTTTTACTGGTTTAAAATCAATACCAAGTGTTAACAGCATACATGTGGCAAATCTAGTTCAGTTCTGGATAAATTGAACTGGAATACAGACACTGTTTAAACTCTCATTCATACTTGATATAGTATTTTATGTGTGTTGTGGGATTTTTCTGACATCGTTCAAAGGCTTATTTAAATTTTGTTCAGATGGCGAGTGAAGTGACAAGGTCAAATTCGTCCGAATCCGCTCTGAGTTCACAACAAAGTCTAGAACAGGAACGAGACTGCTACAAAGAAAAGGTGGACCACATGAAGTTACTTCTAAAACAGTGCCAAACCGAACTCCACACTTATAAAATCCGCCACGGGGGAGTGGAAACGTTCTCACGACTTTTACAAGAGACGAAACAGGAGAATTCTAGCTTGAATAAGAAATTAAAAACACTGGAAACAATTGTGCGGAATTTACAAAGTAGGCTGATCAATCACGGGTTATCTGCTAGTCTCAGTCTAGAAGAAAGCGATGACTTTATTCCAGGAACGTCAAAACAAGTGCTTGAAAACTTGACCAGAGAAAATTCGAGACTAAAACAGCTTTTGAGATCGTCCCCTTCGGACCCGGAAGAAATACAGACCTTACAACAGGTACTGTGTTTTTGGTTTTTGATTGGCGGGTTGCACGAACCAATCGTTGTTTTTTTGAAGAAAAAGTATTGTGTTTCCTTAGAGAATTGGTATGTTTTTAGGCCAGGATTATTATTTTGCTCCAAAGCACAATTTTTGATAAAAAGTTAAATTTAGATGAATGGGTGATGGAAGGAAAGGTCACACCTATTTACGTAAGTGGGGAAATTGGGAAAGGCATTCAGTAAATTATAGTCAGTTTCCTACAAGATACTTCCTGGTACAAAAATGGTTTTCGATAGAGAAATCGATTGATTTACACAGCATGACGTGCATGCGGTGACAAAGCACTTTCTTTGATTATCAAATCTCTCTCTCTCTCTCTCTCTCTCTCTCTCTCTCTCTCTCTCTCTCTCTCTCTCTCTCTCTCCAGGCGATTTAGTTTGTTTCAAATAAACGGAGTGTCACGTATTATTTAAAGCTTGTTCATCAAGTGCATAGAAGATGAATAAATTAGATATAATTAATTTAGCTAAAATGTTAAGAGAATGGGCTTTTTGTGGGCATTTCCCTTTAAGAATGGTCTAGATCCTTTTTCAAGCCTGATCTGTTCTATAATGTCAGCGTGACAGCTGGTTCATGATGTTCATAAATAACTTTTCCTCAAGAAGTGTATGATTCACGAAAATCTGACAATATCGTTGTCATAATCCCACTTATGTATTTCTTCATTTATTAGATAAAATAAACATTTATTTTCCTTTTGAATAAAAAGAAGAAAAAAGGACTTAATATCCCCCCTTTTCAATGAAAAAACCCCACCCCACCTGTTTCCAAAAATCTTAATAATTATGTAAAAAAGGGATGAAAACAAAAATGTGTACTTTTTCTACTTGAAAACCTATCCATAATTTCTTTATTGATATTAGAATTTGATAAATGTAACTATTCTATTTTTTTCCTGTAAATCTATTTCACTGAATCGGATATTGTTAAAAATTTGTTGCTGTGTGTATTGATTGTTGTATGCTGAATATAACCAGAGCTACCCCTCCTCATAAGGATTTTTTTAAACATTAAATAAAACAATTACATGTATCAACTTTATAGTGGTACTTTACACTAAACTTTTTGAAATTCTTTTTTTGAATCTGTAGAAAGTTAAAGAATTCTCTCAGAAGAACACTGCTCTTCAACAACAATTTGAGTCAAAAATATCACGAGTGAATGATCTCGAGCGAGCCCTGTCGAGCTCAGCCGATGAAAAAGATGCACAGATCCGCAGACTCACAACTACAGTGGAAGAGCTCAGAGAAAGTTCACGAACTCGAGATGTGCTCTGTATATCCCTGGCCGAGGAAACGAATAACTTACGGCAGCAACTTACCGATGTCGGAACACAGTGTCAGCAAATGGCTCAACGCCTCGAAAACAGCAAGGCAAAACAAGGTTCACAACTTAAGGTACATGTTATTGATGACAAGGGGCATAACTTGATCACTTTAAATTGATCACTTTTCAAAAGATATCGTGTTAAATTATCAGAGCTATTGTGTGTAGGCAAACTATGAAATACAATCTATAAACGAAACTTTTTCCAGCCAATCAAGCTATTGTGTGTAGGCAAACTATGAAATACAATCTATAAACGAAACTTTTTCCAGCCAATCAAGCTATTGTGTGTAGGCAAACTATGAAATACAATCTATAAATGAAACTTTTTCCAGCCAATCAAATTACCCATCGATACTTGTGTATAATGATGAGAATCAAAATCTTTTCTACATATCACATTTGAATACTGAAATAAACATTATATAACTGATTTGTTGATTCTTGTTTTAAATTCTTTGTGTTTTCCTAATCATTAGAGGACCACTGCAGAGCTTTATCTCTCATTGAATGTTTTGTCTTTTGAAGGGTTCAGACAAACACCCAGAGGATGCTGATAGGCTGAGGGAGGAATACTACACATTGAAGGCCAAATTAGAGGAGGTATGACTAGAATAAGAAAAAAAGGGGGGGGGGGGATTATATGAGGTAAAACTAGAATTAGAGAAAATTTAGGGGGTGGAGAGAAATTGGGTTGAGAAGTAGAAGAGAAAATCATCACATATTGTTTTTCCTCGTAAGAGATATGATTTCATGAAATCATGATATTTCTTTCGTTTTTTTAAATTAAGAATTTATCCTAAAAAAATGCTAATATTTGATTGTTAGGTGATAAAGATGAACCATCGGTGGCAGTCTTACAACACGATGCAGGAGCAGCGGATCAAACAACTGGTGTCAGAAGTCGAGTCCGCTCAGGCTTTGGCCATCACGCCTGAGCGGGAAGAGTCGATCAACCGTGCACTGGATGAGGCCAAATCCAAACTCCAGTCACTGGAGAACCAGAAAAAAGAGGTCAGTACAAGGGTTTATGTGAACATGTTCCTTTTTCCTTATTGAAATCTTGATAAATGCAGGGTAAATATTTTCAAGCGATGGGGGGGAGGGTAATAATTTTCTTTTTGTGCAGTTTTGTACAATCTTGCTTGCACTGCATGTTAAAAAAATGAATCTGTATTTGCTGTATTTTTTATTTGAAAATGGGTAAAATCAAACAATTAAGATGCTAAATGCCTATCTATATTCAATTAAAGAGATTCAGAAAACAGCACTAAAATACTGGACGGCCTAAAGTTGGAAGACATATGCACCTGCATAATGATATTTCAGTAAACATTGAAGAGATCTGAGGCAGTCTTATCTTATTATCAATATTTTATGTTTGCAATTGTAGTTGTCTACCTTCAATATATTACTAGCTGCAATAATGTAGCCCTCTCTCAATTGTTTTGGGAGAAAATGTCAGGTAAAAAAAGATTCAGAGAGGGCTACATTATTGCAGCTAGTATATTACATGTATTTTTACATAAAAGACTTAATGCTTATTTGTTTACTGTTGTTTTATTTTATATAGCTGGATACAAAATTAAACGAGGCCTTGACCTATAACTCCCACCTAACACAGGAAGTAGAAAAGCTCCGAGAGGAAGTGAATTCTCGTCGCGAGGGAACTTGTTTGAGCAGTAACTCGGAATCCATTGAGGCACTGAAACACCAGATCCAAATCTGTACAGAGGACTTTGAGTATGAGCGCAGCGACCGAGAAAAGGCTCAGCATCGAATATCTCAACTCGAGGAGGAGATGAGACAAATTAAGGCAGAGCGTGATCGCTATAAAACTCGCATATCTCAGCTCGAGTCTGAGAGCAACAAGGTTGGTTTTTAGGATATTTTGTAATCTTATACATGTACAAGGGAGAGTTTATCTTTTTATTAGGAACTGAAAATGAACTGCTATCCAACATAGAATTAATGCTTTCTTTTCAATTGTATTGCAACAGTTTTGTTATAACAAAAACATTTTTAAAATAAAGATGGTTTCATGAACATGTCAAAGAGAAAAATTGATCGTAGGTTGTTTGTTTGTCTCCAGACAAGAGAGATCCAATAATGAAGGAATTTTGTTTGTTTACAGAGAGATCCGATAATGAGGGATTTTTTTTGTTTACAGAGAGATTTAATAATGAGGAAATTATTTTGTTTACAGAGAGATCCGATGAGCCGGAACAGGTTCCCTCAAAACCTTGACTACAATCTTCTAACCAACCAATCGTTGTACAATGACTTCAACCTTAACCAGGGCAACCAGGGCCTCTCTATGGAGGTAATGACCTTGACCTTGTCACTGTCAGCATCCCCTTACCCTTTCACATGCGTACTGGTCAAATTTTGACCGGTAAGCCATTTTTCACTTCATTATAGCATCGTTCAGTGTTGACAGATGTTATGTCCATGTATAAACAAAGCAAAATACCACATGATGCAAAGAAGATTAAAACGTCATACAATCTGTTACATCTAAAAATAAGTTAAAAGACCCAAATGTAAAACGGTTAAAGTTAAACACCTGTAGGGTTGTTATTGGGTGTAAATGTAGGTGTGAGTGACGTTCTGTACCTCTAAATCCTTCTTTCTCTATCAACGTGTGGCTATTCTATACCGGTAGTTTCATTGTTGCCTAAGAAATATGCAAACATTTACTTCTCCACTTTTATAAGTGTATTATTTAAGAAATGAACTCAATGTCTACCCATGTTATACGAGTATAACCTGGGTTGGGCCAGTTTACGCTTTATAATCCGCGAAGCAGATTATAAAAAAGCGTAAATTGCTCCAACCCAGGTTATACTCGTGTAACGTGGGTAGACATTGAGTTCATTTCTTATAATTTAATTTTCAGTAATTAACTGTACAAATTGAGTGCGTTTTGCTTTTAAATATGATATTAATCTGTTCAAAATTTAAACGTAACGTCAAGCGGATTAGTACGTTTTTGCATTGTGACTTGTCTTGTGACGTCAAACCAGGTTATACAAATTTAACTAAATTTTTCTATCCAATCAAATGCCGCGTTACAACCAGAATTAAATTGTAAAGCAATATGAGTCAAGATTTTATTGTCATTTTGTAATTATTGATTTGATAAATTACAGAAAAGAATATGTTTGATAAATTTCCGTTTGTTCCATTTTTGTGGGAAATGCTATCAAAAGACAGTGATTGAAATAAAATTCATTTATTGTCATCTTGTACAAAAATGGGTTTCTTATATATTCCATTATAAAACAGTTTCGGTAATCTTTCTTTTGATATATTTTTTAAAAAAATGTTTTTAATTAATATATTAATTGCTTTGAATTATAATTAGGGTTTAAGTTACATGCAGAATTATCATAAGTCTTAGAGTTCTTTTTACATTATCAACACAATTCTGAAAAGAATGAATCCTCTAAACACTGTGATTTCACCCTTGTTAAACACTGAAATTTACCCTTTCAAACAAAAATATTGTAATATTTTAGCTAAAAGCTCCAAGCATGGTCTGTATGGAAACATTTAAAGACATTTTTGTCAGGGAGACTTTCATTATAAACATGATATCAATTAAACAAAATTGTATACTTCAATGCGAAATCCTGACTTCGCTGATACGGCTATGTATCAGTCATTGTATTATTTGAATAAGAAGGTAGAGCGGCAATCAAGCATGCGAATGTGTATGCATGAGTATGTTATAGTGTGTTTGAAGTGTTTACAAAGTTTTTTGAGTAATACCAAAGAAAGCAATCTAAAAACTGTCATTTGGGCTTGAGACCAACAAAATATACTTATTAAAATTTAGATTTTGACAATTTGTTGATACTTTTTTATTTTTGAACACAATGTCACATAGAGTAGAGTTGAGTCACATGATTGGGGCTTTGTTATTCATGAGGTCAAAGACGGGTTAAAATTCGTAAACAAGGTACCTATACTATAGAGAAAAGCACTCAAGATTTTGCCCTTTTTAGATAAATAACATATAAGCACACTGCTGTTCCAATGTCTTTCATGGATGTCAATGATTAATATAACTGTTTTCATTGACGACATTAACGACAAATTGGAACATCAATGCACTCATATAGAAAATAGGCTTTCAAAATGTGAATGTGGCCTAAAATCTATGGAAAATCGATGTATACAACAAACCCCTGCTATATTAATTGGGGTAATACGTAATTACATTGTATGAAAGTAAAAAAAGAAATTGATATTTAAAAACTTCAGTGTTTGAAGAAAAGAATAAGGCAATAATATGTAGAAAAATCTTCAATTAGATTTTTTTGCTAATTATGGGGGGCCAATTATGGACATTTTGAGGATTCATCCTTTGAAGTTGTGTAGCATTAAAGAAGATATTTCAAAATCCTTTAAATATTTCATAAGTATTTACAAGTTTGCATAATATCATTTCTGGTATTTTAAAGCAATGAGAACTGTGTAATTAGATTCTTTTTCTATCCATATTTGTAGACACAGCTGGCTGCTAGAGGTCCAAGTCACTTTGCAGAACACAAACCTCCGAACAGTTTACCTATAGGCCAGGTCAAGGGTCAAATGTCAATGGATCAAGGTCACTCTGGGTCAAAGGTTGATGCAATGTATGCTGCACAGAATATGAATGAGGTGGACAGTAACCACCTCCAAACAGACAATAGTACGCCTTCCTCTCAACACAGTGTTCCTAAAAAAGAATTAAACCCGCCAGAAAAGGCTGACTCAGATTTCGGACTTTCGGTGACCGTTCCATCTTTGAATGACCTTGATGACATCAATGACTCGGAAAGTGACACTCAGTCTGGGAATGGACAGATGTTGTCATGTCCTAAATGTGGACAAAGTTTTAGTGCTGATTGCCACGCTCAGTTAGTGGAGCATTTGGAAGTGTGTTGTGATTGACCTTGACCTTTTTGAACTTTTGACCTCTAAATAATGTGTATATTTATTTTGTAATGATTCATAGCTTCACTTAAGGGTAAGAGTGTTGGGGCACGAGGGGTTTAATGATCACTCCTTTATTAAAAAAAACTTCAGTAAAAATAACACAATAAGTTGAGTTGCCAAGAGAACAACATAACAATTACATCACATACTTTTCTTTTCAGCACATATAGTTTTATTGAAATATACATTTAAAACATTGAATCCATTGATAAACAGCTGTATACACATGGCAAGTGGGTTTCTCTGTCATTTACTGATCTTAATTAAAGGGACCGGTATTCACATAGGTGTTCAGATAAGTCAATAATTTCAGTGTTTCCTTGCAGTTCATGGTAAGAGAACCACAGAATTAAATACTGTTTTGAATGTTGATTTTACACACTTCTGAATCACTCATCCATATTTACATGTATACGTTCTAGCAAGCTTTAAACGATTGTGTAGGCATCAGAATGGAAATCATAGCATTTGGTTGGTATGTGAATACAATGTATAGTCTGTGATAATTTTAAAGTATATATGACAATTCTGACAAGTTAGTTGGAGACTTGGCAGAGAAGAACTGCATTCCTTAAATGAATCAATGACAAACATTATCTGTACATGATAAAATAATAATTATGGAATCATTTGATTTGGGGGGGGGGGGGGGGGGGGGGGGTCAAAAGGTTTATATTTATAGGGATTTTTATTTTGTGGGTTTGTATGTTCTACTGTAATGAAAAATGTATTGCATACTCTGTTGTGGATGTTAATCAATATTCATGTTGTGGAAGACTCATAAAATTAACGAAAATTGAGCCACCTAGGATTCTATAGATTACACCGTATATTCATGAAAATGAGACAGGATATGATGTCATGTAACAGAATATGACGTCAAAGACCACTAACATTCAGAATAAAGTAGGATTGAATTAAAATTACTGTAAAAATTATTATTTACACTGGTAGTTAAGTACGCATTTTTTAGACAACCAATACGCGTGGGTATTAAATATGCTGTTTCTTGATTTACCACCCTAAAGTTTCAATTTTTTTTAAACATTCGCGTGGGGGTATTTTACGCTTTTTCAAGCCTATTATGTAACTAGTGTAAATTTCCCCCACGCGTAAATAACCACTTTTACAGCAGTCTTTCAAATTACACAGATAAAGGATGACATGAATTTCAATGTGTGTATGTAAAGTTTACAGAGTGTGTATAAAGATCCCCTTGAATTATAAACTGTTAACCCGGCCAGACCAACATTATATACTTTGATTTTCTCCTTTCAAAAGTTATCAATTACAAATGTAAAGCTTTTTGATAAAGCAGTTTGATTCCATCAATGTTTATGACATTTTAAAAAATTCATCATAGAACTGATATTTTTTATGTGTACTAGATTTGAAAATTATTTGCATTTTGAAAGATGTGATTTTCATCATATACAAATGTATACGTATGTATGGCTTGCAGATTAAATAAAATTCAGTTTTAAGATTCTCTTCTATGAGCAATTAACGAGATAATTTGATAGTGTTTAAAATTGATTGGAAGGGTTGTGAATAGGGTGTTTTAGCAAGTCAAGGGAGATAAGCACATTTTTTTCCTGAGATGTAGATCATCATGGATTATCTCCCTTGACATGGTTAAAATGGACTTCGGTGCTGACTCCAGTGTTTGCCAAATAATGTTTCATCCTCATTCATCAATATGATATGTCCTGTGTTGTATATGTATGTTCTTGACTGTTATAATTACCATGAATACAAATGGTTATAAGAAATTCAGCTTTCCAATGTTTTAATGTATCTGTCAAAGTTTTGATAGTAAAATCAAAAATCAATCATTATCAGAAATCTTGCTTATTATTCCTTGACATGCGATGATCCAGAATTTTTTTCCAGGGGGAGGTGGTTCCTAAGGATAACTCCAGGGGGGTCTTAGGCCTATTTTTGGTACTTTATCTACTGACTGAATTTTTATTGCTTGCTTTTTTGTCCCAAAAATTATCATGTTATTTGTTTAAAAAATAATTCAGTTAATTATCATGAAAAGACCCATTTTCTTTAATTCATTAACATCCTTTGTTGGCTTAAAATTCGTCCCTAAAATAACTCTATTTATCAAATGATTTTTTTGAAATTTTCTCCTCTCACTGGAGATTATACAGTATATAATATGGGAATAGTAACTTTAAATTATCTGTTAAACTGTCATAAAATAAAGCACGTAACGAAAACACGTAACAGCTTTTGAAGAGACCTTTACAGAAAATTTTTCCGCTGGGGAGGGTGGGGGGAGGTCCGAGGGATAATTTTTTTTCCGGGGGTGGGGGGAAGGGGGGGGTCCGAGGCCTAATTTGGGGAATTTTACTATGTGAATTTAATAAATTGGAATTTTCCATGGACCCCCTCTCTAGATCCACGCATATTAGAGGATCATATATAAAGATACATCAGAGATGCATGTACATATGTAGCTTATTTTTGTTCTCTAGATATGACTGCATTGAATACACGTGTATTTATATAATCGACAGTTCTAAATCTTAATATTATACATAAGTAATGTCGATGATCATGGAATGCCTATATGTACCTCTTTTTTCCGCAGTTGGATGTCCGGAACAAAAACAATTTTTCAATTGATTTATTTTCATATATTAAATCCTTTGCTGTATTTATCAAACAAAGTATGCTTCAGTCTTTTGAAAAATACAAAACATATTTATTTACATGCAGTTCTTTATTACTTTGTACTTCAATGAAAGTACTTGTCTAATATTAATCATAAAATTAATGTGGTGGTCTGGGTCCTTTTTAAATGACAATTGCAAAAAAGTGCAGTGTCAATTAAGTGTTTTCTCAATATATGTGAAAATACAAGACAGGTTTGGACAAAGAGATTGGTGATTTTAATTTTAGCTTTGGAGAAATTTCACAAAACTAACTTAATTAACTTAATTTCCGAATGTTTTGGAAGACAGACATTATCATACATGATATCACTAGACCTTGTAAACAAGTTTTTATCTGTAATGTCTCGAATACATTCATTTTATATTAAATGATACACTTGTACATGTATATCAAACCGGGCGACCAACGACTGAAACTCAGACCACAAAACTCAAAATGGTGTAGTCAATTCTGTGCATTTTCAGAAACGCGTCGGCCATGCATTTTACTTATATTTCAGCAGAAGTAAATGCAGTCAAATTAGAAGGATTTTTTCAGTTGGAGATCAAAGATTGAAAGTCAAATTTTTTTTCAGCTTTTAATTAATACTTACTCTTTGGTTTCTTGAAATTCATAAAAAGAGGTTTATGCTCTAGGTTCTTGACAATGGCTTAATTTTCATATCAAATGTTCAATTATTGTTATCAAAGATCGACGTACATAATTACGCTTGTATATTATAGTTTGTACATATGTACAAGACCTTTAAAAATTATATGATGATATAAATTACACAGATCTTTTTCCTCGATACATAGTCACAAGTTACAAGCGTACATATAAAATTCGCATGTTGCCATTATTTACCAAAATAAATACTACACATGTACATGTACAATCACAATGCTATGAAATCGATAACTTTTCTTTGCTGCACAGCCAGTAATGAAAATGTATGGTCATAACATAATTACAATTTCATGAATTTTAGCAGAACTGAAATGCACATGTTAAGACAGAGTTTTTAACTAATCTGTGCACAAACCTACACCAATCATTCAATGAACCGTTAGGGTATTGTAAAGGTGCATTATAGAGTCATCAGGACATGTACTAGTAGTATGACTGATGTGTGTAGCAGAACAGAGCAAGTGTCAAGTCCATTCATATCAGATACTCTCTAACAGAACACATAATCATGATGACTGATATTAAATGTTCTCTTTTAGAACACATATCAAGGCTGCATGATATCAGATACTCTCTAACAGAATACATATCATGGCAGATATCAGATGTTCTCTAAACAGAACACATATCATGGCATATATCAGATGTTCTCTAAACAGAACACATATCATGGCATATATCAGATGTTCTCTAAACAGAACACATATCATGGCATATATCAGATGTTCTCTAACAGAACACATATCAAGGCTGATATTAGATGTTCTCTAATAGAAAATGTATCATGGCAGATATTGGATGTATGGCAGTAGATAATGAATCATTAAATGATCATTAATGATATTTACTCCTCAACAGTCTACCTAAAATATTTCAGCACTACTAATATTGAATGAGGAAAAAATTGTACAATAATTGGCATTTGTTTGTTTAATTGTTAAATTAATGCGACCTTCATAACAGATTACCCCAACAAATCACCCTCACCTGTAATTTCTCACAGAGCAATACATGTTTGTTCTCCAATTTTTTCTTATGTTTATACCATATTCATAAATTTAACAATTTAATTATGACTAACATTAATTTATTTTATTCTAGTTTTTTGGTAAAAATTTAAAGCTGTCGTATGTTAAGGTGAAGGTGTACCAGTCATTTTAATTAAATTAGGTACAAGAATGTCTCACAAATGGTGCCAGTGATTAAAATATATCCACAGCAAATGTTATTTGTCAAGAGATGGTGAAAAAAAAGAAACTCAACAGCCTTTGCATAATGGTTAGTTTATAACAAAGTATGGGAGAAGATTTCAACATACAAGTAGATCATACGTTGCAAGGATCAAACAATGTACATAATTATAAATGGTAGTTTTGATTATTCAGACACATAATCTCCATTACAACAGTTCCAGCTGATAAAAAAAAAAAACAGACAAAATATTAGTGATCTCTTCATTCATATAAAATTGGACTCCGTTCATCAGAATAATATAAAAAAATGTCTTTCAAACTTTTGATGACCTTTCCAATCATGCCAAAACAGAAATAAATTTCATTTACGCTCCACAATATATACTACATGCTGTATACTAATAAACCACAATACATAGAGGTTATTCAATGCGGATTAGGAGGCCCAAGACAGGAAAATAAGGAGTTTATGTCATAAATCACAATGTTATTAACATGTATATTACACGCTAAACAAAAAACTTTCGATATCAAACATCACAAACACTAAACAATTTGATAATATATAATATAATAATTGGCATTTGTTTGTTTAATTGTTAAATTAATGCGACCTTCATAACAGATTATCCCAACAAATCACCCTCACCTGTAATTTCTCACAGAGCAATACATGTTTGTTCTCCAATTTAATTATGACTAACATTAATTTATTTTATTCTAGTTTTTTGGTAAAAATTTAAAGCTGTCGTATGTTAAGGTGAAGGTGTACCAGTCATTTTAATTAAATTAGGTACAAGAATGTCTCACAAATGGTGCCAGTGATTAAAATATATCCACAGCAAATGTTATTTGTCAAGAGATGGTGAAAAAAAAGAAACTCAACAGCCTTTGCATAATGGTTAGTTTATAACAAAGTATGGGAGAAGATTTCAACATACAAGTAGATCATATGTTGCAAGGATCAAACAATGTACATAATTATAAATGGTAGTTTTGATTATTCAGACACATAATCTCCATTACAACAGTTCCTGCTGATAAAAAAAAAAAACAGACAAAATATTAGTGATCTCTTCATTCATATAAAATTGGACTCCGTTCATCAGAATAATATAAAAAAATGTCTTTCAAACTTTTGATGACCTTTCCAATCATGCCAAAACAGAAATAAATTTCATTTACGCTCCACAATATATACTACATGCTGTATACTAATAAACCACAATACATAGAGGTTATTCAATGCGGATTAGGAGGCCCAAGACAGGAAAATAAGGAGTTTATGTCATAAATCACAATGTTATTAACATGTATATTACACGCTAAACAAAAAACTTTCGATATCAAACATCACAAACACTAAACAATTTGATAATATATAATATAATAATTGGCATTTGTTTGTTTAATTGTTAAATTAATGCGACCTTCATAACAGATTACCCCAACAAATCACCCTCACCTGTAATTTCTCACAGAGCAATACATGTTTGTTCTCCAATTTAATTATGACTAACATTAATTTATTTTATTCTAGTTTTTTGGTAAAAATTTAAAGCTGTCGTATGTTAAGGTGAAGGTGTACCAGTCATTTTAATTAAATTAGGTACAAGAATGTCTCACAAATGGTGCCAGTGATTAAAATATATCCACAGCAAATGTTATTTGTCAAGAGATGGTGAAAAAAAAGAAACTCAACAGCCTTTGCATAATGGTTAGTTTATAACAAAGTATGGGAGAAGATTTCAACATACAAGTAGATCATACGTTGCAAGGATCAAACAATGTACATAATTATAAATGGTAGTTTTGATTATTCAGACACATAATCTCCATTACAACAGTTCCTGCTGATAAAAAAAAAAACAGACAAAATATTAGTGATCTCTTCATTCATATAAAATTGGACTCCATTCATCAGAATAATATAAAAAAATGTCTTTCAAACTTTTGATGACCTTTCCAATCATGCCAAAACAGAAATAAATTTCATTTACGCTCCACAATATATACTACATGCTGTATACTAATAAACCACAATACATAGAGGTTATTCAATGCGGATTAGGAGGCCCAAGACAGGAAAATAAGGAGTTTATGTCATAAATCACAATGTTATTAACATGTATATTACACGCTAAACAAAAAACTTTCGATATCAAACATCACAAACACTAAACAATTTGATATTCATTCTCCCTAATATAACTCACAAATTGATGATGCAGACATCTCAAACAGATATGGTTACACAAGACTACGAGTTGAAAATCTGGTAAAAGAGTAAAATGAATTCATGTGCACACGACAATAAAAAAAATATATCACATACTTATAACACATGCATAAAAAGCATATAAAACTAAAAGACTACCCCAGGATTATATAGACTGAAATACACTGCAACAACCAATATCACTCATGAACGCATTTAGTGCAAAATATATTGCTTTTGGAAATTCTAAAAAAAAAAAAAATCAAAATATAATTCAGATTTACATTAAAGTCAACAAGTAATACTAGTACTTGTAAAACACCAATTTTTCACAATTAAAATTGGCCTGCATTAATTGATACATTATGAATGGTTGTACTACATGTACATGTATAAAGACAACCTGAAATAAAAATGTAAAATTCAAATTAACATGTGAATTGATAAAATCAATTATATTTTGCAGATTGTGACACTGTCCATTTAATCCTTTTAAATTTTAATATTTTGTTATTATCTTTATTTTTAAGATAATGAATACCAGTAAATGTTTTGGTAAATGAAAAAACCCTTTAGATCTTGAACAAACACTTATAGTTTGTGTGTTCCTTAACAAACGAGTTAACTGTTGATAACAAATCAGAAAGCAGTCTACAATATTCAAACAATTTTCCTTCACCATCGCTCTCTTCTATGTTTTTTTTCTTCCTTTTCTGCATTAGTGCTAACTACATATCATCTAAAACCAATGATCAGTGCTGCATGTACAAATCCATTCAAAAACATCAAAATGATTCCAATGATAAAATCATTTTTACAAACAAATATGCATTTACCTCCATTTTTTTTTTTCAATTTTCAAATCTACTCAACCACAGGTAAGAATTATCTACAACAAACTCCATCAGTTCAAGCACACAATGGCCAAACATGACCATTTTCTTTTTCTCAACTTTTAGCACACAAAAATGAACATACATGCAAAATTGCACACCAATTAAGAAACACAGTTTTTAGAGTCTTCGCTTGAAGACGAGATCCTTCCTTACACAGCGACAGGATGTTTATCAGCAGCGCCCTCTGTAGGGAGAATTGCCAGCATGAAGTGCTCACTGGTGGCTAGCTTTTTAAGTAGGTCACATGACCTAGAAGAAACTCGATGAATCCACCATTTTTTCCACACACAGAAAGAAAAGAACTGATTTCTAAAGTATCTGCTGTTGCCTTTTTTCTCTTTCTCATTTTTCAGCGACCTGTAATTAGATTATTTTGATAATTATATTTATTTGTAAGATCTTTATTAATAAATGCTTCTCACAAATAACGATATGTTGCAATTCACATTCTTTCTAAAAGACATACATAAAAATCATTGTCTGAGAAACATAACCAATTTACTATTAAAATTGTAACATCTGAAGCATATGAAGTGTAAAGAAACAACATGATCAATCACTATAAAGTTGTTGCTTAAAATTCTAAAAACAGATTCACCCTAATCAAACTATAGAAAATGAAAGTACTCCAACAGTACTATAACAAGCTATGAGGTCATGGATTAGCCACAATATGTTACCGGATAAAGGGGCATTACTCTAGGCTTTTAATAGGATGAGTGCAAGAAAATGAAAAATTATGGTGAATTGAGTATAATATGCATTATTTTTATTTTTTTATAGTGAATGGCAGAACAAAATCTTTGATAAATTATTTATGCGAGCAAGTAAACATATTTCGTTTATTTCCTCAAGTGTAATTTGTTTCCTGAAGATATATAAACTAGCGAACACTTTTTGTGTACATTTGTGACACACATATCAATATTGGACTAGCCAAGAACAAGCAATTTTAATTTGTTACAAAGCAGTTAATAGCATTTTATAGGTTAAGGTAATTAAACATAACTCATAATAAGCTTGTTTGTCCTAACCATGATTTACTGTGCAAAACTTCAAAATCACACTTGAGTATTCTAGTTCAATTCCCAACAGAGACACGCATGTGTAAACCAGTTTTTAGACTGTTATGCACTCTGTCACTTCTATGAATTACCAACTGTAGCCATGTGTGTTGTTCCACCGTTTGCGACTGTTGCGGAGTTAGCTGCCTTTTGTTTGAGCTTCGTCCAATCAAATACATAGTCGTACTGATAGTTCAATGTCCTGAAGAGGATTCGAAACAACTGTCGTAGATACATGTAATCAGGGGGCTCCTCAAACCTCAGACCTCGGGTGTAGTTAAGGTACATGGCAAACTCGGATGGGGAGCCCTGATTTAAATAAAAATCAAAGTTGATGACAAAGGCACACAAAAAATACTGCATACATTATAAAAGAGAAACCGAGATTGAATACAACCTCTGTATTTGCTGATAAAATTTTCATTCCAACACAACAAATGATTGCTTGAGATTTTTTTTTTCCAAAATCAATCTAGATCTAAGATTTGCAAAGACTCAACTTGGAACATGTGGCTAGCAGTCTGAGAGTGGGTGAGAGCTATTACTACAAAAAGAACAGCTCTTGAACATGATATGTGAACAGATCATCATACAGAAATCACAGACCCTCTTCCTGAATTCTGCGGAATCATGTGAATTGTAAAGGGGGGATGGGGAGAGAACACAAATTTTTGTAGAGCTTTTAACATATTACAGTTTCAAGAAAATTAGTAAATAGAAATTTTCTAAATCAAATACACTGTTATTAAAGAATCAAAAATGTTTCAATATTAATGAAGATGTCATTTGCAGGTGAGAATTTTCCAAACAATTCCTGAATCCTGACGATTCCCCAGTATTCAGCTCTTTATATATCTTTGCTTTTTAGACCTACCTTACACAGGACCTCCACAGGGGTGGATATCTTCTTCTCACTGATCCTCTCATATTTCTGTTTCTTTGTGCCAGCCTGAAAATAATTCATTCAGAAATAATTTACACTGTACATATTCCATTTTTAACAATATAGAACTTGGTCTTTCCATTATCAAGAGAAAATGCTAGACTTTGCTTGTCAAAGATGCAATTAAGAGGGCTGGATGGTAGTGGCCATTTTTAGACCTTATTAATCTTCTTTATATGAAGAGGTCTATATCAAGATATAGGAAACCTTTCAAATTTTACATAGAAGATATCTTGTTTTTTTTCTTTCCTAAATAATAAATCAATGGTTAAAAATATCATATTTAAAATTTTAAGGCAAATCTGATGGTAATTTGTTGACCATCCAGACTCCTAATTTCAAGATTTCATACTAATTAAGTTAAAGATTATTTAGCGGTATAAATATGACCACATAGGATAGGTGTTGACTGCTTAAAGGGGAATCAACTGAACAAATTCAGCAGTCTGGTAAGCTGCATGTATATAAAACTTAACTCTGATAGCTTACTTAATTTATGACCTTTAAACTTAAAACATTCATACTGACCTTTAACCCTTGCCAAGGGAGAGAACCTCTGTTAAAATACAAGAGCACATATCCCAGGGATTCCATGTCGTCTCGGCGACTCTGTTCAATGCCCAGGTGGGCATTAGCGCTCGCGTATCGGGCTGTGCCCGTCAGGTTTTTGTCTTCGCGGTACTGAATGTGCTGTCTGGTGCGACTATCCCTGAATTTTTTGGCTAGGCCAAAGTCTATTACATAGACCTGAAATTTGAGCAAAACTTGCATTAATTTAAAGAGGCAAATTAATCATTAGCAAAATTCTAATTAATTTCTATATTTTTACAACATACCTCATTCATTATATTTTGAGGAAACAAACTTTGATTACTATATTAACCAATACATACAAAGTAAAATGCTGCATGAAATTTTATATCTTTTGTTACAGTACTTTTTACGTAAATTGCAAACAAAATTTTTGACATATTTCACCAATGTTCATTTCCATTACCAGAAACTTTTATTAAATACTTTTCAAAATAACAAAAGAAAATAAATGTGTGTCATACAGTATCATTAATTTCTTCCCTCAAGCAGCAATAAAAATGTCATTAATAAATCTACCTGCCATTACAGATAAAGAAATAGTTTCCTGTTTTATTAAAAAGGTTCTGTGATGGTGTGTCTTTTTCTTTGCACCAAGGATTATCTAAATTTTTGTTTACCTTATTGCAATGCCGGCCGATCCCCATCAGGAAGTTATCGGGTTTAATGTCTCGGTGGATGAAATTCTTGGAGTGAATAAACTCGATTCTATTAATCATCTGCGGAAGAAATAAGAGAGAGAAAATAAAATCAACATTCCTCAAGAGGACATATAGTACAAATTATATGGTACATAAGTCTTGACCGGTCTTTCAGTACATTGCTCATGTGGACATGACAATTATGTACAATGAATTCTTAACACACATCTCACAGTCTCAATCAATCTCTATTTTTTTAGTTTTCCAATCTTTGTGAAATATACAGCTTCTTTTATTACAATTACCTGGTAATTTTATAGATTGAAGCTCATAAAAAGCAGCATGTTCCTTAAAACATGATATCACAATAGACCTCGAAAGACGATATAAGTATGAAAATTATCACTAATATATATTCTCATAGGGGTTTTTTTTCCATGGACCTAACACTATATCAAGTCTATCCATATATATTAGCTTGTAGAACACTTTGTAAAGTAACTGTAAATTAATTTCTTTCAAGATATATACCTGTATACCAATATCACTTTTTTTGGCAATAAATATTACATGTACATGTGATAAATAATTCTCTATTTGACAGATTCAACATGCCAAATAAAAAACATCTAGCTGTTACGCAACTCTTGCATCAATAATTAACAGCTGCAGTGTTTATGACAACAACCATCATTTTGGATACCAGCAAAGATTACAACAGGGAGGGCTACATAATGATCAAAGGTTTGTTATGGGCAAATGTACCCATAGTTCATTAATTCTTGATCAGTTGTTTTTTTTTTAATTAATCAAAGCTTAGATACATGTACTGGCATCTACCTGATCCGCTAACATGAGAACGGTTTTCATGCTGAATTTACGGGAGCAGAAGTTGAAGAGATCCTCTATGCTGGGCCCCAGTAGGTCCATCACAAGCACATTATAATCGTTCTCCACTCCCCACCACCTGTTAGCAATGAAAATCAAGAATTACACATGAATCAAAGAGTCAATTCAGAACCAGATGAAACATCAAATATGATTTAAAAGACTTTAGTCAAAATTTCGATCATTCATATTAAAATGAATACATGTATTTATCCTATTTATCCTTGAAATTTGTAATTATCAATGTAATATAGACTGAGACACATTTTAATAACATTTCATTTTTTCGATATTTTCAATCACAAGACAATGAGACTGCATGTGTACAAATTTTGAGACCTCTTCATGATCCTGGGGCCAGGTGATTTGAGGGTAACATATTTTAATACAAATATGTCTCGAATTGAATATTGGATCTTTTTAGAATTGACCCAAACATCCCGGAATACATTAAAATATTTTCCTAATCATAGAGCCCCTGACCCTATTGATTAACTTGTATCTATTTTAAAGAATAAATTATCAGTGCCATGAGTAGATAAGGATTAATTATAATCCCAGGCCTTGGTTAATAACCATAACAAGACAATGAAACCAATGACAGCATGTATATATATATGCCTGAAGTCCCATGTATCGGTATGTATATAAAGACACAGGTTACCATAATGTTGTGCATACAATCTCTGTAAATGGGTTTTTAAATGGTATTGTTCCTGACGCTTCCTGTTACTTATATTGGGGGAGCGCCAATGAGCTGTCATGCCCAAACCCACTTTTGCAACCCCTTACCCCCATTTAGTCATTTATAGTTAATAAATCCAGTTATCTTTTAGTCTATATGAAACTCAACTTTGCCTATTTGATACCCCGCTCCTTTTGTTTTGTTTTAGATCCACCACAAAAAGAAGATTGGATTAATATAAACATATGTTGAATAGACGATCTTTTGTTTATATGGGTAGAATTTCCTGGGACTCACCGTATGTGGGGGATTCCGACCCCTCCCTGTAGAATCTTGTACAACTTGCTCTCATAAAGCAGCTGGGGATGCCTGGCTTTGACGGATTCCAACTTAACAGCCACCTCCTACAAATAAAGATCCCCACACCATAGAACTCAGACAAAGAAAAACTTAACCACACACAAAATAATTATATAAAAAATTTATCCAGGGATTTAAGGTGTTTTAAGAAAATACCCACCTCTCCATTTGCAATGCTCATGGCCAGGTATATATCGCCAAACGATCCACTCCCGATTTTTCTCACTAATCGATACTTTCCTGCTACATGATATTCCCCTTTCGTTGAACTTTTTGCACTGGCCATGGTTCTGTTTTTGATGTTCAAGTTTATGTAGAATATTATAAACTACAACATATTCGATTTTTGCTAAGTTTGATCACTTCTGTTGGCCACAATCTCAAAACAAAGACTAGTCGAGTTGTGACACATTCGCACTTTATTTCACAACAAAGAAGGCGGCGCTGTGCATTATGGGAAAACTTCTTTAACTCAAAACAGCTGATCGGCGGCATTGTTGCTAGGGGGATATATATGTCCGAATATTGACGGGTCTCTAGGCAGTTAATTACGCTTTTAAATTTTTAATTCATGTCCTAATATAATTTGATTAATAAATCTGTTACTTTCCGATGAGGTTATATGATAGTTGAAGCAGGTGCCCCAAATCAGCTTATCATTTACAGAACGTGATTGCATGCAGAACAAAACAGAAAGAGCATATAATATTTAATTTAGAACACAAAAAAAAAAAAATCAAAAAAAAAAATCCCAGGCTAACATGAGATAATTACAATTATAAGGACACAGTTGATGGATTATAAAACAACTCTTAAGACAATATATACATATGTAGCTATTTGAAGTTAAAATCAAGGGATATAAGTATTTTATATTTATTTACCGGCAAAAAAACTACAGTAAATATTTCAATTGTTTATCCTAAACGAATCTGTTACATAGCCATGGCAAGAGCTTCCTCGTCATCAGTATTGAGTAACCAATTAAGAGTTTCTGTTCTTATTTTTTAAATTTATTATAATTCGATTATATGAATGCATGTACATGTAGTTAAATCCTTAAAAGTAATCATTTCTCACAAAACATGGAGTTTGATCATTATTGTAAAAAAAAAAGATTAGAAATCAAGAATCTATGAATAGACCCATTCATGATTGAAATTATAATGAATGATACGTACCGTTATTCGATCTAAGAATTCATTAATCAATTAATTGATATATAAGTAAATACATGTATATGTGGTGGCGAAGATAGATCTCAAATTGGGAGAATTGGTCTTAGACTGGCAATTTATACATATATACAAATATGTTTGCCTTTAATTGTTCTTTCAAAATAACGAGGTCAATAGTCACGCATATACACATGTATATGGTTACCTTTACAATATTGACAGATGATGAAATATAAAGCAAAAATGGTTAACAAACTTCAGGTTTACATCAGGCATTAAGTACATGTAGGGTTTTCCACATAATTTCAAATCGAGAACAAATATTAATGTGTTTTTTCTTCTTCTTTTTTTTTTTTGGGGGGGGGGGGGGGGGGCTGGGGGGTGGGGGGTGTTTTATTTGTGAACGTACTGTACATAATAAAAGTAATTAGACATGATACATATATACGTGTACAATAAAATTGAGAGAGAGAGAGAGAGAGAGAGAGAGAGAGAGAGAGAGAGAGAGAGAGAGAGAGAGAGAGAGCAGAGGCGTAGTGTCCTTTACGCAAAAACGCAAATGAATACACAGAATTTTGCAAAGCATAGGTCTTAAGACTTTCTGGGGGCTTCGCCCCCTGCACTCCCTGCCGGTCTGCTATAGCCACATGATCTAAGTGACATTAAGGAAGTGACAGGTTGGGGTTGTGTCTGCTAGCCACATCTTGGGGACATTAAAGAAGTGACAGGTTGGGGTTGTGTCTGCTAGCCACATCTTGGGGACATTAAAGAAGTGACAGGTTGGGGTTGTGTCTGCTAGCCATATCTAGGTGACATTAATTAAGTAACAGGTTGGGATTGTGTCTGCTATAGCCACATGATCTTGGTGACATTAAGGAAGTGACAGGTTGGGGTTGTGTCTGCTAGCCATATCTAGGTGACATTAATTAACAGGTTGGGATTGTCTCTGCTATAGCCACATGATCTTGGTGACATTAAGGAAGTGACAGGTTGGGGTTGTGTCTGTTATATAGCCACATCTTGGTGACATTAAAGAAGTGACAGATTGGAGTCGTGTCTGCAATCCATATCTTGGTGACATTAAGGAAGTGACAGGTTGGGGTTGTGTCTGCTAGCCACATCTTGGTGACAATTAGGAAGTGGAGGTTAATACAATACAATGTGTTTGTTCGTCACACTATGGTGACATTTAGGAAGTGGATGGTTTTGACTATCTGAAAGACATGAAATAATGACATTAATGAAGTTACATGCTTAGATTGTGTCTGTTAGTAATATCATGGTGACAATAAGGAAGTGATAGGCTGGGGTTATTCACATCATAGCACATGCCATTAAGGGAATGATTAAGAATATGTCTGATAGTCACACCATTGTACCTTTAAGGAAGTGGCAGTAAAGAATGTGTATGTTAGTTATATTATGGTGACATAAAGGAAGTGACAGGTTAACATTGTGTCTATTAGTTATGTTATGGTTATATTAAGGAAGTGACAGGTTAACATTGTGTCTATTAGTCATATTATGGTGACATTAAGGAAGTGACAGGTTAACATTGTGTCTATTCGTTATCTTATGGTGACATTAAGGAAGTGACAGGTTAACATTGTGTCTATTAGTTATTTTATGATGACATTAAGGAAGTGACAGGTTAACATTGTGTCTATTTGTTATGTTATGGTGACATTAAGGAAGTGACAGGTTAACATTGTGTCTATTCGTTATTTTATGGTGACATTAAGGAAGTGACAGGTTAACATTGTGTCTATTCGTTATTTTATGGTGACATTAAGGAAGTGACAGGTTAACATTGTGTCTATTAGTCATATTATGGTGACATTAAGGAAGTGACAGGTTAAGGCTGTGTCTGATAGTCACACCTTGTTGCCATTAAGGAAGGTTAGAATGTTTAGAATTATCAGGGAATGACATCAAGGCATTGATATATATGTCAGCCCTGTTATGGAAATTTGTCACGTTAGAATAAAGTTAATGCACTGAACACAATCGCTTTAAATGATTGACTCATTACAGTTAACTTTTGCTTTTGTAATTTTTGCAACAGTTTAACAGTCAACAAGAGAGATCACATATCGTGAAATAGATAAAAGAAATAAATTCTGATATATTTTCTTTTACTGTGCTTTGCTTTTTTAACAACAAACAGAGAATGCCTACATTAAATAAACTAATTCATCGTTATGATAAGTTTTTTTTCTGATTTCATCAAATGGATGGAAAGTATGATAAATTCGGTTTGTAGCATTATTATTTTTACTCTTTCCCTCAGAGTCACTCAACATATTTATCAAATATAGAATCCTATAAAATGTAATTTTAAAATGAGAACCTAAAAATAAATGGTATTTTTTGACATACAATGTACATATAGAACAAGTTAAATTCTATTTGCTTTCTGTTAACCATTTTAACTGTCATTTGAAATAAATAATTTGAGCCAAAGATTTTAATTTTCATTATAGTACAAGTTTTTCCTCTGTTCATCAGATGATTCATGTACAACAATTGAGAAATATGCACTATATCAAGTAATAATCTCTCTCCCTCTCTTTCTTTCTCTCTGAGAGAAAACCAATAAAGACTTAGTGAATTGTACACAAACACACCACCACATTCTGATTTCTCTGTTTTCAACATTTCATTCATAGAATTTGACTTCATTTATTGAATCCAATAGCTTCATTAAACATATGGTCACCCTCAGATATATATGTTAAATCAATGCAATGCCACTTTTCCATGCAGTAGGAAATGGAATAATCACTAAAAATTTCTTTCTCCCAGATAAAAAAACCTCTCAGTCTCAAAATATGTTTGTAAATCACTACATCGCTAATTCTCCGAGGGTTAGGAATAATCACTAAAGAAGTCTTTCTCCCCATGCTGCTGCTGCTGCTGTTCCTGCTGCTTCACGGTCTCCTGCGCTTCACGCTGCATGCGCTCCAGTTTCTCCAGTGTGACCGACTTGAGCGGCAGTATCTTCGGCTTACACAGAACCACGGTCGGCATGTCCTCCTGGTACAACAGTCCTTGCTTAGGGAGAACCTCCTTAATGGTTTGTTTGGTCTCCGGCATGTCAGATCTTAAGAGCAAAATAAAAAAAATTAATACATTAAAAATTTGGTGTCAATGATGGGAATTTATTAAAAAAGATTTGTTTTTCAAATTGATATCATGTATAACTTAATTTGGGGCTAGATCTAAATTTCAATTTAAGTTTTTTCATGTTTTAAGTGGTGTAAAAAGTAGATGATGAAGAATCACAATGAATTATTGGAATCTTAATGGAATATCAAGACTAAAAGCAACTTAAAATAATTGATAATATTGGGGCAATGATAAACTTGAGGTAATGTGTATGTAAGGAAAATATACATGGTTTCCAAAATAAACATTCGAGGAAATTCGAATTGCATTAAAAACGGTAAAACATAAACTGGTTTCAGAGTTTTATGAAATTTCGTGGTTTTTTTTAAATGTAAACTGCACGATGGCAATGTATATTACAAAAAGATCTGAACTGATTTGTAAAATGTTACCTTTTTATATCGAAATGAGTTTCGTCAGTTTTTCTTATTCTAGATAAGACGATTAGTTTGTCAACGGATATAAACGGAATAGCTCTCATGCCCATCAAATGGATATAGCTCGTCAAAACAGTCCGATTTTATCCGATCTACAATTTTCCTGCGCATGCTTAGCACGTTGAAAATTTGAGAGGGGAAAACAAAAATGGCGGAAGAACAGGTAGGATCCCTCACATTCTTTTCGATTAAAACAGTTTATTTTGGTTTTTGCTTCAAATGCCATGTTTTATCCAGACAAATAGGTTGTGTTTGCCCAACTGCCTTCCCCTTTCCTCACTGTCGTTCTTTTAAATAAGATGCTTTCGTTAGAAATATACTTTGAATCCGTCACTCTTCCCAAAAAAGTAGTCACTGAGAGATATTCGAAAAATGCTTGGCATTCTAAGGGAACAAAAATATTTCAAATCTAATTTATTTATTTGATTTATGTTTCTGGTTTTTAAACGATTTTAACCGATCTCTCTTTGTTAGGTACATGTTGCTCGGTGTTATACTGTATCATGCTTGTCATGAAAATGCAGAATGACGTTACATTTCTTTCAAGATTTCAAACTTAAGCTATTTCTTACAAATAGATAATGCATATAAATATTTTCAATGAAATACGATTAAATATGACAGACGCCATAAAATTAGAATCCTTTCATTCAAGCATTTGTCACGTCGTTTATGGCTAAATTGCACTGAGAGTGGCAACTGGTTAGCACAAATTTAGCTAATATGTAAACGGTGTGACCGTTGGACCAAGCGCAGATTCAACACAGTGCAGTTTGATTTTTTTGTAGAGCAAAATTTATTTGAAATGCACACAGTAGGATCCACCTATCTACTCAAATCATATGCCAAATTTAAACTAAACGTCACGTGCTCAGTCTTCTTTATGACGTCATGTTTCGTACATAAAATGTTAAAGTTTTGTCTTCGGAAATAGCTGAAAGAAAAGTTCTTGATTCCGAGAATTTTTTATTTCTTCTTTCAATACTTATAATTTTCCCAAGTTGATGAATTGAATTTTTCTACTTTATACACTCTCGAAAAGATCGGTTCCTTGATGTTAATGATTTTATTTTCCATCTAATAATTTGATAAGACATACATGCAACTAGTCGTATTTCTTGATTAAAGCACTGTTGAAAGTTGTATAGTTTGCACAGTTAATTATATTCATATTAATTATTTTCAATTAAACATTAGAAAGTTTTTGATCGAGTTTCGGGGCAAAAAAAATCGACAAGCGGCAGTCATATAATGATCAAGTTAACTTTTGTTGAACAAGATGTCCGCCAATATGGCGGCGCCCAGGACTGGAAGAAAAGTTTTTGGCCCTTAGTACCCCTGATTCAACTTCAATTTTTCACTGATTTTCTTATATATACGTGTTACCATTAAGCCTCGCTTCGCGACGCAGGCTTTGCCCGTCTCTTGCTGCGCTCAGTATAAATTGAGGTAAGCACCCATAAAATAAAATAAAGTTTTGGCCACAAGAACTATGGGTGACAAATTTTATTATATAAATTCACTATTTTGTAGGAGTTACTACAACTGGAGCTCCTGTGTAAACAACTGTATGAGACCGCAGATGCCAATCTCCGGACTGAGGCAGAGAAAGCTCTCGTCTCATTCGCCAATTCTCCAGACTGCTTGAGCAAATGTCAACTCTTACTGGAAAGGGGAAATGTAAGACCATTTCTTCATATTCTTAATTTGCAGCAAATTTGATGATTTTTTCTTCTTCTTCTCACAATTCAATTAAAAAAACCATGGAAGAAAAAGCAGAATGTTTTTTAAAAATAATGATTTTATTTAAAAAAAATTATTAATGAAAGAAAATTTGCACGTCTGGTTGAAGTAAACATAGGATTTTACCAATAGTAATTGATAACAAAATGTTGGAATTATTTGAAAAGTATGAAAAATGAGAGTTTGAATTTTTATGTTATGTTTGTGTTTTTCAGTCACCATATGCACAGTTACTGGCAGCAACAACACTGACTAAGCTGGTGTCAAGGCCAAACGTGACACTGCCCTTGGAACAGAGAATCGACATTCGTAAGCACTTGATGCATACCAGACAAATGTCATAGAATTAGGTTTTCAAGTTGATTTTGTACATTCAGGGTTAATGGTCATTCCTAACTTCAAAATTGCAGGTTCCTCAATTATATAGTGAATACACTCACAAGACTTACAATATAGTCAAAACATATCAAAGACATAATTTTTTTGAGTGTGATAGAATCTTGCAATGTCAGTGAGAAAAGAAGTTCATATATTTGTATTTATTGTAAATTTTCTAGACCAAAGATAAATGTTGGTATGAGTATGACTGACAGGCACATCAGTTGTAATGTAGAAAATATAAATATTCAGCAATTTAGGAACATTTTCTTTCTACTTTTAACAGGGAATTACGTTTTGGGATACCTGGCATCAAGGCCCAAATTGGTACACTATGTCTTACAAGCACTTGTACAGGTGTGTATTGTCTGACTTGTATGTAGGTAGTTATTCAATGACATTGATTTTATCCCTGTATTCCATTTACATGTTCTATTATTAAAATTACATCTTATAACTTTGAAGAGGTTATTTCCAAAACGAAAATCCTATACTTTCATTCATATTGATTTGATTAATTTGAAGTTCATGATATAGATATATATAGACAATAGAGATAGACTCATTTTATTTTGTTTAAGCTTTTTGCTCGGATAACCAAACTTGGTTGGTTCGACATTCAGGACAAAGATTATGTGTTCCGTAACGTCATCACAGATGTCACCAAGTTTATACAAGTATGTACACATTCTCAGAAACAGTTGGATATGGTGGACCAAAAAAGTCCCACTCAATCTAATTCAGAAATTTTATAATTGTAATGTCTGACTTATGCTTAGAGTGGAAAAAACTTGAAAATAAATGGAAATTTGATTTGGTAAATGTTTGCATTGTTTCTTTTGTGTAGAGTGGGTCCACCCAGCATGTGATGATTGGAGTGCAACTTCTGTCACAGTTGGTGTGTGAAATGAACCAAGTCAGTGAGGTAAGGGTTAAAGGCCAAAGGTCATCTGCAAGCTTTTAGGTGATATCTAAGAAAATCATTTACAAGTTTTGTAATAGACATACAGTTGTGTTTAGGTTTTTAAAATGAACCTTTAAAGCTGTTTAGGTAATGTGATTGATTATAATAAAGGGATTTTATGGGATATTGTATACTATTGGATATGGTAATCCAATCATTTTTTTTAGTGTCGGACTACTTTGTTTCAACAATTTTCAATGGCAGAGTGCTTTGCAACAACAACACAATCACAGTATATAATATCACAATTACAAAACAAATATTTATTTTTAATACAGATACACATTATATTCAGGAACAAGAGGTACATACAAGTATAGCAAAATTATGTTGTATCCGTATAAAAGTTTGTGTATAGTACTCTGTTAGATACAACTTGCATTTGATGTTAAAACACACCTGTGAATTATCTTTTTAATAATTCTTCCAAAATATAGGAAAATGTAAGTTGTTTTCTGAGTTTTTTTTACAATCTGAATTTTTTTCTCCTCCAAAAATGTATAAATTTTAATGAACACAAAAAGTGAATTTCTGTGGTTTTTCCCACTCATCTCCTCGATTCTGATATTGTTCTGTAGGAGGAGGATGAACGTGAGGTAATGTTTGGTGCTTCTCTGTGTGTCTACCTCATCACATTGCCTCATTTGTCCATTCTTAAATAAAGAAATTGGAAGTATATGTAAAAAATCTTTAATTTTTCAAAGATTATTTCTGATTTTTAAAAATGTAACAAATGAAGATAATGGTCAAAATGGTGTTTGGTAAAAAAAAATAAAATAAAATAAAGAGTACAGCTCAGGGCTTACAGGGAGATGATTAGGCTAACCAAGAACTGCTTAATCAAGAAAGAGACATAAATAAATGGATGGTCATTTCAAGACTTGTTTCTTCATTTCCTCATTATCTGATTATATAGAATAACATGTAGAGTGGTTTATTGTTCTAGTTCTGTACGACTGATAATTTTACATAATGCTCTTCTCTTTGTTCATTGTTGTCGATTTTTTTTCAATTATTTAGATAACATTATAACTATTATGAACATTTCTATTATGTTTTATGCTTTGTAATTTTTTTAGGAGAAGACAGAGTCTAAAAATCCTGATTATTAATTGCAATGGTTAACAGAAAAGTGATTATGTAAAATTTCAGTCTGCTTTCAGAATGTTTGTTTTCAATGCTAATCAAGCTTTCTTCTTCATAATCACCCCACAAATTGAAATCGGCACAAAAACTGAAGTATTTGAACTACCTTAACATTATGCTCATAATGTGTGGTTTTCACCTTTAAAACAAGAAATTAGTATTGGCATTATGTAAAATTATTTGTTGAAAAGGGCAAATGAGATTGAAAATATTCCAATGTCTCGTCAATTCTAAATACCAGGGACTGTACATGAAATACAATTCAAGGTGAACTTGATCTCTGTTTACTTGACCTCTGTTCACTTGACCTTTGTTCATTTGAACTCTGTGTACTTGACCTCTATCATTTGACTTTTTATATATGACATTTGTTCACAGGCTGACTCAAGTAGGTCGCTGACCAAACACAGAAAAATTGCCTCCTCCTTCCGTGACCTCCAGCTGTTTGAGATATTCCAGTTGTCCTGTGAGTTATTGCAGACTGCCGCCGGGAACATCAAAAGCATGGACTTCTCTGATGACTCACAGGTATGTCATTGATACAGGTACATGCATTGACATTAAACTAGATATTTTTGTTACTTTTTGATATAAATGTATCTTTAAAAGGTTGATGATTGTTCTGTAAATCATAGTTTTAAATCTTGGTTAGATCCTGCAAGGGAATTAAGACTTATTTCTCAGTTTCGATAATCCAATAATTTGACCATGATTTATGTGTACCTGGCTTGTTTGTTGCAGCATGGCTTGATCTCCCATGCCCTGCGGTTGGCCCACAACTGTCTGACCTTCGACTTTATTGGCACCTCCACAGATGAAACAGCTGATGACCTGTGTACAGTTCAGATACCCACAGGCTGGCGGTCAGGTAAACAAACAAACACTTCTGTTGTCAGGTAAAAAACAAACAAACACTTCAGTTGTCAGGTAAAATAATCACTTCTGTTGTCAGGAGAACAAACACTCCTTCTGTTAGGTAAACAAACAAACAAACAACAAATACTTTTGTTGTTAGGTAAACAAACAAATACATTCTGTTGTCAGGTAAACAAACACTTCTGTTCCTTAGATGTTTTAAGATGGAAAAAACCCTTAAACTTATAACTACCTTCTCTTAAGAGGTATTTTATCCCAACATTTACTTGTATATTTAATTTATAGATTTTCATTTTGTATTGGATTTGAATGACTGCTTGAAATACATTTAATAGTTCTCAGAGAGATGCATCTAAAAGTACTTGTAACTAAACATGCTTCAATATATTGTTAGTAATGCTGACTACTCTTTGATTTCAGCTTTCCTGGACGGGGCTACAATGGACCTATTCTTCAGTCTCTACTCCAGTCTACCCCCTTCACTCTCATCCATAGTAAGATTTCCTTATGAACTCTGAAATTGTTATTACTTGTTTCAAGCAATCCTTGTCCATGGACATTTTAGTTCTTAAGTAAATGCATGTATTGAGATTGTTTTATTAAGAACACTTTTACAGATATAACATTTTTGAATACAAAAATACATGTAGATATGATAGTATTTGAAAACAACATACCCAGTAGTTAGGAATTACATGCTCCTTACTAATAGAGAGGTTGAGATTTCAAACGTGTACAGGTACAAGGTTTCTACACGTACACGTAAGTACAAACTTGCAGCTTTTACAACAAATATAATCGAATTAATGAATGAATATATTCTTGTGATACATTATATAGATATTTAAACTTCATTTGCATGCAAATTGATAAGAAATTCATAATTTATTTGGAATTGATAAAATAAATCCATGTCACAAAACTTCATCGAAATACGTACACGTTTATATTCTACAAGTTATGAAATCTCAACTGAAGATTTGTCCCTGCATCAACATGTATGACTCGATACAATATATATACAATCACATAAATTTTTTTTTTTCATTAACAATTACATGTAGCTGGTTTGTGATTTCAGGCCCTATCCTGTCTGGTACAAATCGCGTCAGTGAGGCGATCTTTGTTCAACAACACAGAGCGTGCCAAATTTCTCAACGAGCTAGTGACCGGTGTCCGCAACATTCTAGAAAATCCACAGGTATGGAGCGTTAGTCTGTTCTGTGTTTTAGTGAATCTGAAGCACAGTGGTGCATCAACTGCCACTGGGCTACTTCTTTTACTGTAATATATATTTGAGATCACTCAGGAGATTTTGTGGGGGAATTTTTTCTGTTTTAGACAAAAATACTTTGTCATGTTATTTTGATTTGTTATTCATGGGTACAAGAAGAATGAAAAGAAAAATGTAATGATAGTACAGTCAAAACTGCCGAAGCGGTCACCCCCTTTCGTATGCGGTCATTTTATTTCCTCCCGATTAAAAATTCTATATGATTGCCCTCTAAAGAGCGGTCACCTGTCTAACGCGGTCAGCGGTCATCGTATTTTGATCCGAAACTGTACTTTCGACACGCATTAGGCGGCCATTTTGGTCGGTCACATGATTTACACCCGGGGATTTTAAACATGGCTGCCAAAAGTCAGGAAAGTAATGTACACAATAATTATACGCCTGAGGCAAAAGAAGCCAAATCAATCGATGCAATTATATAATTGGCAGTTCAGATACAGATGGCGAAAAAGTAAATTGTTTAAACATGTATTTACAGTGTTTGTTTAATATATAACCTCATGAAATAGGTGTCAAAAATGAACGCGACGAGGCTAAAGAAAATTGATCGATTTAATAGTATGATTTTGAGTTCTGATACGGTCGGTTAAGAAATAACCATGTTGAAAAGTTTATGCAAGAGTTCATGGCCATGCCCAAAGTTTGGATAAAATTAAAGATATTGATGATATGTTAACAGAATACAATATTAATTGCAAATCTGGAATCATGAATGCAGACGGAAATAAGTGAATTTTTTAAAAATTAAAAAGAAATTAACAATTGCATGCAAAATTCTTTGTTATGTAATTGCACTTATTTTTTAATATAATATATGCTATTAAATTCCAAATCAATAACTTTATTAATTATTTTGTTATTTTCATCAGTATGCTAAGTTGCAAGTATATAAAAACTTCCAATAATTGTTTTAGTAAGGTAATTGATTATGGTAAATTCCTAAGTCTCTATTCAAAGTTCACCTCTGTTAAGAGGTCACTTTTGGTGCCTCCCAAAGGTGACTGCTTAATACAAGTTTGACTGTATTTTTATTACTTATATTTTGTGACTTTATTGTTAATAGGGGAAAGAATTTGTAGATGTGAAAAAATATATATTTACATGAATAAGTCCTTAAAAAATATCCAGTATTTTATTAATTTTAAAAATAAACTGAAATTTATGTTTGATTGGAAATTTGAAAGATTATAGCTTGAAATACAAAATGCCATGTAATGTTGCAGGCTTTGTCTGATCCGAGTAACTACCACGAGTTTTGTCGGCTGTTAGCAAGGCTGAAAACAAATTACCAGCTGGGAGAGCTAGTCAAGGTCACAAATTATCCGGAACTAATCAAACGGATTGCGGAGTTTACTGTGACCAGTCTGAGGGTAAGAATTTTTCTACTGATAGAAAAGGAACAATTGTGCTTTTTTGCAATGGTTGATTGTACTATTGTCCTTTTTAAGCTGAAATTAGTGTTAAGTGTAATAGATTATAATTTGGTGTTGGATAAGACCAAATGGCATTGCTAAGTGTAGATGATCACACAGAGCCAATTAACAATTGGGGATTCAAACCAGCAACACTTGATTTGATGGCTGATCGTACATTAAATATAAAATTTGTAAATGTATTTAGCAAGAGTACCAGAGATTTAGATAGTGACAATTTAACAAGTATAAGATGCTTGTTTTGCAGCAAATGTGGCAGTTTGCGCCTAACAGTGTACACTACCTGTTGAGCCTGTGGCAGAAGATGGTGGCATCCATGCCGTATGTAAAGGCTAATGAGCCCCACCTGCTGGAGACGTACACACCCGAGATCTTCAAGGCCTACACCATGTCCCGCCTAGAGTCCGTCACCGTCGTCATCAAGTTAGCATTGTCGTCATAGTCCTCATACAGCTAGTACCTGTAATATAGAGCTAGTATTTGTAATATAGAGTTAGTACTTGTAATATAGAGTTAGTACTTGTAATATAGAGTTAGTACTTGTAATATAGAGTTAGTACCTGTAATATAGAGCTAGTACTTGTAATATAGAGTTAGTACCTGTAATATAGAGCTAGTACTTGTAATATAGAGCTAGTCTTTGTGATATAGATCTGGTACTTGTAATATAGAGCAAGTACTTGTAATATAGAGCTAGAACTTGTAATATCAAGCTAGTACTTGTAATATAGAGTTAGTACCTGTAATATAGAGCTAGTACTTGTAATATAGAGCTAGTACTTGCAATATAGAGTTAGTACTTGCAATATAGAGCTAGTTCTTGTGACATAGATCTAGTGCTTCAATATAAAGCTAGTACTTGTGATTTAGAGCTAGTCCTTGTAATATAGAGCTTGTACTTGTAATATGCAACTAGAACATGTAATATAGAGCTAGTACTTGCAATATAGAGTAAGTACTAGTACTTGTGATATAGAGCTAGTACTTGTGATATAGAGCTAGTACTTGTGATATAGAGCTAGGACAGGTAATATAGAGCTAGGACAGGTAATATAGAGTTAGTGCATGAGTTATGCTTGTAAATGACATGTAAATGGATCTAAACTGAATTTAATATAGATTGCATGGTACACATATGTCAAGAGATATATGCACTTTTGAAGAATCTAAGACATGTAATTTTAAAAGTATGTAGGAGGATGGATTTCTTTTTCAATAAGATGATTTACTATGTACATCTGCATTGTACATAGATTTTGATTGGTTTCTTCAGTGTTGCATTAAAATGTAAATTCTTTTCCACATTGTAGAGACGGGTTAGAAGATCCATTAGAAGACCAGGGAATGATCAATCAACAGTTAGACCAGGTAAGCTATGATTATGTACATGACAATATGACTTCTATTTCTGATAGATAACAAATTTCAAGTTCAAGAATGACAAATCAAATGCACTAGAAAATGCATTTGATTTTCATGACAAAATACTGGTTTTGGTGTGTAAGACTTTGGGACGTCACAATTGCGAAATCAACGTTTATACATAATGAACCAAATATTTTACTGTTATACTTTTGAAGAGAATTAGGTTTTGATTTATTATAATAAAACAATTATAGCCTTTTGATATCGGTCAATACATGGTTTTATTGAGCAGATGAGAGTATATCAACCTCGGACTTCGTCCTCAGTCGATATTCTCTCATCAGGTCTATGTAATCATGTATTGACCTCATCAAAAGGCTATAATTGTATAATATGGATTCTGTAGTTATACAAGACATTATATTTGTGTGTTTTGTATGGTGTAAAAGTTTGTAACAGTGACATTTTGTTGATAGCTCTCTACCATTGGGAGGTGTGAATACGAGAAGACCTGTGGTCTCCTGGTTCAACTGTTTGATGAGGCAGCCCAGCGTTATCAGGAGGCCATCAATTCAGGAACCCAGGGGGTAGAGATTACAATACAAGAAGGTGAGGTTATCTCCATGGTGATCAAGGTCATTTTAAGGTGATATGATGAATACTTTAAAAAGAAAAACAGAAGAGAGATAGTACTATTTAATATAAAGATGATATACCGGAAGAGATAAAGGTATTAAAAGTAACAAAGAAGAAATCCCCATAAGGAATAAGGCTCCATTAGTGCAAGTTTCTGTAAACAGATATCGGTTAGATAGTTCGTAAAATCTGTTGTTTTTACTCTTGTTTAGGGTTGATTATCTTGGTAAGTATAGGTTTTTATTTAAATATGTGCTTTCTTCACTCTTTCAGGTCGATTATCTTGGTTAGTGTACATAATAGGAGCTGTGATAGGCGGGCGGATCTCCTTCGCTAGCACAGACGATCACGACGCCATGGACGGGGAGCTAGCTTGTAGGTAAGGAGAGAGAGAAGTTCCTTACTGACGGGGGACACAGCAAATGTCTGTTGGATCTTATGGTGCAGTTACATGAACATGCTATAGAAATTATATCAAAATTCTTATCTCATAGAATTTATTGGTACATTTTTAGTTCACCTGAGCTGAAAGCTCAAGTGAGCTTTTCTGATCACATTTTGTCTGTTGTCCATCTGTCTCCATCCGTCTGTAAACTTTTCACATTTTCAACATCTTCTCCAGAACTACTGGGCGAATTTCAACCAAACTTGGCACAAAGCACCCTTAGGCAAAGAGGATTAAAAGTTGTGAAAATTAAGGACCTCCTCCTTTTCCAAACGGAGATAATTAGGAATTATTGAAAATTTTAAAGAAATTTTCAAAAAATCTTCTTCTCAAGAACCATTTGGCCAGGAAAGCTGAAACTTGTGTGAAAGCATCCTCAGGTAGTGTAGATTCAAAGTTGTAAAAATCATGACCCCCGGGGATAGGGTGGGGCCACAATGGGGGGTCAAATTTTTACGTAGGAATATAAAGAGTAAATCTTTAAAAATCTTCTTCTCAGAAACTAATCAGCCAGGAAAGTTGAAACTTGTGTGGAAGCATGCTCATGTAGTATAGATTCAAAGTTGTGAAAATCATGACCCCCGGGGTAGGGTGGGGCCACAATGGGGGGTCAAATTTTTACATAGGAATATATAAAGAAAAATCTTTAAAAATCTTTTTATCAGAAAACCAATTGGCCAGAAAAGCTGTAACTTGTGTGGAAGCATCCTCTGGTAGGGTAGATTCTTTAAAGTTGTTTAGACTTTGGCCCCTGGATGATTCTTGGACCACAAAGGGGTTCAGAGTTTCATGTAGGTTTATATCCCATATATAAACAATTGTTTAGGATCTTTTTGAGAACTGCAAAGCTCAACAAGTGATATGACTATAAAATCATCCTGTTAGAAAAGGGACTTGATTATAAACATAAGAATATCCAGGGTAAAAGAAATGGATTTTTATTTATACAGGATCTACATGTATTATACTACATTGTCCAGATAGTTTGTATTATGACTGCAATAAGCTGATTTTATCATACCTATTGTTCCTCAGGTGAGCGATGTGGCCCATGGGCCTCTGTTTATTTTAAAAGATATAAATACAGGCTTTGAGGCCCGTTTGTCATAATAAATGGTGAATGAATTTGAGTTTGAATTGTGTGTTTGTATTATTCTCTAGAATCAGGAAGAAAGTAGTAATTCAGTCCTCTTCACAATGTTTTTCTCATTACAGGGTTTTACAGTTAATGAATTTAGTGGACTCTAGGATTGCCCAGTATGCCTGTGAAAAATTAGACCTTGCCATATTAAGCTTTTTTGAACAATTTAGGAAAATTTATGTTGGGGACCAAGTTCCTAAAATGTCTAAGGTGAGATACAGATTTTGTCTTGTTTCATAAATCTGTTTCGTTTATAAGGAATTTTTAAATGAATTTTCAGAATAATTATCATTATTATATAATTGATTAATTCCTAGCTCTCTGATTGGCTGATATCCAACAATCTAGAAAAATAAAACGTTATATTCACCTGCTCGTGACCTAGGAGTCAATATAACATTTGATTTTCTCTACATTAGACTAAAAATAGATCGTCCAATGATATATCGCATTTCTCAGTTTGTTCTGCTATGGCTTCAAACTGAAATCTTCACTTGATAACAATCAGTTTGATGTGTCTTATGGTGAATCATATAATAAAACAATTATTGCTGGGGGGTTTTTCTTCAATAAGATGATTTAGCTACCTGAGAAGTACAATATTCACCGAGCCTAAGGCCAGGTGTATTGTACTTCAAGGGGAGCTTAATCATCGTATTGACCTCAAAAACAGCAATAATTGTATGATGTCAATAGATTTTGTCAACGAGACTGTTTTAAGTAAGTATACTGTAGATGAACAGTTAACAAAATAGAAAAATTTGCAAATGTTAACATACATGTCCAAAGATGTCTTCTGTTTATTGGTTAATAAAGACAGGTTTTGATTTACATGAAGAGGTACATTAGTGTGTTGTTTACTTGCAGGTTTATCGACGGTTATCAGAAGTGTTGGGATTAAATGATGAATCTATGGTACTGAGTGTTTTTATTGGTAAAATGTAAGTACTTGTACTTGTATGTCTTTAAGCATGTTAAGCTTTTTTTTTTTCTTTCATTGTGTGAAACATCTAAATTAAATGAAGCTTAGACAGGACAAAATAAAAAAAATCAAAAGGTCAAGATTTTAATTTTGAATACTGTATCTATATCATTATTTCACATGTTGTTGCCTCCATAATTATAAATTATGAATTTTCATAAAAGAAAAAAGATAGGATTAGTTCTTCAGTAAGATTAATTTCATATTTTAATATACAATGTATCCAATTAAATATTTTTGATATTGGAATTTGATATTGTAGAATTACAAACTTAAAATATTGGGCCCGAAGTGAACAAATAACATGGAAGACCCTTCAGCTTCTAAATGATCTGTCCGTGGGCTACAGCTCTGTCCGAAAATTAGTCAAGCTAGATGCTGTACAGTTTGTCTTAAGTAATCATACGGTAAGTATTAAACAGTTGTTCATTCTAGTTAAGTATCAAATTGCTCATTACAAAAGTGTATCTGTTTGGAGATTGAATTCCCACAGAATGGAAGCTTTTATGGTTTGACTGAAACTGAAAATGGAAATATGTTTGTTAAAATACTCTTATAGTAAATAAGATAAACAATTTGAACTGCTGTTAATATAAACTGTATCATGTCATTTTTGTGAATTGCAAAATTCATAATCTTGGGGGGGAAATTGATCCTAAAAACAAATTGCAAACCTTTCTACAGTTTTATCTCCATTTGTTTCAATTGAAAATCATCCAAAATGTGCAGCCAATTATTTCAAACCAGTTATTGAATGAAGTTTTTCAAAATTTTTAGACACTCAAATAACTTGATTATTTATTAAAAATACACTATAGAATTAGAATTACCCTAATTAATAATACACTACAGAATTACCCTGGTTGCAATGTTATCTTGTGGAATTGAAGCTGTCACTGATTTGATTTTCAGAATGAACATTTTCCGTTCCTGGGTTTGAATGCCAACAACCGTTCGTTCGCTGACATGAGGTGTAGGACCACTTTTTACACAGCTCTGGCTCGCCTGTTAATGGTCGACCTCAGAGAAGATGACGAGGACAAGTTTGAAGAATTCATGGTCCCTTTAACATGTAGGTGCTTCATTTGTATCTGTTAATGTGTTGGCTCTTACATTCGTGCCTTTGTCTAAGTCATTCTTAAAGTTCGAGAATGAGTACCGTAATCCGGTGAATATAATACGCAGTAGTGTACAATACGCACCCCCCACTTTGGGCCTGAAAGTGGTGAAAAAAAGCTAGTTCGGGTGTATAATACGCATCCAAAAAATTGACCGAACGGTAATGCTGAGTATATCAACAAAGCAGTTATACTTTGTGTACACGCTCAATTTCATCGCGGAAATACACTACCGGAAAGAAGAAAAACAGTAAATTTTTAGATACGGATTTATTGTAACTAATACATCGCGGTAATATCTTTATTTCATAATCAATGTTTTAAATAGACCTAGAATTAAATAGTCTACCGTAAATAAAATCAACTATTTTTAACAAGCGTTATATAATTGTTTTGTCATCACATAACCCCAGTGTAGTGAAAAACGGTCTACAGGTATAGGAGATAACGGACCTAATTAAATTCTTAAATGATGCCGATCAAAGTGATCAATTAGAGGCCTGGAACATAATAAAATATGTGCACAAATAGTTGTGTTGTGTATAGTACACATAGCCTAAGGGGTGTGTCTGAGATAACCAAGGTGTCAAGCGTTAGCGGTCCGGTGGGGAGCACAACAATGGCTTCTATTAACGGAATAGGTTATAGAATTATTTATAGTCATAATTATTTGCAATAAATCAATTATCATTACATGGAAATGGTTAAAAATGAGCCAAATGATGTTTAAGCTGTTTTCAAAGATCGGTTACAAATAGCACGTGGCCACCCAAGTCCACATTCTATAATTAACAGCTGTAATGGCGGCGTACACGGAGAAAAAGAATAGGCAGTTCAAATTAATTTTTAAAGGCCATTTTGAAACACTTTATTGATAAACAGACTTTTATATACATTTTCTTTAATAACATGCTATAACAAGGATTTATTAATATATATGTGATAATGAAGTAATGTTACGATGTATAGAGGGGTATCGGTTAATTCTGTCTGTGGTCAGCATAGATAATACGCCAGTATGATACCCCGTGCTTCACCTAGGGAAAAAATATGTCAAAATCCTATAGGGATGTATAATACGCACCCCTTTCTCACGGTAAGAAATCCTAGAAAAAAAGTGCGTATTATATTCACCGTTTTACGGTAATGATATATTTTTCTTTATCCAAAGAAAAAAGACTGAGGCAGTTAAGAATATAATGAATTATGTAATTTGCAATGCTTTGTACATTTACATGTATGTTTCTTCTGCACATGCTGTGTTCCCTTTATCGTAATATCGCCCGCTTTCTTTGACAGCTGCCTTTGAGTCGGTGGGCACAATGCTGACAAACATGGACACGCCCCAGAAAGAAGAAGAAGCCAAAGTCAGTAAATATACTGTAAACAAACTTTAATTCGCCCATTAGAAAATTTTTTGAAGTGCCAAGGGAAATTGATAACCTGCCAACAAATCTCTTGTTCTTCTTTAAAATCATAATACCCTATTTTAGTAGCAATGAACTAGTTTATCAGAGTTGCAAAATGAAATTGTTGTGAATTAAAGATGGTTTACAATATTATTTTGAAATTGCTCGTACATTTGTAGTTCTATGACACAAAATAACAAAATCGTCTGCTTCTGTCCAGAAATAGAATGGCTTTAGAATGCTGAACTTAAAGAGCCATGCTAGTCTTTTTATCAGTTTCCATACTTATAGATTTGCCAGTCTTTATCTTGTGGTGGAGCAGAGAAACTGGGTTATCAAAACCTGTGTATTGGAAACTCTCCTAAACCTTATTGTCATAAATACTTTCTTAATGTTATCATTTATTGATGAAGATTACATTTCTGTCACTAACATATAACACACATTGGTAATTGTGGTTTGTTTTTCGACAGAGAGCGGTGGTAGGACTCGCCCGAGATCTGAGGGGCGTGGCATTCGCCTTCAATACCAAAACAAGCTACATGATGTTCTTTGATTGGATGTATCCTTTATAGGTTGCATAGTGAGTTATTGAGTTAAATCTTATTGTTCATAAAGAGTCAACCATAAAAGGACCAATACATATATTACATTGCCTTTATTGAAGCTTTTGATGAGGTTGACTATCCTTTTATTGTCAGCAAATAATCTAAACACAAATGCAGAAAACTAGGCCCCCCTCCTTTTTTCCTATAAAAAAAATATGAAAAAAATATTCCACAAAGGAACCAAATGTTAAATATAGTAGTCATGAATAAAAGTGTATGAAATGCCGATCACAGAGAACTTTGTTGTGGGATGTTGAGCTTAACAATCGATAGCTACCCGTCCTACACGCCGATCCTGCACCGGGCGATCGAGGTGTGGTACCATGACCCGGCGGTCACCACCCCCGTACTCAAGCTGATGGCTGAGCTCGCTCAGAGCCGCTCACAGAGACTCCTGTTTGACGTCTCCTCCCCCAATGGCTATCTCCTGTTCAGGGAGGTCAGCAAAGTGATTGACAGCTATGGTGAGGGCCATTTTATGTAAATTAATATGTAATGGACATTCATAATATGACCTCTTGCCCTCTAAAATTGTGTACATGGAATTAAATGTTTTTGCTCCTTACAAAGTTCATATAGGAAAATATGATTGCAAATGTAAATTTTATATGTTGATTTAAAGTTGATAAGATTTGCACTCTCTTTTTTACAGGGTCAAGAATATTAACAATAGGAGAAGTTCCAAAGGATCAAGTCTATACCATGAAATATCCTTTACATTATTATAATTGTTTATAGATAAATTATATTTGGTCATAGCTATTATTTCTTAGGCAATTTTTATCAGATAGCTGGGCTTTATATAAAATGAAAAACTTGAAAAGTTTAAAGAGAGATTATAGATATTTCAGCTTTTATTTGGAATGAATTGGCTGCTAGGTGAAATGTTATGAAGGTATAGCAAGAGATTTATGTTTCAAAGTTATAAAACAAGAGGAAAACTTTCCTTAGCCTATCCTACATTGAAAGGAATCTCGGTGTGTTTCTCCATGTTGAAGGCGGCTCTCTGTGGGAACTATGTCAACTTTGGAGTGTTCCGTCTCTATGGAGATAATGCGCTGGACAAGGCGTTTGGAATGTTTGTCAAGCTCCTGTTGTCTGTGTCTCAGAGAGACCTGATGGTTAGTGTTTAGGGATTTATTCTACTATAATTACATGAAGTTATGATATAAGAGTAATCGAAAGGGAAGTAGTAATTAAATCTAATAAAAAAATAATTTCAACAAATGACAAAAAAAAAACTCATTAAACAAGGGGAAACAATTTTTAGAGTTTTGATAAATGGTTTGATCGATTTGCCATACTGTTAAACCGCATACCATTATTCACGCAATTGTTTTGTTAAAAGGCTGTATGAATAAGAAAAATACACTGTATATTCATAAATGTATGTAATTGAAGAGATGTTTGATGGTGACTAATGATTGTAATTTGTATCTAATTATGTCGAGTCCCTCTGTCACTTCCTTAGGACTACCCCAAGCTGAGTCAGAATTTCTACAGTTTGCTGGAGTGTCTGGCCAATGATCACATGGCTTTCATCAGTAGCTTAGAACCCCAAGTCTTTCTTTACATCCTGGCCACCATATCTGAGGGTCTCACAGCTCTAGGTAATAATGAAACACACTGCAATACTTCATGTACTTATGTGGTGTTTACTTTCATTTATTTGTATGTTGGTCATCTTTGACCAGGTCTTAGAATTATGCAGAATATTCACTTTTAATGGGATGGGTGATTAGGGGCTAAGTTTTTTTTAGCAGATTTGTGAATTATCTTTCTCCTTGTTTTGTTCCTCTGAAAAATCATTATCTCCCATGGATAAATAAGAAATAGTAATGAACAAAAATATAAATGTCTTCCTGTCAGTCAACTACATCTGTAGTGCATTCAATTATTCATAAACTTTATAAGTTGATTCATTTACCATATTAAAATTAAAATCATGTAGTTTGATATGCTGTTATGTAAAACTAAGAGGGGGAGTACAGTGTATATAAAAACAGGAATAAAAAGTCTGTTCCTGTTTTAACAGCATACAAATGGAGCTCTATTCAAGGTAAGATGTCAAACTGCTCGGGGATGTGGAATTTATTTTTTAAAGATCAAAATGTCATGCTATGGTTTATTTCATATTTGATGCTGTCTACAATATGTGTATTACATGTAGCTGAAGAAGAATCTCTGGTTTTATTTAAGTCATCTCAAAAGTATGTCCCTTGTTGAAAGGTGAAACGGTACTGCTTGGGTTAGTCTCATCTCTTTGTGTTTTAAATAAACACAATGTTATACATGTACTTTCATATGTGTTGTTCATAATTGTAATGTTTTAAAACTTTATTCATGTCTTTCACTTTATTTTTCAATGTTTTTGACCTCTTAGAATAAGATTTCTTAACTTCTTAAGTTTCTTAAGTACATGTATCTCGGGGTTTTAGGAAGAGCTTTTTTTTTTATTTGATCTCTTTTGTTATATGTAAACCTTTACTTCAATATTTTTCCTTTGAGGAAGAAAGGAAGAAACAAATTTTATTGACTGCATTTGAATCCACATTTTAAAGATGGGTTTGATTATGTTTATTATTCTTTTATTATTTATCTAATGCAGTAGTTATTAGTGGTCAATGGATTTAACTAAGATTCCATTGGTATCACATACCCCAAAATGTTGATCCCCAATCTACATGTATATGAGATAAATGTTGTATTAGTTAGAGAAAAATGAATAACATCCTCTTAAACTTCTGACTTCTGGGAAATTTACAAAAATTATGTCTGCTTGCTCAAGTTTATATGTCACATTTACCATCGTAGTAACAGCCTGTCATTTTGAGTGAGTGTATGTGCGTGTCTTTCTCTGACAGACACCATGGTTTGTACCGGATGCTGTGCCACACTGGATACAGTCATCACCTATCTGTTCAAGAACCTTACAATCAAAAAGAAGAAACGAAATCACATGCAGCAGAACGAGGCTTTTCTCCGAATCCTAGAACTTCACCCAGAAATCCTTCAGCAGGTAAATACTCCTTTACACTTTAACCAGTTTGACGTGCTCTTTGACCTTAATTTATGCTACTTCAGACTATTGTAAACCCACTTTTATTCACGACTACTATATATATTTTGCGATTTTCTGGAGATGTACCAGTTCGCAATGACCAATTTTCATAATGCAGGTGTAGATTATTTAGAAAAAAAAATACCAGAGACAACTCAGGACTGGTTCATGGTGAGAAATAGTCCCAAACCTTCAGATTTCTTGTACAGAAGTAAAAGTTGGTTGATATTATATTTAAAAAATGAAATGTTTAGTGACACCATTTGGACTTAATTACTGAGTAATTAATACTATCATGCTATATTACAGATGCTGTCTACAGTACTCAATATCATCATGTTTGAGGACTGTCGGAACCAATGGTCCATGTCAAGGCCTTTACTGGGTCTTATTCTACTTAACGAGGAAGTAGGACATTTTTATTTTTTTACTTAAAGACGAAAGATCAAGGCTATGTTGTTCTGTTTGTGTAATACGGTCGCTTTCAAAGAAAGGCTGCTTCTGTTTGAACAATTGGTTAGATAACTGCAGGTTCATGTAGCTGTTGATGTTGGAAAATGGAGAAGTTCTTGAAAAAAAATTATAGATTTCATATCCATTGCCTCATGATGTGTACTAGTATCATGCATGGTAAAGAATACATCATTGATTATATTCAATACTTATATTTGAAATTGGACATTTGCTGTTGAGGTTTCAATGAAATTTTGTGTTTTCAGTATTTTAACAAGTTGCGGGACAGCATCATAGCCAGCCAGCCCCCAGACAAACAGCAGGCCATGGTCCAGTGCTTCGAGAACCTGATGAGTGGAATCGAGAGATCCCTACACACAAAGAATAGAGACAAGTAAGGGGTGGAGAGAGAGAGAGAGAGAGGAGAGAGAGAATATTAAACAATGAATGAAGTTACTTTTATAAACTGAGTTTTTGAGTTTTTGAGGTAAAAATAATGAAATTTATATGAATTATCATCCATAAAAATTAATCCTCTATAAAGGAACATCTTCCTAAAAATCAATATATTTTAAGTACTGATATTTACCACAACCTGATAATTCTTTTTATGCATTGTTATATAAAATTAATTTGTTGGTTTGTTTCACCCTTCAGATTCACACAGAACCTGTCGCTGTTCAGGAGAGACGTGAACGACTCACTGAAAGCGGCCAACGGACAGAGTCCCACACACTGTACACAGTTCCTGGACATGATGAGCTAGTACACAGCAGGCAGCATGTCATGTGACCTCATCATGTGATACAGTGAGCCAATCAGACGTGTTCACATTGACATTCCTTATCATGTGTGAAACGGGCTGCGATTGGGGCATTTGGGGACATCGTGATTGGTTTTGTGGATTTTCAACTTTCAAACGTGGTGAAATTGGTGCATTGGTCTGCTATCCCTTCTTTTTATATGGGTGAGGGACGAGGGTGTTTGGAATGGATGTGACTTAGGTGTATGGAATCAATTGAAGTGCTAATGGTAGTAGACTAGGAGCCGTGGGTGTGTAGGCGTGTGTATATCAGTGCTAACTGTTCATTGTTATGGGTTTTATTATTCAATGTTATAGTGCCATATGTTTGGTACTAATGCACCGCAGGGTGTGGAATAAAAATTCAAACAAATGCCACTGCTCTTACTTATCTTTATAATGATTGTCTCATATATCTTTGTAACATTCGTGGCTTACATGTAGTATAAAAAGACTAAAGGATGATTTAAGGTTGTAAGAGACACCAATGTAGATGAAAATGCATCATATTCAAATATAATCGCCTTTATGTAGTATTATGTTATTTTTTCGCCTCCAAGATTAGAGTTATAAACAGAGCTTAAAGATAGTTAAGAGGGCTCGATGGTTGTGACCATTTTCAGACTGTATTGATCTCCTTCAGAAGAGAGATCTGTATAATAATATAGGAAAAAAAAACCAAATTCAAAAGGCAAAATATATGGAGTTTTCCTTTACTTAAGGATTACGTTTACTCAGTCTAAAAAATCTATAAAAAAAAATGCATAAAATTAATTTCAGATAGAATATCTCGAAAATTTGATCATTGATCTTATATAATGTTAATATCAACAGAATACCGACAATAAAAATAGCTTTAGGCAATCAATGGTTTGGAGCTCCTATCAGTCAGGTTTTTGTAATACTCGATATAAAATGGGTGAAATTTTGAAAATTGATAGAGGAAATTCGGACTAAATTAAATTCAAAATTTGAACTCAAAACGATTCATTGAAATATCAGATTAGTAAAGCTATTCGTATTTTATCATCTCCCAACCAACAAATTGTTTTATTATTTCAAATAATTTCAAAATAAAGAAAACCTTGGCAAGGGTGGACAATTTTGACAATTTTTTCAATAAACGTTCAGAGGTCACTAGCATAAAAAGTAGGTTATTGACCTAGTTATTTGAAAGTGAAAAATAGCACCACAATCGTAGGGCTACAATTTACAATAAGTAGTTTTTCGATCCTACAAGTGGAATTTTTTTCGCCCCTGAGTAAACGTAATCCTTAATATCAGTTTTTAGCTTTAAAAAATCATATCTTAAAACTTTAGGTAAATCTGATGGTTAGTTTGTTGACCACCCAGTCTCCTTAAAATCATGTAAAAAATAAGTAAATGAAAGAAAATACCCTAATGATGTCCGAATGTACATGTAGAAACGAGTCAACTGCGAAAGACAGTAGTACGTTCCATTCATATATGGTTATCGACTCAGTTATATTCGCATTTTCTAGAGATGTTGATGACCTAAATTTAGTCAATAAAAATATCAAAAAGAAGAATATCCATTTGAATTCTTTAAGCCCTATTCAAAATTGGCACACGAGCAGAAGCGACAAAATATTCGTGCGACCTTAAAAAATATATATGGTTCGTAAACTGTTGCCAAAATAATCGCATATGAAAAAGTACTCGTACGAAACTCACACGATTCAGAGCGACCGTTGTGCGATGTAAACGCATTGAATCTTGCAATATATCTTGCGTCTATATGCGACTGTTGTACAATGAAAGCGAGTGTTGTAAGATAATGCGATAGGATCGCACGAAAGACCAGATGATCGGACGATTGAACGTGCGCCAATGCGATAGGACGAGGGGCGATCATTCGATCATGCGTTTCATCATACGAATGCTCGTACGAGTCAGACGGGGTATATATACCGCCCGTTTCCGACGCTCTTCAGTAGACATAGTTGAATGCAAGAGAGGATACCACCCAAGAAGAATGACAAAAGCAACAGCAACAGCTAAAATGAAGGTCAATTGTGGCCTGAAACAGATATGTTTATACATTGTATACTGTATAATGGAACTATTCGCTCCCATTTCATTTTCGCTCATTTCACCTTGTTTGTCAGTTAATAGCGGATTAAGACTTGACGGATTCCAATGTCTTACATTATCTCTCTTTTACTCCAACAATGTTGGGGAGAATTCAAGACGAGGTAAAATCGTAAGTAGAAGCAAAAATATCACGGGGCGAAAATAACCCTGTATCCAGTATATACTAGTGGCAAAGCATGGAAACTAAAACCGATAAATCTTGGCTGCAATGATAGTAAAACGTTACAAGATTACACGAGACGCGTTGAGCAACAGTCTCATGGTCGCACAACATAAACACGCATAAACAGCTGCGATTTATCTTACGATCTTTAAAAATCGCGCGTTGCTCTTGCGAGTACACAAAACGTTGTAAAACGTTCGTACTAATGTTCGTGCGTTGCATTGCAATGAATTGGATGCGTTCGGTCGCGTCTGAATGGTGTGCATGTCCACTATTTTGAGAAGACTTGATGCGACCCCAAAATGCATGCGCATGAACTCGTGCAACGTATGCGATAGCTCGTGCGAAGCCAAAAAATTCTGATCGCGCAGTGTTGTAAAGTGCTTGTGCGCAAATTGTGAAAGGGGCTTTAGATAAAGGTTAAATGATTGTAGCAGTTAATTTTAATTTAGCTGCAATAGTTTAGAAAAGAATAGACCATTCCAATTTCTTGCAATTTTCTTTGATGTATAGACGATCATTTGTTATTTTCTCATACTTTTCTATAAAATCCGATTGTGCTGCGTTTTAATTGTTTAATTGAGCCTTATGAACTTAGTTTAATCAAAGTATTCAAGTACACATGCATAAAAAAGCTATTGTTCTTTTAATCAATTCGGAAGAACCTAGGATCTTTTGGGGAGCTTCGCTCCTGCCCCGCCCACCTTTAAAGTGGCTCATCGTTGTGATTTGTGAAATGATGTCTACTCTGTCTATATTTAAAAAGATTCAAATGCGTGATCTGTTTCCAGTCTTTAAAGTTTTGTCCTTGAGCCATTGAGAATGAGAACATGAATGTTCTCAGGAAATTTTTTTAACGCGGTTGTAGTTGTATATTTAAAGGGACGTTTATTATATTTCATTATGTTATGGTCTTATGAACAGGTAACCTATGCCCTCTTACTGTTATTATGCTAATAAAGTTTCATTTTACTGGATTGTGGCTATGCGCATGCCGTAATGATCGTTTTGCAGGTGTTTTCCATTCTGAAATCAAACCGAAACTAAAATTTGTTAGGCAAGCTTCTCAATAAAAAACCAGAATGGAAGAAGTATATTATTCCAAAGAGGTAAATACAATGCATGGCAGAACATGCATTCGATAAATCATGGCTATAGCTAAAGTTCTTGCAACAGCAAAGTCATTTTTATTTTATTACGAACCAAACGATTCAGGATCAATTGAATTTATTCATCCTGGATGTCAACTCTCAATTTATATCGCTTAGAACAATTCGTTTCTAAGAAATATTTTTTTGATTTCAGTTTTCAAATGAGGAAATTGCGAAGATATCGGCAATATTGTCAAATTCTATATTCTTCACCATGGCGAGTGCATGTAAAACAAATGCTCAAAGGAATGCAATACTGATGGAGGAATTACTGTATTTTGTGAGACACAGACAACTATTACGAAGATATTTTGGGGGAAGTGCAGCAGAAGGGACAAACCTGAGTACTAGTGATATTGACAAGATGATTGTTGCTCGTTGCATTTACGTGTGTTCTGACCCAGCCGACGCAAAAAACGTCAGGGGTCACGTGTTTTTGGTAGACACCGAGGATTCGTCTCAAGGTTATGCAAAGCTTGTCCTTTTGAAATCAGATTCTAGTATTCCTACAATATTTGATGACAATGGCTGTCCAATCGAAGACATGCTTGAACAAAACGGACAAGGAAAGCTTGTACTTCCAAGCGAAAAAGTCGTACAGTTTTGGATGAAATTTTTGGGAAAGAGACAGACGGCAACTGGACCCCCAGAAACATTTCAACATGGTCCCTGTGCAACAGCTGTCAACAAAGATCCACAAGGATATATCAAAAAGGAAGTCGGGGAATTAATTGAGCAAGACTTTGCCCACGGTCTCCCATTTTGTCGCGTTCCTTACGAAGGTGAGCAATGGTTGAGGAGTAGAAGCCATTTTAATTGGCCATCAATAAAAACCTTAGAGAATATAAGAGCGCTAGATTGTCATGTTGTTGCTGTTGGCGATAAAATATCCCAACATTCCTCGTTAGAGTGGAGGATCTCGTATCTGCTATGGGAAAGAGAGCTTGTATGGAGTTTTAATGACACACAACTGCAATGTTTTGTTTTGCTGAAGTCACTGTTGATAATATTCATTGACCCCATTGTCAGAGAGAAACTGAGTTCTTACCATATGAAAACGGTGGTGTTTTGGGAATCCGAAACTATCGATAGAAACTGCTGGAGAAGAGAATTTCTTATAACGTTTCTGAAAAGTTGTTTACTGCGTCTGAAAGATTGCGTTAAAAAACAAACTCTTATGCATTTCATAGATCGAAGTAAAAACCTCTTCTTTGGAAGAATGGATGACCTGGAAATCAAAGAAAAGATTCTACAAATCATAGAAGACATTCTTCAAAATATACTAGTAAGATCTATGCAATGTGTCGATGATATTGATTTGGCAACAACGTGGCAGAACAGCCATGGCAATGTAGAAGAATTCTTGTATAATTGCAAAGTGGATCATCCCAGCAACATTACCTCGGATTTTGAGGTATCCAGGCATTCGCTAGAATTATATCACAGTGGACAAGTTACGTGGGGAATCAACGTTGGGACTGCACTCTCTGATTTCAAAACTCTTGCTGAATATAACGTGGCGCTTGAAGACAAAAATACAACTTCAAATTTCGATGAAGGTTTCAAGCGATCTGTTGGAATGTTTGTACTTCTGCGCTCTGCTATAATCCAGGCGGTACTTCTGTTGAGATCAAAAGAAGCAAATACCAGTGAAAAATTTAAAAGGCTTGTAAATTTTATGGATGAAAAATCAGACATAGATGCAATGTCGGGTAAACTATATGTTATAACAGTACTTCTGGCATTTGGCCAAAAAGGGGAAGCCTATAAGAGAATCAGAAATATTTTCTTTCCCAGTGAGAGCACTGCAAAATATATATACGTTGGTCTTTCCTCAACTTGCAAAACAATAGAAATATCGGAACAAACTATTACTCAAATAAAAAGTATCCCAAAATGTGAGAATCTTAAAATTAGAGATTTTTCGGTTGCTTATGATATGATTTTTGCAAAAGAGGACATTTTGTTAGTGGCCGGAGCGTTGAAATTTGAGTGTTTGGCTGACAGAAGTTTTTTGGTCCACCCGGTTGTGTACGCCTCTTATCTTAGAGTTTTATGCTGTGACAAAGAAGAGAAGATGGAAAATATTGGGCGACTTCATAAAGCAGTTAAGGAATGCGAAGGCACGAAACATAATTACAGACATTTCAACATGTTAGGCTATTGTTATTATGAGGCTGAATTCTATGAAAATGCGTGCACTTGTTATTTAGTATCTCTTTCCCAGACATCAGGTGATGGAAGACCCAATGCAGCGGTTTTAATGCTGTTGGTGTGTTTATTTAACTATATGCAAACGCAGCGAATGTGAAATGATAAAATCCGAATGTTAAATGAGCACCTCTTATTTGGATGACAGGAATATATTTTATTACACATTTTCTTTTGATATTGGTTAACACATATTAAAAAAGTACTTCATCAAACACTTTTAATTATCTTTCATTTTGAAAAAATAATCCGGAAAATGACCTCTAGAATGTTTTTATTAGATTTAATGTAAATGAAATCTACAGTATGATATAAATAATTCGGACACTTGCCTCATCCGACAAAAAACTAGTATACAATACACGATTGTTATTTTGGTATTGCTAGAATGTTATGTTGATACTGACCAAACCGTTTTACGATCTAATGTTTAAATCAATTTGTCATCGTAAGAATATAGTTAACGCACGCTTTCCTTGAACTTTTCAAAACTAGTAGAGGTGTCTCGGGACCCTGAGTAGCATTACTCGCGATAAGGAGAAGATTAAATCAATGAAATCATTCGTAATAAACAAAAAATATAAACATTTCTTATGATACAATGCAAATGAAAAATTATACAATTCATTTATTCAAAAGAAAATTTATACAAAACAAATGAAAAATATACTATATTAATAAAAATATATATCTGATGAATTAATCAATACAAATGGAAATTTTATATTATAGAAATGAAAGTTATACGACAATAAAAATTTTAAAAAAAATTATTAAATGCAAATTGATATTATTCATTGCAAAATTAATGGAAATTATACAACACAATTTGTTTTATTATATGAACTTTACAAATTGAAATAATTTTATACAAATTGGAAATAGAATAAAATGAGACATAATACAATTCAAAGGGAAACGATCAAACATTGCTGCGTTTGACATGCCCAACGCAGTCGCCGTATTAATTTTTGATTTGGAAGATCTGATGGGGTATTTTTAATCTTCCATTATTATAATTTACGTATTAAAATTATAAGTTAACTTGTACCTTCATATAAATCACCCAAATTCTATTTGGCACATTCAGCGACACATCTTAAATAAATGGGGAAGGGGAACGGTTGTTTAAATAAGAATGAACTAGTTTAAAACTATGTACTTTATCAGATAATGGTGGATGTTAAGACATTTAAACTCTAAATATGTGCAATCATGCACATCCTTTGTGCTCGATATGAAATGACTGGGAAAACCATGTGTTGATAATCTAAATACAAAAGTGGATCTTCGCTCAAACTTGTTAAAAATCTGCTCAACGGTGAAACGAACGACAATTCAGTTAAATTCAAACCGTAGTGTGTCTTAAATGGGCCAACGTGCTAATAAAAATGTGCTTAATTTTGGATCACTAGCTATTAATATTGCTTTGTGTACTCTTGTTTATTTTTGTTAATGTAGAGCTTCAAAGAAGATTGGAAAGGCTTAAGATTTCAGGAAAATAAGTTATGATTTGTCATGAAACATCTTGATACTATTTTTTGTCGAGACAAAATGACAGCATTGTTAAAAAACTAGCTTCCTTTTGTTTGAGGAATGGTGTAGTATGTTTTGCGATTGCCATACTATTTTTAGCCCCTTCGTAAAAAAAAAGCAATAAATGAAGTTTTTTATTCTTGATAATATCATGATGATTTCAACATTCACGTAAAGAGAGGATGAAGATAAAAAATAGCGAAACATCTACTGTTAAAACAATTTGATTAATTTTAGAATTTTGTTTTATGGCCAATCATTGTCAAGTTCATGCGATGCTTTAGCTATGGTTGAGTCAGGTTGGTACTGAAATTTTATGTTTTATTTGGGTAAATTTTGGTTAGGGTGATATCTTACTTATTAATTGCAAATCAATATAAAGGATATTTTCAACTCTACCTGTTGCAAGCATTATACCAAGTCCTTCAGTGACACGGTGACTTGATTATCATTCATACTTTATGCTTTGTGAATATGAGATAAATATCATTTCCAAGATTAGTTTAATTTTAATGAATGAAAATTTATCATTTCTAATGAACATAAAGTGTCATGTGTTGCTATTTACATGAACAAAAAAAAAGAACAAAAACAAACTACGAATCTAATATTTTTAATAAACATTTTGATTGAATATAATCAGAATTTCAACAAAAACTATAGAATTTTTTTGTCTTCAACAAAAACTAAGGGCTTTTCGACAGCCCCTTTCCCCTTTTTATTGAAAATGTCAGAAAAATCATATCTAACTTTCCCCCCAAATTCTTCAACGCCTTGGTATAACCAGTTGCCTTAATAAAAACTTAATATAAGGAATGCAACGTCAAAGAAAGATAACTCCAGAACCTTATACGTAAGTATACTTTTAATTTCTTAAAGAATATTTTCAAAAATCATATTTAAGTAAGCAGTCATTTCTCGGACACAAAACTTGGAATGCCTGGAATATTTGTTCTGTACATTCTTTAAGCAAAGCGAGATAACTCTTTTTAAATAAAATTTTGAATTTTAGAAAAGTTGTGATATTAAGGAATTTAAAACCCCTATAAGGAGTCAAAAAGTGGCCCCTTGGACCATAATTTAAAAATTGTACTCTTTATTCTGAATTATAAACCGAATAATTTTAAAAATCCGACAAAAAATAAATATTTACAGGTAAACGGCTGTTTTCAATGTTGGCCCCAACAGATCCCTTATTTTTACGAATTGTCTACCCAAAACCTTTTCCGGTCTGCGCATTGTGTGTTTCATTATTCAAATAAAATATTGTAATACACTGTATTTACTTGAAAACTTTTTGAGAAAACGAGCGACGCATGATTTTGGTTTAACAAAATTATTGTTAAACTAGAATTAAAACAAGGGAACTAAATATTACTTCTTTTTACACAAAAACTGACATCAAGAGTTCTAAAATATGAACAGAATGACTGTAAAAGACGTTTCACAGAAAGTTGGGTAGAAATAACTAAATTCTTTTCCCAAAAAATCTAGAATGGAGAGAATATGTAAATGTTAATATCTTAAAATGAAAAAAAAGAAGACGAGAAATGAAAAATAATTCATGTTTTCCGTTTGCTTGTAAGGTTTAAAACATAGGAGCAAGGAGACGCGTTAAAATGACGTTGCGATGAGTTTGGAGTTGCGCCGGGTCACTGGCTTAAGCAAGTTTGTCAGCTTACCAGGAATAAGGTAATGATGTCTTTGACTGGAAATGTTAACATTAATAAATGGTATCTTAATTGGTTTACTTTTTGGTAAAATTTCAATGGTCTATTTTATTTCCCAAGGGAGTAAGGGCGTATATCTCAATAATTTCCGAACAGCCCTTGTAAACATGCAATCTGCTCTAATCCAAGTAAAAGAGATGTTGCATTTAAGGTATCTCACTCCTCACGTTTTGAATTCATCGCGCACATGATCGCTATATTTAAAATGAATATGATATTATATATTTAATCATCACAGAAAATTATCATTTCATAATTACACAAAATTCATTAAGAAACCCCGTTTGAATTCAATAAACAAACAAGTTTTTTTTTTGGGGGGGGGGGGGGGGCGGAGGGACTTTTTTTTCGTTCGGGAGGTTTTTTAGACGAAAATGACAGAAACAAGCAATTTTATGAATTTTCTTTTTATTATACTTTATTCATTACGCAATTTTTTAACCTTTGATAGGTTTGTAATATATTCTATTGGTTCTGTGTGACATGTAAAAAATTAAATCTTGAGGATGTGAGAGATGTTTTAATTAGCATAAAATCATGCAAATATATAGAAAACGTCTGATTTTTTTAAAGTCAAATTTTGCGAGAATTTTACCTTTGATTACCTATATATATAAAATTTAACAGCACTGACCCCCATGTTTTATTTTGTCAAAATAATACTGAATACATATGTAGACAAAGTTGGTTAATCTTATAAAAATCTTTATATTCAAAAAGTTTTTATTTCAAATCAAATTGTAACTTTCAGAGGAATTGTCTTTTTTAAATGCAAAAAGGTCACGAAAAAATTGATGCAGCTTCATACAATTATTTTTTCGTAATCCCTCTATTTAGTCAGACCATTGTGCATAATTGAAAACAATATTTGATGAAATAAGTTTGCTTCATTAAAAATACTGGCAACAAATCCTAATCAGGCTAAAATTGCATTTTAAGTGCAAAAAGGTCAAATTAAATGGGCCATAAGTCGGAGGGATGAAAACTGACCCCTGTTTCTTTGTATTTTTAAAGAATGTTTTGTCTACAGATTTCGATCATATACTTCTCAAGAAATTCCTGATACAACAACATTGAGGAGTGGGATGACCGATGACAATTTTCAGAAACTAGTCGTCACTATGAATGAAAACTCAGACATCGACGCAATCTCGGTGAAATTGTACGCTGTTACAGCTCTCCTATTTTTGACAAAACGCGATGAAGCATCTAGCAGAATCAAGGGAATTTTCTCGTCAAGTAGGAGCAGCACAAAATATGTTTACACAGGTTTATGTTCGACTTGCAAAACAATTTAAGTAGCAAGACAAACAATGGTGCAAGTAAAGGATTTCCTAAAACAGGAGATTTGTCTGTTGCACATGATATGATCTTTGCAAAAGAAGACATATATCTTTTGCCCGCAGCATTGAAATTTGAGTGTTTGGTTGGCAGGGCTTTCTTGGTTCATCCGGTAGTGTATGCCCTCTATCTCAGGGTTCTATGTAGCAACACAGATGAAAAAATGGAAAATATAGAGCATCTGAAAAAAGCAGTGATCGAATGTGAAGGTACAAAACACAACTACAGACATTTCAACATGCTGGGTTATTGCTATTATGAGGCGAGATACTTTGATTTAGCTTACGAATGTTATTTAGCACCTCTCTCTCGAACGTCACAAGACGGCAGACCCAATGCGGCAATTCCCATGTTGCTGACTGTTATTTACTTTTAGAGATAATAGAATGTAAATTAAGATGTATTGTTGACAAATCGGTAAATTTTATGTTTTCGATGTTAGTTATTTGAATTGAACTGTCTTTCGTTATATAAAAAGCACCAGTTGAGGGATGTAAACAACTTTGAAAACTGCAATTTTACTAAAGAAAGTGTGACCATTCAGACTGCTGATTGAGTGACAAAATATTAAAGTTGAATGTAAGTCTCTAACGTCGATACTGTCAAAACGTTTCTATTTCAAACACACTTGTCATCATTTCTTTGTTTGTTGGGCGTTTTTGTTAACGCGGTGCAGTGTATTATATTGAATTGGATAGAAAATGCATAGAGAAAATTGACCCCACAGTAGCACCAACTACAGAAGCTGAGAATGAATCAAAGGATTGACAGGAAGCGGAGTCGTGGATCGTTGAAAATTGTCGAATTTGCAAATAGATTAAGAATGGAGATGTTGAAAACTATCTAATCTTTCTTCTAAAAATTTTATCTGTAATTGTTTCGATCGGATTGAGAAAACACAGGATAAATCTCTGCTATTCAGTCAACTGAAATGTGACTGATCGGTAACTGAAAGGTGACTGAATGGCATAGTTGTGCCATTCAGTCACCTTTCCAGACCTTTCAGTTAACATTCAGTTGACTGAATGGCAGAGGTTAATCCTGTGAAAAATATTATGCTGACAAGAAAGCATATGATTAAGATTTTGCTACATGTATTTTCCAACTTTGTCGTTAAAAAACCAATTTTATCTATATACTTTTATCCGTTTGATGGTTTTTGTGTGAATGAAATAAACAAATATTGTTAAAAAGATGAAAATTATCAATCAGAATATTCAAATTACGATATATGAACACAGAAAGTATGTGGATGTATATCCATGCATTTTTCTGTTCTTCTCTCAAAGGTCTACAATTCCATGTCGCACAATAGTATTATGGTAACTTTAGGGCATTATGGTTTATTTTTAAAAAATCACATTCGATTAAAAAATGAAATGTGTGCTGATGCCAGTAGATAATTAGTTCGAGATAAATTGCGATTAAAAAACATTGAAAATGATTTGTGCCCATATGGCAAAATCAATTGAATGAAGTAAAAATGACAGACCAACAATTTTTTCTATTCTTTTAATTTTTAAATACTTGTATATCAACAACAAACAGTAGGTGTACATATGTATATTAAGATACAGAATGTAAATAAATAATGATGGACGGTGAATCTAAGTTTTAATGCTTTAGAACAACTCATGCCACAAGGAAAAATTCCTACACACACGTCAATGAAACTTTGTAGCAAATCCATGAAGAAATTTTAAGCATTAGAATATGTTTATAATAAGTGTGCAGTTACATTAGGTGACATATGCTATCTTGGATGAATAATTCTGCAATAATCCAGAGTCTGGTCTTAAATAGAGCTTCACAGTGATTTGTTTCACAAGTTAAAAAAACATGAATCACAAGAACTAAAATATATATCCCAACAAGGGAAATCATATTTCAACTCATTTTTGTCAAAATTATATAGTTTCAATTTGTGTAAAATGTAACAATCTATAAAATTTATCATTGCTTAACCATATACTGTAAGGAGTGAAACTGCAAAATTGTACACCTGCTTTTAAAATACATGTACAACTGCATGAATTGGAAAACATGCAAATAAAATTAAAAAATCTATCTAGCGATATCTTTAAACACCAAAAGTTAGTTTTCATCCAATCAGAGCCATCTTTGCACAGTTTGTTTAGTGAAGCGCCTTAACCTCATTTTCTTCTTCACTCTCTCTATCATCATCATCATCACCCATCAGTTCATCTTCTCTGTGAAAAATAGAAGTGTGGACCCTAATAGAACCAGTATTGCAAATACTCTTATTTTTTAAAATGTGTCAATCATCTAATATTTAGAGATTACAGGTAAATCTAGAGAGTACACACCCATCTGAGAGGAAGGAAATCTCCTCCAAACGGTATCTAATCAGAGAATTGATTCCCTTGGGACTGTGGATAATATAATGCCTGTCTACACAGATATCTGAACTTATGGTACCTTACATAATCATAGGGACATGAGGTTTGGCAACTCAATCTATCACATGTACATGTGATAGTTACCCAGCAACTGACTAGAGTTATAGAACTGACCCGAGTTATTACACTGAGCCTGAGTTATTACACTGAGCCTGAGTAATAACACTGAGCCTGAGTTATTACACTGAGCCTGAGTTATTACACTGAGCCTAAGTAATAACACTGAGCCTGAGTTATTACACTGAGCCTGAGTTATTACACTGAGCCTGAGTTATTACACTGAGCCTGAGTTATTACACTGAGCCTGAGTAATAACACTGAGCCTGAGTTATTACACTGAGCCTAAGTAATAACACTGAGCTTGAGTTATTACACTGAGCCTGAGTTATACACTGACCTGAGTCTGGAGTTATACACTGACCCAAGCTTTGGGTTATAACACTGACCTGAGCCTTGAGTTGATGTCATAGCCCTGGTCCTGCTGACTCATCCTGCTGAAGGAGCGGCTACTTCCTGTGCTGCCCTCATCGTCCGTGTCTGGCAAGATACTCATCCGAGAAATTTGACCATCAGCTAGAAAATGTGGGGAAAAAATTGATAACTTTATAAAGTCAAAATTAGTAAAAAACCATACAATTATAAATACATGTATTTCCAATCACAAGAATGATAATATTTCTTTCTAGATATGGCCCAAATCTTCATTATTTAACCCCAGACTTTGCCTTACTATAATGAGAGCTACCTCCCCCATCCCCAAAATACACAATGCACTTTACTTGTGAACCCCCTCCCCTCCCTACAACAATAAACTATATCTGTGACCATCTCCGACTCCAAGGTCAGCTTCACCTCCCTTCCCTCCCCCAAACATCTACATATTTCAACATCCCCCTCCCACACACACAATTTACCTGTGACTCTGCTTGACTCCCAGGCTACCTACTCCTCCCCCTGCCCACACCCACACACTATACCTGTGACTTTACATGTGACTATCTCAGATTCTGAGGTCAGCCTCCCCACCCACACACAAACACACACCCACACACTTTACCTGTGAGCCTCCCTGACTCCGAGGCCAGCTCCCACTCCAGTTTACTCAGACTCTCCTGATCATCGATGTTACGGCTCTCCTGGTCTCCCACCGTGTCGTAGGATGAGAGATCCTCCCCGTCTACAACTGTTAATTACAGGTATTACCAGCAGGTGATAATGAGAATGTATGTGATCAACAGCTATATAAGTACTTATATAAAAAAGGAATGGAAATTTTTTTAGCAAAATAAATACAGTAATTTCTGGTTGTGGCAAACCTTATAATGCATATACAGAAAGAGATGCTAACTTTGATAAACAATTTCGATTGTTTCATTGCAGAATTAGTCATCATCACATAAAATAAATTTTCAAAAAATTTCAGGTGTAAAGTATACCAATAGCCCTGGAAAGTGGTCTCTCTGAATCCTCTCCTCTTGGAGTTGCTCCCCCAAAACGGGAGGAGGCTCTCTGGGATCTGAGAGTAGTTTCTGTCCCCGATCGACTGACTGCCCTCACCCCCTGAGGAATTAGCCCTCTACTGCTGGGACGTCCATTGAAAGTCACAGAGGACTGAACATCAGAGGGCTCTAAATCATCAGAGTGACCCCTCCTGGGTGTCTCTAGCCTAGGGGTGAGTGTGTTGTGGGAGGACCGGCTCTTGGAGTGCCTGCTGGGTTGTCGGAAGCTCTTCTCCCCCTTGGGGGGTTCCGGTGACCTCTGATTGGTTGACAGGTGACTGTTGATCCTGGTAAACTCTGGCAGTGTGGAATCTCTTAACAAGGAGTCACTGCGACTTGGGGCTCTAAAATCAATTAAAAAATCTATTTCTATGAGTTTCAGAGTTATTGAGCTGCTCTTGTTTATTTACATAAGAATATTTTTTGGATGTGTATTTTAGATTCTAATTGACAAAATACTTTTAAATTTATATGCTTCTACGCACCCATATAGAAGAGTGGTTAAAGACCTTAGGATTGTAAACTTATTTCACTTGCAGGAATTAGTTTTAGAAATGTTGACCATGAGAATGAAACTTTCCCATGACTTTAACTGGACAAAACAGAGACCTTGGTGTAGGTGTTTCCGTGCCACTTCTATCAGTGTTGCCTGGGAAAACGTTGGCATCCATGACCATGTCTATAGCATCTGTTTCCATGGGAACGGCCAGTGGGTCCTCTATGGGTTCAATCTGTACTAGTTCCTCTGGTACATTGTCTGCCAGACTACTGTCTGGTCTCCAAGAACGTGGGGCCATCTGATACACTGCAAATACATGGAATAAAAACCTCTTGCTACTTCTGATTCTGTAAAACACATTAATTCATTCAAACGGCCTAACAAAACTTTATAAAAATGTTCCTAAAACTTAAATACCCTTGTTCCCCTATCCACTTACCCCCCCCCCCCCCCCCCCCATCTAATTAAATTCAGCATTTTTACATGTTTTTTGTAAAGCAGGGGGTATATGTATGTTAAGCACATAAGCAATTATATAACTATTAATAAACATGCCAAAAAAAGCAGAGCTGTTTTAGACTTTGAAATATCATCTAATTGCATGGCATATCGCATGCACATTCCCAATTAAACATGAGGAATTAATATACACATAAAATTTAAAGAAACACCCCTCACAGATTTCTAAATTTCGCTATCATTTTTCTGACAGTTTGCATACTATATGAATTTGAATTATACCAAAAAATTGGTGCTCATGATTTTATACTCTTGCAAATTGATGCATGTAACGGCATAATTGTCGAATTAAGTACATGTACTAGCATAAAATAGGTAATCTATATTACACTCCACTCTTACAACACACAACCTAACAACCTAGCTCCTCTGTCTTACCCATAAACACCCACACTAAGCAAGCTTCAGATTACTTACACTGATTGCTGACTTTCATCTTGTCTCCCTTGGCACTCTTAGCTCTGGATGGGGTCATGACCCTATCTTGTTGAACAGGGGTCACTCCAATCATGAACAGCTCTTCCAAGGGAACACTTCGTTGAACTTGAACCTCGGCTGACATCTGGGCCACCATACTGAGAGCTTCACTTGGAGCCTTAGTCAAAACACCCTCCCTGTACAGACATCGAGAAATCTTTTTATTAATACTTCTTTCTTTTTACATATTAACTGACTAGCAACTGGCAGGTTGAATCAAGTGCTTTGAATTATTTTTAGTTAATCTCAGGATTTGGCAAATTCAAATTCAAATAGCTGCTTTAGAAAATTCAATCCTTTGTATTTATTTCTATAGCATAACAAATTTTAAAAAACCCTTGGGGAATGAGATTTTGTCACAATAAATTTTGATGTAACTATGTCATTCATCGACACAGCTCACATTCCAAACAGTCACAAAATTTGTCAAAAAAACATGAATTGGTTTATTCAAAACCTAAAATCATTTACAGACTAGGGGCTACCAATATAAAATGTCAACAAATACATCATACCCTTCCATCCGCGATCCTGCCCTACTACCCGCCCTACTTCCTGCGCGACTCATAGTTCCTGATCCTGGTCTCTGAGACTCTTGGCGACTCTTGGCTCTGCTTGATGGCGGTCGGAATTTCCCAGAGATGGGTCGGACCTTGCCTGACTTGACCCTTGTCTCTGATTGGTCCTGACTCCTGTCCTTGACCTTTCCTGACCCCAGCCTATCCTCCATCCTGGTTGGTGGTTTGCTTGACCTGTTTTCTGGAGAGGTAGTGATGTTGTCCTCGATGTTGGGTGCTGTGCGGCGAGTTGAAGACTTTGGTGGTTTACTGTTTCTTTGGCTTTCTCTGTCACTGTCTCTATTTGTAATGCTTTCTCTAGTTTTTTCTCTACTCATCTCTCTAATGCTGTCTCTAGTTTCCTCTCTCATGTCGTCTCTATCACTCTCTATAAATCTGTGCCTAGCACTATTTCTGTCAGTATCTCTTGCACTGTAAATGAAAAATGCTTGACATTTTAAAAAAAATCCCTTTATCATTTGGTAAAATTAAGTCTGATTGAATAAATTCAGTACATGGGTATATCCCTCCAACTATTTTTAGAATCGGTAGGACAACAATGTAGTGCCTTTAAGCAAAATAGTTCCTATACTTGCAGAGTGGATATATATTTATTGGGACATTTTAAATCAGAATGCTTGACACATGTCAGAAAAGAGGATTTGCAATTTTAAAAGCAATTGTCAAAATCGAATTATTATTTGAAGGAAAGAATTGAAATTGTTTGATGTACACCCTTTTCAAAACTATGAAATTCCCTACTTTTACTTTCATTTTCAGTGTTTTTCAATACAGACGCATTTTGCGGGAAAACGAATCTGACTTCACACCACGAAATTTTAACAGGGGAGAGATAATTTGATGAGCTTTCATTCAAGAGGTCCCTCGTTGCTGAACGAAAATTAGGGCCGGAGCTATGAACCCGAACGTTAACATTACCGCCTATGGAAAATGCATTAGTGGACTATACCCACATGTGTGTCTCAATTGAAATGTTTCATAAGCTCTCTTTTTTAATATCAGACCTTTCTTTTGCAGTCCATGCCTCAAGATCACTGCTTTCTTGAACCATAAACTGAGTTGTCTCTTCAATAGTCGGATTAGTCTGAAAAACAATGGAAAATTAAAAAGGTTTAAAGATAGATTTCTGGTAAACATATCCACCACATCCCTGATGGATTCAACTCAAGAGTTAACCCAAGGACCAGCAGAGCTGATATAGAAGAAATGCCTTATTTCTAATACAATGGTTACATAATATTATGTATATATATATAATGCAGAACTAACTCTTACAATATGGTGTTTAGAGTAATATTCTTTGCAACCATTGCCTGACTTTTTAAGAAAATCTTGTTTTGAACTTACTGTCACAGAGTCTAGTTCAATGATAGAAATATTATCCTCATCGTGGCGAGGTTTTCCCCCATTTGTGTTGGCAGCCATCTTTGACAGTTCATAAAGTGCATTGAAATTTACCCTCTCCTTATCTTAAATAAAACATTGGAAAATATTATCAGACTTATATACTTTTATTCTACTTTATTTTCAATTTCAACTATCTGTAGAGGGTGCATTCTACAATTCCATATGTTTTCATGGTTAAGACCAGAAAAACAAAAGCTCAATATCTCTATTACAAGAGAAAGCTTCAGGGACTTGATCTTATATCTTTTATCAATTTGAGGACATTTTCTAAAATATTAATCAACATGTATCCCCCTATCCACTGAGGATATTTTTCAGACACATAAATCATCATGTATCCCCTATCCAAGTTTCATCTTGCTTATATTATCTCATAACGTCAAAAACAAGTAAGCCTGTGGACGATGGACCAGTTCTCACCTTCCATTTCCTCATCTTGCTCCTCATCTTTTCCCTGAGGATAAGCCTCAATACGAGGAGTCTGCTGACTTCGAGGCATGAAGGGCATCTCTACCTCACTGTGACTGTCTTCGGGCATGGACTGGAAGTTGAGCCTGGGGGTGGGGGGCAGGCTCATCCTGGGGGTGTCAGACTTATCCACATCAGTCCTCCTGTGCTTCTTAATCAGAAGGCGCTCAGCATAACTGAGATTCGAAGAGAACTTGATCTCTACCGGGGGAGGTTTCTTGGTTTCTGTTCCACTATCTATGCCTATAGGAGCTGTCTGACCTAGAGCATTGTATGAAAGTGTAAGAACATGTAAATTATTAAAACCATAAAAACTCATTGAATGTAACATAGAAGTACAAACAAGGAAGCTTACGAGGCGTCTCTACTTTGAGGACCTGCGGTTGTCGCGGGGTCTCGCTGGCTGGTTCCCCTCCATCTGATTTCCCGGACCTCCAGGCAGCCAGGGCCTGCTGGAATGAGGCAGCACTCTCCGCCTCATTATAATTCCCCGTGAACAAGGACGGTCCGTCAAACGAACCACTGGCACCCTCAGGACTGTTTCTGCCTTGGTCGTCAAACTACAAAAGATTTAACTACATTGTACAAGACTTGCTGTTCTCAAGATGTTGAGGTTTCTAAGCATATAATAGATAGTATTGCTAACATGAAAGATATACAGAAAATAATACTTAAAACATTACAGTTTCTTAGGACAAAGAAAGGAATCTGGTAAAATGAACAATATTTTTATTGAAAATAATAATCAATTTAAAATACTTACCCGGACTCTGTTGATTACAGAATTAGTGGGGTGGATTGCACCTTCTGAGGGGTAACTGTCAAAGTTTTCTGAGGGATGTGTGTCATAATCCCTACAAAATTGAAAAAAGAAATACTCCATTGTTTATACTGGGGTTCTTTTATTAAAAAAAAAATTCCATTACCATTAATTCAATTGATTTTTATTTTAGAAAAAAATTCAAAATTTTTGATAGATTGAATTTTCTTAACTGGTCTGATCAAAACTGAATTTGAGAAATAAAGCTGTAATTACCCGTTGCCATTGGTGACAGGAGGAGCGGGGCGGGGAGACATACACTGTCTGGGGCCGGTTGCCTGTTGGAAGACAATGGTGTGATAATTTAACTTAACTATAAGTAGAACTACATGTATAAGTTTAACTTGAAGTTAACTGTATATACTCTAGATTTCTTGTTTTATGCAAATCTGCCATTTTTTAGGAATATAAAATTGTGAGCACCAAACTTTTGTTATAATTCAAGGTAGTTCACGACTGTCAGAAAAATAAAAGCAATATTTTAAAATCTGCTAGGGGTGCTACTCGCGATTCTACATAGATACTGGGGTATTAATTCTTTACATTAAATTAGGAATCTATACATGTAGTATTAAACTTGTCTTGGAACTACTCTCGGTACATGTTCATGACGACTTAGACAATGTTCAAGTCAGTCATTTAGACGAAAAATAATTGATAAAATATGTTAACTCATGTAACTAAGGATATTGGATACTGGTGCTTTCCTAAAAACTTCATGTACATGACAACTAAACAAGGTTAACTTTACTACTTAGCAATTAGGCTAAGAATAATGTAATGAATATATATATGAATTAATAAACGGATAAACTCATTTTAATTTTGGATTGATCAAAGATTTTTCATGAACCCATTGAGTTCTAAACACAAGGTTTGACAGAGTTTAATTAATCTATGTTATACATATAATGATTTAAGACAAATGGCATACAAACATGGTGTACCACTGTTACTCATCCCATGAATTTGAATGTACTTACAGATACGGGGATGGACCGGTGTTTTTTCAGGGCACCTTTTAAATGGAACGCGGTGAAACATCCAGGACAGTACAGCTCTGAGCACTGAACACATGACTGTAGGGAAATCAATTGGATATTTTATCAATATTTTTATATATTCATCGATTAAAATAAATATTGTTAGACCTCTTCACCAAAGACTGATTGTTCTAACTAAACATTTTTAGTCTACTTACTCTGTTTCCCTCAACTAGTTTACTACTTGTATTTAGAGTAATTTTAAATATTTATTCAATTGTGCAACACATACAATTGTGTTTGAGCATTTACAATTGTGTTTGAGCATTTACAAATGGAATGTAAAATACTAGCTCTTACCACTGCAGCCTTTTTCTCCTCGCATTGACCACATTTTAGACCCTTGACCTTTTGTCTAGGGGTCAAGGAAACTTCCTGTTTGGCAATGAAGGCCATTGTCCCTGGCTGACTTGGCCTCTCAGGAACATCTTTTGAAAAAAAAAGTAAAAGGTATTGTTTTTTGTCATAGATGACAGAATAATTACCTAATAATTTTTTTTTGTCATACGTCCTACCCCTATTAAATAAAACATCAAATATACATTTTTACAGATTCACAGAAAATTTCATGTATATTCAAAACAAGTTGACATTATCAAAAATATTTTGATTAATTTGATATAAAAACTTGAAAGTTTATACAGTATATATAAAGCAATTAATTCATATAAAACTAATACCAAGAGGCGTGTCTTTAAGTATTTTCACTTTCTTTTTGCCAGAACTCTATAAAAGAAAATAATAAAATAATAAATAGCAAGAATAGCTGAAATTTCAATATTCAATAATAAATATCAAATATATTATGCAGAATGCATGCTAGGAGGAATTAAGTGCACTGAAAACATTGATGATGACCAGAATAACAATTAAAAAGGCCTAAGTTACAGTTATACTGGTATAATATGTTTTGGTAAAATAAAACTGTGAAAAAAAAAATTCACTGTCAAATCAATTTAGGTTCATTTACAATGTATTGTTAAAAAGTATCTGACATAAATAAGCACTATCACTCTTTCCTGTTAAAAGAGAAATTAATTTTGAACATTTTTGTTTTATGATGGTGCCTTGTCATACCTTTGATGATGAAGAGGATGATGGCTTGTTTAATACGTCGGTCGCGTATGAGTTCAGGTTCCCTGTCTGACCCCGGGACCAGTAACCCCCTCCCTGTCTCCTGGAGAAACAATAAAACATCTCATATTTTACTCAAAGGAAATGAAAATGTTTTTTGTCTGTTCACAATACTTCTGGATCTCTGAAATATGGATCATGCTTTTACATGTTACGATGTAACTAAAATTTCTTTCTTGGCTGGAAGATCTCCACTTCGGCATATAAAATCTCAATGATAAAATATGTACAGTGTGGTAAACATTTATTAACATATGTAAGGGTAATGTGTAATACTTAAAAATCATTTTATGTTAATAATACACTGTATCAATGTACGTTTTCACGGATGATAAGGTGTACTAGTTCTAGTATGTCTTACTCTCTCTCCTCCTTTTCTTTGTTCATAGCCAGTCTGAGCTCGGCCAGTCTCTCCTCCATCTTTCTGCTCTCAGTCTCGAGCTTACGAGTCTCATCTCGAGCTCGTTTCACATTACTGTTAATATAAAAAGATTCTGAAATTCTAAAGCAGTGTAAAAAAATCCATGAAGATTGTTTCTTTTTGTACGTACTAATTTAGGATACATGTATTTTCTTTGTTTTTGTACATTCAGAGCATATATAATTATGGATCAAACTACTAGTTTATATATAACTTTTTAATTCTATAGAAAATTTCAACCATATGTACATGATAGCTATTACATATGATTCTTAAAAATTAGCCTCATTACAAGCGTTTAAATTCTTGTTATTGCGCCAAATGTAAACACTTATTATGACAGCATGCTTTAACAAAAATATACTTTTTGGTTTTTTTTTCAAAATGAATCTAAGATTTAAAGTTTAATTGATACAAATGACTAATGATAAGAGTGGTACCAATTTAACATAGACCAAGAATGGTAGAAGAGAACAGTTTAAAAAGAGTTTGAAAATATACATATGGTGCAACTGTATATCAATATAGGAATTATCAAAACATACAGTGTAACAGACCATCTAGTGAAGAAGGCCCACCTGTTTGTACAATTAAGGTAATGTTTGCGGCTTGCATTTTTATTTCATTTTTAGAAATTGCACTAAAGTTACATACCATTTTGTTCACTATACTAAAGTCTTTATTCTAATAAAATTAAAATGATTTTGCCACACATGTTTTATAACTATTAAAGGTCAAAGTTCATGATTTCAGACTCTCGTTTTGATGAATTTAATTCAGAAATAAATGAACAATTTTCTAAGAATATTTACATTTAATATGTAGCTTGGTTGAGGGTGATTTATGCTAAAATGTTCGAAAATAAGGTTTAATTACTGTATATTTATTTTATGATTCATTTCCATTAATCCCTAATGAACATTCTATAAATAGAATAAAATGCAACACAATTCAAAATTTTGGACTTCTATAGCTTCAAAAATGTGTTCCATGTAAATGAAAAAAACTTAATTGAAACTCTTCCAAGTCCACCGATTTCATGAAAAACTTATCACATTATATTTTCTACCTGGTGTTTCCAAAACATTATTTTAAACCATACATTGCAGTCGGGACTTTGTTTTGTGTAAAAATTAATATTACAATGCTTGTGCTCAGTACTTTTTCACAGCACTGAAAACTACAAAACCCTGCCAAATAAATAACTGAAGTTAGGCCTAAAAAAAAATTGTGTGTTTAGGCAGAGACATAAATAACAGAGATTAGCAACTGATCGAAATCTCGCGAAATCTCGCGGTCCCTATTGTAAAGTATTCCCAGTTAAAATCAGTGTATCTTTCTAATAAACAATTATATCGAAATATAAACAGCTAAACCCTATTACCAAAACATATTAAATATTATATTTTCATGAGTTTATATCTTATAAACAATATTAAAAGAGGAGTTTTAGGAGGCAGTTGGCTATCCGTCGTCCGAGATTTCGCCGATGTTTTATAGCTGGCCAATATATTTTCTATATATTAATCTTATTTTTCAATTTTTCGTTTCAAAAAAGTCTAAAACCTATGCACATTTTTCGTAAAAACAATATACTTCTGGTTTAAGATCATTATCTCAGTTTACTAATATGTAGTTCTCAAAGTAAGGTTGGTCCCGTAACATTTTTCTACAACAAACACGCTAATGGCGGAGTTGCCAATCTCTGTTATTTATGTCTCTGGTTTAGGGTAACACTGATGAAAAAATTAGGTTAGGTAGGTAGGGAATTTTTTTTAATTTTATCATATTTTTTTCTGCATGCGGGGATATTTAAAAACAGGTTTTTAATGGAAATAATATGAAAATCATACTAAGATGAAAAAAGACATCTAAAAATGGTAGGTTCGGGGCATTTTTGTAGGTTAGGTCGGGTTACCTGAAACACACAATATTTTTTTTAGGCCTTAAGTATAGCATCATATAAATCTTGACATCATATCTGATCTATGGTAGCTGGTGTTACGTCACAATGGAAATCTGATTTATCTCCCTGATGCCGCAAACCTCACCTTAAATGAAATCAGTAACTGAAGGGTAATCTACAAGTGGTGAATGACCATTTTCATACGTACAACACAGCATGCTTTGTATGAATTATACCAGCAGGGCAAACTACTGAAACCATTCTTGTAGTGATGTTGTACCAACACAAACTTCAGAGTAAAATGAGTACATGTATACATGTACATGTACCATTATTCCTTTACATATGCTACATATATTTTACATACATTACATGCTACACATGGCTATAGAATAAGAAGACCTGTCCATGCAATTGTTTCTGAGTACCAATGAGTGTTTTGCTAAAAAAAATTATCTCTTGAATACAAATTTCTTTATTACCAGGATACATACTACACAACATTTCTTCAGATACTTACTGAAAACGTGACCTATATATGAGACATTTACATCATCATCAAAATTAATATTTTTTTAATTCAATGATTTTTTCTTAAGCTACCAGGTACGTAGTAAAACTTGGGGAGTAAAATGGCAGTCAAAAGGGACTATGATTAGAATGATACTTTAGTTTTATTTATTTTCATTGATTATTCTTTATTAAATCGATCATTCTATAAAAATTTCTTAAATATCATTTTAAATATAATCACTAAATCATATTTTTTACAAAAATGGGAATCGCTGCAAATAGTTCTTTCATTGATTCTAAAACAAAATAATTTCTTTAACAAATTCATTTACAAAAATAAACCATGTGCACAAAATCCGATGGTAAGACAAATTAATTAACTGATAAAGTTTGAAGCATCTGATCATACTTACTGTTGTTTTAGTCGGAAAGAAATATCTTCCTTAGATCGAGTGTTAGTGTTAAATCCAAATGACATCAATGGAATGGAAGTTGTACTGTAATAGACAAAAAAAAGAGAAAATTAAATGAATACTGAGAAAATTTATCATTATCATCACTTGAATAGAAGAAAATCTTGTGTAAATATGTCGATTTAAATGTATTATTATATATGGAGGAAGATATTGTCTTGTTGTGACAAACCACACCTTTTAATTAAAATTTTCACTGAAATATAATTAAGTCGGCGTTTAAGTAAATTCGAGCTGGATGAATTCTGCTTTCCTGGGTGTTTCATACTGCTTATTTAATTATTCCTGTTGTACGTATATCGTTAATTCATTACTTAAGCATTTAAAGAAAACATGCTTACTTAATCTGGAGTAAAACAGCAGTTATTTTGATGTGAGCAAGTTCTAGCACCTTGTTAACATGGTAAACAAATACAGAATGCAATCTCGAACGAGATCTCGCGATAAGATGAAATCTCGCGTCTCTGAAAAAACGGTACATTATCTCGTCCCCCTGTTATTTGGCCCCAGGTTCTGAAAAATAAAATAAAAAAAAAAACCTGAACAGTATGTATGCACCTCGTGATTTTTGTAAAAATATAACATGTTCAAATTGTCGAACAATTTTTTTCTTCAAATTTTGAGTCATTGAAAGATTGCTGACTTTTTCACACCTGATAATTTTGAATGTATATATACTATATAATAGAGTATCAAAAATTTTATATAAGCTACTGATTGAAGCTAGCTACATTTATGATGCATAGCAACCTTGATTATTACTGATTATGTGGGTAACGGGGTAACGTATCAATATTTCCACTAAGAATCGTATGTATACATTTTTTTATGTTTTTTTTTTTTTTTAAATAAAATCGACAGGTCCTATAGCTATTATGTATAGTAAATAATCGATTTCAATCTAAAGTTAAAATGAATAATAAAAGAACTTTTGTATCTTAATGCGTGGATCCAGAATTTGTTTCCAGGAGAGGGATGTACAAGGGATATTTATGTATGCCACTTAAGGGGGTGGAGGTCCGAGGCAGGGTTTTGCTTGTGTGGGTTATTTCATTGTTCCTTTGTCTATCTCTCTATCCGTTTCCATATACACGTAGATCCCAGTGTGCACTCAAATGCCTTCTGCTTTAATGTACATGTACATGTATATAACATAAATCGACCACTTAATAGATTTTAATAAAGAGCCCAAACTGGTTGTTACTTATCAAAGTACAAGTACTTCCAGTGAAGCACCCACGGTTTCCTATAATTGTGATGAGAGCGGATGATCTTTTGAAGTGATCATAATTCGTCACCGTATCTAAGTCGGAAAACCCGGCCCAGGACTAAACTTATTGTTTACAACTTAGCGATGCCCATCAATATAATATTGCCCGATATATGTAAGTGGTGTTTTATTATACTTAGATTGTTTATCACTTCATATATTAATCTGATAATAGAACCTGAAAATCTATGCAATTTTTGTAGGAAGACTTATATTTATGAAAGAAATTAAAACTAAATATTTTCACATATTCTGAAAATGAGAGAGAGAGAGAGAGAGAGAGAGAGAGAGAGAGAGAGAGAGAGAGAGAGAGAGAGAGAGAGAGAGAGAGAGAGAGAGAGAGAGATTTTCCATCTACAAAGTTCAGTGTAATGATCAAAACTAAGTAATTTCAGACCAAGTACGAAGATAGTCTTTTCGGGAAATGAATACTAGTATCACCAACAGTAGTGCTGGTATTGACACCAGGTATTACTACGCATCAGAAGTGGCCAGAAACCTTCGCAAGGCTTTCCTGAAAGCCTGGGAAGATGAATTTACCAAAAAGTTAGTGTTAATTTATTGTATTTTTCCGTATGTATATTTTTATACCTATATATTTGTTATTTCTAAAAAAATATTTATATGCCTGGAATTATGGTAAATATCCAAATAAAACCTATATATATATATATATATATATATATATATATATATATATATATATATATATATATATATATATATATATATATATATATATATGGATTCAATATTAATCAACTAAGATTATTTTACGTATCTATCTGCAGAAAAGACTGCGAAGAACCCCTTGATCGACAGAATATGTATGTCTTTTTGCTGGTTCCTGCTGTAAGTCCTCGTGACGTCATTGTCGATCCTTCAATGACTTCATTATGATATCATAAGAAAAATAAACTCAATAGATATAATGTTCTTTTTATAGAGACGAAGCAGACAGTTTGCGATAACAAATGTATTTGAACAGTATCCACAAGCTTACAAATACTAAACCCATTTTTAAACACTGCAACTCGAAATCAGCCCACTGTTCTCTCTTCTTTCAGGTTTTGGTGATAGCTGTTTTATTTTTTTCAAAACTAGAAGTCATTCAAAGGATATTACATGGAAAAAATGTAACGCGGAAGTAAGTTGAAGATATTGGCCTTAAACTCCTCATAGATTTTTTTTTGGGGGGGGGGGGGTTAAATTGGAATCACAGTGTCCGTTTGTCTTCCCGTCCGTCTGTCCATCTATCTATCCGTCTGTGTGTACGTCTGTCCGTCTGTCTGTCTACATGATTTTGTTAACTTAAAGAATAGTTTTACGAAATAGTAGTCTACATGAAATTTGTATTCTTCGTATCCATGATTTAAAATAAGCACTTGTTATTTTTATATTTTCATATAGGGACAGGACAATTTTTTCTTTAAATTTACAGTTTTTTCTCAACTTTTTTGATCACGTGTGCAGTAACTCTGATATCCCAAGAAGATTATTAGAAGGAGTTATATGTAATTAGCATGTCTAACTATCTGTCTATCCCTTCCCCAGTCTATCCGTCCATCTGTAAAGAAATGGCACACTAGTATAATATTATAAAATTATTTGGTTTCCATTTTCTATGAAGAAAAATATATTATGGGAAAATACAATTCATATATCAATAGAGAAGTTCTTAGCAGTATACAGATTTTATTTATGGTTCACATTTTGTTACTTACAGACCAAAGGAAGCGTTCGGTTCGGACCGCTTTTCGTTCGCCGCTACATTTGGTGCACTGACCTTTCTGTGTTTTGAGATAGCCGTCAAAAGGCGCTATGTTATACGTACCGCTAACAACGGCCCATTCAACGTTCAAAGTAAAAATCACAGTATATATGTATCAATTAAACTTCTCATTTTTATTAATTTCTGGTTTTTGCTTAAAAAAAGTTGACAGAATGTGAGAGACGGTAAAGGACCGCAGCAGAGAGAGAGAGAGAGAGAGAGAGAGAGAGAGAGAGAGAGAGAGAGAGAGAGAGAGAGAGAGAGAGATGTTATACAGCATTTCTAGGTTTATCTTTACAGTACTGGGAGCTGTTGTTTCTATCATCGTTTACTCCATGGATTATTTCCCCTTACTGGTTGCTCTGGCAGACAAGACGTCGGTGGGGGATTTATTAGGGACACTTTACATATGGGCAATGACGTCGCTGTACATCACTCAAAGACTAGGGTGTTACGGTAATGAGGTAAACCCTCTTTATATTTCGTCGTTACATCAAATCTCAATATTTAGTGTTTGTACCATATAATCCAGACCATTAAATATCTAACTACGCAACCAGTGTAAGGGGAATAAAGATGAGAAGGGGGAGGGGGGGGGGGGTGGTCGTTTTTTACTGTTCTGGACAATGTTTAACTCCCATGAGTACTTTCAGTACTTTGATTTATTGTTCTCGACGAGCTGTAAGAAAATGTTATGCCAGCAAAACCTTGTAGGACATGAATAGAAACAAGGAAGAAAAGACACTCTCATTGCAAAAATGCCAGGAATACAAAAACATTGATTATCGTTGAGTTGGTTGTGAGTATGTTGTACTTGGTGACCCTTAATGTCAAGGTCAAAGATAACGACTGGTAGAGTTGAAGATCTATGTACATGACATGTACGACATGTTTAAAATTGTTCGTTTTAATCTAGCGTAATTTGTTCACTAAAGTTGAGCATAGACATTTTACACATATTTAAATGTTTTTTTTTTTAATTTCAATTTTCACCAGGGCAAGCGGATGGTGTTATTCATACAAAATATCCCCATCTTCATGTGTATGATGTTTTTGTGCGTGAGTTTTCCCGCCAGGCTGATTCGGTCCGTTCGTAAGCTGATGGCGCGAGTTGTGGGGGTCGTTTGTGGAATTCTCGGCCCAGGAGATTGACAGAATCAAAGAGACGCCCCAGGGTCGATACGTGCAGGGTCTACTCAGGAGGAAACCGCCCTCAAGGAACCAATCGTAATTTTCAAAAAAAATATTTTAAACCTCAATAGCAAAGAAAGAAGACCCCACAAATTACTCAACTTAGTTATTAGCTCAAATCTTTAAAAGATGTGTGCGTAATTTTGAGGTATAAAAACTCAGATTTGAGACTGAGAATTGAGACGAGATAGGCTGATTACGACGGTGCATGATGTGAATGAAAAAAAAATCAAGAAATGTTGGAAAAAATGTACATTTAATTCTCAAATACTTATCAAAAATATCAATTTAAAGCTATTTCTATTGCTTCAAATATCTATCAAAAAGGTCGAATAATGTTGATCAATTTCTCTACTAACTCTGTGGGATAATACAATATCTCAAAATATTTTAAGTTATTTATATGCAACTTTAGTAAGTAAGTTAAACTGTAACAATGTTTTTGGCGCAAAAATATAGAGACATAAATTATCAAGAATATGTTTTCTTTTCTATAGCTACAGGTTTATGTTTCAAAGTTGATTTAAAGACGAAACATTCTACATACAGTAAAACTCGTGTAATACAAAGACGAATACAGCGAAATCTCGGATATAGCGAAGTGTTTTGAGTCCCCCGTAAATTATCGTATGCTTCATTTTGCAGCAAGAGCGAGCCAGACACCGTTTTTTCGGGAATTTTTGAAAGAATATGTCCAGAAAGTTAAGACTCAACTCACTTACAAAAAAATTCCAGGTATGGATAAATGAGCAACTACATGTAACTAGGACGCTGAATTTGATACATTTTTCTGTAATAGTAAAATTACTTTCACCGTAATCAAATATATACATGTTTATTGACTATGCTCACTTAAAAAAATGCTGGGGTTAACCCTTGAATAGTCAAAAATCAAACGAGTTTCGTGACGTCATCTCAAAGAATGATGCCTCTGGATGGCGAATAATTTTATTAAAGTATGATCTGAATCAATATATGTCTGACAGAATAAATACTAGTATATTCAAGGCTAGTAAATTCGTGAAGGAGTTGTAATAAGTAAAAGTCTCAGCATTGATCCATCTAAATAACTACTGGTTACAGGGTTATTTTCGCCCCGAGCAATTTTCGCCCTTTTACACTTGCAAACAGTTTCGCCCAGTCTTGAATTCGCCAAAACCCAATTTTGTTTGAGGAAAGATAATCTGAGACATTGGGATTCGCCCAGTGTTAAATTCGCCCGTGAGAACGAGGGCGAAAGGGAAGAAAATAAAACGGTGGCGAATATTTCCCTGTATACAGTATTTAAAGTTTCCACAGTATACAATACATATACAACTAGATACATGCTAACTATCTTATTATTGTCTTGACCCAGACTTCCGATACTCCCTCCGGATGATGTGCGTGGTGGTTGTCGGGATTCTTCTTATCTACATGGTAAGGCCGCCAACAAGATTATTAGTATATATATATATATATATATATATATATATATATATATATATATATATATATATATATATATATATATATATGGTAAGGCCGCCCACAAGGTTATCAATAGCTTTATTCTTCTTATCTAAATGGTAAGGCCGCCCACAAGGCTATTAATAGCTTTATTCTTGTTATCTACATGGTAAGGCCGCCCACAAGGTTATCAATAGCTTTATTTTTAATGTGAAGTATAGTCTGTCTCAAGTTACGTTTTTCCTCACTTTTTGGCGATTTTAACAAAAGTACACTTATCTGCCAATGAAATACAATTGAAATCAATAAAATGGAAAAAATCCAAGATTTTTTTAATGACGTCGACACTTCATCTTTTTACCTGGAGAAATTCAAAGGAACGAAAACGGATTTTCTACGGAGATTTATAATGGGAAAACCTGAAATCTTTTTCATTCGGAAGTCAGTAGGAACACTTTGGCAAGCATGATTTTTCAACGTTATTATCCGTTATTATTCTTGTCGCTTGCAATGCAAAATTTAAATCCGCATAGACTTTTAATATTTAGCTGTGTATTGAAACCTGACAAGCTAGAGGAGGGGCGTGTAACAACCGTTAATGATACAACTCCGCTTAATGATATAAATAGCATTAAGCGTTGCAATTGCAACGCCTAATGCTATAAATTCTTGCATTAACAGTTGACATGTCCAACTATTAATGATAAATCGCCGCTTAATGATAGAATTGTATCATTAAGCGTCACAAATGCAGAGCAGCCTTAACGCTTAATGAAACAAGCAAATATCGACACCCTCAACCGCTAATGATACAAACTTTATATCATTAAGCGTTGCAGTTGCACCCTTTAATGATACAAAATTGTATAAACAAATGAAAGTGAATCTTTTCGGTTTTTTTCAATTTACTCAACAATCATAATTTTAGTTTTTAAGATCAATTCTATATAAAATCAAAATTGTATACAGGAGTTCCGCCGGCACGTATAGTTTCCAATTATCTTTATATTGCATACAATGATATATGTTCATGTAATTAGAACTAGATATCATAAATTTGTTGCTGAGGGCTACCGTTGCCATGGTAACGGAGACCAGAGATACAAAAGTGGCAAATCTTATCAACTTTAAAACAATATAGAACGTAATTTCAGCTTATGTAGGTTATGAAATGTAAAATTTTCAATTAACTATTCGGTCAATTTTTAAATAATTGAAAAACATTGATGGGCAAATCTACATTTAAAGAATGTTTTCATGGAAAGCGAAAATTATTTTGAAAACATATTTTCGTATTTTTTAAATACCATAGAAGTTATCACTATTGAACCAAACTCATATATGTATAGCTGCATTTAATATATGCACGTCATATTAAAAAATTGAAACATGTTACTATGGTAACAAGGTTAAAAATTTTAAAAATGAAGAAAACCATAGTGATTATGTAAAGCGAAAATGATTATTTTAAATACAATTTAGAACCATTCTGTGTTGCTATTTGTGGGAAACTTTTTAACTTATATACCAAATATATTCAAGCATTATTGAGCATCGTTAAACTGCCATTGCTAAGGAAATATGTAAACTTAAGAAAATAATTCAGAAATTTTTAATTAATTTTAATACCACATTTTTAATTGTTCAAAACGTAATTGCGACGGCTATTTATTTTGCTAAAATGCAGCTTCAACTGATATTACATGAAAGTTAAGAACATGTTTGGTCATTCCAGTCATTAATGCTATATGTCTCCAAAATAGCTTTAAACGGCCATTTTTCAATCTTTAGCCTCTGTTACCATGACAACCGGTCTCACTGACAACATTTCAAGGTTGTCTTGCATCTTTATATACAAATACTAAGGTATCAATATAACAAACAGGTAGATATACCTGTAATGTTTCTGTAATAATGATATTACTTTATATAAAAAAACAAGCAAAATTATGATAGAATTTGAAAATTGAACATGACAACAAAATATGTCAGATATTGTACACATGTCAGTTAATATAACACTTACGAATAGCATTGTATTATTTGAAGGAAAGGGATATAGCTTGATCACTGACCCCCCCCCCCCCCCCCCCCACCCCTTTTATCTACACCATTGCCAGAATAGAGTCTATATTACTTCTCATATAAACAAATAACTTATTCGCCCGAACACATCCTAATTCAAGTCCGCACAATTAGATAATTCGTCCGAACAAAAAAACTCACTCGTATTCGTCCGAACAAATAAGATTTATTTTTTTTTCATCTGGCCCTTCCACGCAGCCGTAATATAATCATGTCATGGACAAAAAAAATGAAGAACAAAGATTATGAAAGAGGCAATGGTTTTTTTTTTTTTTTTACTACAGAACACTTTTTTAATGCCCAAAATCAAAATAATTATTTCATTTTTAGTAACAGCTATATGTATTTTTAAAAGGTCTAACAAAAGGACTTCTTGGTCTGTATTGATTTTTTATTAAGATAAAAAGGAATGAATTACTTTGTGATTGACATATAAAAAAAGATAAAGTAGTTGCATATAAGTGTTAGTTATATTATTACAACGGTAACTTGATCAAAAGGGTCGGATTGCGTGGAGTTGCCAGGTGCAGATCATCAGATCAGAAGTAACGCATAGCGTCGTGTTTGATTTAATGATCTTCGACTTGCAACGAGACGTCATCTGATTCTTTAGATCATGATCCTCTATAACAATAAATTTATTTTCTTTCCACAAGGTAAAAAACAAACAAAACCATTATATTTATTGAACACAAATGATTCCAAATAAACACTATAAAAACGCAAGTAAATATATTTATTGTGGACAACGCCATTAGCTTCAAAGAGTGGTGGTAATACATATAACTTCGCTTCGCTTCGCGTCTCGTTAAATATGATGATTCAGGCCTTGCTACTCAACTTGATCATAGACGCGGGGAGTTTATTTCGCGATTAACTTTCGATAAACTGTTTCGCCACGACTAATGTTCGCGACCAAGCCTTATCCAGACCTGTGTTGTTATACATGTAACAACCACATGACAAGGGATGGTTCGTGGCGGTAAATATTCGCGACTACGAGACTCTCATGACCTCGCGAAAATTTTGGTTTACAGTATAGGCATCACCGGAAATATAAATCTTTCGCTTTTTAAGCGTTTAACATGTACGCTGAACACTTAATGTCATTTAACCAAAACAATTACGCAATTGAATGCCTAATTGCAGTGCAACCTATAATTAAACAAAATATTGAGCGCACTGAAAGCTAGACCAGTTAAAAGTGTGTGTATAACATTTTTTTTACCAGATAACTTTATTAGATTAAAGAGGAAATTTTGAAATCTCACAGGATGAATCTCTGCCATTCAGTCAACTGAAATGTGACTGAAAGGTAACTGAAAGGTGATTGAATGGCATAGCTGTGCCATTCAGTCACATTTCCAGACCTTTCAGTCAACATTCAGTTGACTGAATGGCAGAGCTTCATCCTGTGAGATTTCAAAATTTCCTCTTTAATCTAATAAAGTTATTTTTTTAGACCTGAAATACATTTACCGAATTTTGATCCACAGTTGGGAAACCAAAGGACATATTTAATGAAAAGAATAAACAGGATCAGTAGTATGAATAAAAAATGTTTTGAGAGAAAAATATTTGTTCATTGTGTCATTAAATGACATCGTCCTAAAAAAAATACAGGAGATTTTAAAATGAAAATATGCATACCAGATAATACCTAAATAATAATACAACAGAAAAACTCGGTTATAGCAAAGTATCAGGGATCAGTGGATTTAATTTGTTATACTTATATTCGTATAACGTATTTCATGGAATACTTGTTGCAATGATCATTAATTCTAAAGCCAGTGTGAACGCCAAAGAAAATATATTCATCTGTTATAATTAAACATTTATTCAAAATAGATGTGTTGAAATATTTCTCCTCTCTAATACCTTTTCCCAATAATATATGTCCATTGCATGTACAGTGTATATCCGTGCAATATCATCATTACATGCAAACAATAATGAAAATTTAGTTCACTTTTGTTTTGCGATTTCGAACAGTGTTCAAGGACCGATTCATCATTGCAGTGTGTGTGTGTGTGTGTGTGTGTGGGGGGGGGGGGGGGGGGGGGGGGGGGCAAAAGCTCAATGATTTGATTGAACAGTCTTAATATTTTTGCTTTGTAAAATATAATTATTGCACAAAATGTAATTGCCGTTTGATATTTCTATCATAGAGTTCATACGTATAATGTCTAATATGCATGACAGAAATCCGTATAAAATCTTAAAAGGCGATCAATTTTGTCCTTTTTTTAACTGTTGACGGCATGTGTACAGAACTGTTCTTACGAAATTTCCAAATATTGTCTACATGTATATATCTACAAAAGTATATATCTACATGTACAATACAATTCATCATCGTCATATACAATACATCGAACAATTGTATTGTTAATTTTAACTTACCGGGTGAAAGTAAAACACGACAGAACTCTTAACAAACTCATATTGTTTAACTGAAAACAAATAATAAAACGGACGTTCCATACTTCACCAAAAGTCGCGTACTTACCCCCCCCCCCTCCAAAAAAAATAATTTACTCTTGTATGAATTAAATTTGTATCCAGTTGTCATATTGTAGATTTTCAATTTAAACTCGCCTATAGTAAATTCAAAATTTACAACATGAAACAAATGTATATGGTTATTTTAATGATATAGAAATTCATAATAAGTCCGTGTAGCATAACGGGTAGAACCCCACCCCCTCCCTCCATCAAACCGCCTGTGGCTGAAAACCCAAAACATCAATCTCGCACAACAGTAAACACTTACATTGGCCTAATTGCCTGCGTAGATATAGCCTCTCCTCTCCCCACCCCACCCCACCCCCCAAAAAAGATATAAATAAAAATGAATAAATAAAAAGATAAATAAATAAACAAAGACTAAAAGATAACATTTAGTACTCCTGCTTGATAACACACGATCCTTAATTTAACTTGGAAAGCCCTGTCTGTAGCACTTTTCATTCTGCTTCCTTTAAGCAGCCGGTCTCCCATAGGCAATCCCCCAAAAATCACGCATTTGTTTTAAAAAATCTACATATTCAAGTTTTTATGCGCTAGTTGCTTAATTTACTTGTGTATAAAGACAATCATGTGAAAGTGTATATGCATTCGCTTCTGTTTTTTGATCACAGTATCATCTGTTTTTTTTTTCATTCAAAAGTTTGTTCAATGTACTTGTTATCAATATTATCAAACAATTTGTTACAAATGTGTTTAAAATATGGATTAATCAATAAGGGTACTAGTATTTCAGCTGACATTACAATTTACTTTTTCATGTAAATTTAAGACAAATGTTTGTTAAAATATTAGACCATTCTTGTTTAAATGCATTACGTAAAATGATTTAGATTATACTATGTCTACATACATAATTTTCTTATACTAGTATGAATACAGTATGGATACACAACTATGTCATTTATTACTAATCTTTATTTGCTCAAGATATACATATTATTGCTTTATTAACAACAATGTTATTTCATTCATTTTTACAATTTTGTATCATTAAAGGGTGCAACTGCAACGCTTAATGATATAAAGTTTGTATCATTAGCGGTTGAGGGTGTCGATATTTGCTTGTTTCATTAAGCGTTAAGGCTGCTCTGCATTTGTGACGCTTAATGATACAATTCTATCATTAAGCGGCAATTTATCATTAATAGTTGGACATGTCAACTGCTAATGCAAGAAGTTATAGCATTAAGCGTTGCAACTGCAACGCTTAATGCTATTAATATCATTAAGCGGAGTTGTATCATTAACGGTTGTTACAGGGGCGTTTCAAAAAGTAAAATTTTGAATTTTTTCATTCTTGTGAATGAACATATTTTGAACTCTGAGGTACATGTATTTATTAAGATCGAATGATTAAAGAAGATGTGCTGATTAAATATCTATGAACGGAGTATATGCTTTACCGATCTACATAATTGGGCTTTTCGCGGGGTCAACACATTTGTAGCTAACCTGAGCTTTATCAAAGTATGCTAGCCTTTATCGAACGGGGGTAGCAAGCAAATACTGGCTGAAAAATATTCGTCATATCAGAGTTGTACTGTACATGAAGATTCAAAATCGCCGGGGACAAATCGATTTAAAAATTTTAAAAATAAACAAATGATGAGTTAAATCTAGAATCGTATGTTTTTGAGTATTTTGTTTTGTTTTTATAAAGATTTTACTATTATTCTGAATACATTAAATGTAACTTTTCATTAACTGATTTGATTTTGAAAAGTATCGAACCGTATTTTTTCTAGTTCTTCATCTGAACAAGACAAGACTTTTGCGGTATAATCTAATATAATTTGCGTATTTTTGTTTGCAGATATCGGCCGAAGTTCTTTTAGTACTGGTCCCACTCCTCTCTAACATATTATCCCAAATCTGGAAGACGATCGCACTAATTGACGAAATTAAGGAAGCTGAGAGCATCGGCACAAACTTCACCGTAACCGTTCTGTTCGTTACCTGGGACGTGGCGATAGCGATTCATGGTAGATATCATACTAATATCTGTGAAATCAAATTAAATCAGTTCTTAAATATTTTGTAAAATGCGTGTTGTTTGGGTTCGAAATCAATGATAAAACACATTAGATGATTGTATTTTTTTTAAAATATCAATGGCTGTGTATTACACTTATACATATAAAATCTGTAGCTAACCACCATGCAGGTAATTATCATATAATGATATCTGTTATATGAGATGTCAAAAAAAAGCTATTATCTATTGTGTATTTTAAAATGATATAAATGATACAACGCAGTTATCAATTAAATTTTATATCATGACCAGAAGATCATTTCTTTTTTTTTGTTGGAGCACTACCGGAAAGATACGAGGAATTGCGATTGTTGAAACCTTTTATCCCATTCTTTTTTTTCAGTCTGTTCCATCTTGTCTGTCTCTCTTGGTTTTTGTTTGGGACTTTTGAACATCATCCACACTCTAACCTCATACAGGTAGTTCAAGAAAAAAAATATTTTTTAAGAATTACATTCCTATAATTGTACTTCATACTCATTAATTGCCATTCGTTGTATGGCATCAGTTTTAATTACCATTGCAATTGATGGTTATCGACTGTTTTCATGTTTGAATATTTTGCTTTTTTTTCTGTTGTAATACTAGTAACCTCCATGTGATGATATTACTCCATCATTGCGTTGATAATTTATTTTTGTAACAATATATTTTTTATGATTTATATCTTTATTATAGACAGTATTTGATGGAGCTATATAGGGGAGACAATTCGCATATCCCCAAACGCGAAGATCAAAACAACACAGACATTTTGGTAAAATAAAATAGTAAAGGAGCTCAACTTTTATTTATTAATAAGTCTCAATTATTTTTATATTGTCTTCGGTACATGCATATGTAGATAAATTTATAATGCGTAATCTTATAAAACTAAATAATTTCAGGTTGGTAGCATGCGGTTTGCAGGATACCAAATAGGATTTATAATTTTTGGTAATTTTTATTTTGTTGATACATTAAAAATATCCTAGATGAACAGTCAGTTAAAATTTAAGTGTAAAAAAAACGTAAAAATGTAATAAACAACTCTAGATCTGTATCAAACCTGAATCTATGTATTACGGAACTTTGCAAATTTCAGCTTACATGATGCAGATTACGCTTTTGTTTTTCTCGTCATTCGGAATATCCTTGGTGTTCATCATAATTAAATACAAGCGTGAGGGACCATTTATTGTCCTTTTGAAGAAGATATGGTAAGCAAGCGAAAACTTGATGACAGTTTTTGATGAAAGACTCATCTACTTTTCATATCTTAAACTGTTAAATATGTATTTAAAATTTAATTTCTTTTGTAATTTTTAAATACCAAAATGAGAGGCCGAAAAATATGAGGCGCCTAATATTTTTGAGGTATTTTCTGATATCAGGAAAAGATTTTTTGATATCAGAAATTCGAATTCTTGATATCAGAAAATACGATCCATTTTCTGATATCAAAAAATAATTTTCTGATATCAGAAATTAGATTTTTTGATATCAGAAATTCAAACTGATTTTTTGATATTTTCTGATATCAGAAATTCAAATAAAATGGCGAATAAATTTCACATATTTAATGAACACTCCCTTGACCCAAAATTAAATTGCTGAACTACAGAGCCCGATTTGCATTTTAATATTTGTTGTTTTTTATTTGAATATTTATTTAATGTAAAAATCTATTGAGTGTTCTTGATAATTCTGGTCTTATGTATTGGAAGCGCTAACTGTACGCCAGTATAATTCCTTTATATTATGCGACGCCATCATTTTTTAAGGAATTCCATTCAATATTCACAGCGAATCGCAAAGAAAGCAGTTCTAATCATTGTATATGTGGACAAACTTGCCAAAATGAAATCAGGTTTAAAATTAGGCATACATTATTATTCTTAACAGGCATCTACAGGTTTGAAACACAATTTCGTACAAATTACAAAAGTTGCATCACGGAGAGCATTCATTAAGTTGATAGTAATTCTATGTAGGTCTTATTTTCTGATATCAAAAAATCGATTTTCTGATATCAGAAAATACAAATGATTTTTTGATATCAAAAATGATTTTCTGATATCAAGAATTTAATTTTTTGATTTCAAAAAATCAACTTTATATCTTGATATCAAAAAATCTATTTTGTGATATCAGAAAATCATTTTTTGATATCAAGAATTAGAATTTGTGATATCAAAAAATGATTTTCTGATATCACAAAATAGGTTTTTTTGATATCAAGAATTATATTTTGATATCAATAACTCGAATTATTGATATCAAATATTTATTTTTATCAATGATAAGTTTTTAATAGATATTTTAAATACCTCTTATAAAATGTATATTTAATTTTTATATGATATTAATAATAATATATAGTCATTTTATATAACTATTTATTTAAATGGTTTTTTTTTCAAGCCTGCTCTTAATGCACTCGCTGAAAATAGTCTATGTGCAAACATTAATTCAAAGTGTTGAAATCAGCCTTTAACACTCACGAGGTTAAAACATTTTGACTACATTCTACATGTATAATATCTGTGCAAAACAAATTTAAGTTTATTTATAAATTCATCTAATTCATTTAATCTATAAGTTCATAGAGGAGCATTTCTATAACCCGTTATATAATGTTAGTCTTTTGGCCAAGGTTATGTTCAGATAGAGGTGTTTATAAATTTTTATTCCAGAATTGGTCGTAATTAAGTGTTAACCCTCTTATTAACTATAACCCAGCTGTAACTTATATACAAGTTTTATTATTTAACGGAACACTCTTGGTTTTTAGGCCTATGATCGTATTCTCGTTCCTGGTCCGGTTTCTACAGATCATGACAGCCAGATTCGTTTTCCTGCAGAATAAGGGCAGAGTAATGGCCATACAAAACAAGTCAGTTGTGTTTTTGTGTGACATTTTTAGAAAATTAATGTTCCCTGGAACATTTTTTTGTTCTTTTTATTTTCTTTGAAATTCAGACAAGACTGCCATTTATTCCTTTGTGTGTATTTCATTTTATCAGACAAGGCTATCACATATTTCAATTATTTTGCTATATAAAACAAGCTTACCATCTTCTTCTACGTTCTTTTATTATGACAGACAAGGCTACCACTTATTCCTGTACTTTACATTTATCCTGGACATCATCATCGGATCCATGCGCTGTCCCTACCGTCTCCTGAAGGCGGTCACCCTGGGGGCACTGACTCTGGCCAGACTGGACCACAGCTCTCTGTCCAGGGAGTTTGAGACCCTGGATACAGGTATAAAAAACAAAACCAGCAATAATACAGTGAAATCAATTAACAACATTGTTTTTAAACGATCTGCTTTCACATTTTGACATATTAAATCTTCTTTGACTTTGAATCAGTTGACATGCTAAAAGGAACAATGATAACAAACAGCAGCAGAATCAAGTTGTTGGTCTATTTTTACTCTAAGATCAAAGAATATATCTCAACGCTAACAAACTGATCAAATAACGAAGGAAAAATCGCACTGTTATTAATGCTAACAAATTTCTTAAAGCTCAGAAGTCATTAAACACATTGTCATTCAATAATTTGTAAATAACTAGTATGTTTCATTCTTTCTATTTGCTTTAAAAAGGTTTCCGAGCTTATGTGGGATTTCTCCATTTTGAAAATGTGACGTCACATCCGGTTCTGTTAACTTTTGTGCGTCTGCTCCTTGCCAGACCCGGTGGATTTGAACCAAAATGGAGAAAAATGAAAGTGAGCGTAAAAGCATCCGTTGCTCAGGGAGAAGTTCATATAGCAGAACTTGGTGAGAGAGACTCATATTACAAATACATATTTCTATGTTTTAGTTAAAATAAACATAACAGTAAACACTTTCCTGAATCAGAGATATTCCTATCATCTCGACGATCATTTCCCCTGGAAATATAAATTGCTGATCCTCTTTAAAAAAATCTAGAGATTTTTTTCAGGAAGTGCGTTCTGGAAGGACAACCAGTTGTCAAAGAAAGCCCTAGCTAGACACCGCTGGCATCTAGTCTACACGCTAATGAAAAACCCCCAGTTACAATTTCTTCGAAGGACAACTAACGATTGGCTAGAAGACTAACTATTTAACAAGCAGTACTAGTACTTCCTTGTGTGGTGCAAGTTTGAAGTTTGATGAACAATTATCATGAACAACAATTTCTTGACTTTTTTTTTTTTTTTTTTTTTTTTTTTTACATGTACAGGTCTTTTTTAAATTTAATCATGGTGTGAAGGCATGTTCTGCAAGAATTTCCTTTCTTCTTGGCAAGATGACTAAAGTCTGAAGGGTACAACTAATAACAGTGCTAGAATTTCAATTTCTTGATTGCTCTAGGAATAATTTTGATGAAAATAAATTGAAAGTGTTTTATATGTATTTACCTTCAGGCACTCTTGAGTTATTTTTCAAGCTTTTGTTGGAGCATCAATTGATATTTAATGGAACGTTCTTTATTTACGTTTAAATTGGGTTTGTCCATAATGAATATTCCCAAAGGGAATTAACTTGGAAAATTAATGAGCAATAAAAACATTGGAACCATTCTCTCACCAGAGGGTTAGTTACGCAAGCGGAGGAGGCTTAGCAGGAAGACGGCCCTGCATAGAAAATGGGATTGAACGCAAGAAGTGCTATACATAATTATTTGTCAAATTTCTGCAATAGATTAATTTCATTTCATTTCATATAACTTAAATCATCACTGTTCATTGATTGCATATATACCGTTAGCACTAACCAGCAAATGTGTATACAAAGGAGAGATTCTTCACCAGAACCAAAACATTATTGACTGTATATCTCTGATCCTTGATCCACACAACACAAAATGATACATGTACCTCAAGCTGCTGTATTTAAATACCGGTGTAATATGGTTAACAAAATGATAATTTTTGTGAGTTTCAAATAAAAAAATTATCAACAGATTTCTTGTAATAATGTTATTTCAATAACTTTATTTTCATATTTACATACAGATTATTTTTTTTAAGAAGTATTCTATACATTTCTTTAATACATTGCTTACTTCTAAAGTCTACTGGCAAATTCAAGGTTATCTGTGTAGTTTTCCTTGCACTTTTAAAAACAATGTTTTCACATACAAGTACAGAACAATGGAACATGAATTTTGAGAAAATTTTCAACTTCTTTGCTGAAACTTCCAATCTAAAAAAAAAAATCTCATTGAAATGCACCTATTCCATGAATCACAATCAGTTTTGTTATTTTGGGATATTTGGTGATATCTAAAGACATTTCATGATATCTAGGGATATCTGGAGTTATCTAGTGTTTATTTTCTGTCTTCTTCCGAATCATCTCCTTCATTTGCATTAGGATCTTCTTCTCTCTCTTGATATCTATGGATATCTGGTGATATCTAGTGTTTATTTTCTGTCTTCTTCCAAATCATCTTCTTCATCTGCGTTAGGATCTTCTTCTCTCTCTTGATATCTATTGATATCTGGTGATATCTAGTGTTTATTTTCTGTCTTCTTCCGAATCATCTCCTTCATCTGCGTTAGGATCTTCTTCTCTCTCTTAGATCTCTCCTCATGGTTAAAGTTAGCCAGTGCTCGCTTTTCATCGGCGCTGTAAATCTGGTTCTCTTTTCTCAAACGAACAGCTTCCATACGACGATGTCTGAAATAAGTCAGTGAAAGCAGGTGTGTTAATACATGAATTTATTACAGAAGGGAAATCTTGTGTTAATACATGAATTTATTACAGAAGGGAAATCTTCAGAACTTGAACTGAAAATAGCCAAACATGATTTGGCATGTCCTTAGTTTGTCATGTTATGTATTTGTTTGTGTTTTGAGTCATACAGTTAAAATATCTGGTATATTAACAAAGTGTGGAGAGAGAAGCATATGTTTATTAGTTTTAAATTATAAAATCCATTTCATTGTATACACTTGTTTTAAGTATGAGAGAGAGAGAGAGTTTATCCACATACCTGCTTCCACTCATGACGTAGCCCGAGTGCTCAAAGCCCTCAATTTCCTCACTGGTCAGACCGATTTCTCCTCTTCGTGGGATTCTTTTACCCTCTGCTATGTAGGCAGCCATAGCTGCACCTTCACCAGGCAACAAGGCTTTACCATAACTGTAAAGATAAAGTAAATATTCAACACAGCTGTAAAGAGAAAGTAAATATTCAACACAGCTGTAAAGAGAAAGTAAATATTTACCACAGTACTGTTGTTAACAGAATATAAATATTTGTTCAGTTGTAAAGAAAAAGTGACTGACTCTTACACATATGTGCAGAAGAAATGTACATGTAAGATGAAACAAATATTTCTTAGAATCCGAAGTTTTTTTAAAATTAGATTTTCGTGTTTTACATCAAGACAGTTTGTGTGTGAGAGAAATGCATAAGAATAAACAATTTTTATCTCTGTAAACAATACAATTTGAAGAGACTACGGTTGTTTTGAATGATTGATGTTAATGTAGATATGCAGCACTCACTCCATCCTGTTGACTGTGTTCTCGGGTTGATACGGCTGAGGACCAACAACTTCATCATCCTCATCCTCCGCTGTGTGAGCTACAGATCAAACAATGCATCTCCTTAGATGTATCAAATGAATCTCAATACATTAAATATTTATACAATGTAACTTTGAAACCCATAACAAATACTCCCTCTCTCCCTGATTATTCCCAGGGAAATTCCCAAGTCACATTCTCTCTCTCTCTTTTTCTCTCTCCCACTCTTTCTCTCTCTCTCTCTCTCTACCTGTTTTCTCTAGCCACATTGGCTCCTCCTCCTCCGATTCGCTTGCACTGGACTCTGTCTCCTTCTTCTTCTTTTTCTTGGATTTCTTTTTCTTGTTCTTTTTGCTGTAGATAGTCAAAAAATGTACAATATATTTGGTAAATAAAAGTCAATCTTTCACAGTCACACAATAACAATGAAAGCAGAAATCAGCAACAAGATGTCCAACCTTTTAGAGCTTTTCTTCTTGTGCTTTCTCTCCTTTTTCCTTTTCTTCTTGCTTCTTTTTCTTTTGGCCCCTGTTAAGAGGTATGAAATAATTTTTTTTCTTATTTTAAAAAGTTGCTGAATAGAATTTTGTGGTGCTGTCAAAACCATAAGTAAAATATGGAAACCAGTTGATGTTTCATCTTCATAAGACAGAAATTTGTATGTATTATTACAGTAATAGGCTAACAGAATTGTCAGTCAACTTAATTCCTCACAAATGAATAAACAGCTGGGATCAGAAACTGCTTGATGAATCAGTAGTTTTATTTTAGAGAATTAAGTTTTGATAAGTAAATGTCCTTACCAGAAGAGGAGTCGCTATTTTCTGCTGAGTTCCCACTGTCCGACTCTGATCTGTGAGGAGAAACAAACACAGCATAGGTAACGCAGACATAGATAACATGGACACAGGTATACATTGTATGTACTAATGCCTTACATAACATGGATACAGGTATACATTGTATGTACTGATGCCTTACATAACATGGACACAGGTATACATTGTATGTACTGATGCCATAGATAACATGGACACAGGTATACATTGTATGTACTGATGCCTTACATAACATGGACACAGGTATACATTGTATGTACTAATGCCTTACATAACATGGATACAGGTATACATTGTATGTACTGATGCCTTACATAACATGGACACAGGTATACATTGTATGTACTGATGCCATAGATAACATGGACACATGTATACATTGTATGTACTGATGCCTTAGATAACATGGACACAGGTATATATTGTATGTACTGATGCCTTAGATAACATGGACACAGGTATACATTGTATGTACTGATGCCTTAGATAACATGGACACAGGTATACATTGTATGTACTGATGCCTTAGATAACATGGACACAGGTATACATTGTATGTACTGATGCCTTACATAACATGGACACAGGTATACATTGTATGTACTGATGCCTTAAATAACATGGACACAGGTATACATTGTATGTACTGATGCCTTAAATAACATGCACACAGGTATACATTGTATGTACTGATGCCATAGATAACATGGACACAGGTATACATTGTATGTACTGATGCCTTATAGCCTGAGCACTTAAAATTTATTCAGAGAGAAAAGCGACACATGAACCACTTCCCGTGTGTGTGTATATATATATATATATATATATATATATATATATATATATATATATATATATATATATATATATATAAGAAATTGTCATTTATAAGTGTATAAATGTTTGATATAAACAAATTGAAGATATTAATTCATCAAATCAAACCAACATAAGAATAATCTAATTTATACAAACATGGTGAAGATAAAATTGCAGTTAGGGAACTCAGCATCACAAAAGTTTTACAGCTTTGTTCACTTACTCAGAATCTGTGAGGGTGGCGTGTGACGGGGAGTGTCCCCAGCACTCTGGTAGACCTATCTCCCCTATCCTCTCTCTCTCCTCTCTACGTCTAAATAGAAATAAACAAGTTTCCTTGTCAGAACACATTAATGATTAAATACATGTATATGCATTCATCTCTGACAATATATTTTCCATTTTAAAATTAACATCACATATGATAAAATGTGCAAATCTATGCAATATGCATGATCTTATTTTTATTACCTGTATATATTTTTCAATATCAAAATGTATAAAATCTAAGAACTAGCAAATATAAATAATTGATATCTTTCATGGAATACCATACGTCAAAATCAATAAAACTTATTTAAATTAAATCAAATATGTTAAAAACCATCAAAGAATAGTTTGAAAGGTGAGAGAGGAATTAACATTCAAACAGGGTAACCTGATCAATGTTGGGAAACAATTGTCTGACAGCTTACCTCGAGCTTTTTTTAAAAAAAAATTTTCTTACACTTTTACTCAACTATGGGAAGCTATCAAAGTACTGTTCAATATGCAGACTGAAAATGTTACATCTATTTATTCATTATCTCCCCAAATTTCCAAAGGACATGTGATAAGATTATCCAAATTTATTATTTACACCATTACCCACCTGTCAAAGAAGTCTGGGAGCATGCCGTTGTGCCCCCTGTTGTAGCGCCCCCCTCCTCCATGACCCTGAAAGTGACCAGACCTGCCACCACCCCAGCCGCTGTTACTGTCATCCCTGTCACCAAACCTCATCGACGAGACCCTGTCATCATGGCCGTAAGTGCCACCCCTATCTCGCCTATAGGACGATGCATCAGGCAGTGGAGACCTCGATCTGTATCGTTTTTGTAAATGAGCTGACTTCCTGTCCGAGTGCATCCTGCCATTAGATTTTCTCTCTCTGATGGGAGATCTTGATCTCGAGCGTCGTTTGTCAAACGATCTTGACCTGCTTCGGCTATCTGAAGGTGACCCTGAGTAGGAATCAGACGACCTTGAATGATTTCGCCGACTTCTATCATAGGACCTTGATCTTGATCTAACAGAGATATTTTTCTGACTTTTAGATTTCTTTTTCTGTTGTCTTTCATCAGATCTTGACCGCCTTGACTTTTTTCTGTCAGGAGAGCTACTGTCTGAATCATCTGATGAGTCTGAGGAATTTGAAGGTTTTCTTCTTCTTCTGTCATCTGGACTGGAACTGTACCTTCCCATAGTGTGCGTAAAGGCTTACAGGTATATCTAATAAAAATAATTTTTCATGCATAAGTAATTTATAAATAAGAGAAATAAAATTTTGAAAACTTACTTCTTACCAATCTTTAAAGAATCTCAATTTTTTCAACATTGAGAATAAAAGAATTCAGAATCTCACAATGAGTGCATTTAATTAAGTAAACATCAAAATGATTATATTAAATCTGCTTGTGAGAGTTAGACAAGGTTTTGGGGGCAGTCTCAAAGTAAGGTGGTCCATCTCAAAAGTAAAATTATCAGAGATCTTTTTTAACCTGAGTTGGTAAGTTAACTGACAGCAGGGATTGGGTCAATTACATTGGAAAGTAATATATTAATTACATTACAATTACTTTATTAAAACCTTCAAATAAATTACCATTACAAGGAATTTTGAATGTAATTAATTACATTACAATTACTTTGCAGATGTAATTAATTAAATTACAAATTACATTTGAGAAAAATACATTTATTGAATTAAAGCAGATAAACCATTAAACAAATTTGTCTTGAAAATTTACTAAAACCATCATGATTTAACTATATGACAACTCTACTGCTACACATGTTCACAGTTACATTTAATATTTATTAAATGTTCGAAAGTCACATCTAAAAGTCTTTCCTACATGGGAGGCTGAAACTGAAAAGTCTCTCTTTTGCATTTATATACAGTTGAACTTCGATATCTCGAACACTGATATCTCGAATACAATGAACATGTTGAAGTGATTTTTAAGTCCCAACCACTTATTTTTTTAAGTATTTTACATTCGATATCTCGAATACTCGAATATTTCGAAGTGTTTAAACAGTCCCATCTAGTTTGAGATAAAAAAGTTTGACTGTATATCCATAAATTCTTCTTAATAAATACAATGCAAAAATAAATTCAGGATAATCTCAGGTAGAGAGAGGACTTTAATTGTTATCAAAACATAAATCACACCCATTGTTCTGTACTGTGTGCAAAATAGGGAACACACAGATTTGACAACAAAAACTTAAAACCCATTTGAAGCCATATATAGCTCTTGGTATTTCAAACTGTCAATTATAAAGCATATAGCTTAATTGTTTATAATGTATTTTAGATAACATTGATTTTACTTGTTGAATAAACAGATTTTGTTAATGCAATTCAATGATTATTTGAAACATTAATTATTCCAATAAGAGGGAAAATATGTAAATTTTTAAAGAAAAGAGATCAAGCAAATCATCAAATACCTTAAATTTGGGAACCTTATGAGAAAAAGGTGACTCACTAAAAAAGTTTTTATCAAAAACAATATTTGGTAGAAATAATAATAATACTTATAAATATGTTTTGTTTGTATCTAATGTACCACTGATAGAGTGGGATAATCTGTAGTGGATAGCTTACTTATCTATATACACATCAGTGTGTAATTGAAGTAATTGAAAAGTAATTTGAATTGCATGCTTTTAATTGAATAATTAATTAATTAAATTACAATAACATGTAATAGAAAAGTTGGTCAATTACACATTACTTTTAATTACATCAAAAATTGTACAGTAATTAATTACACTCAATCACCATTACAAATTACCATTACCCCATCCCTATGACATAGGTAAGGTACCTGGAATGAGTCCCAAAGGCCTTACAGTCTTCTGAGTACCATATCTAAATGTCAGACACATCAGGGAATATCGTATATGCATTTTTAAAGCTTCATTCTGAATTCAAATCCTAGTCCCAGAGGACAAAACAATATATACAATTTGATAAGGATCTCCCTACTATGAAATTTACAATTTTGGAGCATAAATTCAATATCTTTCTAAATATGCACCTCTAAGGCCCCTGTGGAGAAAGAGTTATGAAATATACTACTATATTTTTCACATAGTGGTCTAGACAAACGCCCCTTTGATTCATGAAGAAAAGTTTACAAAAAGATGCCTCAAACAAAAATATCTCTAGGACCCCTGGGAAAAATTTTCTGATCTGCAAATGATATCGATGTCATAGAGAAGAGCAATTTAGTAGATATATTTTAATTTTTTCCCCGTTGAATTAGTATAAGATCATAGGAGGTTAAGGAGTTAAACAATTTTTTTCTCTAACAAATGTATAAACATGTTATGTGGTAAGGAATTTTCAAAAGCTTATCCTTTCCTAAAATGTCTTTATTGTGTACATGTATTTGCTTCTAGTATTGCTTGACATATAGTGATGCATTACAATATTTTATAGCGAGAAAAGCAAGCTTTAAATTTCGACCCACAATGCAATTCCAAGCATTGCAAATGGAGTTCTCACATTCTCGTGAGAATCAAAGAAAAACCTTTGAGAACCAGATAAAATGTGTAATTTGAAGAACGTCATGCTTTTTTAGCCAGACAACATTAAACTGACATGAACTCTGACGTCACAATCACGTTAAATAAGGGGAAATAACTCTAAATGTATTACTGTAAATTGAACGACCGAAATCTGAAATCCTCACAAAATCTTGCAAAAGCAAACGAATGAGGGCATTTCTTCAAAGATATGATATACATGTAATAGTAACTGGCATTAATTTTGAATGCTCACATTTAATAGATTTTGAGAGGATTGCTTTGATTTCCGCAAATTCCGGGTATTCATGACCCTTGATTCTTGGGGAATTTTTACAAATCAAGCCTACCAGACAACTCGATAAAACCTAAAATTGAACTGATGTTTCAATCATTTTTAAAAAGGAAAAATCTCAGCATGGAACACTATGTTACAATCTTGATCATTCAATGACATTGTTTCCATGATTAAACTATAGTCTGTCCCAAGTTATTGCTTCCATTACTTTTTGATGATTTTTAATAAAAATACACATACCTGTGAAAGAAATATACAGTTGAAATTGATAAAAGTTAAAATATCCAAGATATCTTCATTGACACATTGTCATTTTTCACTCTTAAAATTTCATTGGAACAAAAACAAATTTCTTACAGAGATTTATAATGGGAAATGTGTACATCTTTTCACCATTCGGACCTCACTCAGAATACCAATCATAACTACTCGACCAATTTCGTAACCGCAAATATCGGTTACGGAAAAGGGTGAGCGTGATCCGAATGTCGGAATACCTCACACAATTTTTCAACCTTATCATCCGGGCTATTTCGTGGCTGATGCTATACAAAATCCCCGTAGACTTTCTAATTTGAGTTGTGTATTGAAGCCTGAAGCTGTAGAGAGGGTTTTTCAAATCAGATAATCTGGACATTTTTTGTATTAGTGGACGAACGTAGTTTGAGCACAAAGATATTTATGATTATCGAAATATTAAGCGAAAAGTGGTGGAAGAAAAAACTTGGGACAGGGTATAGTTCTACAGTACTCATAAAATCATAAATCAATAAAAACTCGAAGAATTACTTTAACCAGTTAACTTACTATGAATTTTACGTTTTCGTTTCACTGATGTACGCAAGTAGGAAACATTTTTTGCCTACTAAAATTAAAGTCTTCCGGAATTAAAATCCGGAAAAATAATTGGAAACATATAAACAGAGCTCGAATAAATCAAATACCAGTGTTGAAAAATGATAGTACTCAATATATAAGATCAGAAACCTATGCACTAGTTCACATTTCTACGGTAAAGTAACATTAATGACAAACACGTTTAAATATACATGCATAATTTACATGCACGATGCTGCCCAGCAGGGTCATCTGTAGATGGAAGTATCATGCATGTCATGAATTAGAAACAAGCTGGGGATCAACTCATTAATTTCAAATATTAATGTCTAATCTTAATACTGGGATTATATTTTGAATAAATAATACGGCACTATTATTAGCTCCAAATTAATTACATGCAACATATTTACAAGACCTTTTTTTAAGAAAGAAAAAATGAAAATAAACACATATTGCATGTAATCATTTTGTTATCGTCTGTCCAACAACAGCTAGACTTTATTCCGAAGGTTATTCTGCGAATTCTTTTCATTAACTCTTGTTACGGCGCATGGACAGGAAAATGGGAGATATCAGTGCATGTAATACCATCAACGTGACAGATCAAATGTTAAAACCAGTGTGGAATTCATGCCCGATTATATTTATAAATTTAAGGATTGAATTCAATATAGCTACCCAATTTATACGAATACAAACTTGGCTGGGGCATGCAGTAGACGTAAGCTGCTTCAATCCAGTTTAAATGAGTATAAATTGGGTGGCTATTAAATTCACTCCTTATGATTTAATTTACTTGGATTAATTGAAGAAAAAACGGTCATTTGACTTTTATAATGACATTAAATTGTACAAAATTTATACGAAGCCTCCCGAGGATTTATACGTTTTTGAGGTCGATCAGTTTCACTGTGACGTAGGCAACATTCTTTATATATATATATATATATATATATATATATATATATATATATATACACACACACACACACACGATATAATCTTTTAAGCCAACCAGAAAAAAAAGCGTATATCAACAAAAATTTTTTTTTTTTTAAAAATGGGTAAGGGTACACGTGAACATTAAATATACACTATATCACTATAAAATAGAAAATTACCAATTTAGCTTTTTTATAACTCCTTTTTATTTTGATCATCCTGATTCCATTATCACTACGTCATTAATTTATAAGGGTTCCGTTCAGCTCGTCTCTCCGTCAAAGTCAAATAACCTCTATGTGTGAAATCATTGCCTTTAGCATATGCACCACTGAATTGTGGGTAGAGGATGTGCAATGAACCATAGTTATGTCCGATATTGTCCGTCCCATTTTATTTGTCCAGTTTTTGATAGAAAATCAAATAACCTTTCTTTGTAAAAATCATTGTCCGAAACATATTTCCCGTTGATACCGATATCAAATTACGCCCATTGAGGGGTGTGCAATGACCTTGAACAATTTTCAAGATGAAAGGATCAAGGTCAAAGAATGGAGCAGGCGTCAAGGCCCCTGGCTAACATTGGGGGACTATGAGGAACTCACCATCTCAATGGTGTGTAGTTGATACTACTATAATCCTTCCTTGCACTAGATAAAAAGAATGTACAAAGAATTGGGTAAAAATGAACTTTAATTTTAACGATACATCAAGCGTATTAAGACTTTTTTCATTCCATGATCCTAGTTTATTTTCTATTGAAAATCTTTATTTTTTCCTTCAAAAGAAGTTAAAACATTCTGAACAATGTCATACAATATATAGACAAAACCAAATAACAGATATAATAGCGAACTTATTCCTGTCCTTAGTAATGAATTATCTTCAGTAATGATCTTATAAGCTACTTGATGACAATATAGACAAAAAATACTTGTACAAAACAAATGAAAACATTGATACATGTACATGTCAAGAATTTCTGTATAGGATCTTAATAATATGCATTGCGAAAAAATCCATCATGCATTTATCGCGTCACTTTAGAACATGAATTATACAAAACACTATAGAATTATCAATATACCTGAAATTAACTGTCTGGGCCAAGGATGAATAATTTCTCAAAATCAATGCACATCTGTCAAATAAAGCATGCGACATAAGAAAACTTTAGCTCACGACACCAATTTCATATACAGATCCTGTAGACAGTACATTTATTTCCATCAGAGACCACAAATTGTTCGTAATATTCATCATATTTCATCGAATTTCCACTTTTCGTAATGGCGCCGGTTCTGACGTTTTCCTGGCATGTGAAATATCAAAATCGTTAAAAAAGCCAGGAAAACGTCAGATATTTCGGACTAGATACATGCCTGTATTAATCCTTATCTAAACTGAATTACCTTAATCTGTCACTAAATTAGCAACCACATTGCAACTGTCTTTGAACTCGAGAAGAATTTTTGGATCCTGGATCATTCATTATAAAATATTTAGGCTACATCAAAACAGATCTTTGAAACCTCTGTATTATATCCATCTGCTACAAAATATAATACATACAATAGATAAATAGTTAGATATATCAAAATGAGTTGCATTTTCAGTACATTTGTATAATATATTATATTATCTCATGCGTGTGGTGTATACTACCCGTGTGATAAACCTTTGCTTTATCAAACGGGTGATGCTTTATCAAATACTTCCGGTCCGAACTATTTTTGACACAGCCCCTCGCTTCAACGCTTCAGTGACCTATTTTCGAAGACTTTCTAGTATTTTCCATATAGCTATATCTACTACCAAAAATTGATTTAAAATGGATTTTGTCGAAGATTTAAATTACAAATATAAAGGAAAACACATAACTATGAAGTTTATAAAACTGCAAATCACGTTAGCTATCAAGGAGTTCATTCTGACGACGAAATGAAAACAGAACGCTTTGGCTGTGTATGTATAGAAGAACTTACCGAAATAATGTCTCCCAAGACTTTTATTTCACCAGCAGTAAGCATCCTTATTCAATATTTTCAACTTCGAATCATTAGGCCAGTGTTCGTATTATAAAACATCAACAACTGTTCCTCGTTCGAGTCAATTCAAACTAACGAGCATTCGCAACTTTGTGTATATCAACAAACTTGATTATTCAAGTCTTCTGATCAGTATTTCCATTTAATTAAGTGATTAAGCTCTTAGAAAAATTATTTGGAGATAAACAATTATTTCAAGGTTTATTTCAATGAAACTTAATATTAAACAGTTATATTTATCTCCGAAATGACGTACTAAATTGTGTTGCGCAAGGTCACAATAACCGCATAACACAAAGTTGCATCATCGTTAACTTTAATCTTTGAAAAAATCGATTCGGGTCATATTAGGGGCTGTCTCAAAAGCTTCATAATATAAATCAAATTGTATGAGATAAATAGAACATCTATAATTGTGATATTTTATATTTGCTTTATCCAACTCGTTGAAATGGTTATATTCGCTCGGCAAGCCTCGCGAATATATACACCATTTCAACTCGTTGGATAAAGCAAATATATATATATGAATCAAATTAAATGATAACATTCATGCGTAAAAATAGGAGTAGGAAAAGTTTTGGACTTATTTTACACTTACTTACTAAGAAATACAAATATTCTTATGTTGATGTCGTGCAACAGTTTAATAATCCAGAACACCCCGTGACTCCTACTTTTTATGACAGAACGTCACAACATGGCGATTTTAACTCATTATGAAACAGTATATACATGTATTGCCAAAAAAGTTGTATAATTATATCTTTAGCGCAACGGATGTTGCTTTAATGATAATCTACTGACAGGTCCTGATTTCGATTATTGCAGGGTATTTTGTTTTCATAAATAACAATAAAATTTTACAAGTTATTTTTTCTCCAAAAATTGAAGTTTTTTAAGTTGAACACATGCTATATAGTCTGTCCCAAGTTATAGCTTCCATCATTTTTTGATGATTTTTAATAAAAGTACACATACCTGTGAAAAAAAATACAGTTGAAATCAATAAAAGGGAAAATATTCAAGATATCTTCATTGACACATTATCAATTTTCACTCATAAAAGTTCACAGGAACGAAAACTTTCTTACGGATATTTATAATGGGAAATGTTTACATCTTTTTAACATTACGAACTCACTCGGAATACCTCGCACAATTTTTCAACGTTATCATCCGGGCTATTTCATGACTGATGCAATGCAAAATCCCCGTAGACTTTCCAGTTTGGGTTGTGTATTGAAGTCTGATGCAGTAGAGGGAGCGTTTCAAAACAGACAATCTGGACATTTTTTATATTATTGGATTAATGTAGTTTGAGCACAACCCAGGTAGCACATAACGTTTTTATAACATTATATTCTAGTTGTAGAGAGATTTTCATAAAATATTTCTATATAAATGTTTTCATTGCGTAATGATAACATTTTAAAAATGTTTTTATAACGTTGTAAAATAGATTACGTAGATCCAAACTAAAACATGTTTGAAAAACGTTTTAAAAACATTTTTAAAATGATATTATAAACATTGTAAACTTTCTATAACGTTACTAAAACATTGTTATCAACATTAGATATGACTAATCAGAAACATTTTCAAAATTGTTTTTAAAACGTTTCAAAAAGGATTGTTTTAACATTATTTGTTTTTTTTTTCTTTTGATATGACAATAATCTTTTACAAAATGTCTGTCTGTGGGCTCTTACAAAATAAATTTTCGTTCATGATTTGTTACTACATAACTTGTTTGGAACATTTTTCAGAAATGTTAATAAAACGTTTGGATAACATTTTTTTAAAATATTTTTTTTCTGTGAAAAAAAAATAAAATTTACAAAGAACAATATATAATGGTTGTTGACTTGGAATTAATTAATGATTATGCTGATCGAGTTTCCGATTTCTTCCTCAAATGAATATTTAAATTGGTTAATGTTTATAGAAGAATGCCATATGGCTATAAAATCCGCGTTATGCAATATTTTCCGCCGTTACATTTCAATAAAGTTACTGTGGTTATCGAGAGTTTTAAAATTTACACATCGTAAAAAGAGGCAAAGAGAGGCGGACAACAGTTTAAAGTGAGTATAGATTTTTGTTGCATTAAAAAAAATTGTGAATTTGTCTCAGATATATGATGTGCGTTTTGCGGAGGGTTTTCTCTGTGCCGCTTCTCATTCCGGAAATTTAAGGTCCATTAGTGTTTGGGTTTATTGGGAAGCAGTAGACAACTTTCTTTCTCGAACAATCCTTAGAAAGTGGTAGCGTGGTCTATTTTCAAACAGTTTTATTTCATTATTTGCGGTAAGATTCTATCTTGTATCTATTTTGTCTATTTTTGTTAATTATCAGGGGGCAGCCCTCAGGTAGCCCCTGCATTTAAATCACCAGATATGCCAAATAAAATTTAAAAAATATCATTGTAGGTCCCCTAATAAGTCGCTAGGTAAAGCTTTGTTACATAGTCATTATTCTGCCTGGTGCAGACAGATAGATAACCATGCACAACACGTTTAACAAAAGTCACACGGTTTCATACTTTATTGTGTGGTACACATTGCCGTCGTGCAAAAGATTGGTAAAAACTACAACAAATAGAAATAACAATTTACAAAATAGGAAAATGTAAAACCATTACTTTATACCTTAGAAAAAATATGTAAATTATTTCAAAGACCATAATGGCGTGCCATACTTTTAAGAATGTTTTATCTGTATAATAAATTTCCATCTGTAATTATACTTCAAAAATATGATTCAATACTGACAAATTAAAGCAATTACTACTTTAAAAAAGACTTACATAGTGGTTTTAGGCACGCATCTAACAGGATGGAAGAAGATTGACAAAGTGTGACCGCACTGGTCAGTAAGGCTGACAGGAAGTGAGTGCTTGACCAGAACTAAATAGTTAACTTGTACCAAAGATGTTTATATTAAACTCAGAGTAGTTAGCTTGTACAAAAAATACTTCTCATGAATTTTAGAATAGAACTATAGACAGCACAGTCATTGCATTTATTATATTAACATACCTATGAAGGACTTCTATTTCACCGTAAGATTTTAAATTATATTCCTTATTTTCCGAACATAATAAACATTAAGGCATGCAGCATTCGTGGGTCTGTAGAAGGGGGGGGGGGGGTCACTTATGCTCACTAGAAAGATTAGTGAGTTTATTTTTTTGAATAAGTTAGAATCAAAAATACGTATCAGAACCCTCATGACAAACAAAAGTTATATTTGCATGGATGTTCTAATTTCAAGCAATGGGAAAAACAACACCCATGTACAATATCAGTAGTTTGAGTACACAAATGTACCTAATATACTTGTTTCCTATCATATCGCGGGTTCTATGGTATCGCGGTATTTCTGTTTACGTATAGTAGCACGCGCTGAAATTGACATTTGACGTCGGGATATTTTTAGAAATAGTAAACAGAGGCACGCTAAACATCACTGAGGTATATAATAGAGGAAACTCACAATAACTTTAGTTTCTGGAAACATTTCCGTATTGATAAATTTTTCGACAAAATTATTTAACTACCGCGATAGCATAGGACCTGCTCATACATATTTGAATTTCAATTCAAATATGACATTTCATTTTCACTCTATGTATTTCATTTCAGGTTTTCAAATTTCAGTTACTCTAAACTGGATGTTCGTGAACAAAATGGCACAGTAGTTGATGCAGCTTTAGAATTATTAGTACAATGGATAACACTTTACAGAGGAAACTGGTAAATTCAACTTATATCTAAAATTATCTTTTATAATTGTATTACCATCTTGAAGGAATTGATATCACCTAAGTAAATTAGTCTAATAATTAGGTTTTGTCTTAGTTGCCATTTTTGAATTAATTAATTCCATGTTTGTAAAATTTTGTTTCAGATTATTGCCTTGGCTTCTCTTTAAGGGGATAGCAATGCAGGAGAGATAATCAGGGTCAATGATAATGAGCCCATTTTGACCAACATCTATATGAGCGAGTTAATTCATTGTTACTGAAGAACAAAAGGGAAAACATTCTTTCATTGGCATCCAGCTCTACAAATTCCTCCTGTGTATGTCACATGCATTACATTTCTAAATTGAATCGGACAACTGCAGCTATTCTTGGTCATCACTTTTTGCGAATTTGCTTAAATTTATAGTTTCATGAGTATTTGAATTCAGTCAATCATTCTTTCAATATAATTGAATAAGATACATGTATTGCACTTTTTTATATATTTAATTTCAATCATTTCAACTAAGAAATTCACAAAAATTAATTGTTGTTCAAGTAATATTGAATATATTTGATGAAACCACAGTATTTGATGCTTAACATGTTCATTCTTAACATTTCATATTGTTATTTAAACATTCATTTGATAGATTACTAATTACTTCATTTTTCTTATCAGCTGCTGTTTGCAGGTTTTTATAGAAAACTATACCATTTGAGACCATAAATGAGAGGTTCTGGATCAGGATGTTTTGTGATTTGCCTCTAACCAACCCAACAATTTAACTGAAGGTATGTACCTACACATGTACTGATATAACTTATGTTTGTCGTCATAGCAATAGTTGATGTACCAATAGTATGACCACATGTACTAATGCTATGTAAGCAAGTAAGTAAAACATTTATTATAGTGACCTATGTACCTCATACAATGAAGAATATACATTTTCACAAATCAAACACCTTGCCCATTGGAACTATAACTCAGTTACATGTAACACTAATTAATAATTTTTAAGTGCATGCGCGAGAATTTAATTTGTCTAATATTTTATAAGCAAATTATACAAAATTTGCTATTTGTCATGGAAAATTACGTCAAATGAGAGTTCGAAATAGGTTGTCTTGAGTTGAAGATGAAGTGTTTGGAAAGTTGATAAAGTTCACTTCTGAGATTGTTAATAATATATTGTGTACATTTTAGAGGAATGTGGGAATTCGTCCTCTATTTCGTCCAAGTTACAGAATTTGCATTTGCATGTACGCTCTAGCCTCAGTTTCAGGTCCCCCCCCCCCCCCCCCCCCCCGAAATCATTCGGTCTCTATCCTCAGTGGTAGTACCCACACTGAAACTGTGCCATCATTGATCTGATATGTTTAGGAATGTTAATTGATATGTAATTTTCTAGGCAAGTATCCCTTAATAATGAGTTGGTATGTATTTGTTTCAGAAAAAGGAAGCCGAAGACCATAAGCCGATGAATTTTAAACAGATTCAGACGAAACTTGTTATCACAGCACTCCAAGGAAAAGCCCCATTGTTTATTAGTGAACTAATTGAATTTGAGCCATACATACCTTCGCGTAGCCTTCGCTCTGAATCATCAAATCTGTAAGTTGTTCCGTCAACAAGGACTGTGACATTTAAGCATTCAAAGATTATTTTGGGATATCGTTGGTCCTATAACACACCAGGCCGTGCAGACAAATTGAATACAGCACATTCATATGGGAATAGACGATTCAACGAAACTGCATCTACCTTATGTAACTCTCTTTTTGAGTAATAGGAATTTTTAAGAAAAAGCTACAAGCTTTTCTTTTTAAAAAGGACTATGACTTGTAAAAAACTTTTTATTTAATTATGGAAACTGCATTTTAAATATGTATCCTATTATTTATCTGTAATAAGTACTTTATTGATATTATGGACACTGGAATTTTAATATATTTATCTCATGATTTCATATATGATTGCTGTAATTTTTTAAAATGTTATTTGTTTTACATATGTTTGTACAGCACCTTAAAGTTTAATATATGGGGCACTCTATAAATGTTTAATAATAATAATAATCATTGTTTGGAAATGTCAATTAAATACATTTATTGGTCTTCTAATACAAAAGTTTTATTTTGTCAGAACAGTATGTAAAGATATTTAAAAACGTTACGGTAGCGTTAAAAAACCATACAAAATTACCTTAGCTTAACATTTTAAAGAATGTTTTTTCAACGTTTTAAAAACGTAAATCAGAATGTTAATATTTATGTAATAATAATATTATAAAAACACCATTTTAAATAATGTTATTACAGCATTAAAAAAACCATACAAATTCTCTTAATTTTAACGTTGTAGATTACGTTTTTGTATCATTTTGATAACGTTTACATAACGTTTTGATAACGTTGTTGTGCTAACTGGGAAAGGTATTTATGATTGTCGAAATATCAAGCAAAAAGTGGTGGGAGCAAAAACTCGGGACAGAGTATAGAAATCCATACATTTAAGTAATTTATTAGTTCGGGTTTGTGTGGAAAACTTTTCCAAGGGTACGGTAAGCTTTTGTATACGAGTTGACCTGTATACGAGTTGGTTTGTATACGACTTGACTGTAAATCGTGTTGATGACCCTTAAAAAATGTTAAAATTGTGAAATGCCATGGTATGTGTACTTACATTATGATTTTATCAATTCAAAGAGACATCTGTCATTGACTGTGTTAGCTATAGTCTGTCCCAAGATATTTATGCAACACATTTGGCCGATTTTTAATGAAAATATACATACCTGTGAAAGAAGTGTAATTGAAATTGATGAAAGGGAAAATTTCCAAGATATCTTCATTGACATATTATCATTTTTCACTAAGAAAAATTCACAGGAACGAAAACCGATTTCTTACGGAGGTTTATAATGGGGAATGTTTACATCATTTCTCCATTCGGAAGTCACTCGGAATACCTCGCGCAATTTTTCAACGTTATCATCCGGGTCTGCTTCAATACAAAATCCCCGTAGACATTACATTTTTTAGCCCTGTATTGAAACATGATCAGCTAGAGGGGGCGTTTCAACGGAAAAATCTTGGAAATTTTTCATACTTTTAAATGAACATGTTTGAACCCTGAGGTATATATAAATACCGAGTAATTAAGCAAAATGTGAATCCAGGATATCATGGGACAGAGTATATGTCAGGCAGCCAATGCATGCCTATAAAAATGTTTCAATTAACATGCAATAAGAATAAAACTAAATATAGGCAACTCTGTAATCATTTCACTAAGGTGCAATGGAAGACCTACTCGTTACTTCGCATAGGCTTTGCTCTGGTTTTTCGCTACTTTCAATTTTTTAGTTTTCAAATGCGTCTTATCCAAGATCGTCATATATTTTATGGGTTTCAATAAGTATTGATTCTTCTAAATTAACTAAACCAAATAGCTGCTGAGTTGTAGCTCTCTGGGAAACATCATTTTTATCGTCATTCATTCAACCCGAATTTTCCTGGAGAACACAGTTACAGCTCCGTGCTACATGTACGATATAATTACAAATTCAAGTAAATAAAAACAAATGCTTGACAATCCTTACCTCTGCTAAATTTTATCCTGCAGTTCGATCTTCTGCCTCCGTGACGTAAAAATGTGACGTATATTTAATTTAGTCATCAACAAAACTAAAGCCGATTCCGTCTTAAATCCAGATTTGTTATCAAATTAATTTTAAGAAAACTTTATTTATTCATAACTACATATAAAATTAAGTTTAAACCAATAAACATGCACATTAGCAAGGCTTTTCTTCACACATGTATCACATGTGTTAAATAACGTACGTGTAACATACGGTTGTTAGAACTCATGTTAACCGTGTGTTTATTAACATATGTGTAATATGTGGTGAGATCTACATATGTAAAACATATGGTTCACATACGTTTAACATATGTAAAATCTAATATACGTTAAACGTATGTGATGTTGAACGTATGTTATCACACGTATGTTAATCATGCATTTCTCAACGTATGTGTAACGTACGGTTTGACTTCACGTGTGTGTTACGTATGTTTAACGTATGTTGTACATGTGTTAAGTTCTAACATATATGAAACGTACGTGGCACAATTAGCTGTGTAGTTGGTCATCTCTCCAAGTTTTTGCTGATTGAAATTGTTTGCTTTCCACTGAAATTTATTATGGAGGTTTTGATACAAATACGCCAGTTTAAATTAACATATTCCAAGTACTGAACATATTTGAGGGTTACAAATTGATGTTATGTTAAATATACATTGTTTTGAACGATTTTTAAAAAAAAAATTTAATAGATTTGTTGGTATTTTTATTTTACTGTTACTATCTAATCCGTTCTTGTATAGGCATTTAACACGCCTTATCCACCCATCTTCTTTATACTGTAAGAAATTCATTACAACAGAGTAGAAGAGTGTTAACGAATTATATTTTTAATAAAAGCAATTTACAATGCAAAAGTCATTCGCTTTCTTTATGTTTTGTTTCGTTTTAGAAATAAATATTAGCATTAATCAAATTAAGATAAATTATATGTAAGAATCAATGATTTATAAAAGGGTCTGGCCACGCATAGTCACCAATTTTCCGTATATTTCATACATGGACACACCGAGGTGTAAAACGCAAAAAAAAACACTAAAAGTTGGTTGCTGGGGGTAATCGCTGCCATGGTAACCGAGGCTAAAGATGGAAAAATAGCAAAACTTACCTACTTTGAAGCTATATTGAAGGTTTTGCCCACTAATGTAAACTATCAAAGACATAGAACAGCCTTTTTCCTATTTTCAATTCTTATATTATACAAGAAAATTGATAGAGAAACCAATATTTTTAAAATGTTACCATGGAAACCGTTACAAATTTTTGAAATCAGGTTTTTGCGGTTTTTCAATAAACCGAAATGGAAAAGTATTAAATTTTTACATTACTATCAATGTCCATGCAAAATATATATTTTATTTTGAAAATTAAGTTGCCTAGAAAATCACACAGAATTTCTTACTTTTTGAAAAGTCCATAGCAACAGCAGTTATTTTTAGAAAATGTCAGATTTTTTTTTTAAGTGTCATTAAAGTTTTTTTTCTCACCAATTGATTTTATATATTTATTCTTCTTTATAGGTGACTAATATCCATTCAAATATGCCTAAAAATATTAATTATTTATATATGCTTTTGTGTGCCAACATCATTGTGTGTGTGGATTTAGAGGTGTGGGTGGGGGTGAGAAATCCAGAACCCCCCCCCCCCCCCAAAAAAAAAAAAATAAAAATCATTTATGTAGTAAAATTACCAAAAGTAAACCTAATGCAAACACAATTATTACTCTGACCCCCCTCCCCCACTACCCACGGATAAATAAAAAATTAATCAGAATATTTTGATAACAATGAAAGCCTTTACATGTAATTGCAATAAAGAATATTGTAAACAGTGCAAAATAAATGTCATATTGCACAATGACTTTCACTGCAGGACTGCTTTAACGATATTAAAAGAGGTATTAAACACATGTCGATATTTATGTGGATAAAAGTGCGTTATTTATATTATATGTAGTTATATTCTAATTAAATTACTTTCACCATTTTAGAATTGAAATTTTTTACAAATGAATATTTGGCCAAAAAATAAGTTTTTAAAATTTTTGGAAACTTAAGGTAAAAATAAGATAAGCCCCAGCAGGATTCAAACTCTCTACTTACAGACACACTGTTAACGCTCTAACCCATTGCACTATGCTTTTAGGTAACATTATTTTGGGGGAAAATATGATATTTTATACTTTATTTGTTTTGTTCAATAAGGAGTACATCACAATATGTGGGTGTCCCATACCACCTTAAAGCTGAAAATTGTGCTTTACATGGTTAATTACCTAATAAAATTGTGCAAGGGGTTTTAAAGAATAAAGTTATGAAAATACATGCAATATGTTACAATTAAATGATCTTTGTCTGAAGTTATGTACACAACACAGGTGTACAGGTTCCATTAGCGGATACTAGTTTTACCCAGCTCTTTGGTTAGATGGGTATCACGTGGTGTACATGCATATGTTTTTTTGATATACAGAATAGGATTAATTAACATGAATAAACGTTTCTTTTGTGGTGATCAACTAAAGGAATTCGTATTGTGCTAATTGGATTATCATTATGATATTGACCAATATAGGTAAGTATAATACATGTAGTAGCGCAATATTATGAGACACCGGTATACAAAACAGTTAAGTTTTACTTTCACTTTCTAAAATGTGATCTCCCTTTGCCAGCATACTGTATCATCATCTTTATATAAATAAGCTTATCTACAGTTTCTGTCATTTCAATTGCAGAATGTTTTTATTTTTTCATTTGTCAGACTTACACTATTGAGTTGACTCCATATTGACCCTGTAACATTTTGTATTAAATTTGGGTATTAAATATCATGTTTATATGAGTTATAATAGGGAGAAGGGGAAGGGGCCTTAACCGTTCCCCATCCCCAGGATGTGTGGATTAGATATACATTTCTAATGAGAATGAAAGCATGCTGCAACTTTTTCCCCCCGTTATACCCCCTACCCCATCATCATACACCAGTAATAGAAAAAGAGTTAATGACTAATTTTCTTTTATTTTAAATTGCTTATTCTTTTTTGTTAAGAGATATGTGGTATGTCAAGATTTATGACTCATGAAAATTTGTGCATTTTAATCCTGATTGTTAACATACATGTATAATTATATATAAAAAAATACATGTGATATTATACTAGGAAAATCCAATCAATAGCAGAATTGCCAATCAGTTATTTATAACTCATTTTGACTGATTAATTTGTTAATCATTTTGAAATAAAGACATTTCTAAACATTCTAAATACATATATAACATATTATCAATATTTTTGTAGATTGATTTTTTAAGTATTTAGGGCCCCACTCTGCAGATGCCCTATAGTGATCATTCTGTCCAATTCTGCTGATCATGTCAAGATACATTTAAGACAAATTGGTTCTCGCTCCTTGGGTTATTCTCCACCCATCCCCCCCCCCCCGCCGGAGTTGTTTTTAAACAACTACCCCCCCTCCTCTGAAATATGAAATGATAATACATTTTAATAACTGTTGAGATCCCCACTCCTAGATCATATTCATTCTTCCTCCTTGTGTCATTGCACATAAATTGGTACATGTATATTGTTATGCCCCCTTTGAGATGCCCAGTGACTTTCCAGAGTTGCAACTAATCAAGTAATCTATCTTATTCATATGTAGTGTAATTCCTAGCCCTAGCCCAGTGTTGACCCTGCTTTGATTTTTACAGCAAGCTCTATGTTTTTGTTGACTGACTTTTTAATTTCTACAATTACATATAACATTTTGTTTATCTTTAAGATTAAAAAGCAATTTCCAAAATCTCCTTATGTACATCTGACATCATAGAGTAAAATACCAATCAAGAAATGATTTTGCTACTGTAAAAATGTGAGAAGAGACTCTGAATCTCCCCATCCCCCCCCCCCCCCCCACCCTGAAAACATGAATACAATGTAGTTGAATATTTTTAAAATATCCTCAAAATCGTCGAAATCCCCACTCCTAAACCATATACATGTATATTTTTGTTTCTTGAACCATGACCATGTCAAGACAATTCTTTTTGTGGTATTTGTAGGTCATGGCCTCTGGGGGTCACCTTAACCCCACCCCAACCCTCCCAAAATCAGAAATGATCAAATAACTTTAAAAAATGCTTGTGATCCCCACCCCTAAAGCATAATTTTATATATTCTTCCTCCTTATGCATCTTATGGTACGTTATTTTAATCACAAGAAATAAGAGAAGGTCCAGGAATAAGGTTTTTTTTATGGGACGGAACATCATTTTGCAGGTAGTATTTCCCCTTAGTATCAAATTTATATTTCTAAAACCTTATTGCATATCTATGGCTCAGCCCCTGCTATATCCTACAGATGATGTGGCTATTCATTAAATAATGAGAGAGGTTCTGGGAAGTAGGTTTGTTTAGGAGTGATAAACGTCAATTTTCAGCTACTATTTGACTCCCTGGATGAAATTTAAATTTTTAAAACCTTATTGCACAACTAAAGGGCAGCCCCTATCATACCCCAAGATATGATATGGCTATTCATTAAATCATGAGAGGAGTTCTGGGAAGTAGGTGTGATAAACGTCAGTTTTCTGCTACTATTTGACTCCCTGGATGAAATTTAAATTTTTAAAACCTTATTGCATACCTATAGGACAGCCTCTATCATATCTCAAGAGATGACATAGCTACTGCATAGATTATAAGAAGAGTTCTGGGAACCATATTTTTTTGGCAAAAAAACGTCATTTTTTAAGACCACAGACCAAAAATTTTGAAACATGATTACACATCAACATGACACCCCGAATCATATTCTAGAAGATCATTTGGCTACTGCAAAAAGAAATAGACGTTTTTTGAAACTAGACTTTTTGTAAAAAAAAAAAAAGAAGTCATTTTTCAGCCATTTAATGATCCCCAGGACAAAATTGAAATTTCCGAAACATTATTGCGCATCTGTAAGACACTCCAAAACATATTTCAAGAGATGATTTGTCTACTTTTGAAAATGTAAAAGAAGTTCGAGGAAGAAAGTTTTTTGTCAAAAAACGTCATTTTTTACCATTTATTTGACCCCCAGGACTACTAGAGAATTTTTGAAACCTTTTTACAAAACAACATGACACCCCAAATCATACTCCAAGAGTTCAGTTTGCTGGTTTATAAGATGTAAGAGCAGTTTGAGAAAGTAAAACGTGACAGACGGACGGACGGACAGGCAGACGGAACAGGGTAACAACAATATACCCGAACTTTCTTTAGAAAGTGCGGGTATAACGAGAAGATATTTATATTTAAAAGCACTGTTTAACGTTTTGCTTGGCTTCCACAAAGTATTCAATCACATGTATTGATGATGTCAAGTTGATAATTACTTCCCTTTGTTTCTAAGGTACCTCATTTGTGCAATGTTAAAAACTTGAAGCAAATTTTTGACTCTGAAATTTTTAATTAAATCTGTGTGATATTGTTTTAGACTTCTTATATGTGCTACAACTAAGCTACCTTTACAATGTTATAATAACAAAATCTGTTGCAATTTTGATTTGATTAACAATGAATTGACTGGACTATGAGGAATTGATATCGGTCTAAAATCGCGAGAAACAGTCCTCGCAGATTTTAAAATCTTGCTTTTATTTTTGAGACAGTTTTGAGCGATATGAAATTGTAACAAACAATTGGCGTTCGGGATTTTTGATGCAAAACAGCGGAATCTATCTTATTACGATATTGGTGTTCATATCTTGGTTTGAACATATTTTTTGTATAAACATATAAATACAGTTCGAACACAAGTTCTTACAACTTACTAGGCTCCTATCATACATAACAATTTTACAACTCTGTGTATTAGTTTAAGAACTGAAAAAAACGTAAAAATGCATATTATTAAAATGATTGAATTATTAAACAAACGTAGATGTATTTATAAACAGATCATTTCATTCTAGCCAGTAAAACAATGTAATTAGGAGAAGCAACCAACTCTCTGATAAATGGTTGAACAGGTAAAAATACGTTGGTTTGAATAGGCATATAATGGAATTCGTGATATGCAAGTACGGAATGGTGAGTGAGTTTTGATTATTTATTTACATATGTTTCATTAGTTTTAAATCAGCTGGTTTTTTTTTTACAATAATACAGATAAGACGAGCTAACGGATACACGGCAAAATCAGTATGGTGAGTGAATATTGATTAATTGTTAACATATTTAAGTTTAAAATAAGCTGTTTGTTTAACGATAATACAAATAAAGCGAACTCACAGATACAGCGAATTAATTTTGCGTCCCTTAATAGTTATTAAAAAGAGATTTACAATTTTAATCACTAATGTTTTGAAATCATTTAGATAAAAACCAGTCTTACTGACACTGGTTTAACTTGGAACTCTTCCAAATTATACAATTATACACAATAAAAGAAATCATTTCGTTGGTTTTCATATTTTTATTGTATATTGTTTAGAATATGACATTTCTAGGGTTTCGGCATTCAACCGTAAGATGTGAAATATGGGTATAGCAATTTTGTCGGTGAAATTACAAATATTTATTGGACATATTTGATCTACATATATTGCAAAGTGTATAACAATAGATTACAAGGGTTTCGTTTAACCTAGTTTTACTGTACTTAACTTTGAATGGCCTTTGAGTGGTTTTTCAATTACTTTTGGGGCAATCTGCATTATAATTTAATAGCAATTGGAAGGACTTGTGACATATCTGGTGCGAAAATAAATACTTAAGTCTAAATGGAATAGAAATAAAAGTCTACCAACTGCATACATATATGGCAAGAATACAGTACAGTTTCCCAAGAACTATCTAACCAACTGGTCCACCTTTATTGACAACGTTTAGTGACCTGCAACATTCATATTTTATTCTCTTTGGACTAAGATGCCAAGTGTTTTATGCAATGCGTACTTCTTTTTTTCAATCTTTTCAAAATTCCAAAAGTATAAAAAACATCTGGTAGCTCGTTTGATAATAAGTATTTTAACGTTACATTGGAAATATCATACACGTTAGGGCACAGTTGTGGTTGATTTTGTGGGTTACGCTCGACAGGATTTCAAATCCACAACAAATTATAAAACGCGGCCTTTATTTCTCATACTTGTAATTACAGGAGAGAAAATTTCGTACCAAAGAATCTTCGAAAAATGATAATCTATGAATTAAATGATTCCACTGTAAATACTTTTTTCGTTACATTGATGCAAGCTTATACACAATAGAAGAATGTATGGTCTGGACTAAGATAGCTTATTCGACAACTTCTTTCAAGAACTAAACAAAACAAGAGGAAAGTGAAAAAGCAATAATTTGACAGCACATATCTTTATTTAGTCGATAACATTATTATTTATCTCTCATGTACCACAAGATCAAAGGAGAAGATCCAGTAAGGTGCAAAAACTTGTATCTAATCCTTTTGAGTTTGTCTCAATAAAATATGTTCAAAACAAAAACAAAGTTGTGTGTTTCCTATCCCCGAGCCTTGATGAGGGCATAGAACACACAGAGTTGGATAAAAATCATACACCATCGCAAATCATGAGAAATTACATTCTTTTTACCACATGTTTTACCTCGTCTTTTGTTAAACCTCTTTTTGTAAAAATTATAATTGTGAGCCGCACAACACATTTACTACAAGACGTCAACAACTTTACACAAGGAAAAAAGTCCCCTAAAGATTAACAAACAAACATTTCACTTTTAAACACATTTTTATCAATGCATGAAAAAAAAATTAAAACAGGATTAAATGCTTCACATTTACATGTACAATTCCACACATTTCATCTGAATTATTTATTTACTTTTTCATTTTACGTCAATCAACAGCTTAAACCTATAAAATGTTTTATGATGACGTCACGGCGGGTAAGAATATCCACCATATATTGAGCTAGATATGTAATAAAAACCAAAATATATTTATCAGTTACATAAACGCATTGTTTAAGGTATCTCACTCCTTACGTTTTAATTTCATTGCGCAGATGATCATTATATTTAAAATGAATACGATTTTATTTATTTAATCATCACAGAAAGATTAATATTTCATAATTACACAACATTCATAAAGAAAATCTATTTGAATTCAAGAAACAAACAACGATTTGGGAGAACTATTTTTTCGTTTGGTAGGATTTTTAGACGAAAATGACAGAATCAAGCAATTTTATTAATTTTCAATATACTTTTCTTTTCAATATACTTTATTCATTATTCACAATTTTAACATATTATAGGTTTGTAATACATTCTATAGGTTCTATGTGACAAGTACAAAATAAAAACTTGAGAGAGTGATAGACGTTTAGCATTAAACCATGCAAATATATATAAAATGTTTGAATTTTTTTAAGCCAAATTTTTCGAGAATTTTACCTTTGAAGCACTTGTTACAACGCACTTCGAAAATCTACGCACCTTGAAAATTTTTTTCAAAGTGCGTTAATTTTGGGACCAAGTCAACGCACTTTGAAAAAAAAATTCAAGTGCGTTGATATCGTCGATATTAACGCACGTTGAAAAAAAATTGTTCAGGTTTTAGTCAAAATAATTGATACTTTTATATAGAATAAATGATTGTTTTAACGTTGTTTAGCTCAATGTGATATATTTAAAAAAGAACCCATTGCATTCTCAGCTAACTTGATATACAGTTTCTAGATCAGAATTTTTTTCTTTTCTCATAAGACAATATTGATAATTTACAAACAAAGAACAATTCGGGAGAATTGAATTATCCAAATATGACATAAACTTAATCGCTAACCAACTGCATTTTCTTTTTTCTTTTTTGAGTATGCAGCAAATTTACTTCTTATCTGGTATATTGGGCTATGCCAGAACGAATATGATTTATATATATTGATCATGGAGATCAGTGTATTACATATTTCAACGGGCTTATTGCATGTGCTTGTAAACAAACATGATGTGAAAAATGGATACCTTAGTTTCAAAAACAATATGCTCTTTTAGAAAATCAGTGCGAGAAAAAAAAAACCCACACCTCAATGCTTATTTTTAAGTTTATAATAATTTAGTGTTTGTTAATGCATTTTTTTTTTTATAATAAAGTGATTTATTTGATTAGAATATGAAAAGAGGGTTAATGTTGAAACACTTATACATTCTTTAACATACCAATGGAAAAATTATTGTTTGGCCAGCTCGTTTTATCAATATCACTGTACTTACTTTACAACAAACGTATTTCTTTTTCCGATCATAAACGTTTACTCCAAGTTGCTGAATATCATGTTTTGGAAGGAAAAATGAGGGGTAGGGGACCTTCTTCCTGTAATCAATTAAATGATGCACTGGTAATTGACCTGTTTCTTTGGTTAATCCTCACCCCCACCCCCGTTCTCCAATACGGTAAATTAGATTCACTAGTGTTAACAAATCATCAAACTATCAACAAATTAGAAATTCAATTCCAGAATTTGTGATTTATACATATTTTTTTTCAAAGTGCGTAAAGAGTCTCGATACTAAAAAATGTTAAAGTACCTTCATAATGCACTTTTAAAATTGTTTCAAAGTGGGTTAACTTGGTCCAAAATTTAACGCACTTTGAAATTTTTTTTTCAAAGTGCGTTGTTTTGGTCCTAAATTTAACGCACTTAGAAAAATTTTCTCATAGTGCGTTGCCACAAGTCTTATCTAAAATTTGACATCACTGACCCCCATGTTTTATTATGTCAATATGATACTGAATACATATCTAGGAAAAATGGATAAAATTTATAAAAATCTTGATATTCAAAAAGTTTTTATTCCAAATCAAATTGTAACTATCATAGAAATTGTCTATTTTAAGTGCAAAAAGGTCACAAAAAAGTTGATGCAGCTTCGTAAATAATTTTTCCGTAATCCCTCTATTCAGTGTAAACATTGTGCATAATTAAAAACAATATTTGAAGAAATAAACTTGCTTAATCAAAAAAACTGACAACAAATCCTATCAGGCTAAAATTGCATTTTAGGTGCAAAAAGGTCAATTGAAATTAAATGGGCCATAATTCAGAGGGATAAATACGGACCCCCCCCCCCCCCCCAATTATCAATTATCTTTGTATTTTTAAACTTTGTTTTGTCTACAGATTTCAATGATATACTTCTCAAGAAATTCTAGATATAACAACATTGGGGAGTGGGATATATGAACAGTCTGTATTTAACAAGTAGTATGCATCAACAAATACATCACAATAACTTCCTGTCTAAATTCAATATAAATATAAATAGATCGATGGATATAGAAATCGTTTGATGAAAATTTAGATGAATAGATAGATAGATAGATAGATAGATAGATAGATAGATAGATAGATAGATAGACATAATTAGCATTTTGCGTTATGGTTTACTGTAACTGTAAAATGCTAAGCAGTCGAGATTTCCCACATTGTCTAATTAACACTTATTAACGTCAAGTCAGTATTGATTCTTCTGACACAGATTGAATACGGAAAAAACGTGAGTTATACTTCTTTTGGAATGATAGTGAATAATGCATTTTTTGTTAGTATATATAGGTTTGGACATTCTAAAACGTACCACAGTACCATACATTAGTAAATTCATCCAAAATGGAAATATCAAACCACTTTAAGTAAGCATGTACTATTCTCTGTTGAAAGGGCAAACTTCCTGAGGTATTTGTATACATTTCACTGTTACAATAATGATTAGAATGATGAGATCAAAAGTTATTTAATTCAATGAATTGGGATAACCAAGCAACATCAGTTAACCCCATTTCTCGCCCAAATTATTACAATTTTGGCTTTAAATATTGTTTTGTGATGTTTAATGTTTACAGGGCTACACTTAGGTATTATAATGTTCAGCCATGACCCTTCACACTACCCCAATCCTAAGCGCTATAATACATGTTTCAAACACCACTACACCGATTAACCGAATACTAGCACTGGAAGCAACGTTATTCTGAATACCAGAGGTATGATTTTGATTTAAAAGATTGCAATATTTCTTGCTCCTTCTGTTTAAAGCTGATAGAAAATAAATATATACACAAATGTTTCTAGAGTCATCATGGCAAGCCATTCAGTAAAATTGTCAAACACATGTACAAAGAAATTCAAACATTTTAAAGAATGGTTATCAAATGCTGTGACCAAAGGCGATATATGAATGGACAGTTAACCAGTGAAAACGTAAACATCGCAGTATATAGTTCTTTAGTCACGTGTTACCAAAGAAACTAAGAGTTGGGATGTCTAATATTTAGAGTAAAACATCACAGAACTAAGAATAGAAAGTATTGTATCTATAACTCTGTCCCTAGCGAAGAACATTCAAATGTCACTTCACTAATTGATGAATTAATTTTCGTCTCGGATTCTTCTAAACTATATGAGACAGCGGTCTACATCTAAATCTAAATATTAAATAGATAAAGTAATGTTAAATTTTATCATCAACTATCGAAATACGTGTATATTATGAATTACAATTTCTGGACATTAGTAATGAAAAAAAAGCCTTCGTGAACTACAAGTAGTTGTATTGAAACTTGCCACAATGATAGTTCCGACAACAAGTTTGATACAAATAGACTTGCTTCCTCGTTGACCTTACATTATTACACGGCATCATTATAGTAGTTAAACAATTTTGAGGTTTGATATAACATTTTGAATAATTTCAAATTGGCATCTTTATTTAGGATCATAAATTGAAAGTACATAGAAATACGTATTATTAAAATGATTAAAACATTGAACAAACGTACATATATTTATAAACAGTTGTACTATTATTTGAATTTCGTTCTAGGCAGTAATACACTGTAATTACGAGGATCTACCACAGTTCAAAGATTGAACATTTAAAAAAATACGTTGGTTTAAATTGACATATATATTTGAATTCGTGATATACGGTCAAGTCAGCATGGTGAGTGAATGTTGATTATTTGTTTACATATTTACGAGCAAGTTTTAAATTACATGTAGTTTTCTACACTTGAAATAAATCGGTATTTAAAAGACGTTAAACCATTCCATACAATGTTTTATGATTATAGAAATAACACGAACTAACGGATACAGCGAATTGATTTTGTGATCTTTGATATGTGTGATCCGTGATTTACATCTTTAATTGCGAATGTGTTAGACCATTAAAATGAAACACTGTCTTATACTGCCACTACTTTTGTAAGCAACTCTTCACAATCATTCACACAATAAATATCAAAAAAATCGTTACGTGGGTTTTTATATTTTCATTTTATATTGTTTGTAATGTGACACTTTTTATAGGGTTAAGGATGTGAAATATGTGCATAGCCAGTTTGTATGTGAAATAACAAACATTAATAAGACATATTAAACTACAGATACTGCAAAGTGTATATGCCTAGGTTACAATGGGGTACGTTTTAACCCAGTTTTACTGTACATAACTTTCATTAAAGGACCTAGGACTGACATGTAGGGCGATCTGCATGATAATTTAATGGCAATTTGAAGGGCTTGCGATAGACTGTGGTGAAAATATTCACTCTTGTTTCCAAAAAAAAAAAATAATAAAGAAAAATCTACCAACTGGTCCAACTTAAATTTTAAGAGTTAAGATGACATGCAACAATCATATTTTATTTTCTTTGTCCTAAGAAATGAATGATTATACCCAGTGCTTTGTGCAATTCTTTTTTCATTATTCCAAAATTCCAAATAATAAAAAAAGAAAAACATCTGAAATGAATGATTATGCCCAGTGCTTTGTGCAATTCTTTTTTCATTATTCCAAAATTCCAAATAATAAAAAAAGAAAAACATCTGGCGGCTCATTGGATGATCAGAATTTTAACTTTTTTGTGGAATGATCATATATGTTATCATAACAGGACATTTTTTGTGGATTGCGTGGGTAGCCCTCCCTATTATTTAAAAATCTAAAATCCACAACGAATTCTTCATATACGTACAAGCGGATCAACAAAAATTTCAACCTATAGAATCTGTGACTAATTGATAGTCCAAGATAAATGACCCAACGAATTAAAATGATTCCACAGTAAATACATGTACTTTATTTGTTTACATTAATGGGAGCTTATACAAAATTAAAAAAAATGCTTTCGTAAAACGTTATTTGAGAAAATTTCTATTTCAGACATTTTTTAATTAAGATCAAGAGGGTTTAATCGACAACTTCTTATAACAAATAAAAAAAAAAGAGGAAAAGAAAAAAGTAATCATTTGACAGGACATATTGTAATCTAGTCGAAAACATTGGTTATATTATCGCTCATGTATAAAAAGATTAATTTAAAGAAATTGTCTTTTTGGCATAATTTTAAAAGAAAAGTATGCCACAAAAAATAATCTGATATTTTACCACAAATTAAAACATTACTGTTATAATATTGTAAACAAATAATATTTTTAAAAAAAGATTTAATGTTTATAACGTACATGATATTACGAATTCACGATATATCTAATCTATTAATTGTAACAACACTATCTACATCTTCTCTAGCAAATGCTTTAAGACTTATTTTATCTAAACTATGAACTTGTCATTGGTTTTTGTGAAGTATTCACGTGTATTATCAAAATTACCCCAATAACCGTACATTTGATATTGGTTTTAACTTTTATATTAATTTATCAGACTGTGACAATAGTTTAGGGTTCCAGCAACCAACATAACGACGTACCTGTACATATTGACGGTTCTAAAGGGTCTCGGTATAAACGACTTTGACTGTACATAACCTTGTTTATTGAATGGCCTCAATAATTTTATTCTGCACAGAGAATCTTAGTGCAACAGACATAAATGGATGTACAATGATATGTCAAGTGTATGTCAATTTTCCTTTTTTATATACGTCATATTATAAATTTTGAAATTACCTTGTATGTATAATACAAAGTTAACAATATGAAAAGTAAAGTTTTAAATTCACACTTTCACAGTGAGTTCAACATTTATAATATGATACTTATATCTTTTTTATTGTAAAAAACTAATATTCTAAAAAAAAATATGTCATTTAATTGATTAATGCTAAATCATATCAAGTTCTGACATAACTTTTGGTATATTTTGTAGCTTTTTGTTAGGGTAAATCTCAACAATAAAAATCAGCGTGAAAATATTATATGAATAAGATGAATAAGAAGCATGAACACCTGAATTTATCAAATTACTGATATAATTTTAACAATCAATCAAAAGGTAACGTTAGTTTTTGGTGAATAATATAGTAAAAAACAAAACTTGACACATTAAATGTTTCATTACGCAAAATGAACATATTTGCACTTTAAGTCATCTCTTTTTTCAAGGCTATCTTAATGTTTTGTTATTAATACTTTTTATGTTTTTATCGATAAATAAAAAAAATATACAGTTTATTGTACAAAATATTTAGAAATAAACATCAGATTTTGGAGATGACGAGGCTTTTCATATTGTATATCAAACATCTATGATCCCCACCAAGATTGTCGCCATGTCTTCTCTACTTATCTTGCAGTTGGAATCACGTGACAAGTTGGCAATGACCTACTTAATTGTAAATATTGCATTATAAACAGTTCGATGACCTTATACTCACTGCTGCATGTATATAAGCTTGACTCCATAACAGCCCTTCCTCTGCCTCAGTACGTTATACTATAAGCAGACCGAGGCTACATATATACATGTAACACTAACCTCTCACAAAAAAACCAATATCACGACTAATGACCAACTTATAAATGCTATATTTGACAATTACCATATGTATCCAAATAGAACCAGCAAAATATGAATTATATGTTTAGAAACTGGAATACTGGGAATTTCAACTTTTTTTTTTTTTAATTTTCAATGTTTTTTAATTAAACTTTTATGCACTGAGAGTTATTGCATGAAACTGGGAAGAATAACAACCTAGCTTAAGACCTGTTTCCTTGCCGATCTTTGCTGTGAACCCTTCTGGCGTTGTTAGAACTAGTACTGTTTTCAGAAACTCAATGATGGCATTCAGTTGAAATTTTCAAAACCTTCTACAAATGTCGCCGTCGGTGTTAAGACGACAGCTAATCTTTCCAATGATTGCAACTAAATGTACTCTGACGAACCAACGAGAATGGAAATTGATAAGTAGCATTAAGTGTAAGATGTGGTCTTCAATAAAGCGCTTAAATTTCCAAATATTATTATTATTTTCAATATTTAACTCTATTCATTTACATGGCTGTAGAGAAATGCATTTCTAAATATTAGTTTTAAAGGGACTGAGACACGATTTTAGAACAAAATTTTATTTTCTAATTTTTGTATACATTTAAAATGGTTATTTGCACATTTTGAATGATTGACCAAAATTTGAGTCTTAGAATTCAAGTTATAAGAGAGATACAGAGGAACGAATTCATTGTTATGTAAATATATTATATAAGCTCGAGTCTTATAATTGTTTGCAAATAATGTAAAGTATGGGTTTACCATTTCGTTGACAAAATAACTCATGGGAAAAGAAGTTAACTGATTCAATGTGTTATAAATAATATTATCAACAGCAGGAAACAACATTTGGTTGAAACTTATACCAATAAAACACATATGTAAACAATAATAAGGTTCGAGCTTTGTTTAGAAAACAAAGAATTTCAAACTCTGTATCTTGCTTAAAACTCAATATTTGACTTTCAAATTCTGACAAAGCGTTAAATTTACCTATATTTACCTTTCTAAACATTAAACATGGAAAAATTAAATTTAAAATTTTGAGCTCAAATTAAGCTTAAGTCCCTTTAAATACAAGTATTGTAAAAGAAATATCGGTAAAATTTAAAAATGTGTTCGACACATGGAAATTGATGAAAACCGGTATGTTATTAAAAAATATAAATACAGATTCAAGTATTTCAACACCTTCCTAATAATCCTAATAAAGGAGTGCATAATGGGATTCCCTTATGACGTATGTCACAGTAGAGTAGTTTAACAAAATGTCAAATATGGATAATTTTTTTTTAATTAAATACCACCAGATTAGAATTCGATGAAATATTTCTATTGCTATGTATTACATTATTTTTCAATGTTGTACACAATGATATTTATAGTGTCAAATATATTAAAAAACAAATGTTTGATACATTACCTTGTCCATGTACATGTGTAGTATGGCACAATATCAGACGTGAAATGGGTTTTAATTACAGATCTTGTTATAAATGTATATTTCTTTAAAAACAATATTTAGAAAAAGAATTCACGACTCAGAATATAAAATAACTTTATACCTAGCTGCAGAGGTCTGTAGCTCCCGGTCTGAAAAAATTCGGATGGACGACCTGGGAGCTACAGTGCATCCCATAGTAAAAACCTGCAATTTACGGCGCACAAAAAACGGCGCTAGTTTTGGACTGATTTACCTTATTTCCACACAAATTCTGTGAAAACAATTAGTACCATTAAATTTTTCAGGAAATTTACTACTGATATTTTCACTTTACTTGCCTCTGATATTCTTTTAAACACCCACCAGCCCCGTAAAGTGAAGTGGTGCAGTTTGTTTATATGGGAAAATGGCGACTCTCGATCTTGACGTAAATTAGTATACTTCATTTTTCGAGGTCGGTTAGCATGTTTAAGAGAAAGTCTGAGGCAAGTAAAGGGACGATATCAGTAGTAAATTTCCTGAAAAATTTAATGGTAATAATTGTTTTCACAGAATTTGTGTGGAAATAAGGTTAATAAGTCCAAAACTAGCGCCTTTTTTGTGCGCCGTAAATCGCAGGTTTTTACTATGGGTGGCACTGTAGGTCCCAGGTCGTCCATCCGAATTTTTTCAGACCGGGAGCTACAGACCTGCAGCTACTTTATACCTCTACCTCTGTATATTTACTTTTGGACATTCGTTTTATACTGTTTATGACAAAAACAGTGTGCAATTATGACGCAGAAAATAAAATAGGTTTCGAAAACTCTGATGCAACCAGTTTATCAAATAATTTGATTATTGTTTTCTTTTTTACAGCTTGCCTACTCATGTGTTTCAATTAGAAGAAAAAGTTTCAAAATTTCCTGTAAAACTAACCCTTAGGGACATCGGAATGTGTTGATTTAGTATAGCTATACTTTGTTGGGCGTTTGATAAAATCGTTACTTATATTAATGTGACACATTACACTGTCAATGTGTGACATCAGACATTTAAATGATATTTTTTAAAGCATAAAAATATACAACTTTGTAATGTATATGTGTATGATATGTAATGGCACAATCTCTCTCTCTCTCTCTCTCTCTCTCTCTCTCTCTCTCTCTCTCTCTCTCTCTCATCAATCTATGAAAGTTCTAAAGTCTGCAAATTCAAAAATGGAACCAAGCGAAAGGGAATATAAAATTCTATTTGATTCGTAACACCGTATCATTATTGAGATTATTATTGAATATAAATCAAGACTAGATCAATCGATATCAGAAATTTGTAAAAACTGATTCCCATAAATCTCTCACATATACGGCGAACAACAATAGATGTCCCCGATCGTTGATGGCAATCTGGAATACCGTTAAAAATCGGAATAATGATGGGCATAAAGATGATATGACATTCCATATTGGAGATATTCGGGTGTACTAACGATTTTTCCATCATTCGGAGGGTAGTTTAGAATTCAATTTCTTTGATCAACAATGGAGATTAAGTTGCTGATATATTCATTGGAAGCATCAAGATATCGAGAACGACAGCTCGACCACATAACGGCCCGGGCCTTAATCAACCAAGGCCATACACAATCCATGCACTGTTTCACTACACTGGTCCATGTATTAGTGTTTAATGGCAACCGTGTCTCTGAATGTACGCATCTATAATTAAACCGGTAATTACTAGTTTTCCGATACCACGAAATACCCAGGGGAGGGTCGGTTTTACCCCGAGTCCTGGTGCCCTAGCTGCAGACCACTATTCCACAAAAACCCGCCGGCCGGAATTACGGGACTCGGACGCGTGGATATAAAGGAGCAAACTACCGAAAACTCCAAACACCGGACTAGAGTATGTTCCCAAAAGAAAAAAAGGCTTAAACAAAGATGATAGAAGGCCCGTGGAATCGATAGAAGCTGGAAGAGAGTCGGCCCCCCAATGATCTCGTCAAAAATCGATATCAAAAATAACAAACTTATCCCAGATTCTACACACAGGCAAGATTCTTTGTAGGTTTATATGATGAATGCAGAAAGTCCCAATCAGACTCCGTGAATAATAAAAATCAGACCAAGAGAATCCGGCGACAGCGGAGCGGGGGACGCATTTCTCGGGCGATATTTGGCGCCATTCTTGGTCGATCGTCTGCGGGTTGGGTGCTGGACTCTCTGGATCGCGTACGCCGGGCCTAATCACACTAGATTTATTTTCGGAGTCACGTGAACTGATTTTTTCTTCTCTTCTTCTCTCTAACTATCTCTCTCTCTACTTTCCTATTGGAGTGATTCTCGACGCGGACAAAATAGGAGTTATTGACCAAGATGGCTCTGTGAATTCCTAGACCTCCGTACGTCCCTTGTGTTGTAATAGATTCGGGAGAAATTACAGTGGATTAAAAAGGAAGTTGTACTAACGGGGAGGAAATTGTTGCTATCACTGTTGACAGAATCCTCTACAAAGTGTTCTCAACATAGTTCAAGAATTAAACAAGTAAGTCGTTAATCAGCATTTAAATGAAGTGTTCTTTCATTGTACTTAAAATTAAACTGAGACGAGATAGACGCCGTATTTAGCTTGTTAGGGGCTTTATTAACATTGTTAAGACTGCCGCCTGTGTATGTGATGGCGAGCAAAAATCGATTTCAGCGTAAAACCAAAAATAAATGTGAAAATTAAGCGGAATTTTACTACATCGACGCCCTTTTCTGACAATTTTTCCGGTGACGAAATTAAAGCTTTTCTGCTTATAGAAAATCCCGTCTGTCAAAAGTCTTGGAGACGAATGCCGTTCTCCAATAAGCACCTAATAGTTATCAATTTTATTTATTGATTTTTAGAGTTATCGACGTATTTCAATCGAGGTACTTACAAGAGATGAATGATCTCGTTTCAAAAAATACACAACAACAATTATATATATATATAAAACAGTAAATAATGATTAATTTACATAGTGTCAAACTAACCAGGAGATACACACAAAATAAATAAAAGTTTTATTCCCATTGTGCTTAAGAGTGAAAGGCCTAAATTGAGAGAAAGAAACATAAGGGAAAAAACGCAAATATATTTCATTATGCAAAAAGGTTATTTGAAGGGCGTTTCAGCCAAACTGACATAAAATTCCATTGAACTAAATTGGTCTGATGGGATTTCGCTCATTTTGTCTAATTAACTCGACGAATTTATAAAGAGAGGAATGAATTCAGCCAGCAATCAATACACCGGAAGTGAATAAAACGCCAGGTGCTCAACGTTTTTAATTTAAAAATCAAACAAGAAAATGAATTGCGTCCAAATCTGAGAGAGAGAGAGAGAGAGAGAGAGATAGAGAGAGAGAGAGAGAGAGAGAGAGAGAGAGATTTGATCATATTTGATGGTGAAAACAAAAGGAACACTGTGCTGGATAATTATGCCAGTGCCAAGGTGGCATTTTTGCACCCGCTTAAGACGCAGTTTCGGAAAAATCCATATATACCAAATGATAGACCAATGTCTAGAGAGTAGATAACCACTTTTGTTTTAAGTGTGTCTTACCTGACAGGTGAAATATTTACCTTTAAGAATTAATATCCCATAGGAAAATATTCCCATAGGAGTAATAATTTTCCAACAGGAATTATTGAAAATCCTATATGATTTTCGAAAAACCCCATAGAAATTTTACTTCCTATAGGAGAAAAGTAATTCTTGCAGGAATTTTATTCAGACAGGTAGTTTTCCTAAAGGAAATTAAGATTTTCTATTTGATTTTAAAATCCTATGGGAGTTTTGTTCAAATCCTATCGGAATATAAACGGCATAATTATCCGGCGCAGTGTTAAGGATTAGGCACAAATTCTGAAAACGTGCTTTCTCACATATAATTAGTGATGTTCACTATTGAACACAAAAGTATCAAAGGTGATTAATTACATAAACACATTATAGTAGTTGAAATTATGACAGTAGATATACAGACATATAATAATTTGAATGAGAGAGAGAGAGAGAGAGAGAGAGAGAGGGAGAGAGAGAGAGAGAGAGAGAGAGAGAGAGAGAGAGAGAGATGTAATTACATATCTCCACAAGAGTTTTTGGAAAGGCTTCATGAAATGGTCATTATAAATAAACATGATGGAAACTTTTACATATTATAATATAAGAGGAAGCACTTGTTAGCGTTGACAGTAATTCATTTAAGCAGCGGAAATTTCCAGCGTTTGTGAATTCGTCAATATATCGGAAAGACCAACGCATTTATGAAGATACGCACAGTGGAACTGGAATGACAGATGATAGGAAATGATCTTATTCAATATTTACAAAGGAAATAAATGTTTCATTGTAAGTTTACAAGTATGTATTGTTAGAGAGAGAGAGAGAGAGAGAGAGAGAGAGAGAGAGAGAGAGAGAGAGAGAGAGAGAGAGAGAATGAGAGTTTTGTTTTTTCCACGAAGTGTTGGTACAAAACATCTCTTTTGTTTAATTTACTTCAGTTATTCTTCAATTTTATGAACCAACTTTTCATCTTGATTTAATGATTATTATCAACAATTATAATCTATGTATGTTATTATAATGGAAATGTAAAAAGGATAATATAAGGATACTGGGTGGTTAATTGTTTACCTAACAAATCTACCTTAAATTTTTAAATATAATATATACTATTTTTGGCCATAATTTTTCATTTAGAAAAGAAAAAAATCGATCGAAATAATTCGCTTTAAAATTTCATATTTACCTAATATATTTATACAGAGCTCTTCATTTCAAGGAAATTAATAAAAAAAAAATGGCCATGACTACCGAGGACAGCCCTCTTGAGAGAGAAAAAAAGCAGAATTTGTTTTAAAATTGATTTTATGGTCAATATCAGTGGCATGATCTCAATTGACAGTTTAAAGAGGGGGAATTTGGTTTAATATACAATTTGTCTTGTGTGAACGACTCCTAGAAATCCATTTACTTGAACAATGTACACGCCCTCTAGTTATCTTAGGATCCTTTTATTAAACAAGACAAGAAATGAAATTATCAAGATCAAGTCCAATTTTTTGGCATTTTGCCAGCTTCCGTTTCAAAATGCCGGATGACAGTTGCAATTCCAGATTCGCAACGTCATTATTCTAGTTTCAGACATAGTCGGGATCCCTGTATGAGAGAGAGAGAGAGAGAGAGAGAGAGAGAGAGAGAGAGAGAGAGAGAGAGAGAGAGAGAGAGAAAAGAAAGACCGTACCCGGTTATAAATTTGTAGTCTGGCAATATTCCAGAGGTAAAGTATATGTAAGCTAGGGTTAGGGTTCCCCCGGGACATTTTGCCTCCGTGTAACCACTAACCAGCAGATAATAGCATTGTTTTACTAAACGTATTGGCATGGTAGTTTTTTTATGGCATGCACCTGGGACTTTCGTTATAGGCGGAGAAAAATCTAATGTAGAAATACGAAGATGGTAATTGTGTTTAATGCCTCCATAAAATTCAAACGCGGATTAAGCTGGTATTCGATGTGGATTATTGCTTTGCACAGAGAGAGAGAGAGAGAGAGAGAGAGAGAGAGAGAGAGAGAGAGAGAGAGAGAGAGAGAGAGAGAGACAGACAGACAGAGAGAGAGAGAGTGAGAGAAAGAGAGAGATCAATTAATTAACAATGATGAACTTTTAAATTATAATCCTTTCTAAACAAATATAGTCTACAAATAGTAGCTATCAAATAGCTATTTACCTATTGGATGTACTGCCATACTAGTATCATATTCCAATAAACAAAGTGCGTTACAAATTTCAGATCATCTTTTATCTCGGTCCTCATACCTCCGACGCAGTTTTATCAAGGGAAGTCAGAAACTGCGGAAAATATCAATAAAGCATAGCGGTCCAGTAATAGTGCGAGCGGAACTCAATTATTCCGAGGGCTAGTGTACAAGAAACATATCCAGAAGAAGAGAATATATGTTACACTGTATGTTTCAGTGTCTTTAGCGGGAGATGATAAAACATAATGCCCTTTATATATATATATATATATATATATATATATATATATATATATATATATATATATGTGTGTGTGTGTGTGTGTGTGTGTGTGTGTGTGTGTGTTAAAAATTGGGGAGGGGGTCTTACAGGTGTTGTACTGATTTGAAATAATATATCTATCTATGTTGTTCTTCATCAACTTATGCATTTATGTTATAATGATTACCAGTATGTATAAAATATATCTATATCGGGTCTTTCTATCTTTAAGAACGGTGGATAGTCAACACACTAACCACCAGATTTGTCTAACAGTTTTGAATATAATGTATTATATTTTTGGTCGTAAACTTTTATTAAGTAAATAAAAATTCAAAATGTTTTAGCTTTAAAATTTTAATATTTTTCTATATCTTTATACAGAGCTTGCTCTGTCTAAAGGAGACTAATACAGTCTATAAATATGGCCTCGACATTCCACCTTACATAACAGAACCTTCCTACTGAACACCAGGTGCAGTATATGGATGTGAAAATAATTTACGGGTGTTTTTGGAGGTTTGTTTATTTTAAGTTTGATAAGGTAGTTCTAGAACGGGATTGAGCTCACAATATAAAACTGGGGGATGGCAACCATCTGTTACCCGATATATCGTTAATTTTGATCGTCTGTATTAAAGTTTCGATAATAATTATAAATGCCCCCTAGTGGTAAAACATATATACGGGCGTTAGTTAGTTGTAGTCTGTGTTGCATGTAAACTTCAGCATGTGGGTAGATTACTATTAGATATATATCTTGCCTATTCATCTACAAAGTTGGGCGTCATATTGTATATTTGTCATTTTGAATATTTTGAGGAGGTTGAACAGATAACAAATGTAAAGTTGTAGATGGCATAGGTGAAGTAAAAAAACAACCTTTTATTGTGTCTCGAATTTATAAATAAGTATAAATCCGCAAACTTTTCAAAGAAAAGAATATAAGTAAACCACCGTTTTATAGAAGTTAAAACCCATACCGTATAATGAATTTTTAATCCGGAGGGGAAAAAACTGCATAGGTATATCAATGGGCCAGCTTTCATTGTATATTAGATTTTTTGTCGATACTTCAACTCGGCAAACAAGCGTGCGACATCGCTTTTATATTGACAATTAATAGACGTAGTGTGTTCAGTCCTCTCGTACAACCATCACCGATCGTTTTACTTCAAGTATATGCACAAACCTCCCATTAATTCTCAATCAGTTAACCTTTTTTATGCAGAGATACAGAGATACAAGCACAGCTACAGAACTTATTGGACTATCGAGTAATAATGACCGGGGCACTGCCGATATGCGATGGTGTTTTGAATGGAGAATTTCGCCTTTCCAGTACGACTAGCAGGCTTTGTCGATAAAAGAACGGCCGACTTAGCTCAGAAAACACCATATGTTGCCGAGGAAGCGGACACTAATTTTACGTTACTACACGAAGTGTGCAACTTCCCACCAAAGACTACCTTCAATTCAACGACAAACTCGCGCGTGTGACAGAATCGCGTGCAAACAAGCTCTTTTACAGGGATTATTCACCATGATCTGATAAAAGAATATGTCTCCAGGCTATTGTGTGCGTTTCAAATACTTCCAAAGCACAGAGTCGTCCGGAAAATTTAGCGCCTTTACCTCAAATGCCAATCCAGGCTGAGACTGGTGAATTCCTCATGGAATTCCTCTAAAATCTGGCCTGTGATTCGGAAATCGGCTGCTGACTTAATTGTCATCGGTGCTGCGGCGCTTATTATTTCCTTATCCAAGTTGACAGTCATCAGAAAACAAAGCTTGCAGCTTAGCCGGGCTGATATATTGTTGTTTTTGTTTTACAACTATCATTCGGGGGAAGAAAAAAGATTGTCGTCCCTGTTTTAATCAGTGAATTACTCAATACGCTTTGGATGCATCAAATATGATAACTATGCTAAGCAAATAGCGACGGAATGCAAAACAAATAATCAGGAAAAGACACGAACATTTTTTTTCTCGAATTGCAGATGTCTATTACGTTGAATGCACGCAAGCGCGCTAGTGATTCTGGTGTCACTGTGAAATACACACCCTGTGCAAAAACAGACGAGCATACAGACGAGGACAACGTGGAAGAGGAAATAGCCGTCATAAATAAAGAAAAGAAACCATTACCGAACGATGATTACAAAAACGAAAAGATGGCCAACCAGACAGCAAATGGACCGCGCCATCTTCCCTCCAATTCCGGGGTTTTCAACACGCCTCATTCAAGGTGGCGGATTGTGGGAGATCGAATGAGTTCTTCCAGTTTAACCGGGAGAATCAGTTTATCTTCCCCCGCCTACTCCAACAAAACAGTTGAGCAAAAATCACGGTCTACGTCCAAAAATAGCCTCCTAGATCTGTTCGGTACGCGCATAGACAGAAAGGCGCGATCAAAAAGTTTCGCAGCACGCGGCGATTTGCAACTGTTAAAGAAAGTTCGTTCAGGTGATATAATAACGCCGAGGGAACTGCGCAAACAGCGAAAGAAAGATATCGAAGAGAAATTCGGCAAAAAGAGTCACAGAACAGATAAATTCGAGACCCTCACGAATGCCACGGACCGAGATGGGTGTAACTGGACCTTTGTGTTTGACCCCTCAGGGCGTCTCGCCTACTGGTGGTCATCTATCGTCAGTATTGCATTCCTGTATAACTTTTGGGTGATCATTTACCGATTTGCATTCCGAGAAATAAGTAGTGAGAATCTGGCGTTCTGGTTTATCCTGGACTACACGGCGGACTTGCTATACATTTTGGACGTAGCTTTCCACTTCCGCACGGGTTACCTGGAAGACGGGGTATTACAGACAGATACTACTAAACTTCGTATACATTATACCAATAGCACTATCTTCTACATTGACTGCTTGTGTCTGTTGCCATTGGATTTCCTTTATCTCTCCATTGGATTTTGCTCAATTTTGCGTTGTTTTCGACTTGTTAAAGTTTATAGATTCTGGGCATTTCTAGACCGAACTGAACGACATACTAATTACCCGAACCTTATGAGGACGGCGACGTTAATGCATTATTTGTTGGCTTTATTTCATTGGAATGCATGTCTGTATTATATCGTTGCAACGAAACTTGACCGAGATTCCAGGACGTGGGAAATACCCAAAGACACGGATGACGTCTTTAGGACGTATCTGCACGGACTCTACTGGAGTACACTAACGCTTACGACGATTGGTAATCTGCCAACGCCAGCAACCAATCAGCAATACGTTTTCATAATATTTGAAATGATATTTGGTCTCCTGCTGTTTGCCACTGTTTTGGGACATATTGCCAATATCGTTACCAATATTAGTGCGGCCAGGAAGGACTTTCAAGGTATGTGGGACTTTAGTCATGTTTTCCTCTCCCATACCTGTGTTACAAAGATGGCCACCACTTAAACGTCATCATTCAACATAACTATATAGCTATCCTTGCCACAACTCCAATCACCATGGCCATTAATACCATGATGATGATAATTATTATCTGCCATGAATCTGAGGTGTTACATTCGGCATACACTTTGTCTAGTAACATCATCAACCCTAACCCTTACCATTGTCATGACATCATCATCATCAATGTCATCATTATTAATACCATCATCATCATCATCGAATATTATTTATCGCCCCGTTCTCGTCTTTATATTATCAGAATGATCAATATTATAGGCATCGTTAACATATTCGACATCATACATCCTTCACCAATAATATCTATACAACCATCAAAATCTTTTCGCGCCAATTCTTTTATCACCATATCATCATCATTCAAACCAAACCTCGGGTGCCAGCAGATACAAAATATATTTTTTATTTCAGGTCGTTTCAGAAATTGAAAACAATACTTATGATGTAAAATTGAAATAAAAATTTAATGTTAAGTTTAATAGGTGAATGGTGAATACTTGAATGGTACTGTATTTATTTAGTTCTTCAACATAAGACTAGAAAGATATTTTATTCGTTCCTTACAGTTTTATAACTGGGAACTGTGGTTTGCTTCAAGTATTACACGAGTTTCGAAGATAATGAGTTCTGTTTGTGACAGTGCCGACTTAATGAGGATTTGTGTAGCTAGAGTTTAACAGATTTACAAATGTTCCATGTAAAAATGTCATTGTCTGAAAGGTTACGCTAAAATTGAAAGATATAAATTATTCAAATATGAACTGCAGCATGAAATTCGTTCAGCTGAGGTGTTCTGTAATGCGATGCTTTTGTTGTGATGAGATTTCTTGTAAGCAAATAATTTCTGGCTGTAACGTTATTTTGTTTAAATGCTAGCAGATAATTCCTTGTCGTGACGCTTTTGTTCTGTTGAAATGTTAGCAAATAATTTCTGGTTGCAATGCTGGTGGTAGCAGATAATTTCTGGTTGTAATGTTGGTAGTAGCAGATAATTTCTGATCGTTATGTTCATGTTTTGTTGAAAAGGTAACAGATAATTCCCGCTAGTAATGCTTTTGTTTTGTCGAAATGTAAGCAGATGATTTTTGGTTGTAATGTTGTTGTTATGTTGAAATGTAACCGGATAATTTTCTATTTGTAATGCAGTTTGTTGAAATGTTAGCAGATAATTTCTGGTTGGCTGAGATGGTGTGGAACGGTTTAATGGTGTAGCGTGATCGTATCGTGTGGTTAAAGTACGTGTAACTGTCCAGTTGAAGTGTTTATCGTCTGTTGAAATGTAGCTCTTGTACTCGACGCTAGGGTACGATTCCCACACCTCTGACGTAATACTGGTGCATATACGCTGGAGTTTTAACTTATTGATTGGTTTACTCCATACACTACTTAAAATACATCCGCATTCAGAGACTTAATTTCAGCATTAGTGCTATTGTATTTCTGATCGCGAATCGAAGAAGGCTTCGTAAATAACCCTTATCTAATTATGAAAAATGTTTTGATATAAAATAGATTTCTGACTAAACAAGTCAATTAGCGGGAGAGAGCAGAAAGAAATGATATTAATATTGAGTTTTAGTTAAAGTTTATTTATTCTCACAGACTTACCAGACATATAAAATTACATTTTAATAGTGTGAATAATACACAACAGAGAATATTTATAAAATACTGAAAATATACATGTATTACAAAACTATTGCATTCCAGCATCACTGAATTAATTTCACAAGCACTCATACATGTATTTCAATAAAACTTTCTTTAACAACAAACACCAAATTTCAAACGGTTAATGATTTCTATATTATATTTACCAAACTTCTTAATTCATTGATATTTTCAGTTGACAATATAATTGTATGAGGTTATACAAACATGATCTTTACCAATTAATTGTACTCTTAAACGTACAGGATATAATTATATAATAATTATCTGTATTCATGATCAAAAGAACTTTTGAAATAAAATGCTACTCGTCTTGCAAAGTACATAATCTTGTCTTTCTTGTTGTAGATATTCTAGAGTAGATATTATTGTAATATTACATGTATTGTAATATTATTGCTTTTTTTAAATTATTGGTTCTAGTTTTGGTTATGAAGCATGCATTCTCTCTTAGTTGGGGATGGCCTGGGTTTTTATCCAGGTTTTCGACAGACAGGTTTTATGAAGTAATAATTAATCATATTTCGGCATAAATTCATCTGGTTTTATGGCCCTATGGTTAATTAATGTGATGGTTTACAGCTTCTAAATGATGTTATATTAGGTCATGCTGACCGCATTTCCGGCGTCTTGGGGGTTCATTCATTCGATTAGTCTCGTCGGCTTATGGAACTCGTCGAATTGAATTAGGAGCTCAGAATTCAGCCCAAACAAGAAAATGACCTATAGAATGGAACACATTGCGGAAGGAGTGTAAAAAGAAGTGAAACTCTTGACTAAAATCCGGTTTGCTAAATGCACCTATATTGACAGTCTATGAGAAGAAAGTAATAGAATTCATTTGGGACCAATCGTTAAGATTTTAATAAATAAAACCTATCAATTATTTTTACAAGGCAATATGTGGACGACTTCGCCCTGTTTTTGGTTTGATATTTGCCCCCTGTGGCGGGCCGCTATCTAAACGACAGACCTGCAGACGCAAACGCACTCAGTTTTAACTGCCGACTTTACATCACAAGCTATCTTGATTTTGCCTTGTCGAAGATAAGCCGCGTCTGAAGAGCAAGCATTTCCAATAAAGATCTAAATATAGAACCAATTCCGTTCCTTTTTAGCGACAGCACAGCAAATGTATTTCCGGAATTTATCTTTGGGTGTTTGTGTAATAAGAATGCAAATACGCCAGCACAGAAGGGCATCTCCTTCTCTAGGCGATAATGCTGTACATTTAATTTTTCTGGATTTGCTGTCGTCTTGCCTCGACTTCTGTCCTCGGCGGCTTGCTTGGTTATTGTATGCTAACGATGATGAGGTTTTAATTCATTCCCGCACTCCGTATAGTATGGAATATCGATCCCGAGCTCTCAAAATAAGATAAAGACTAGGGTGAAAGGAATAAACAATATCGATGAAATAGAATGCAATAATAAAACCTTTCTATCTGTGTATTCTGATTATGATCGCTCTTGTTTTGAGGCGGTCATTAGAATTGAGCGGGTTTAACATTCAGACTTCGTATAGAAACTCTCCAGAGAATAAAGCTCATTTGGAAACCATTAGAAATATGAAGGCTGCTGGTTATTAAAGCTGATATTTAATATTCATTTATTTGATTTTATCAAGGATTTTTTGGCTGATATTTTTTAATGAGAACCCCCCCCCCAAAGGGAAATGGTCGTAGATTATGGAGTGCGAACGGTATAGAGGCAATAAAGTTTTTAATGCACAACCCCCCCCCCCCCCAAAAAAAAAAAGAAATTAAAAAAAACCCAGCAGTATATAAGCCTTAGTGTCGAAGTTATAGGCACAATATGTTAAGTCAGCCCTACAAGAGAAAAGGATGCATCAAAATTTCGAGCCATTCTGCACTTTTATTTTAATGGCGTCAATACTTTTCATTATTTCGAATTATCTTTTGAATTTATCATGAATATTTATTTACTTCGAACAACCATTTATGATTGATATAACTGCTCGTCACACCTTTTTGTATGATAAATGTTATCAATGAATGTTACATGTAAATATCGAAGTTTTTAATTTAAATGAACACACACGAAATGTACCTGTCATTTTGCACCTACCTGTATTTAACGTTAAGACAACATCTTGAAATCGAATTCAATGTGCATCATTAAAACTGAGGACGTCTTGATCTTTTTTTCAAAGTAAACATATCTGTATTGAGTGCTAATCGCTATTGACCCGAACCGAGATGACACCGTCAATACACCGGATGGCTGCAACAATCGCGAGCTGTTTCCCGCGATAATCCATAGCTCAAACATCTGTTCCCTAGTCATTCCGTCCCGGTATGGGCATCAAATGTATCACTAACGTCACTTTTCCGATATTTTGAACAATGTAACACCATCAGTCGTAACTTATACCTATTGTAAGTAAACTAGTACTATTGTACTATCAGCAGACATCGACAAAACATGTGGCCGGTTTTTGTCTGTCATATGTACTGTTATAGTATCTTTTTTTTTCTCTCTCTCTCTATTTCGCAAGATATGATTTTCTCTCGCTATCTGTTTCCCCGTCTCTTTCCTTCACATCTTCACGATTATAGAAAAAAGCGACATATGCACCAGTATGTGACACGTATAACTGTTTTACAAGAGTTTTGCATGTGATCCACATTTGCTTAAATTAAAAAAAATCTCAAAATATAGATTATTTTCACTACTTGTCTGTATTAAAACCGACTTTGTAATCGACCTTAATAAAGACTGGTATGTAACATGGATTGAATGCAATAGAGAATATAATATGAAATCTACCTAAGTCCCCTTCTCCTTTCCCAAATATTTACCGTTACACTTGGGTATAAAAAGTGGATGTGTTCAGATAGTTTAGCTCCTGAAATTTTCTGAAGAGTTTTGTTACAATACTTAGAGAGTTGAAATCTTGAGCCATCGATCTCTCTTTTAGTCGGTCCATACTCTGATGGCGATTTCCCCACCACTACGGACAATTCCCACAATGATTTCCCAGTCACGCGGCCTAAAGGCATTGGCTAATGATTGTATTTTTTACCGTATATGTTTTGCAATCTCTCTCTCTCTCTCTCTCTCTCTGTCTCTCTGTCTCTCTCTCTCTCCGAAAGTGTTTAACATTCAAATTTACGCTTCTTAATTTACGCTAAAAATGTATATGGTAATGCAAAGTTAAAGAAATTGTTATAAAATACAAGCAGACATGCACGTGTACATATATATATATATATATATATATATATATATATATATATATATATATATATATATATATATATATATATATATACATGTATGTGTATACCGGTAAATGTGTAAAGAATACAAGAAATAGAGCTTTTGGCATAGCATTCTGACAATTTAGTCGCTATACAGCCAATTAGATACCGTATTCCCAAACCTTGTTCTTTTTATCGTTTCTCCCAATTTACATCTCGTCTGGTGGCCAAAACAATAGAAATATATGTAACGTAAATAATCATTTATATGAAGCTCACCAGAGCGTCAGAGTTTTTACAGTTTCTTATTTCCTATTAATGCTGAAATGGTAATAGCTTAAGATCGACCCCGCTTTCCTATCGTGCTGCACACTAGACTCCAACCCTCTGAGGAAATAAGTTGCCTAGATGCACAGAAAATTCTAATAAAGTATCTATTGTTAACCCCTTCGGCGCGTTCGATTTGCTTTCTCGAGATACCCCTGCGGGTTTGCTGCAATCTATGGTCACGATTTTCGAAGTTGCCTGTCAACAAGTGAAGCACGCATAGGATTTCGTGGCAAAGTGAATCAGAATTAGCGCCCTGTTGATGACTTGTGTCCCCCTAGATACTCCAGGAAAAAAAAGTAGGGGATAAGAATGTAGCTGAATTGTTGTGGTGTAATGAAGGTAATTGAGGAATCGAGTCTACGAATGCTCTTTAGGCGCGGAAGGTCTGTGGCAATTTTCAGTATTCCTTTTTCCTTTCCTTCGTTCGATATAATTTATAATTAAATTGAATTACAACGATGACTGTATTTAAGATAAAAAAGTAAGAAGCTGGCTTTAATAAATTGAGAATCGGCACCATTAAAAATGATGTGATTAATGTGGGATTGAATTCTCGTTTAAAAGAATTTTGATTCAAACCTAAACTAAAACAAGCAGTTACTGTATGTACAACTCGAATGTGTACAAAGATGGCGAACAAAAAGGATTAATGATATATATTTTCGTCAGAACAATAAAAATGATTGAATTTCAAGTAACCATGAACTCGAATATTAAGGTAGCACCATAGAATTTCGGTAACTTATTTATTGTTTTAATATTGTATTCTTATAAGTGCGGTTCAGTTAATATGTAGAACAAATATTGAGATAGTCAAACTTGTCTTAAGCGATATTGTAACATTTATTCTAATGAGAGAATGAAACTGTCTAAAGCGATTTACTTAATATTTCATTCAATGGGTGTGTGTGTGTGTGTGTGTGTGTGTGTGTGTGTGTGTGTGTGTGTGTGTGTGTGTGTGTGTGTGAGAGAGAGAGAGAGAGAGAGAGAGAGAGAGAGAGAGAGAGAGAGATTCAACCTATAAAAATGCCTTAAAAGCAGATGTCGACTGTCCTCCCCTCTTCCTTCCTTTTCTGAACTTATTGTGCTGAAGGGAAGTGGCGAAAGAATGACGCGCATCAATTGCTAAACAGCTTGCAATAATCCCCGAGGGAAAACGGATGTTGATTATATATTGCCCGGGGGATATCGATAATATTCAACTGCGCCATTTTTACTCCACGACAGACTGAAATAGGGTGCTCTTTCGTAAGATTTGCAAACAGTCTAAATTTAGCTTCATGCTCATGTGTTTGATCAATATGTATCGCATCTTAATTAACATGCACATCACTTTCATCCTAAAATATTAACCCCTCGAATTCTTAACGTACAATCCCCACCCGAAATCACCCCCTCCTCCAATGAATTCGAATAATTTAAATCAACAATAAAAGTCTCGAAGCTCAGTATCGTTCATCTCAACCGGACATATTTTCTATCACTGGTTGATAAGGAGTAGTGAATCCAAGAGAGAAAGGGTGTGGTATTATGAAGAACAGTTTTAACAAGAGCTTGGACTTTGGGTAGTTGTATCAAACAGCCAGTGACGTAGGCTTGTCCATTTTATTTCTGGCCACTCAGCGATGGCTATTTGAAATCAACAAGATTTGTCTGGCCTTTGAGCTAAGACTACGCAATCTGTGTATATTTCACTTGAAACCAGCGTCATTTTTTATTTTTTTTATGCAAGAAAAAGATAGTTACATCGATATCCAACCGAAAGTCCAAGATTTTGATGAAATGGTTCTAAAATGCAAACATTATGGAGAATTTAGTAAAATTCATAAGATTAATTTTATGACGCTATTTTCCATGCTTGATTTTAGGTAAACAAGTAAGGCTATTAAAGGAATGGGGCTAAATACTTTGCTTTGTTGATGAAATTAGTCCCAAGAATATTCCAAGTGATATGTTTAAATATAGACCATAAATTTGCATTGTTACGAAATAAAACTCGGTGGGTATTTAGGTAAACGGGGTATTTCTATCCCTAATCAACCCCATAAAAATGGACCATCGGTTTGAAAGGATTTTATAAAAGTTACACCATTACACATAAAAACAAGATAGCAGACAGCCTGAGACGGAAAAAGATTACGACTAAACATCGAACGCGGTTGACGACGGTACATGTATTGGAAAATCCGATAAATATTTCTCCCGTGTGTTGTAATTTCGTTGTTCCCTAAAATAATGATCTGGTTCTACAATCACATATATATCATCTTGATGTCGCTTCTGACAGCAATTTATTTGGACAACCATTTGCAATGCTTGGGTTCTTATGGAATTTTCGACTTCATAACCCGTTTTTATCCGATCGATCAAATTCCCGGTCGATTTTTGGGTTTTTTTTTTCGCAGCGCGGTCGCCCGCGGAGGAATATGCGTTTTAATTCCAAACGGAGGGTTAATCGTCGTCACTTATCTCCTGGAAATAAAATATATTGCATGTTTGCTATTCAGTTCAATGAAATTAGATCGGTACCAATCCAATCAAGACGCGAGCGCCGAAGCTTTAAATACAGTCAAGTCGCTTTCTGACAAAAAGGGCATTCTTGCACATAAAATGACCGGAGTATATAAATTAATAATTGGGGGTTTTCTCGTCCAAGTGGCGGTATTTCAGTACACACACAAAAATCTTTAATAAGTATTTTTGTTAATGTCTGGCATTTTTGAATAATAAAGAATTAATGAAGAGAAGATAACTCGTTTAATTTGTTTTAATAAGAGGACAATTTTACTCTATTCAGACTATACGAAGCAGAGGTGAGAATACAGTTTTTCTTTTTAAAATGTTAGCCGTCATTATAATTTGGTACATAGTTGTATTTATGAGTTCTAAATAACATAGCGTTTTAGTAGCATGGCTGGAATCACTCATCCAGAACCGCTGTTTGAATTCGTAAGGTTCCTGATTAATTGCCAATCAATAAATGAGGTATTAGTTTTATTTTAATCAAACTGTTTGTTCATCATTAATATGACTAAATACGGATCTTTACGACGAGTAAAGAGGTCCACGCTCCTCGCGACAAATCCATTCATTTTAAACACATTTTATTAATTGTTTTTGTTTAAGCTCTTGTTTGGTTTGAAAAGTAAATACAGGGTTTTTGAATAGCAGCCCTCTTTTGTGTAACCTTTTGTGTTGTCTAAAAATTTATTGTCAATTAATATGGGGAGGAGGGTTGTCAGTGAGTTTTGTTTATTTTCTCTTAAATACATGATGTACATGAGAAACGTATTTACATATAATTATACCAATGCAAGGTTAATAAGTGAATAAGTGAAGGTAAGAAATCACAATTCCTGTGTATACATGTATAAAATACCCCTCCCCCCAATCTCCCCCAGAATATCATTATTATTGGTTCTGTGCAATTTTTATTCTAACGTTACGAGGCCAACTGTATTCTTTTTTTAAGATGGCTGGATGGTCGTGGTAATTTTTACACTATAATAATTTCCTTGAAGAGAAGAGCTCTGTATAAATATATTAATAGCAAAACTTTCAAATTTTAAAGCTAAATAAATTGGATTTTGCTTTATAGAATGATGCTTTATAGCCAAAGACATGTGACTCAAGCTGAAGGTTGATTTGTTGACCTCCTCCTCAATGTGAAAACCACGAAACATAGGACTATAATTAATGCAATTTAAAGTTTGTGAAACCATTTAAGTTTCCCAAAACCAAAGATTCCATGTAATGTTTTTGTAAACTAGGTTTTAAACATATATGGTTATTACATGTATTTTAGCGAAAGATTTTGCTAGCCGACTTTGATTTGACAGCGGATTCTCATACCGGCGTTGCTTGTATATAAAGAACAAAATTCAAAATTCAATGCGAAGGTGGTGAGAAGCAAACAACGTTGATATGTACAATGATTTGATTTACACATTAGATTAATTTGAAGTCTGTAAATATATTTGGGAATAATTATATAAGGATTCGATTTTCATATCATGGCTTATGCAGTATAAGATAAAAAATCTCTTTAATGGAAAACCAAGAAATTGTCACACATTTACATTTGTACAAGAAAAGGACAAAGTCAATGTCACACAAACGCTTTTAGCATATAGCATATATTGATCATGATTAGATTTATTGAAGGTCATTGGTACTTTTCCAAAATAAAAACCCGTTATCTACAATGCACGGTGTATACGTAGTTTCAACAATGGCTTTTTAATCAAGTATAAATCTAGGAATAAGTGATTGCATGTATAGGCGAATTCAATTTATCTGTCCTCTTTCTGTCTATCTGAATTGTCCTTCTACTATTTCTTGTAGTACCAAATATCAATTGATGTACGATAAGCTCTTTGTGTTTTGACGTGGGCATCCTTCGACTTTGGCGTTACGATATCTTTCATTACACTTTATTTCTTCTTCTCGGCATTATCGTCAAACCGGGGTGTTGTAATAAGCATTCTGGGAGACGATGGCGGGTTCTGATTGGCGTGATAAAGGTTTCGCACTGTGAGTGTATTGTCTATTCCTGTCACAAAAAATAAATCTTGCATTGTCAATCCGGGACGACAATACGTCTACGACGTCCAAACTATGTAGAGATTTATTATCAAAGTCTCGCAATTTTCGAGACAACGCGAGATGTTTTTCAGATGCGACCATTTATTCACATTGTTTTTTTTTAAAGATAAAATTATTTTTTGGTTTGACATACAATGTTTTTTTTTTGGGCAAAGACAACAGATGATTTCATCATGATTGCATTGCAAGTCGATGAAATGATATGCTAATGGAATTGTTTAAAGTCCAGATTATTTTGCATGTCTTGTTCAGCAACAACGGTATAATGTTCAGCTAAAGGTTTTAATTTCAAATATATCGGACGCGCATTCATCATGTGATTGAGTTTTGCAGTAAACATACGACTATTTTTAGACACTGTCTTTTTAAGATGAAGTATTACACTAGTCTAGCTCATGACATTGCATGTTATTATTGTTGATGTTGTTGTGGTTTGATGTTTTTGTCATTATGATTTAGTGCGCAATTTCTGTAAGATTTGGAATTTTTTAACTCATATGGTCTTTGTAGAGCTTAACATTTTAAAACATTTGACAAAAACTATTCACTTTTAAAATTGTGATTTTCGCTTATACCTTATGTACAACCCTCACATAAGGACACGCAGTGTTTATGAAGTGTACCGCTAGCATTGAGAAAGGACAGAAGGTTAACCATATATCTATTATAACATTAATATTGTTGAACTGAAAGCAATTTATCTGTTATCAAAAGGACTACTGGAAAGAAAGCAAGTGATGCGAGGGTACATGTGACCAAAACAAACCGGCTTATTAATTCTTTGATACAGGCAAACGTCAATAGAATTAATACCAGGCATTTTTACAAGTCGACGGACATCAGGTTTCAATAAATTCCCATCTCAAAAAAGGTCTTGCAGGAATTCATTTGATCTGGATTTGTTGGGTATTGCAGATCAGTTGAGTCGAATAACTACACCCCTGGCTATGGCGTTTCGAGTTAAGATTGAATGAATTAAAGGAAAAAGACGTTCTGTACAAAACACAACTCCTACGTAAAAGAGTTAGAAAACAACATTGATTACATAGATAAATCTATTTATGTAACATGTGTTGTCTAGGACGGGTTATTTCTAGAACTGCCTTACAGTGGTATATTTTTATAAAATTAGTGTACTTGGTCATATAAACATTTAAAGAACATTTGAAGTAAAGAGTCTAACTAGACTCAGTTGGTTCTAATATTTATTTTCTTTTTATTAAATTCGTTCTCCAATTATTTCTGGATGAATACTGAAGTGGTTGATTTCATTTGATTTTAAAATATTTTTATTGTACAAAATTACAACTGGGATTGGGCATAAGTTCAGAAACTTAGACCGCCCTCTCCCAAAGAAGGCGTCTGATTCCAATATGTGTCTGATTTCAATAATTTCAAAAAGTGAGATTTTCGGTCAAACTATGTAGTACTGTTGTACTAGTTCAAACTGTGTAGTACTGTTGTACTAGTTCGGATTCTCTAGTTTCTTGTAGTTAGTTTTTCTGTGCACTCAATTTCAATATTAACTATTCACAAAATGGATGCAATTTTTGCATACTTTGCAAATTTAGCAGGAACTGTGTCCTTGTCACGTACATTTAGTCTTGATTAAAGTTTTTCCCCAAAATAGAAGATAAAAATTCTTTAATTATGTAGTGAACAATAAGCATATAAACTATTATTTATTATCAATGGAACAGGTAGTTTTTATCTTGCAAAACCCATAAATAGGAAATAAATCGAGAGACAGAAAATCACATAGGAAATTAAACAGAAGATTCACAAATCTTGGCTACACAACTGTTTAGCTTCAGGATACATATTGTGATTGAAAAAAAAAATTCCCCTAAGATATAAAAGAAAGGTAATTATTTTCTCGTTTGTAATGTACTTCCTTTTGAATCATAATGACAATGCCCTATGCCTTCTTAGTTTATGGGGGGGGGGGGGGGGGGGGGGGGGGGGCACGACAATCTTATCATTTTTGGTATGAGGTGAAGGCGTGACAAATTAACAAAACCTCTATAATTGTGCGACGGTGCTTGTTGAAACGAGGAAAGCATAGACATCCACATCATCTTGAAAATTATTACCGTCATCATTATAATAACGGGAAGATCCCTATCATTATCATCACTTACCGTCTCTTTCGTCATAATAATCATCAACAGCAACTTCCCATTATGATTGTCTTCTACTTATCATAATCATGATCTTTAACAACAGCAAATGTCCAATCATTATCACCATAATTCTTACTATCACCATCATCATTAAACTCATCAACATCATTATCACCCCCACCACCACCACCATCATCATCGTCATTATCACCACCACCACCACCATCATCATCATCATCATCATTATCACCACCACCAGCATCATCATTATCACCACCACCACCATCATCATCATTATCATCATCATCATCATCATCATCATCATCATCATCATCACCACCACCACCACCATCATCATCATCATTATCACCACCACCACCACCACAACCACCACCACCACCACCATCACCACAACCACCATCATCATCATCATCATCATCATCATCATCATCATCATCATCATCACCACAACCACCACCATCATCATCATCATCATCATCATCATCATCATCATCATCACCACAACCACCACCACCACCACCATCATCATCATCACCACCACCACCACCACCATCATCATCATTATCATCATTATCACCACCACCACCATCATCATCATCATTATCACCACCACCACCACCACCAACACCATCATCATCATCATTATCACCACCACCACCACCACCATCATCATCATCATTATCACCACCACCTTTATCACCACCACCACCAACACCACCTACACCACCACCACCATCATCATCATCATCATCATCATTATTATATCATCATCAGCATCAGCAGCAGCAGCTAAACCAACAAAGCCCCAGGACAACAAAAAGGGACAACAGAAAGCTGTAAAACTATATGATTTTTTCTTTATCTAATTAATCTTTTGAAAATACATTTTTACATTTGTGTGTAATAATACATAAATTCAAATTTTGGACCGAAAATTAATGACCTTGGCCCAGAAAGAAAATCCAAACGGAAAAATAATCTACATCCAAAAACAACTTTTTCTCCTTGTTAGCTGTTGTTGATCCAGTTAGGTTCCATGCACTTACACAACACCCTTGGGGGAAAAAATCGATGGTTTGATAGACAGATTACGACAATTTTCACGTTCTGTTTCTTTAATGGCTGAAGAATGCTAAACGCTTTGGTAGCACAACCTTCCATTCTCGCCGATCTCGTGCACCTGTTGACATCTTCCTTCCACTAAAGCTTTTATTATCTCATTTGATTTCCATTGTGTATGTAACAAAGTCTTCAGCTTTTGCAAACAGCAACCCCATCATTTAACCGGAGCCGGGATTGTTTGAGTCGGGGTAACGACCCTTGGTTTCAGTGTTATAAATACAATGACAGGTTAATAGGTTTGGTTTTGACTGCGCCCCTAGGATCGAAATTCTTAGGCATATCATGGTATTGGTTGGTCGGTTTGTTCAGTTCTTAAAGAATAAATGGCTATTTATAAATGAGTTTGACAGTTTGCTTGGATTGGCTTATTCGTTTATGCCAGAAAAGCAAAAAAGAAAAAAAATACGAAGACTCCAAAAGGACTCCAAAAAGTAAGGTTTCCCTTTATGGAGAGTAATTGGTCACCAAGCCCATCAGATCTGCCTTGTAATATTTTAGATATGATATTTTTTGCCATAATCTATGATTTAGAAAAAAATCAAATATCAAAGGTTTAAAATATGAACATTTTTTCCATATTTTATTACATAGATGTTCTTCGATTAATATAGTCTACAAATGATCACACTCAACCAGCCCCCTTCAATGTTCCAAGGTTTGTGGTTTTGCGAATTCAGTTATTGCTCTTCTTTGTAGGTAATTGTGATCATGTTTTATGTTGTTAATAGTGAAACCTTTGATAACTGAACACTCTGTTTTATTTTTTGTTCTCACTGCTTTATTGTATCATGGTCACAGTTTCATAACATATTGAAAATTCCTGCGTAATTAAAAAAAAGCCTCTCTTTGAAAGTCGCGCTATAGCGGTAAATTGTTTTAATCGGGTTCGAAAATCAACTGTGGTTTTTACATGTAGCTAGTTCAAACGATGTAGACAATTGGGTCAAGAAATACTTCATTTTTAACGAGAAATTCTGAATATTGCTTTTTTAATGATGAATTGTTAGATTTATATGAAAAACGAGATAACCAAAGTGTGGTTTTTTTCACTTTCAATGAAGCTTATTTTTGAATAAAAATACCTCCCTCTTTTGTGTTTCAGCTGTATTTATTATGCATCTCTTTATAGAACGTTTATCAATAATGGAAATATTTCATTGAATTTGGTTCTATAACCCGGCGTTCTCACATATCAGTATTTATTCCCAAACTGTCGCTAATTCGATCGATTTAATAGATTGGCTGTTAACGGCTGCACTGAAATAGCTCTCTCTGGAGTCTCTGAGTTCTCCTTCCTCCTTAGGTATAGGCAGAGGACATCATCTTACTTATCAACATAGGCCCTATTTGAGAACATTTTAGTTCATTCACCTGAACGACATAAATATTGAAATCGTTTTCCCTTGAAACGTCATGGCTCATGGCTTAAATCTAACAGCTCAAAAAATGTACATATAATGATAAATTTTGTTGCTCAAATTAGAAAGCGATTGTATTTTGGTTTTGTTTTGAATAATATCGTACATTTTTGGCTGTAATTAAGACTTATTCGTTAAAGGATTTGCTATAATGGTCCTATCTTAAGAGCTTATTAGCGTATCATTCAACTTTGATTTATTTGCTGTAAAAGCGTTCTGATTATTAAATCTTACACCTTTTGCTGTGGGCTACAAATTGATAAAAGTGTCCGCCGAGAGACTTCATTGTTTATCCCTGCTAAATGAACAATTAAACATGTGAATATATTTTTATGTAATTCTCTTATTTTGATAAATTGAGTGAACAGTTCAGTGAATCCTAACGCAGTTCCGCTGTATTGTATCGCCGTGTAACGTGACACGGCGTACATCCTCGCCGCTGTATGGATATCACTCTGGTCGTATTCCGGACTACTGGAATATGTAGGACGTTCCGGCCCATTTACCGATATGGTAACAGAAGAAACGATCGGGCAATATCTGTTATCAGATCCCGGGGATTAAATGCTGTCGGGTGTAAAGAATCTTAATTACTTCCCCTTGTTTAGAACGTTGGTGTATCACCCAATACCCGGCGGAAACATGGCGGAAAAAATGGCGGGAATATGGCGGAAACATGGCCCAGACGGATCGACTCCGCTGGGGTTTGGCGGTTATTTCAACATGTCGCGGGGTTTAAAAAATGGATTCTTGTTGTTTGCTTGAATAATGCACTTATGATTGTCTCTCTCCAAAGTGTATTGCTTTTCTTCTCCCCGTGCAGATTATGTTATCTGAAATGGTCTGAAGCTGTGTCTGATTTCAAGGACTCTATTGCGAGTCTGTGCTAACTGTGAGCGACATGCAGGGTCTAAATAACACTGTCTCTTACATCAAATACCAAAAAAAGGAATCAGTGAATTCCTAACAGTATAAGACGGTTTATTTTGTATCATGCAATGTTGATGATACCTTGCAAAACAAATAAGTTATGATAATCCATTAAAGTGAACAAACATCTTGTTGAGCTATTGCCGATGCCTCATCTACAGTTGCATAGCACAATCTATTTATAGATTATATATTGCAATTGCACGTACCTCTGATTTATTAATGGTGAATTATCTGATTCTTGATATACAGACAAAACAGTGTTAAGAGGAGAAAATAAGTGATTAATTAACGGAGGAGTAAATAAATTACGACGTCTGCCGCTTTGACGTATATTTGTCGTGGTACTGGAGATTTTCATTGATTTTTGTGGTTAATTAAAGGATATTCAAAAATAATGGGGAAAAAGTAATAAAAAACAAATCAATGAAAAAAAAGATTAATAAATTCCTCTGAAATATCGGGAAAACAATTATAAAACCATCAAAGTGTAGTTCCACCTATAAAAGATAAAAACTTCCTTAATAAGATGACATCTCATTAATATTTTACGTTGCTATTCAATAGTGTAATTGATGTCGATATTATTCCTCGTGCTATTAAATCGTTAGCATGTTATGCGGGCTATATATCGCAATGTAGTGTTTGATAAATAAGTAATGATAAAGCTTCATCAATAACCGCCAATCTGAACGTGGAATTGATTGATTCTGAATAATCATTTGTCTACTGTTTTATGCCCCCCCCCCCCCCACCCACCCTCCCTAACCTCTGTCATCTGTTTGTTATGGTAAAAAGGATAAAAATAAATCTACAGAATTTTCCACTTTTTCTTTATAAGTTTGATAATTAGCTTAACAAAAGACAAGAGCAAATATCTTCTACTGTTAATTAAGACTTCGTTGTTTGGTCCCCACATTTGAGGCATAGACACATGTCACCAGGACGTGACCGTAAAAATTAGGTCAAGGGTCACACTAGTTATTGGTCTAAAAAAAAGTTCATTTTGAGCAGCTCTTAAAGTCGCCCCAAGGAGCAGACTTTGTATTGAAACTAATTGAAACCAGAAATTAAGATTTTAAGCATATGAACCTCGAAAAGAAACAAAGCTAGAGGTACTGTGAGCAAGCTCAGAAATGATACCGCCGCTTGGAATTGGAAAGTAATGGATGCACCATTAATCTTACAGTGAACTTGCAAAAATGACCAAGGCTCAAGGTCAGGACATATTAACATGTCACTAGCAATCTTTGTGACAAATTTTCGCTTCTAAGCATTTTCTAATACAAGATATGGCCTAGACAGAAATTATGGTTTTTTTTAAACAAAGACCTTGAATTTGCACACCTGAACCTAGTTTATGACACACTCTCAGGTGATAAGCAATCTTCGTGTGTAGTAGGAACGTCTAATATTTCTCAATAAGAAATGTATAGGCCAGAAACAAATAGTAAACTTTTTCTTTCAAATGACATTGAACTTGCTCAAATGACCTTGAGTCAAATTCATGACACACCCTCAGGTGATAAGCAATCTTTGTGTAAAGCAAGAACTTTCAATGATTCTCCAAAGGACAAAACAATCAACAATCATATAAACAAATTGTCTGCATCAATTCTTTGTTGGCGATAAACTGAAAGTCTGATAAAGAATAGACTGTAATATACTTAGCTGCGAGGCTTAAGTTCAGTAAAATAGCCATGAATATATGAATCTAGTTCAATGTCTTTGCGTACAGTGATGTACTTTCCAATGAATGAGTTGTTATACGAAAGTAGTGCGTCCTCCGCCACCTCATCACTCAGTCAGTAGGCCAGTGTGCTAGGGCTGTGTAAAGTCTGCAGGATACACACGTAAATATTATGAAATATGGGCACTCCTCATATCCTGTTAATGTAGTTATCCTATAATCATGCTAAGTACAGTGTGATTCAATATTCACAAATGAATTAATGAACGAGTTTTATAAGTACTCATACACCTTTCGTTTTGGTTCAAGGGTTTTTAAGTAAAAAACAAATTTAAAAGAAAACGTCAAGCTTTAAGGAGGACGGCTGTTTAACAAATCATCGATCCGTCAGATGTAAAATTTTGAAGTATGATGCTTTTGACTATAAACCATAACTAGTATCTAGTAGAGGAAAAACCTTAATTTTTTGTTTTTAGACTCGAATATCTCTTTTATCTTTATGCACTGCTCTTTGTCTTATGAAGATACATATATAGTCTAAAAATGGCCACGTTCATCTGACCATCTTAAATTTGATGCGGAATGATACATTTTGACAGACGAATGGCGGGTTTGTTCTTAGTTTGTCAATAGTTATTGCACAAAGAAAACAAAACCTACATTGCAGTGCACATGACTTGATGTATCAGCTCGATTGACCTTGAATAACAAATCAATGGAGCCGCTTTTGCGAAGTGGAGTGGCATGCAAAACTCCCATGCATCACCATAAAATTTGAATAAATGCTGTTGCACTTAAAATCGCAACACGACTTTTGCATTGAGAATAAAAAAAGAACCTTTTGTTCAGCAATATCAATTACTCTACAATTCCTCTTTGGAAAAAAAGGTCGAATCTTGTTATTCTTCTTAAAGAATGGGCTTTGAAATTGTGTAATTCTGTACGTGTAAAACAATATCATGGTATTAATCTTGTAGCTTAAGTATACTTGAAAGGATCACGGTACTTCGCTGAGTGGGCACTTTTTCTGATCCGTTTGTCAATAATGTTGGCTTTTTCCCCCTGGGGGAGTCACATCCGAATAGGAATTCATTAAGGCAACCTTGTTGAGCGAATAATATACCGTCAAAATCATCGTAGAACAAATTTTGAGAAACGAGGCATATATTATTGAACTTTGAGCTCAATCTCATTTGTGGCATGAGAGAGTAGAGATCGAGAGAAAGACTGAGAAATTGAAATGGATGGCGATATATATGTTTTGTCAACATAATTCTGTCATTAACGTCCAAGACGCATCGCTTTGTGATCTTTCGCTACAAGCCATTCTTTATCTGGTTTTAAGAATTTGAAGTGTTGACTAATGCAACTGTCAGGCTCAAAATAAAGCATCGAACGTTTGTTACTATTAATAGACCGGAGCAATGACAGTGATGGAGCGTAGCTGTTTGCTGTAATCCTATCTATCTAGATTTGCTGTTTCTAGACAAACAACGTTAAAAAGGATTATTTTTCATCAACGTATTCCAGATAACTTATAATTTCGAAATATTTGATTCATAGTTTCTCACTTCTTTTAAGTCATCATCATCATCATCATCATCGTCATCATCATCTATTTGGGGGAAGTTTTATGATGGACCAAACCAGGTTTTTTTTGTTTTTATGACACTCGTGACATTTTTGTTACCTGTATATATTCTTCAAAACAAGTTGTTCACTCGAGTAAACTTTCATACGGAAGCGTATTAGTGCCACATTGTAAAAAAAAAATTATTTAAAATTCCAACTTTAAAGTTGGAATTTCCAACTTTAATCTTGGAAATTCCAAGATTAAAGTTGATTTTTCCAACTTTAATGTTGGAATTTCCAACTTTAATGTTGGAATTTCCAACTTTAATCTTGGAATTTCCAACTTTAAAGTTGATTTTTCCAACTTTTATCTTGGAATTTCCAACTTTAATCTTGGAATTTCCAACTTTAATCTTGGAATTTCCAACTTTAAAGTTGATTTTTCCAACTTTAATCTTGGAATTTCCAACTTTAATCTTGGAATTTCCAACTTTAATCTTGGAATTTCCAACTTTAATCTTGGAATTTCCAACTTTAAAGTTGATTTTTCTAACTTTAAAGTTGATTTTTCCAACTTTAATCTTGGAATTTCCAACTTTAATCTTGGAAAATCCAACTTTAATCTTGGAATTTCCAACTTTAAAGTTGATTTTTCCAACTTTAATCTTGGATTTTCCAAATTTAAAGTTGATTTTTCCAACTTTAGAGTTGGAATTTCCAACTTTAATCTTGGAATTTCCAACTTTAATCTTCTGTTAATGTTATTACGATAAGTTTTTCAATTTCAGACGAATTTCTTTTAATAATTTATCTTTATTAACGCCATGTAGATACAAATTTCAAGGCTTTGTTTTGATCTTAATTGTCTTTTAGTGTGCTTCTTTCTAATCCTGCATTTAATAAACGACGTCATACATCCTATTGTTTTACATATTATGATAACATTTATTTTAATTAAAAATTATTTCGATATTTGATATCTGATACTGTATACTTTTCAATCTTATATATTTATATGAAAACTTCTAGTTCAGACATATACAACTATAAGTTTATGCACAGTATGCCTGTGATACAATGTTTACTGTTATATTTATATTTATGTATTTGATTCAAAATTATTTCGATATTTGATATCTGTTACTGAATGCATTTAATCGTTTTAATCTGATACATTTATATGAAAACTTCTAGTTCAGACATATACAACAATAAGTTTATGCCCAGTTTGCCTGTCTTATAATGTATACTGTTATATCTACAAGAAATAAATTCAAACAAAAAAGTTGGAAATTCCAAGATTAAAGTTGGAAAAATCAACTTTAAAGTTGGAAATTCCAAGATCAAAGTTGGAAAAATCAACTTTAAAGTTGGAAATTCCAAGATTAAAGTTGGAAATTCCAACATTAAAGTTGGAAAAATCAACTTTAAAGTTGGAAATTCCAAGATTAAAGTTGGAAATTCCAACTCTAAAGTTGGAATTTTAAAGAAAAAAAAATACAATAAGGCACTAATACGCTTCCGTACTTTCAACAAATCATTTAAACCCAAATGTTCTTAAAATCCAAAAGTCAATGTTAATGCTGTCCCTTGCTTCCACTACGATACATGTACATATTAATTGATAGTCTGTCCAATGACATACATCTGTTAAACTGTTTTGATCGCATAAACTGTTCATCCATATATATATATCCACCTATATACATCCACTCATGAATACATCTTACCTTATATTGTACATTGTATTGAGAAGAGTAATCTGATAGATCTTTTATATCCATATAAAAAAATCTGTATTTATTACACTGATTTAACTTTTTAAAAAAGTCTCTTGAATCACTTTTTTCTGCAATCTTTAAAAAAAATAATTTAGTTTACGCACATATTTTTTCAATAAGAAGCATCTTTTGCATAACTTATATATACGGAAATGTGTTCATCAAACCTGTTTCTACAATCTGGATATCTATACTATTTAGCATTATTGTTTCAGCAAAGTTGGATGGCGTGAAGACGTACATGTCGTTGAGGCGAGTTCCGATTCGTCTGCAGGACCGCGTCATCAAATGGTTCGACTATCTGTGGTACTGTAATAAATCGACGGACGAAGAAAAGACCCTGGTCCTCCTCCCCGACAAACTGAAGGCGGAAATCGCCATACATGTGCATCTGGACACTCTGAAGCGCGTGGAGATCTTCCAAAACACGGACGCAGGCTTCCTGTGTGAGCTGGTGCTGCGCCTGAAACCCGTCCTATTTTCCCCGGGGGACTACATTTGCAGAAAAGGTAATGTAACGCCTCAAATCTGATCAATTTTCCTAAAACCCGTCCTATCCCCCGAGGGGTGTGGGGGGTGGAGGGGGAGGGGGGAGGTGGTTAACATTTGTAGATAAAAAAATTAATGCGATGAAATCTGTTCTAATTCCCTTAAACCCGTCTTCTTTTCACTTGGGGATATCATTTATAGAAAAATTAAAGGTAATGTTACGCCTGAAAATAATACCCAGGTATTTTCTGGAAACCCGTCCAACTGTAGACCAACTTTCGTTTGCGCTAACTAAACGTCTTGTTTTACCAGTGTCAAACTAGTTTACGGCAACTAATTTTAGCGACAAATTAAAACATACGCACACCATTCTAAACAAATACAAATGACATTACAGGCCAGGCCTATGTATCCTTGACTTCGATGTTTTCTTGAACTGAGCAAAAAAGTTCTCACACGCACAAAAACATGATTAACAGCATTTCCCCGTTTATTTTATGTAAATTAATCTATCGTACATACATTTCGTTTACGTAAATACAGATCGATGCACGTAGCTAGATAACAAAATATTTAAACTTTGAAACGAACCTCTAAATCTTAGAATTAATATTGTACAAAAGATGTTTTCGAAATGATGTTTTTAATGATATCCAATCTGTTCATGTAAATTTGGTCAGATCCTTCAAGTGATCTTGTTAGAATATAGATAAAAAAGGTTGTTTTTAAAGAGATTTCATTTGACGTCTACATGTTGCAAATTAGCCTCCTTTTTTCATTTATGGACTGAAAGGGAATGTAATTTTTTTTACGTTTAATAAGTAACTATATAGAGAAGACCCTACTTTTGGTTTTCTTTTGTATTTTAAGAATCGTCTTTTGTCGAGAGACCATCTCTTTGCTTGGCAGCAAGGTTTTTACCAGTTTTGAACACGGTTTACATCCTTTCTCTTCGCCAACACCTTTGAGATTTCTTTAAATGATAGACAGAGCTATGGATATAATTTCGAAGCTACATATGTAACAGTATAGCATTTTTTTTTTCAAATGTTCGAATTAGAAGTCTATATCGCACAACAATTTAACACCGATGGAGATAAAATTGTTTTTCTCCTGAAAATTCCCAAAATGTTTATGTTTTCTACATCATGTGCTTAATATTATTTTTGAAAACCTTAAAATATAATATAAATGTAATATTTTTATTAAGAACAAACCATCCATCCATGAATGGATACCTCATATATGTGTATTAGTCAAATGTGTTTCTTTTGTATTTTAATGGGGTTTTTTCCTGTTTATATACGAAGTGTCTTTGGAAGAATTTTTTCTGACTTCTGTATTGATTTCTCGGTGTATCCGACCTGCCACGAATGCATAAAGAGCTCTAAAGGTCTATCTTCCTGTTACACCAGGCTGGAAACAGAGACGAGAAACACCACTCCACATGCATTTCCTTTCGATTTTAGCATGACAATACTGTAAGATATTGGTTGATTTGTTAACGGACTAAAAAACACATCAAAGATGCCCGCGAGACCAATGTCCATTTAAAATATATAGAAGCAATGGGTCATGGGAAGGTTGCGAATGGAATTCTGGGAGTAAGACATGTTCAGCTGTTGTACACACTTGAACCAAGATTAAAAAAAGACACATAAAAGCAGAAGACAAAAAATAATCATACAAAAAAACCCCCACCAAATGCAAAATAAACATAAACTTGGATTTATTTATGATGAGCGTTGCAATTTAGAGCACTTCTTGTCAAAGGATTAGAAAATAGCTGTACTAATAACTAGCTAGTTTTAAAATACCGGTAATTATTTTACTATTTTGTATGTTTTTATCAAAATACTAGTACAACACTATTCTTAGAAGGACAGAGGATAAAAGTATGAGTGTGTGTATGGGGGGGGGGGGGGGGGGGGTAAGCGATGGTCTCGTTTTGTTTTGATGCGTCCATTACAGTCGGGGAACTCAATGTCTAACATTGGCTGTCTAAGATACATGTACCTATAGGTCAGATAGTCATGTTAAATATTCATGTAAAACATGGTGTACATTAGTGAAATTTCTACGTCACGAAACAAAATCAAATAGATACATACTGTACACTCAACTAACTTTTATTTGAGTACTGGAAATTTTTGCGGGTTGTCGACGCGGAAATCTCTACATATAATAGGCTTATTGCGAAATTAAGTCGTTGAAATAAAAGTTGGCTTACCGTATTACTAACCTATATTTACCCAAGCAATCCCATCTCATTTAGAAGTAAAGTGCAGGGTTTAGATTCCTGTAATTCAGGATTTGAAAAGAAATAGCATAGAATTAAATTATCGCTACGTAAAAATGAATATTTTAAACTAGGCTGATGGCATAATCATAAAATGGCCTTCATAGAATGACAGATTAATACATGAATTCATATCCATAGTGAGTTGATAATAATAGCATCAATAATTCACAGAGACCTCGATATTATAATATAATTGAACTTAATGAATGTGGCGAGTTTTATTTCAACAAACAATGCGTTAATGAAGAGATGATGCTTATTTATTTAATCTTCCTTCATTAAATCTAGCTTCATTGAAGACTATCGGCTTCATGGATAAACATGTAAATGGTAGATAAAGAATGTGATAAACAATGGTCTGCTTTCGATTCCAATCATTCTAGCTTCTCTAGACCATTCAAGTTCGTCTTGAATATATTGAAAAGTAAGATAAGTAAGATGATAGAACATTTCTAATAAAATTGATTATACATGGTTACTAGATAAGCAACCTTTAACAAATAGACAACTAAATGATGATAAACTCGTGCGTTAAGTTGATCAATAAAAACATGTTTTTTACTATGAATGATCTCTTAACTTATGATCTTAACTTAAAAAGAAAAACGAAAAAAGCGAATCTAACGTGAAAAAGCCCCCCCCCCCCCCCTTTAAAAAAAACAACCCCCGTGTGCACTGCTATTCTGTTGAGAGCACATGAATCCTGTTTTATATCAAATTCACATTTGTTGATATCTTTTTTATGTTGATTCCAAAACTGCAAATATGTTAATTTACATTTACCTGAACGAAGAAGGTCATAACATAAGTTTTTGAGAAATTGATTTATTGATCAATTTATTGTTTACAGGAGAGGTTGGCAAGGAGATGTACATTGTCAACAGAGGGAGATTGCACGTGGTCGCCGACAACGGGAAAACGGTGCTCGCTACCCTCAAACCGGGAAGTTACTTTGGGGAAATCAGCATTCTAAATATGGGTACTTCCGGTAACCGACGGACGGCCTCGGTCCGCTCCGTTGGCTACTCGGATTTATTCCGACTGTCCAAACAGGATCTCTGGGATGTCCTTAAAGAATATCCCGCCGCTCGAGTAAAACTCGAAGCAATTGCGGTCAAAAGACTCGAGAAAACAAAAAAGATTCCAATTGAAAAAGGTACTTTAAAAAGTTTTAGAAAAACCCATCCTAATAATGATAATAAATAAAACTATTCTCATTCTTATTTTTTTATATAATATATATATGTGTATGTTAGCAAGCTTTGTCTCAAAAGCCAATATTAAATTTTTCTTTTACAATTTTCATGCCATTGTATGGAAAATAATAAGCATTTTAACGTACATATAAAAGAATGGATGTAGTTATTTGTCCTTAACATGAAGAATCCATGTTTATATTTTACTTTTTTTGTAGCTTTGGCAAGAAGCAAAAGTACTCCGGGACTTGTAGAGTCATCCGGCAAAATTCCGTTAGAAGCGATGATGATAACTCGTCACCACACACTTCCGGCAGGTCTTCCAAAACAGTCGCCATCTAGTGGTGATGAAGAGACTCATGATGAAAATTCCTTGGAAACGGGTGAAAATGCTCATGCTGAAACCACTGCTGAACAGTACTCAATAGAAACTAATGATAATTGTGATGTCATAAATGTAGGGACGATGACGTCGCCAGACACTTTAGTTGGAGTTACAACAACCTCCCATAATTCCTTTCGACTTCCGGGCTATAGTCCGCCGATCTCACCCAGAAGTTTGTGCCAAACACCAAACATCCCTACCATCAGCGCGGCCACCCCTATTCTCACTAACGCAATCGGAAGTCCAACACAGTTATCGCCCTTGAGTTTTACGTATGCTCATACATATCCATTTCAAAACCATCCTCAACAAATGAACTTTCTGTCTCCTTACTGTGTGTCAAATACAATGAATCCTTTGTCTTCGCCGAGTCTTGCCACCAGTCGATCAGACAACCTCTCCTCCTCCCACATCAACTTATCCCCACAGGCTCACCCCCAGCCGACCCTGCTTCCTGTGTCCCCCGGATACAACATATCCAACTATGGTTCGGTCAGTCCGCAAAGTTTCTCTTACGACACACCCAATGACGTTCTCCTGAAAGAAATCAACACACTTAGGGAACGATTGGTTTCCTTGGAAACGGAGAACGCTTCCATGACGGCAAAACTCCACAGACAGCAATGGGATGTGGAGCACAGACTCTCCGAGCTCGAACTACACATGTGTCAGAGCTCGAGTCAGGCCAGTACGTCGAGTCATGACGAACGAATCGAAAGATTCGAACCTGTGAACAGAGAATCAATCATTTAGAGAATTGAAACGATCTACCAATTATCGAAATTTTCGTTAATTTTTGCAATTGCCCATGAGAGCGCATTATTAAATATTTATTTTGTGTAAACCACCATGGTTTTACACAATTTAATTGATAAAATATTCTGGAGTAAAGAGATCATTCCAACTATAGTCCTCAGAAATGAAAAATAAAATTCATTGTATTCTGATGAATGCATTGACCCAACATGATACTGTTTTGGATATATCGTATATACGTTTCCATGTACAATGCCTAATTATACTGTTATTATGTTATCAATTTATGTTCTATCTCTTATTCATGTCACTTTCTTAAGATTCATTTATCAGGGAGATTGGTATATCTTTTTTCCCCAAAAATCCTTATTAAAACATATATAATTTTATGTGAAAAAACATAATTTTGATGTAAAAGTGTTGATAATTGGGAAAAATATGTTGTAAAAAAAGATTGCGAAAATTAGTAAATTGCGAAAATGACCCGATACACGTTTATTCATCAAATTATTCCTCCTTTAAAAACAGCCCCCGTTTGCTATCGGGGTGGGTGGGGGGAGGGGCTAAAAGTATTTTAATTTTGTCATTATGACCGTATTATTGTTTCAGACCAATGCCAAACAGGTTATGAAGTTTATAAGTATTCAACCCTGGAAGAAACAGGTGTATGAGTGTATAATATACTCGTAATCTCAGTTGTTCTGAATTATATACTGAATTATTACCATAAAATGATGAATGATATATACGTACAGTTATAAAACAATCATTTATACAACAGAATAAAATTGTAAATTATTGTTGGAATGCATGTAATAAGCTATGAGGTTAAGTGAAGGCAGTTTAGGTTTTTAGGCAAGAGCATAAAAGAATATAACAGAAAGAAAAACATGCCCCGTGTCTTCGTGTTTATCCACAACTTCATGTATAAAAAACAGTTCATTTAAATAGCACACATTATACATAATGTTGCATAATGTTGAACGGTTATTGGCGTTTTCAAAATATAATTAAATGAATAATGTACATATTACACGTGATTTGGTACGGTTGATCCGCCACATTTGCTGGGTTGAGGTTCTGCTGAATTCATGCCATTATTATTGCCGATCATATTTTTATAAATCATTGACTCGTGTATTACATTATAACTTATGTATATCAAGTTTGAATTTTGTTAAAAAATAAACCTTATTAAAAATGAGCGATTTTAATTTTTTTTAAATTTAAAAAATAAGTTTTATAGACAAATATTGAATCATGATTTCGAAAGCGATTTGGGATGTTAAAACATTATTTAACAAGGTAAAGAAAATACATTTGAAATTTTTATTATTTTCAAACGGTGATATATGATATTTTCTTATCCATACTAAAACTAAGTGTCGCATGCCACCTTAACAGTATCCTTTTCCTAAAGTTATGACATCGTTTGGTTTAAAAGTACAAACAGCGTGTCACTTGTTAAAAATCTCACATTAATTTGCTGAATTACAATATTATTATTATTTATTCATTTTTTCCTCATACTATAAAGTATATCTATACACTTGTAGAATCAAGCTGAATTTGTACACCTTGTGTTGACCCGGCCATTGTGGGTTTTTTTTTCCACAGGAAAGTCACTTTGGAAGTATCCCAATCTGTTTAAATAGAAGAGACATGAAAGCTAGCTTTTATTTCAATACTTATAATCGAACGTTCCAATATATTTTTATGAAGTGAAATTATAAAAAAAAATAATATATCGATTACAATCAAACATGACATTCATAATATATATTACAAAAATTCTGAAATTAAAATATCATATACTTTGAACACCCTGAGTTGATTAACTTAATCTTTGAAAACAAGAACAGATGTATTAATATTATCGTACCTGTATTTAAAAAAACCAAATCCTAGCTGACCACTCTAGAGCTTTGTTGTCCACACCCTCCTTTTATACTTCGCTAAAATTTCTAAAATCTTATATTCATTTGATTAGTTTGTGATCATAATGAGTTTTAAAGGATATTCTGACGCGCCGTTTTCAGTGATAGGAAATTATTTGTAGGCTCATTGACGCGTAACTCCTTGAACTTTAGACTTAAATACAATATCTTTATCATGCATGCACTTGAACCGATTTTGTTAACACAATCTATTATGATTAACTCTTTCAAGATTTTTACTGCAATGGACAGAAAAACCAAATATAAATGCGAAATGTTCACTATTGTTGTTCTGAGAAACATATAATACAAAATACCCTATCCGGCATTTGAGCCCGTTCCTCGGTTTGAAATGTATTATTATAAAGCATCAACTTTTGTAAAGATTTTTTTAAATTTTAAAATAACCCTTTTCAACCTCATATATAAAGCATAACTTGAGTTTGCTTAAAATACTAATGTATAATGTTCAGCAGTGTTCAAGTTTAAATTGTTGACAATATCTGATGACTTTAAATTTTTAAATGGACTTTAAATATTGTAACCGTCTTTATCTTAGTACAAGAGTGTACTTGACATATAAATGAATCACGTGATCCTGCACAGTTAGAATCTAACCAGAAACACTAGATACCAAGAACATGACCCGTTCGATTGTGAAACTGTAGTCTACTACCTGAGTAAAAATAAGTAAGTAAATCTTGTATTTCCTCTCTGAATTTAATGTGCACCAATGTTTAATTGAACTAACAATAATACATACTAAATGTTACTTTCCAGATTTACCAATACTTACTATATTACTTTTAAAAAATCTCCTGACAATGGACCCCTGGAACAGCGCCCAGGATGTTGTACGCTGCACCCTGTGTCAAACTCCTGAGGCCCCAATGTACTGTAAAGTTTGTCACATACATCTGTGTAAAGACTGTGTAGAAAAACATTTATCTGATTCCTCTAAAGTTCACAATGTGGTGTCACTTAAACAAGTCGGTACAACTCTGAACTATCCCAAGTGTAGGAAACACCTCCCAAACCAATGTGAACTCCACTGTGAGCAGTGTGATGTCCCTATTTGTGCACAGTGTATTATTGGAGAACACTTAGATCATAAACGAGTTGATATCTCAGAAATTTATGAAAGAAACAAAGAAGTGTTACAGAAAGATTTGCAAGAATTATTGAAATACATTTATCCTCAGTATATAGAGATTGCATCTAACATATCCATGCAAAAAGCTGATCTGATGAAAAACTCGAGAAATTAACAACAGATCTCAACGAACAAGGAGAAGTCTGGCACAGGGAAATAGATACCATTATCAGAAACATGAAATCTGATCTTGATGAAATGGAATCCAACCATCTGGACGTCCTAAATAAACAGGGAGATGAAATTAAATCCACCATGTCTGAAATTAGATTGAACATCGCTAAACTGAAGAAGTTATTGAACTCCAAAGATACATGCCTTGTCTCCGAGTACAAATCGACCAATGCTAAGTTCAGAAAGTTGCCTCCTAAAGTTATAACTTCCTTACCAAACGTAAGATTGCCGTTAATCTACAGAGATCAGTTAATTGAGCAGTTTGGTTCTCTATCAGCTTTATCTTTTACAACAAAGGACCAATTCTACAACATGCCGCCCCAAGGAGCCAAGTCCTTACCCCTAGACCAGGAACTGACGGATGTAGCACAAGTCATCACATCTATAGACACAAAATACGAGTATGGCTTATGCAGTGTGACCTGTCTAAATGATGAAGAGGTATGGACGTGTGGTGAAGATAGCATTATGAGACTCTACAATCTCCGGGGAGAACTACTGAAGTCAATCTAAACCAAGTCGAACAACTGGCCAGAGGACATAGCAGTGACACGATGTGGGGATCTAATTTATACTGATTATGATGATAGAACTGTGAACATCGTAAAGAATACACAGATACAGACATTGATCAAACTAAAAGGATGGATATCGGGGTGGAAACCTCGCGGAGTTTGTAGTTCCTCCTCAGGTGACCTCCTGGTTATCATGGACAATGATAATAGTAAGCAAACAAAAGCTGTGCGTTTCTCCGGCTCAACAAGGAAACAAAACATCCAGTACAAGGACAAAGGACAACCTCTCTATTCATTTGGTGGAGAAAAATACATTGATGAGAACAGGAACCTGGATATATGTGTGTCTGACCGTGTAGCCCGTGCAGTAGTGGTGGTCAATCAGGCTGGGAACTTCCGGTTTACCTACACTGGTCCTTCATCTATTACCAATGAATCATTTAATCCACGTAGCATCACAACAAACAGCCAGAATAGGATCCTGATAGCAGACGGTAACAACCGTATCGACATCCTGGATCAGGACGGGCAGTTCCTCCGCTACATTAACAAATGTAACTTAGATGATCCATGGGGCTTATGTGTGGACACCAAAGACAACCTCTTTGTGGCTGAGTTCACAGGTAAAGTGAAAAAAATCCAACATAACATGTAAACATGCTGTGTGTTTCTTTTATATGACTTTGACTTGTGACTATTTGTTTATACAGTATTTGTAAAGAGAATCAATATACATATTGTATAAAAATCAATTTTGTACAAATGAAAAAAAAATGTTAAAAACCCCCCAAAAAGTTGGATATATGTCTTAAAACCTGTTTGAATATATTATAATGTGAAAACAAACAGTTTGTTTATATGTGAATAATGTACATGTATGTAAATGAACTTTTATATCTATATTGAAATCAAGGCAAGTCAAACGTCTCAAAATTTGATCTTATCTATTTATGTTGTAGGCATTTTCATTTGTATTATAAAAAATAAGTTTTTAGCCATCCGACATTTAATCAAGATTTAGAAAGCGATTTGGGATGTTCAGGAGGTTGGATTCTGCGATCAAAAGTCTAAAAGTTTTTTTTCTAAACAATTTCATAACTTAATTACTACTGTGACTTTTTATGCACGAATAAAACGCTGTTTTTAGACATCAAAGATTCAAAGATTCAACATGCACTTAAATTATCTAAAAGTTTCAAACTTTTACTCAAATTATAACAGATATGCCAGAAAAGTCCTATGAATTCAGAAATAAGGACAGAAGCATTGGTAAATGATTTAAAGTTTTAGATAAGGCATCAAAAAGCTAATATTAGGCAAAAATTGTTATTTTTTCTTGACTTTTAAGAAACATTAGATAAATATGGCAACATATATATCGATAAAAATATTTTTAAAAATGTTTAAATATGTTTTTCAGAACAAAATGCAGATATTACAATGTACAAAATATCTTTAAAAAATGAGATAAAAATTCCTTAATAAATTCTTTAAATATGTAATTTTCCCTTAACTCTTTCATTGATTATAGTTTATTTGGCATTGTACAATATAAATATATCAGTAGAATTAATATATGATGCAGAATTTTCAGACTAGAGGTGACTTAAATGTCTACCCAAAAGCAGAGGAACAAACCTCTTTAAAACATTTGTTAACAATTAAAGGAAATTATACAATTTGAAATTTTTAATATTTTTAAACGGTAATATATTATGTTCTCTCAACCATATGATTGTGACAAACCACCTCGACACTATTCTTTACCTCAACTTTTGACATCGTTTTCCCCATACTACAAACTATATCTACACACTTGTAGAACCAAGCTGAATTTGCACATCTAGTGTTGACCCGGCCATGGTGTTTGACAGGAAAGGTACATCTACCTTAAGAGTATCCCAATCTTTATACAAAGAAGTGATATAATGAAAGATAGCTTTCAGTTGACTACCTTTATTAAACATTCCGAATCAAACTTGACAATCATTTACAATATTTACTAGTATTACAAAAACTTCAGAAATTAGAATATTATAATGTATATGTCGACCACGCTGAATTGATTAACTTAATCTTTGAAAATGCACGAAAGTGTTTTTATATTATAAGACAGATTCCATTTGACAACTTGAGAGCTATGTTGTCAACAAACTCCTTTCATACTTCGCTACAATATCTCAATCCTAATTGGTAAAAAATATCACAATGACTTTATACGGATGATCTGGAGAACCGTGATCATTAATAGGATTAAACTTTGTCCAGAAAGGCTTATTCTTTAACTCATTTACGCATATTGCTTTAAACCTTAATACTCTGTCTTTATCTCCTATGTACTTTCACCGTTTTCTATACAAAATTCGTTATGATGGACTGTTTAAAGATTTTTGAGTTTTTTTTACTGCAATACATAAAAAAACCGAAATATTAATGCGGAGTGTTCACGTTTATTGTTTTGAGAAACAAATAATACAAAATGCACCATCTGACATTTGAACCTGTTTCTTGGTTTAAAATACTCAAATATGGAGAATACACTTATGTATTTATTTTCTAATTTCAAAATAATCCTTTTCAAACTTATATATAAACCATTACCTTGACTAGCTTATAATACTAGTATATTATTTTCAGCATTTTATTTTTAAATGGTTGACAATATCCGACGACTTGTAGTATTTATTTTAGAAAGATTATTTTTGAAAAATTATAAACCTAGAATTAAAATTTGATATTTGACAACTAAAGAAACTACACGTTTTGCATCGTACAAAAAATAAGATTATAAAACTGTATTGTGGAATCTTTAACGTATTTATGCCAGGGTAACATAGGTTACACTGCCAGAATATCACCCATTATATAGCCAGACTCACAACACGAACAAACGTTTACAAGTTTACAGGTCAATTTTTTTTTTAACACGACTACCATTCCTATAAGACAGCAATGTTTGGAAAAAAAGAATTCACCAAGACCTTTCCCAATTTGTTCTTCAAAATATAAAGTTATATATGCCATGTTTAACGAATATTGTGTTTTTCATCAAGCTACATAAGAAACTTTCTGAAAAATATACAATTTAATTTAAACGCATTTAAAAATATGAAAAATAATTTCCAATTATTTTTGTTTACGTTCCGGACCGGAGTGTAAACGCCCCCATACGAAATATTTATCATCCCCTGATCAGGTGATGTCACATGCCTATCGAGTATGTAAACAAGGAGACGACGCGAAAAAAGTGGCCGGCTTGATCATACTGGGTTAATGCAAGTAAGTAAGAGGAGACAGGGACACAACAAATGTTTCAAGACGAGGAAACCACAACAGGGGGATATTGTCGTTTTTATTTATTTATTCTCTGATTAGGTATAAAATAATGTTCTATATGTTTATTAATATTGTTAAGAATGCTTCTTCCGTATAGAGAAAGTCATGAAATAATTATATTTTTCAACGTCAGAAAGTATGTTTACAATTTAAATGTTGTCATGCCTCTTCCTTGTCAGTGTTTTTATACAGTTCATCCCACTGACAAATGTTGGGTCTGGTTTTCAACATAAAAACAGCCTTAAATATGAAATATATAGCTTTAATATGGTAAATGTTTATCAAGTTGAGTTATCAAGTATCATGTACTTAAAACATTTTAATTTTTTTAAATGAATTAAATTTGCCAATATTGTTCTTTGAATTACGCAGAAAAAACTAATGAATCAAACCAATGAAAATAAGAAAAAGCATATAAATTATTCCGACAGAATAAAATTTATTAATCAGATAAACACTATGTTAGATTTTTTTTAAAAATATAACCATGTTTAAACTGCATGGTGGCTTAATATGTTCAACAGTGTTCAAGTTTCACATTCTTCTTATATCTGGCGGCCTAAAGTTTCGACCTCAACTGGTTTATTTATCTTTATCCTCGTTGTAACAGTGTATTTGTAGAGATATCATTGAGAATAGAAACCTAAATATTTCTGTGTCAGACAGTGGATCCTGTTCTGGAATCATTCCGGAATTGTTTATTATGTTCAGTTATTATCCGGATTTATATATACATAATCGGTTCAGAGCTTATAGTTGTACTTCCTCTCCATGAGCTCAATGCACAAATTCTCGGAACCACGTTCCTACAGTTTTTTGTGTTATAGAGACCCCACAGTGTATGTATTTTTGTATTTTTCAATATAAAATATAGAGTTATGAAAAGTATATTTCTATCTTATGCAATTTGACTTGTATGAAATTCCATTAAGGTATATTATACTATTTGAATGGGCTCTGTGTACTTCATGCAGTAAACAAACATATTTTTCATATCTACGATATGTATTAAAGCCTTTACCAGATTTAATGTCGGTAAATATACATGAAGTTCATTGCATACTTGTTTACTTTCATGCTTACGGGTTTTTTTTTTATATATTGTGACCATAAAATGTATTGAGTTTTATTCGTAATTAATATATTATTAAAAGATAAACTTTTTTACATATGTTTAACTGTTTCCCTTACCTATATTGTGTAATAACATGCTCATGCAATTGTGTAATAAGTGATTTTGTTCGTATTGTTTATTCCTAGTGGATAAATGATGTTTACTAGCTGTCTGTGACTCATTTCAGAACATAGGACAACATAGAACCCGTGTAGTCGTGGTGTTCAATCAGCCCTTGAAACTCAGGTTTACCTAAACTGATCCTCCCTCTACTATCAATGAATAGTTTCAACTGGCATCACAACAGACAGCTAGTCAGATATTGTCTGCACACTGTGACAGACGGTAACAACCGTATCCACATCCGGGATCAGGACTGACAGTTTCTTCGCTACATTGACAATTGCTTCCATACGGTCTGTGTGTGATCACAAGAGACAAACTCTTTGTGGCTGATGGTGAAGGTAAAGTGAAAAATATCCATTATTACATGTTAACAAATTGGATGTATCTATTATATTACATATGACTGTGATATGTTACATATGTGCGTGTGCTTTATGTATATCTATATCCTTCACTATGGGCAGATACATGTTTATGTCAGTTTGAGAGTTATTGCAGTGTTTGTGCTTATTATATGTATATATCTATGCAATGTGTATCGTTCCGATCCTCTCAAATTGACGTTTAACTGTATTCCACCTGTATCTCAAACGACCATGAAGTGAGCGATCAGCACGCTAGGTTCTGTTCGTCATCGAAAGCAAGATTTTTGTCTTGCCTAGATAGCCGAATGGTTAGCGCGGTGGCTGCTCATTGCTAGGATAGAGGTCGTGAGTTCAAGCCCCGGCCGGGGCGGAGGGGGAGCTCCAAGATAGTGAATTTTCTTGTGCTTTTTATAGACGTATATATTTGTATACATAAATTAGAAACATTAAATGTAAATTGAATATTACTTTGTTTCTGTGTCTGTGAGTGGATTTTCCGTGTTATGCAAGACCTATTTTTGTTCAGAAAAGCAAATGGCTGAATTGCGATCGTTTTCCTTTATGCTTGCGTCCATTTGATGCCTGCAACATCTTAGCGTCTTCACTCGTTACCTCTAGACTTGATTACCTAAGTGCATCGCTGTAAGGATTGAGTTCGAACTCCCTGTCAAGAGTGCAGAGAATTCAAAATAGAGCGACCAGGATTATAACAAGGACAAAGAAGCATGACCATATAACCCCTGTGCTTATGTATCTTCATTGGCAGCTATTGAAATTTCGAATCTAGTATAAATTACTTGTGACTCTGTTAAGGCGCTTCAAGGGACGTCACCATCGTATATACAGGACCTGGCCAATTTATATGTTTCTTTGCTGACAATGTGTTCCGAAAATTCAAGATATCTTGTCCAACCTCGTGTCTGCACAAAACAATATGGTGATAGGCGGTTTGACGTTAGTGCTGGTGTACTGTGGAACGGTCTCACGACAGATCTAAGTCACAAACAACATCTGTGGGGTTTTTAAAAAAAATCACTTACGACTCATCTGTTAAAATTAGCTTTTTATAATTGACAATTGGTATCTGTGTATAGGACTCATGATTTTAGGTTTTAAAGTAATGTAATTCTCATCACTGTTTAATCTTTTTTTAATATGTTTTATGCCTGTTCATTGTCTATCTTGATCATGTAATGTAATTGTACATCATATTTTTTATGTAAAGCACTTTAGAGTAATTTTTATCATATTAAGTGCAATATAAATTTTATAATAATAATATCATAATTTGTTCAATGTCATCTTTTTGTACGTATTTAATCTTCACAATTTTTAAACATTTCCTCCAGCAATAATTTCAAAATGTTGATTGAGAAAATTTTTTCACGTTCTAGTTTATGTTTTTTTTTTTATTACCTTCAGTCTATGAGTATAGTTGAAAAAAATGTATCAAGTTCTCACTGAATTCTATGATAAAAGAATTATTGCTAGTTTTCCCCAATCATTTCTTTGATTTAACTTCCCGAAAAGTACAAAATACACCTAACCCAAAAAACTATTCAACAAATGTTGAAGACTGAGATAAACTGTGATCGCAAATTAAATAAACTTCAAAAAGGAAAATACTATTCATTTATATAGGTTATACAATAACTAGTAAAAAACCAACAATACGTGGTTAAAACACGCATTTTTTTCATTGTTTTCATCGATCTGATGTTACATACCTCAAAATAAATGTATAAAATTTGATTTTATAGCTAGATAGGATTATACATTTGTATTTGTCATTAACTGTATAAACACAATTATTGATAAATAACTAAAAAAATGAATAAGGTTCATAAAGGCATTCTCAGCCCTTTGTGTTCAACTTGTCGTCACTTCTTTTCGTGTGATCCCTAAAAGGTCTCTGTTTCTCATAGTTCACTATTTCTTTGAACAGACCTCAACTTTGTAGACGTACAACTTGCATAACCATTGTTATCAATTTCTCATAAATTATGAGAATGCTTTTATTCCAATGGCAAGGTCAGTCGAAAGAAGTTACACGATGAGATTCATATAAAAACAAACAGAAAAAGGCATTAAATAACACGCCAAAAATGAATAATCTAAGGCTATGTAAGGAATCATTCACCTTGTACCCGACAATACGGTGTAATAAATGCAAAGGGTTTATACTATGTCCCGAGGTTTTGCTTCCACAACTTTTTGCTTGAAATTTCGATAATCATAAATATATTGTGCTCAAACACGTTCATCCACTAATATGAAAATGTCCAGATTACCTGTTTTGAAACGCCCCCTCTACTGCTTCAGGCTTCAATACACAACCCAAAATGGAAAGTCTACGGGGATTTTGCATTGCATCAACCATGAAATAGCGCAGATGATAAAGTTGAAAATTTGTGCGAGGTATTCCGAGTGAGTTCCGAATTGTGAAAAGATGTAAACATTTCCCATTATAAATCTCCGTAAGAATTTATTTTCGTTCCTGTGAACTTTTATGGGTGAAAATGATGATATGCCAATGAAGATATCTTGGATATCTTCCCTTTTATCGATTTCAACTGTATTTCTTTCACGGTTATAGGTACATATATTTTTATTAAAAATCATCAAAAAGTAATGAAAGCAATAACTTGGGACAGACGGTAGTTAACTACCCGCATGATGAATCGAGGTCAATGATAAGAAAACTTGAATATGTGCCAATCAATGAGTCTTGTTTAAATTTTAATCTGTATGACTAATCAATATGCACATCTGGAACTCATGGCCGAAGTGTAGTATGCACACACCTGTATATTGTTGATGTTTCTTTTCTCATTTTAATGAGTGACCAAAGTTTGATTATTTAATCGGAATCGAGTAGCTATGGCGATGTACGATCTAGGGCAACATAGGTGGGACCTGCATTTTAAAATACGTTTTACAGGTAAGACGTCATTAACATATATAGGGGTGGTAGGATAGGAGCGAGTAAAAAGGAACATGGCGGACAGTGCCTTTTGTAAGTTATACACAGGTTAAGGATAAGGGATGGGGTCAATTACATTTGAAAATAATTAAATTACAATTACTTGCTTTAAACCTTCAATTGAAGTACCATTACCATTACAAGGATTTTCAAATGTAATTAAATTACAATTATATTGCAAATGTAATTAATTAAATTACAAATAAATTTAAGAAAAATACATTTTTTGAATACATTGACATGTACAAATCTTGTCATGAAAATTTACAAATGATCTAGTACAGCACCTACACATGTTCACAGTTGCATTTATTGTTCATTTACTCTTCAGTATTCATGTCCCCTAATCTATACATATCATGTCTACAAGTCTTTTTCTAGGACACTGAAACTGGATATTTATATCCACTAAATTCTTCTTTGTAAACACATTGGATAAAATACAGACATGTAAGTCCGGGGTAGAGAGCAGACTATAATTGTTATCAAAACACAATTCACACCTAATGGTCTATTAGTCATTGATCCAACATGTGAAAAGATTTGGCATTAAAAACCCAATTGAAGCCAATTAGCTCTAGGTCAAACTATCAATTAAAAAACACGACTTCATAGTTTGTACCATCTAAATAACATTGAATTTATTTGTAAAATTAACAATTAACAAATAACATTGATTTTATTTCTAAAATTAACAGAGATATTTTTATCAAACTCAATGATAATTGGAAACATTAATTATTCCAATAAAATGATTGAATTTTAAGGGAAGCATCCCAGGAAAATCATTTGGTCCCTCACAAATTGATCAACATTTGACACGTTAATATTCATATCTTTGTTCTTTGTTTGGGAACCTTATGTTTAGATAAAGAATCATTGAAAATGTTTGTATTAAAAACTACATGTACACTGTATACATGTGGTAATGGTAAAAAATATTAGTGAAATGCACTATATACTACTCTTCCTAACTTGATCTTTTGATTTTATTTTTGTTTTATAATATTGCTCTATTGGAAGTGTGGGGGACAATGGATAGTGGGCAGCTTTCTTATTTATATACATGTTTACATCAACATGTAAGTGAAAGTAATTGAAAAGTAATTTGGATTACATGCGTTTTTTTGAAAGTAATTAATTAAATTACAATTACATGTAATTGAAAAATTTGTCAATTACACATTACTTTCAATTACATTAAAATTTGTAATTGATTACACTCAATTACCATTACAAATTACCATTACCCCATCCCTGTCAAGGGTACATATATATTTTGAAGGTGTTAAAACTTATACACCGGTTATTATGCAAATAGGACATCTTTGTTTACCAGATGATACAAAACAAAATGAAACTAGATGCTGTCATTAGACAGTAATACCCGCACCAAGTGTTTGCCTCTAAATAACACTCTCTTGTACTAGTGTTAGTCAAAAAGAAGGCCACATGCAATATGTTACAATTAAATGATCTTTGTCTGAAGTTACGTACACAACACAAGTGTACAGGTTGCATCGGGTACTAGTTTTACCCAGCTCTTTGGTTAGATGGGTTTCACGTGGTGTACATACATATGTTTTCTTGATATGCAGAATAGGATTAATTAACATGAATAAACGTTTCTTTTGTGGTGATCAGCTAAAGGAATTCGTATTGTGCTAATTGGATTATCATTATGATGTTGAACAATATAGGTAAGTATAATACATGTAGTAGCGCAATATTATGAGACACCGGTATACAAAACAGTTAAGTTTTACTTTCACTTTCTAAAATGTGATCTCCATTTGCCAGCATACTGTATCATCATCTGAATTTAAATAAGCTTATCTACAGTTTCTGTCATTTTAATTGCAGAATTTTTTTATTTTTTCATTTGTCAGACTTACACTATTGAGTTGACTTCATATTGACCCTATTTTGTATTAAATTTGGGTATTAAATATCATGTTTAAATGAGTTATAATAGGGAGGAAGGGGAAGGGGCCTTAGCCGTTCCCCATCCCCAGGATGTGTGGATTAGATATACATTTTTAATGAGAATGAAGGCATGCTGCAGCTTTTGTTCCCATTATACCCCCTACCCCATCATCATACACCAGTAATAGAAAAAGAGTTAATGACTAATTTTCTATTAATTTAAATTGCTTATTTTTTTTTGTCAAGAGATATGTGTTATGTCAAGATTTATGACTCATGAAAATTTGTGCATTTTAATCCTGATTGTTAACATACATGTATAATTATAAATTATATATAAAAAATACATGTGATATTATACTAGGGATCTTGCAATCAAATGCAGAATTGCCAATCGGTTATTTATAACTCATTTTGAATGATTAATTTGTTAATCATTTTGAAAATAAAGACATTTCTAAATACATGTATAACATATTATCAATATTTTTTGTAGATTGATTTTGTAACTATTTAGGGTTCCACTCTGCAGATGCCCTATAGTGATAATCCTGTCCAATTCTGCTGATCATGTCAAGATACATTTAAGACAAATTGGCCCCTGCCCCTTGGGTCATTCCCCCACCCCCGGAGTTGTTTTTAAACAACCCCCCCTCCTCTTAAATAGAAAACCTGAATAGTTGAATATTTTTGAAATATCCTCAAAATCATCGAAATCTCCACTCCTAAACCATATATATTTTTGTTTCTTGAACCATGACCATGTCAAGGCAAATCTTTTTGTGGTATTAGTAGGTCATGGCATCCGGGGGTCACCCTAACCCCAACCCACCCTCCCAAAATCAAAAATGATCAAATAACTTGAAAAAAATGCTTGTGATCCCCACCCCTAAAGCATATATATTCTTCCTCCTTATGCATCTTATGGTACGTTATTTCAATCACAAGAGATAAGAGGAGGTCCAGGAATTAGGTTTTTTATGGGACGAAACATCAATTTGCAGATAGCATTGACCCTCAGAATCAAATTTATATTTCTAAAACCTTATTGCAAATCTATAGCTCAGCCTCTGTTATATCCCTATAAATGATGTGGCTATTTATTAAATCATGAGAGGAGTTCTGGGAAGTAGGTTTTTTAAAGAGTGATTAACGTCAATTTTCAGCTACTATTTGACTCCCTGGATGAAATTTAAATTTGTAAAACCTTATTGCACATCTATAGAACAGTCCCTATCATATCTCAAGAGATGACATAGCTACTGCATAAATTGTAAGAGGAGTTCTGGGAACCATATTTTTTTTGCAAAAAAGGTCATTTTTTGATGCCCACAGACCCCTGTGATAAAAACAAAAATTCTGAAACACGAATACACGTCAACATGACACCCCGAAGCATATCCTATTAGATCATTAGGCTACTGCAAAAAGAAATTGAAGTTTTTTGAAACCAGACTTTTTGTAAAAAAAAAACGTCATTTTTCAGCCATTTAATGACCCCCAGGACAAAATTGAAATTTCCGAAACCTTATTGCGCATCTATAGATAACCCCAAAACATATTCCAAGAGATGATTTGTCTACTGTTGAAAATGTAAAAGGAGTTCGAGGAAGAAGATTTTTTGTCAAAAAACGTCATTTTTTACCAATTATTTGACCCCCTGGACTACCAGAGAATTTTTGAAACCTTTTTACAAAACAACATGACACCCCAAATCATACTCCAAGAGTTCAGTTTGCTGGTTTATAAGATGTAAGAGCAGTTTGAGAAAGTAAAACGTGACAGACGGACGGACGGACGGACGGACAGACGGAACAGGGTAACAACAATATACCCGAACTTTCTTTAGAAAGTGCAGGTATAACTAGAGAACACTAGATACCAAGTACATTTGTGTGTAAAGGTACGCGTTTATACACAACAAAAACATTGTTGAATGATATGGTTCTACGTCGTTAAACAAACATATACTTTTGTATACACAGAAGAGAACAAAAGTCATGTCGGTTGTTTTTCCAATTATCTCCATAGCTACACTTATAGTTTATTTTTAGTTTATAAAGATTTTGAATTATTTTGTTTTGGTGTGTGGTTACTATTATCAATAAATATGTGTATTTTTCATTAAATCGAGAACATGTTTCTCTTTTAAGGAGAAAAAAATGTTTTTCTAGTAACTGGTATTTAGATAAAACCCCTTCGGTTGCCCATAAGTCTATATAATATTATATAAATAGAGGACACGGAAAAATGTTTTTTGACAATGATATGTTTTTATTTTAGGTTTAGACTCGTTTAAAAGCGCAAACGACAAGCAATCGTTTCAGAAACTAAAGGAGAGAAAATGAGACTTTACACAAAAGAGTGTCTTGTGATTTTGGGATATTTCTTTTCCTCCATGATCGTTCTAAGCACATGTGTAAGTGAATTTTTATTTATTTGCTTCATACCCTATAGAAGGTTATTTTGGCGGGACACAAATTTGGCAGATATGGGCCTACAAGGTATACGATTAATTTTGGCGGATAAAGTTTTGGTGAATCCTTGACCTTTTATTGAAAATCTACTGTCAGTTTATTTTTAATAGATGAGAAGTTAATGAACGTAAGCAAAAATCCTATGTCACCACTACAAAGTTGTAAAATTTAATGTTCGACCCCTGGCTTCACACACTGCAGTATTTTAAAAAAAAATAACTAAATAGCTAAATAGTAAATATATGCATGAAAAAGTATACCTTATTAACAGTCAATTTTAATTTCATTGTTATTAAAGAAGCCGTTATTCAGACAATCATTTGCACCCAAGTCCATAATAGATCACATGTCTCCAAAAACAACATAAAACAACATATCCCTGTCACTGTGGCTACTAACACATCTGAACAGGGAAAAGTGATATGGTGTTAAACAATTAACTTTTAATCTATAGTGATGTTTAGGTTTTACTTATTTACATCAATTTTTTTTCCAATATGAATAAATGTACATGTAATGTGGGCGAGCAACTTTTGTCCCTTTTTGTTATGCTCACAGGCATAAAAAAATATATTCGAAAAAATAATCTCCAAAAACTACGTTTGTCAATGAAATATGGTGATAACGAACAGTGTTCAAAATCAAAAATCCACAGGAAAAATACAAAACAGGAGCAGAGCAATCATGGACCTCTACAAAAATAAGAAGTAGGATCAGGTGGCCTGGAGGAGTGAGCATCCTCTGCTGACCGGTCACACCCGCCGTGTGCTCTTAATAATGAAAACGAAAAGCCTGTAGACAATTCGGTGAATAATAATGGCCTAACAATAAGTATGAAAAACCTCAATTAGCAAACAACAATTTTTAGGGACAAGCTATGTAACTATCTTACAGGAGTCGCTATGACAGCTGGGAAGATAGCACGTTGTTTAGAATAAAATCCTGCCTTTTTCCTCTATGAAAGTTTACAAAATATTATTCGTTTAAAAGTGACATTATATCAAAGTTTCAAGATTCTAGCCCCTGAGGATCTTTTATTACGGAAAAGGTCGTAATTTTGGAAGGCCAACCAGTTCTAAAACATCAAGATGAATATTTTGCTTAAAAGATGTTCAACAAATTTTCAATCGTTTTGAGACATCCATGCATAAAGACACCTGGTCCATATATCTCTTATTGAATTTGCTGTCCCCTAAACCTTCATAAAATTGTTAAGATCTTAGTATTAGCAATATATTTTGTTCTTCAAGTCATAACAAAATGTTTTTTTTAGTCTTGAGATAATTGAGACAATCAATTTTAGGGGGCCAGACACGTAACGCTCTTATGTGAGTCGCTATGACAGTTTTGAATATGTACCATGTTGTTAAGAATTAAATTCTGCAAGATGTTTCCTCTATAAAAATTTACAGAAATTATTTCATTCAAAAGTTACGCTACATCAAAGTTTCAAGATTCTTGGCCAAATGATCCTTTGTTACATGTACGTACTAAATCGTACTTTATGAGGACCAAACAGTTCTTAAACATAAAAAAATGAAATGTTGCGATAATGAAGTGTTCAAAATTAAAAGTCCAAAGGAAAAATACAAAACAGAAGAATATTTTTGCATCAATAATGCTTAACAAATTCTCAAGCGTTTGAGAGACATTTATAAAAAAATCCCCTATATGTAATTAATTTAAGTGGCTGGCCCTAGATCTTGCTATCAAAGCAAAGGTCTTAGTATTTTCAACATTTTTTTTCTTTTTCAAGTCAAATCACAATGTTCCTTATTCTTGAGATACATGAGACAATTATTTTTAGGAGCCAGCCGCGTAAGTCTCTTATGGGAGTCGCTATAACAGTTTTAAATGTTTTTAAAATGAAATTCTGCTAGATTTTCCTCTCTAAAAATTTACATTTTTTTTTGCTCAAAAGTTTACAGACTTTGGAGCAGGTCCCTTAATCTTGAGAAACCTGTCAAGACAAAAATTTCACGTTAGTATCATGGAATTTATCTGCGGAGTTAGCTGCACAAAATGTGTTTAAAAAAATGAAAAACTTATTGATTAATGGGAACAGAAAAAGATGTTATCAAAACATTTAAAGACATATCAAAATTTGAGCCATTTACGATCAATGAAAGAAATCGGTTGGATAGTTTTGGAAAAATTGCTTGGACAGAATTTTACGAGAAAAAAATAAAAAGAATAAACATGACAGGAACAATAAGATCTTAACTTTTCCTGCATTTTAGACTACCTGCTTATGAATGAAAATGCATATTGTTGCTTGATATTTAATCATTGGACAAAATATCGAGTTTAACTGGGTTTCAATTAATTTTACGAATGTTATAGGCTATTGTAAAAAAAAGTTCCATTAATTTTGTCATCTGGATCAATAATTGTTTATAAGATTAGTGATTAAAAAAAAGCTTATTAGAATACCAAATGAATAAAGAATAAATGTTTTAATTTTCAGAAAGAGGTAGAGGGATATAAGTTTCCAGTGTATTCAACAGAACTTTGTCCAAGAAATGAATCAGAGTGGAACAAGAGAGCGCAAGCTCTCAAATGTAACAAGACTAATGGATACACGTGTTTACCGAACGAAAAGTTCACGGAGCTTTTAGAATTCTGTTACACAGCACCTTTTATATGGATTCAGGAAGGTACAGACACAGACGTTTATTTCTGTTTTCAATTAAGGTCAGACGACACGTTCCTCAATTTTATTTAACTTTTTCCAGGAATTTGTTATTGATTTACTACTACTTTGACCAAATTTCTTGCAAAAATGTTAGGGTACCTAACCAGGCATTTGTGCAAGATACTAGAGTAAACAATTTCCTATATGATCTTATTGAAAATACTTTTGAATTGCTGATATAAAAAGTTTTGGCTTATATATATATATATATATATATATATATATATATATATATATATATATATATATATATGAAAAAAGAAAAAAAACCAACACTACTTGTAAAACGGTAGCGCTTTCATATATATATATATGCATGTTATATTACGCTCCATATATATATATATATAATTTTTTTCAAATCTTAATCATTTTAAAAATGATAATAAATAATAATAATTTTATTTGGTATATTATCAGGCCGTTGAAAATTTGAAAAATAATTATCATTTTCATCAGATGCTCGAGGAACGTATCGTCTGACCTAAACATACAAACTCTTCATACAAATACCGTCACAAATGTATACATTTACCTATCATGTGATGTGAAATAAGATATACATGTATGTAAGTTTGTATACCTTCTTCATGAATTTATTTTAAAAAAAAGAAAGATCCTGAACGTCCCTGAACGTTAAGGCTTTATGATTCTGTGTTGATCATGAGGTTTAAACTATCTAGATAGATAAACGTTAATTCACTTTCAGGCGTGTGTTTATATCTGAAAAGTAAAGGTTCATACGTCAATGCATACAACTGTAGTCACTTCATAGATGGATGTCACAACACCTCCTATCAAAGCAGAAGAATCTTTGATTGTAAGTGTAGTAACTTGTGCATGTTATATTACGCTCCAACAAAGTTATCCAAAATGTCTGAATAGTTATATGTTAACGTAGGTTAAAACAAACTATGGGACCATAGGCCACCTCGCTCACCTGAGCAACAACTACCATGATTAAATCAGCTTTATGGAGTCAGAAAAGACTTTCAATTTTTTTCTCCAGATATTCTTATATGTAATTTAAACATTGAACCCCTTTTGCAACAAGATGATTTCATAATCATAACACAAATTGAATATTGCGGTTTCCAAGAAGATCTTAAACAATTGTTCATATATACTTGTATATAAACCTATATAAAACTTTGAACTTGTGGGGCATATGAATTGTCCAAATGCCACAGTCTAAACAATCGAGAATACCGTACATGTATATTATAACATTTAAGTTTTTAAGACTATTTAAAAATTGTTCCCATAATATGGCTCCACCATACCCCCGAAGATCATGATTTTGACAAACTCAAATCTATAATATCTGAGGGTGCATTTACTAAAGTAACAGCTTTTCTAGGGAAATGAGTTTAGAAAGAGTTTAAAAAATATTTTTGTCTCTCCATATATTCCTTAATAAGAAATCAACCCCTCTGTTGTGGCCCCATCCTCCTGGAATGATGCTTCTAAACAAGTTACAGAATTTTGGTTTTTAAGAAGATTTTAAAAGATTTTTATCTTTATATTCCTATGTAGAAATTCGACTCCCCTTCAGTATGGCCCAAATCTTACCCTCGGGAATCATGATTTGAACAAACCTGAATCTACACTGCTGGATGCTTCGACTTCGACAAAAATTGCAGCTTTTCTGTTAATTGGTTTTGGAGGAGAATATTGTTTAAGATTTTCTAGATCTACATATTAAGTTAAAGAATCTGTCAGCTAGTTAACAAGTCATTTAAATACAGTATTTAATACTGATTAAATATAGTTTCACGTTTGGTATCTGATTAACTAGTTACATGTATCAGAATTATCATGGACTTTTTAACTGTCTCCCACATGCTAAGTAAAAAATTGGTGATTCTTTTTGCGCTCCAAAGTTTGCTTACTACATGCGCGCATCCAGAAAATGTTGGTAAGGGAAGGGTTTGGTGTCCGAGTGATATTTTAAAAGTTTCAAGGGGGAGGTTAGAGACATATTTTTGAAAATACACCCCCAGCGACCCTCCTTTCAAGATCCGCGCATGGACTATAGTCCTTTATAACTTCCTTCGCATATACTAATTTTCCTGTTCTTAATAGTCCAGTTCATTTTATCCGGGGACTAATCTATATCATTTCATTTTCCAGGTAATTTGATTCTATATTTATTTCACCTCTAACGGAAGCAATCTTGGGATTATTATTTTTTTCTTTTGTGTGTGTGGTGGGTGGGGGGGTGGGGGTTAATTCTGTTAGTAATTCAGACATCGAGTGTAATTGAATGCGGAGTCCAATTTTTAACAAAATTGACAGCTAAGAGCAACTTTCTTGTGCCATGTCTGAACGGTTGAACTACCTGTATATTCATTGGTATTTTACAGACCCAGCTTGTATAACTATTGGTAATGGTTGTTTCCTGGCCGAACAATCTTGTAAAAGGTAGGTTACATAAGTCAAAAAATGGTTTAGTGTAAAGAAGTTTAAGTAAGTACAGTAACGTAAGTAGTAAAAAAATATAAGAATTATTTTCTATCAAATCAAAGTTTTATCTGCAAAAAAGAGTAATTATGAACAAATTAAAACATACTTACTTTGTGGAGCATTCAAAAACTTCAAATCTCTATTGTTAATCGTGTGAAAAAGATAAGATAGAAATAATAATTAACATTTCTTGTGACAGAGTTTTAAAAATTACAGTTCTCCAAACACAACTCACCGATCTGAAACATCAGGACTTGACAAGGATGACTGGCTCTGGGTCTCGATTGTGATCGGCATTGTTGTCGTTGGTTGTTTTTCGTTCTGTATGCTTTACGTCTACCGTAAAGGAAGTAAGTGAAGTTTAATAATGTATATAATGGACCCTCTTCCAGGCATCCTTTACGGATGTAAAAGATGGGGTATTTCTATGTAATGCGCCTTAGGCTCAAGAGGGTGTTATGTAGCATTATCTCCTAATGCAGCGTATTTCAAATCAAAGAAGTTAAAAGGAATGACCTGTGTGACGTAAACATACCTGTGGTCAGTGGTACATAAAGCACAGCTCTACCTGCCAAAGTCAACGTTGGAAGCTTGTTTGTGACAACCAACAAATGTCTTGTGGCTGGTATTTCTTTTCCAGTTCTCTATCGACAATTCGGGATGGGTATATGATACCCTCCTGATCCCCAGGTTCATACCATAGAATGACCTTCATCCCTCACATCCGTGAAGGTTGCCCTGAGGAGGGTATATTCTATTACATATCGCCTCTCGGTTCTACGAGGGTTTCGTAGAGCATATTTAAAGAGTTGTTCACAAACAAAAGAACAAAACAGGAATGAAAAATACAAAAAATTTAAGCGTAATGTTTTCAGGCAAGAACTATTTAATTATGACAAATTAAAAAAAATAAATCATAAGACAGAAACAAAACATAATCAAGTTTTATTCATAGTTTATATCCAAGTTTAAGTATCGTTTCACAAAATATACATACCTCATTATTACAAAATTTTTAAACAGAGGGTTCAGTGTCATTACAATTCCATCTCACAAATCCTTGTTCATCCATTCAAAACCGAATGTACAAATCGTCCTCCGGTATCTCTTGGTAAGATCAGCCTCTTTGTTATAATATTTGAAAGTTTTTGAAGAGGACCAATATAATGCATTCATTAATTCTCTCTACAAAACACCTGTTTTGCCCAGAGACTGCAGTTTGACGGAAAGAATGAAGAGTGGAAGTTTTGATTCCTGACAATTTCAGAACAGTTTGGAGCCATCTTGCTAATGTACGTTTTGAGACACGGTTGAATGTTCTATAAAATGCAAACAATGTTGAAGAGTTTCTGTTATCCTTAGTTCTTCTGAGATAGTCATTTAAACAGGTCGAGACCACTAGATTTTGTGACGTCTGCATAAATGTGCATACTAAATTAGCTATCTGTTTACTGTTATCGACAGACCAATCAGGCGAATGGAATGAGTTGCAAGGCATTGTGGGCTACTACAAGTTTCAGTGCATACAAGGCGTATTGAAAATATACTTTGCCATTTTGAATTGTCCTTTGGAAACTCATTTTTAATTATTTTCAGGATTTATGAAATAGATATGGACAATTATGTCTGATCGTTCATTTCTATGCTCACATTTAAAAAATAATCCTTATGAGCCCGTATATCAAACTATTTAAATACCCTATTGTCAAAGTTCAAAAGAGATGTTTGTCCTATTGGTTTAGAAGCAGTGAGTACGTTTTTCATGTGATACCCTTGGTTTGGGACATACATTAGTAGAAAGTTCTTTGTAATTTTCTTCAGGGACAATCATCAGAATGCTTAGCGTACACGATGTTTTCTGGTGCTAGTGTTCGTTATATTACCAATGTCATTTCAAAAGCGATGTTCATTTCCCGTACATAATCAATATGGTACAAATGGTATCTTGGACCGCAAATATATACCTGCAGCAACTTTAAAACTTGCAAAATCAGAGTATGATTCTGACAGAAAGATCATAAACTGTTTTGAATAAATTTCTCCCTTTGCATTAATGTAGGAAACCAAAGTTGTATTGTCAGTTTTAAAACATATATGTTTTAATATACACTTTCGAAAAAACGATTTTAGTGCAAAAAATACAGTCATCAATTCTAACACATTGATATAACAGCGTAATGCATGGATTTAAACTTAATTATCAACTGGCCTTGATCTGATAGATTTTCCGTTTATTGTTGTAAATTCACACCGCCTTTTCATTTCCATGAGACTTTCTTCAGAGCGAATCATCTATGAATCATAATTATCGTTTTTCATTTTTCAGATTTCTATCTTATCTCTTTCTATAAATAACCGAATTGTCTGCAGATTTTTCCGTTTTCACGATTAGGACAAAGAGCACACAGCGGGTGTGACCTGTCAGCAGAGGATACTTACTCCTTCATGGCATCTGATCCAACCTCAAATTTTTGTAGAGGTCCGTGTTTGCTCTGCTCCGTTTGATTTTGAACAATGTTCGTTTTCACCACATTTCATTTCTTAAGTTATGTATTGCAAAGGACCTTCAAAAATAGCATTACATAGCTGTATCAATAAACCAATCATTGAAGCCAGTTGTCTTATTCGAATTTTTACATCGGAAAAAATAAACCGACCTGGGTTTAGAATCTTATCTATTTTTGTTCGTTAAAAAGAATTCTTCTTAATCTATTATTACTTCAAAACAAGTCTTTGTGAAGGAATAATAACATTATTTATCATTGGTTGTAAAGCCAATATTTTGTTATTCTGAAATGACAATTTTCGTTTGTTTTTCACATGTAACAAAATTTTGATTCATGATTAAGGAACCTTCATTTTAATAACATCATCTTAGCCATTTTCTCTAAAGAATGCATATATATGCTTCAATTTTTTTGTAAAAAAAAAAACCTTGAACATGATGTCAATCCAGAAGGCAAGTAATATGTAAAAGTACCATTCAAAGAAATATGAAAGAAATTTCATTGAATCTGGATGACTACTTACAGTAAAATAAGCGTCCTTTGAATCAGCTGAAGTTAGATATTCATTTTGTTGAACCGGCTCCAAAGCTTAAGATTAATTTTCTTGTTTAAAATGATAGTATTCAATAAACTCATTGAATTGTTTTAAATTTATGATTGTCTCAGACTACCATTTTTGGGTACAAGAAAAATATTCGACATAAAAGCATATTTGAAGTATATTTTACTTTTTCAATTGCACCTTTATCAAACAATAATTTTACTTCTTAAGTTACCATTTCAGATTCTTCTTAATAAAATAAAACTTTGATTAGGAAGAATTATTTTAAAACGATTTTCAAAAACATTTTATTTCATACCCTGAATGAATTATATTTGATATCCATTTCCAGTAAGATTTTTTAAGAAAGGAGTCTTCTCGTTATCAGGTACATTTATTTCATTTGAAAAATCTTAAAACTTGTATACAGTCAAACAGATCATATAACCAAATGATTGTATCAGTTTAATCAAATTTGACCATCTTGTTTTCGCATCAAGGCCAAATAAAGGTCACTACCTTTTCTTTCAACTTATAGGATGATATAAATAAATATAGCTATCTGCAGTAATGTAGATATCTTTTTAAAGAGGCATGGCCACGAGTTTGCTCAATTTAGATTCCATCTTTAATGTTTACCATGCTTCAGTGAAACATTTCTAATAGTCAATCAAATTTGAGTGTCAGTCGTCAAGTTATAAATGAGATACATCTACAGAGCTAACAATTCTTTTTCATGTAAACAAAACTCAGGTTATGATCTTTGTTAACATTTTAAAATTCAAGGTTTAGACCAAACATAGATAAGACAAACGCTAGGAACATTTTATTCATGTTGAAAGCGAATTAGAAGATAGAAAAACTGGCTTGAAAAAGATTTTTTACTGGTATATTGAAACAATGTAAACAAAAACAGGGCCCGAGCCTTGTTTACATAACTAAAAATTGTGAGCTTTGTATATTGCTTATAACTCTACAACTGACTCTCAAATTTGGATTGATCATTAGAAATGCAATTCTTAAACATTGTAATTAATAAAAAAAAAATAAATAAATAAAATCGTCACCTTGCCCTTTTAAGATATGAAGTTTATTTTCTTCAAAAAATGATTGAATATCAGAATGTCTATCAGCTTATACTCTTAAATTGAAATAAATATTTAAGATAAAATTGATATTGCTTAGCCCGCATTTTCTCTAATTTTCTTTAATAATGAAAATATTTTGATTATCATTCTATGCTTCAAATAAAACAATACTTCTGATTTTTACATAGTACAAAACTTTACAATAAGGGATAAATTGACAGAAAAGTTAATATATTTAATAAGAGAGAAAATCCAATTTAAATGATTTTTTTCACATAAACTAATTCATAGAATGATTACTAAAAAATAATAGTGAAAATGTAACTTGATAGGCAAATCATATTTTAAAAACATATCCTATAATTCAAGTGTCTAATAATAAGGGCACATTAGTTGAAAAAATCCAACATAAATGTAATTGTTTTAAAATGCTAAATAAATACATGAATCTACAGCAATTTTCAATCATAAAAACATAGGATTTTTTCCTACTCCAATGTTCCGCCAAAATTATTGTCCATGTAAGATTCTAAACTTTGCTTACTTTTTGTATGTTAAGTTATATAATAGTAAAAAAAGAAAGTATGATTTTTTAATTTCCTTTCATCTTGATTTAATGAATATTTCATCAAAGTTACTTTTGACAGGTCGAAAACCAGATAAGACTACTTCCTTAAGTTTTCTCACCTTTACTTGTGTAAGTGTAGGTTTTCTTCATGGTGTCTCTGTATTGGCCCCTTTGATGTATGCCCCTTTCGGTAGGGTATAGATATAGGCAGTTTCTGCCTCAGTATTGATTTGAAAGATATTTTAACTCTTGAACGTGCAGTTTTTTAAACTGATTTTGTTACTTTTTAAAACTTTGCATCATACTTTGATTTCATTCAAATGACTCGCTTAGTTATGTCTCTCATTACTTTCGGTTTAGACACACAACTATTACAAAACAAAAATTCTGTCACTTAAATCTCATAGGAAGTGATTTTCCTATATCGAAAATTCAACAATTTCAATTTTTAAATTCATTTTTCCTTTTTGTTGAAAGATTTTAGAAGGCATTATCTAGCATACTTATAGAATAAGATAGTATCTTTTGACAGTCAGTGGGTTCAATCTCCTTTTTATTTGCTCACCTGAACTGAAAGCTCAAGTAAGTTTTTCTGATCACCGGTTGTCCGTCGTCCGTCTGTCCATCTGTCCGTCCGTCTGTCCGTCTGTAAACTTTTTACATTTTGAACTTCTTCTCTAAAACCACTTAACCAAATTCAACCAAATTTGGCACAAAGCATCCTTATCAGACGGTGAATATAAATTGCGAAAATAAAAGGCCAGATTATATTCAAAGCGGAGAAAACCTCGAAACTGTAACAAAGGGGATGCATTTTAAAAAAATCTTAATCTCAAGAACTACTGTGTTTATCTTAACCTAATTTAGCATAAATCATCCTTATGAATAGGAAAATATAAATTGCAAAAATTAAGGGCTAATTATGTTCCAAATTTGAGCTAATTACGAAAATACTAATAAAGCGGGTTCGTTATTCCATATCTCGTAGACTGGCAATTTCGTACGATATTGACTGATCCTATGACAGGCATTGCCAGTCTATCGTACGACCACGCATCTCGAAAACGAGGTTCTTTGTTTGAAACAACCATATCGGATGCATGTTGTCAATCCTACAAAGATCAGTATGTTTGTTGTGCAACAGTTCCCGTGCGAATATAATCTATGAAACATGGAAGATATATTGGTGCCGATTATTGTGAAGTAAATTGAGGTTAAATATTTCAACGCGTTGTCATTTTCACTTGTGACAGTGGTTTTAGCTTGTTTTGATTTTCGTTTCATTTTGCTTTTTGGGGGAACGATCGCCTGTATTCAGTATTCTGGTATTTGGATCATAGACTTCGGTAAATAGGCAGTTGATTGTTTACCTGCAAAAATGATAAAATCTGATGCATTGACAACGTACTAAAAGATTTCATTCAACTGGTAATTCGGTATGATCTCTGAGCAATCGCTGGGGTTGCAATGGTGATTAATGCAATGTGCTTTGTTAAAATGCCTAACGTTATCATTTTCTCGAGTCTATTCATTTTAAACAGATATTAATTTCGTTGATGGTTATATGTAGGTATATATGATTTTAAAAATAAATTGTGCCCTTTCTGATTAAGTGCAATTTCCCTCTGTTTTCATTGTTTATTAATTTCTTATTGAGTGTCAACAAGGACCAAACAAGGGGCAACTTTGGTTGAAATAATCGATATTTGGTCGGTAACTTCGCCGGAATTTCCTCCGAAAGAGAATTTAAAGTAGCCATGTATTCCGAGTTCATAATCGAAATTAACTCCAAAGACAATTAAACGATGTTTATGTAATTGAAAAGACGTTTTCACAGCCTCAGGTAAACCCTGCTGTGATTAATCACCTGCGACTGTCTTATCTTTAGAGGATATACATTCGGGTGATGCAAACACATACCGTGTATTGAAAATTACAACCGATATTTATTACATTTCGTGTTGATACTACAATTAGTTGGTAACTTTTAATAAGTTAATAACTCTGCCAAATTAATGCAATACCGTTTGTTTACAATTATCTTCAAAATTAAAAAGATCCGCTACCTAACTGTTGGATAGGACTAATTCCTCCAAAATACACATGTGCATCAACTGATTTTGTGTCACATGACTAACTCAATTACAAAACATTTTATCTATATAATGTATGAATACATTAAAAAATTGAAATTAAACAAATTGGATAAGTTTTTAAAAGTTCCTATAATTCTACAACTGACTCTGAAATGTTTGTTGATCATTAGAATTGTCTTACTAAACATTAAATACTGGTGTACAGAAAAATCAAAAGGATGATGTGCTATAACTACTTTGTGGGGTCCCTTCTCATTTGATGAATTATATGAAATCTGCAACATTTCTGTAGTTTTCAAACGAGTAAATAAAAACGTCTTTTAAACAGTTCTGACACATTATAATTATGAGGATATCTGCATTATCATTATTTTAAAGAAAATATTGCAGCAGAAAATCATCTTGGTTTGTAGCCGTTTGTTGTTTTTGAGGAAAGATGACAATAATTGATGGCCCTTAGTACAAAAATGCTACCTGTATGCCTGACAATACATTGAATTATATAGCTTTTTAACATATCACGTGACAACATTTTCCAGTGGAATGTTTTCATCGATCAAGTTTACAAAAGGTAAACACTTTTTTAAGAGAAGACCAATTAAGTTTTTGACTGTAGCCTTAGCAACTTTTGCCACAGAGCTCAAACACTGCGTACTGGCTTCCAGACTATCTGGCGATCCTCTATCAGTCAATCTTTGTTAACTTTCACATATGAGATACGAGCTGTGAAAATGAAATGAATCTCATCGGCATGGTATATTCATAGAGCTTGGCATCTTAAATATACACACAAAAAATATTCACTTAGATGTGGAAAATGAAAATTACACTAATTTAAGTTCGATTTTTTTTCATGAATACCAATACACCAAACAAAAAATATTGCAGGTAAATGGTAACTACCTTTATCAGTATTTTCATCACATAAAATAGATATGTATTGCATGACCTCTGAGACAAAATATGAATGAAATAAAATGTTGGCACCCTTTAATGTGTAGATTCAACGTGTTTAATTTATGATTACACATGATAACGTAGGCCCACAATGGGTGCTGATTTTTAAACTGATATACGTCTTAGAAAATGTATGATTTTTTTTATCTTTAAAGAGCTAATACTGTTCACATTTGTGCAAAAACTAAAGGAAACAATATACCGGTGTTATATATAATTTATATATCGCAATATATTTTCACCCCTACCCCTTTATAAAATATTGAGTCTTACATCAGAAAATTATGGTACTTAAGTTTGCTAAATATTAAATTTTACTGTTCTTAATCATTTAAAGTGTTTTAAGTCAAAGTAGTTAGCCATTTGTGCTCAGATATTTGAATAACTTGTAAATGAGATTATCTGAATAAGCTTGTCTGCTCATAGTATCCCATATCACTTTGTTTACACGGGGAACTTTTAATAGGTTACAGTTCTCTGGTCTTTCTTATTTTTTCTTGACCATACTTTCTTTACCAGACTTGATAAAGATTGCTGCATTTACAGCTTTTCCTAGTTATTCTTTAACCTTAAGACCATTTTTCAGTTGCAAGAGTTATGGGATTTCCAAATAATTATTGTTATAAGCGTCATCAACTGTAATTTGAATTGATTCATTATTCACAATCCCTTTGCATGTTTCCTGATGATCAATACCTTCAATAGAACGAAAAACCTGGTCACCCAAATAAGTGTAATCAAATTCAAAATCATCAGAAGGTTGACGAGAATCATAATCAGGTATATTCAAATTTCTAAACGGTCTAGTAGACACAGATTGTGTATAAGTGACGTGAAATTACAATGTATTACCTAAAGTGTGCTCCATAGATTTGTTTGAATCTATGCATTAAACTCTTGTACTCTCTGACTGGCATGTTGATTTTTTTATTTTATTTCGTCCGTGTCGGCATTGTACTTGCACTAACAGAACATATCGAGGTCTGCACTTTGCTCTTCGTTCATCGAGTTCCTTTATTTGTAGTGTCTTCTGTCACTAAATAATTCCTCAATATCTGAGTGATCACTACCCACGAGCGATAGTACATCGTCTGGTCGGTTTCTGCCGACATTATAGCTATAACAGTACAAATAAGAATTAACATTCGAAACAAATAATGATTCCTTTAAAGCTGACATTAATTCAAAAAAGCATTTGGTAGCCATATTATAGTTTCGATCGCACCTCAACTGTCACAGGGGTATATATACTGGTCGAGAAAGTTATGTTAGGTTGCTTTTCGGTCGAGGCATTCAGGTTGCACGGACTTCTAAATGATAGAACTACACATAGTAATTATATGTTTGTAAAAAAAAAAAAGAATAACGGAAACTACAACCGAAAACATAAAAAATGGCTTATTCTTTGAGAGAATTTCCAATGTATCAACATTATCTTGCACAGACAGTGCTGTGCTGTCTTACTTCTCATACATATCGAACAATTGTGTCATTTATACAGAGTGCATATAACGTATGCATCTCTCTGTAGACCCGGTCGCTATACATCCAACACAGAAAATAGGGATACTAAATCCATTTATGTATAAATAACGTTACATCGTTTTATCAATTTCTTCAAAACAATTCCGTTTTCTAAAGTCCATGTGGTAACTGCACGATCTGCTACACATGGTTTGCGCATGTGCGATATTATAATAACAGTACGACACAGGAGAACGTTCTTCAATGATCCTGGGTTTCCGAAATATGTGTGCGTAAATTTCAGTCTGCTTTGTTTCGTCCACAGGGGCCAAGTCCGTTTTAATATTAATTTCAATGTAACCATAAATAAAGAAAGGGGTCAAACTCTGACCCAGATAAAAAAAACAAAATTACCAGCTCGCTTCAAAAGCCCAATAAATCAACTAATTTTTATAACATTCGCAATATGCATGTAATTTTAAGGAGAGTGATGTCTGAGATACACGCATGCCGAATTTCAAGTTGATGGGTCTTAAAATAGCAGAAATGTAGGTCATTATTCTCTCGGAGTCGCCAGTTTAATTTTACTCGGACATTTACCGGTCCAGGGCTCCCGATGGGTTTTTGCATATGACAACAGCAGCATTTCCACAAGTGGAGAAACATTCGCACTAATCTTTTAAAATCGTACATCAAAAGCACGCTACATACATCCTCAAACTCCGATAAAATTCCTTAAATACTTTCCGGAACGGAACTTTTATTCTGCAACTACATCGACTTCTGACAATGCCGACCATTTTGACGTCTTCGAGAAAGACTGATTCGTACTGGACCATCAGGTATATTAACCAATGAAATTGAGGTTAACATAAGCTACCACAATGGTTTCATCCTTCATTAGATATTCCTTACCAGTGCAATGGTTGTCATATTATTTCACGTTTCTTCAGATATTTTTGTCCAATCAAAAAATGACAATAACAAATCGTCAACCATCTCAAAAATCCATAAAACGAAATACAAATTCAAAGCTGAGCAACACGGACCTCCAAAAAGATAGAGGTAGGATCAGGTGCCTAGGAGGAGTGAGCATCGTCTGCTGACCAGTAGCACCCGCCGTGTGCTCTTTGTCGTAATCGGGAAAAAAACCCGAAAAAGTCCGTAGACAATTAGTTGATAAATTATAGTCTAACAAGTAGTATGAAAAACGTCATTCAGCGTGCGACCCAGTGGATGATTGTATTTGCTGACAAGGTCGTTGTATCGTGTCCGTGTCCGGGTGAATGAAATACCAATACCAGCATGAATAGTGCTCTCGGCACTATCATAGGGGGTGTGTAATGATAGGTCGAACAATAGAAATAGACAACTTATATGGCGGTAGTCGGACGTAAAAGGAAAATAATTTGTTTTTACGAATTCATGTCGGCTTTAATAAGATCTATTTTACAGCATAAAAACCAACTTGAACCAACTCCAACCTGTTTTTGAAAAAAAAAACTATAGCAGAGAATAATATTTGCCCCTTTTTCGAGTAAACACTCACACCGCTTAAAGAAAAAGAATGACGTCGGCACTTGGAGCTGTGCTTTATTTAAACAATAAAATGCTTTCTTTGATGATTCATGCGGGATATGAAGGTGATGACATTGCAGAAAAAATACATAACCAGCAATAGAGGGTTATGTAAAAAATTTTCTGCAATGATCGCTACCTTCATAACCCGCATGATTCATCAAAGAAAGCATTTCAATGTTTACATTTACATCTTTCTTTTAACAAATTAATAAATTGATTGTAAAAAGTCAATAAAATTCAATTACTGTTAATGTTAGAGATGTCAAATTTATTCGGTTGGCCTAGTCGATTAATCGGGGGCTTTTGTCGAGCAAAAGTCCAGTACTCGTTGATTTATTTGAAACTGTGTGTCCTTTTCAAATCAAATAATGCTACTGTCACATACACCGTATCTTAATCTCAAAAAGATTTGAAAAATTATGATGATAGGTACTAAATAAATTTGATTAATATTAATTGAAAAGTATTTTATTTGAAAATCTGTAAGCAAATATTTTTGCTTTTCCTTTTTCTTGTGACGCTTACATAGAATTGAGCTCCATATCAAATCAAATGTGACCTTTTCCATGTTAATTAATTGTCCCGTGCTTAATCAACAATTTAATATTAATAATTATAAAAACAAACGCCTTGAGATGATTAATAATATAATTACATTTTTTGATTTTACAAAAAATTATCCAGTAAATAACTGATTAGAAGACACACAAAATGTTCTCTTCACGTACATGTCTACAATAATCTGAAAAATTTTAGTCAATGTTAGTTTTAGCGTCAATTGATAGCCAGAGTTTTAGTCAGTTAATAGTCTGAGACACCAATGAAACACCATGGAAGAGAGTGTAACTTTCTTTGCCGAGAAAAGAAATTTGTTATTTTAATCATTCGTAGCCCCAAAACTACCTCTATAAGAAAACAATACTTTATAACGAGTAATCGACTAAGAACATTTAAGTCGATGAACGTTATAACCGAGTGAAAGTCGAGTACTAGAATACTCGTTGACATCCCTAGTTAATGTACATCAGTACGTTAGCTAAAAGAAACAGACAAATCGTCTCATATGGGAATTTGAGTCTGACATCATCATGGCTATTTCGTGCAGTCCTGTAGGTTTCGACCAATCGATAAACGGGGCGTGTAGCTCTCAGTCCTATCAGTTTCCGTTTCTGTAGGTTTCGACCAATCGAAAAACGTGCGTGTAGATTTCAGTCCTGTTAGCTTCTATAGAGCTATGAATTAATAATTAGCTTCCGTAAGAAATAGAGGGGATCATTCTTGGTGAATGTAAATATATACTACTGGCCACAGGTGTGTTCATGTCACACAAGTCATTCTTTTCAATTTTTTAATTGACATATGCCTCGCTGCACTCAGAGATAATGCTGAACCATGCACCCGTTGAGCCGAACGACGATATGTGATAAAATTATGTGTTGTAGTGTTAGTTAATTTTGATCATGAAACTCTATACTTAAAACTTTTCTGTAATGCTAGAATTTTCCAGTTGCAAAAGAGGCAATGATATAAAAAATACGTCAACTGAATTGGAAGAAAGAAAAATCCTTATAACAGACACTGAGAATGTGAGGAGTGATTTTTCTACAGAACGTAAGTACTAGTTAGCAATTGCAACAATATCGTTTTAAAATGTTACTTGGATGGAAGTTAAAATATCGATTATGCATGTATCTTTTAATTTGGTATGCCAATACTAGTAATTAAATGCCTATTATATACCATAAATGTTGCAAACCATAAATGAATTACATATTTTCGATACTGAATGTCGTATCGTGATGTATAAAGCCATTAAATAGTGAATTGTTTATATTTTTGTAACACTACAATTTCAGCTTACAAATGTATTGGTGCGAACAGTCTAGATGATTTTGAAGAAAAAGTATCATTTACTGCAAACGTTGGAACAGATCAGAAAGATTTTTCTTACGAAGGTAGAGATGTAATTGCATTTTCATGCGTTCCATATTAGGAAATAGGACTATACATATGCGTCAGTTATTTTGTTCGATTTTTTTTACGCATTTAAAAAAACAGGTGCTATTTCTTTTATTGAGCGGAAAAGAGTGTTGTGTTTTGGGTTTTTTTTTAAGGTTTTTTTTTTTGTTTTGTTTTGTTTTTTTGTTGGGGGGGGGTGGCTTTGGTTGAATGTATTGTGTATTCATGTATATAATCTGAAGCTGTATTTTTCGCAAAATAACATACGTATACCATATCTTTAACATAATACTGTGATATCATTGTATAATTTCGTGGAGTATGGGCTTTTTGCTTATTTGTTGGGTTGTAATTTCGTGAATGCGTCGGTTTTCAGCTTCAGTAAAAAAAACCCAAGTATTTTATTATGAGATTCATCTAGAACGGGTAGGGGTACCCATGAATACCACAAAATTAAGCCACTCTGAATTCCAATGATTCAACAATATTATAAACTACCATGCAATTACCATATGCAATATCTGAAAACCGTTGAGATTGTTTATAAAGATGAATCTCGGAATCGTGCACTGGACAAAATAAAATCCCTTCCTATTCAGCGGTTTTTAAAAAAATATTATTTTGTTTCACTATAGCCTAGCGTTCTCGTAGCTCCCTAAAAAGAATCTCATTCAACCTTCCCAAAATTGTTTACCCTATCTATACTTATAAATTAAGACATTTTGCCAATACTGTGGAATCATCATTGTTCGTGGGGGACCAATGTTCGTGGCTTTCGTGGGTAACTCTTGCCCACGAGTTTACATCCCCACGAACCTATACACAATCATTTGTTTCATATTTATTAAATTTATCCCGATTACACTACCAACGAAATTACGTCCCCACGAACCAGGAAAATGTTAACTACCCACGAACATTGAACCCCACGAATAAAACTGATTCCACAGTAAACTAAAACATGCCTGCACCAGAGTGACTGCTTACACCTTTGGTATTTTAGCATGTATGATATGATGTCCGTAAGCTATAATTGAATTTCATCTGATAAGTGATTTTTGTAAAGTTAATTAAATCCTACTTTCATTTTCGATAAACTAGCCAGAAATAGCAAATTTAGTTTTGATGGCAAGAACTTTCCATAACGGGGTGTCCAGGAACGCGCTTTGTTTAATTAACGTCATACCGGAAAGTGTAGGGCGAGTTCACTGACAACTTTGGTTTAAAATATGCACATAAATATGCACACACTAGCGTTTTTTAATTTCATACATTGCTATACAACGATAGATTGGTAGTAAACCTTATATATTAATATGTAAATATGAACAAATTGTGTCCTGCGTCCAAGTATATGAGTAAATGATGTCCTGATGTATACATAAAACGGGGAGGTTGAATGAGGAGCGTGGTGACGCCCTCTCCATTGGTTATTTTTTCTTTCAATTGAAAATAGTCTTTTATCTGAAAGTCTTATTTGGAACAGTGATAATAATTATAGTACAATTTTACCTAAAGAGGAAAATTAAGGGATATGACACACTAAATACCCACTCACTAGTTTGGAATTAAAAAAAGAATGTACGAATGTAATATTATTAAAGGTTCAAATTTCAACAATTTTATGGAACTTTTCTTCAAAGCAAATATAATCACAACATCAGATGTCAACTGTAAAATAGACCAATACAAATAATGTTGCAAACCTTTGCGGAGCAATTTAGTCAACAATCAGCTTATTACTTCATATCTAGCGGAAATTTGCATTTTCCAGAAAATGTCTAAAATATTGTCGAAAAAGAATTCAGAAAAAGCATCCATCTAGCGAAACAAATCATGATTACACAAGCGTTAAAACTTGTCAATAACAACTTATATTTAACTCCAACACTTAACATAAGTCTAATTCATAGTTTTGTTGTAAGTTATTATTTGGTGGAGTCATAATAGCTAAATTTGTCTGCTGTAGTCATATTCGTCATGTAATCATTCACCGAAGACGATCGGATAATCAAATAAGAAAAAATAATAATTGATACAAACGGTAAAAAAGCTTGCTGCAATTGTCTTTTTGATAGAGTACAGGGATAGATATACAATATATATATATATATATATATATATATATATATATATATATATATATATATATATATATATATATATCCAGGGTTTAACCCAGGGTTTAACTCTAGGTTATACCTGAGTTTAACCCAGGGTTTGTGCTTATTATGTATGTAGTTATCCATTCAATGTGTATCGTTCCGATCCTCTCAAATCGTTGTTTAACTGTATTCCACCTGTATCTCAAACGACCGTGTAGTGCGCGGCCAGCGCTCTAGGGTCCGTTCGCCATCGAAAGCAAGATTTTCGTCTTGCCTAGATGGCAGAGTGGTTAGAGTAGTGGCAGCTCACTGCTAGGAGAGTGAGTTCCATAGGTCGTGAGTTCATATGTATATATATATACGCATTCAAATTGTCTCTGACTTTTTCAGGACGCTGTAGGTTTCGATCTATCGGTAAACGGGGCTTGTAGATTTCAGTCCTGTCAGTTTCTTTCAGTTTCAGTCGCTGTAGGCTTCGACCCATCGATAAACAGGCGTATAATTTTTAGCTTACCTGAGGTTATAAATATGGGTGATGCAAACACATGCCGTGTATTGAAAATTACAACCGATATTTATTACATTTCGTGTTGATACTACAATTAGTTGGTAACTTGAAATAAGTTAATAACTCTGCCAAAATAATGCAAATCCGTTTGTTTACAGTTATCTTCAAAATTAAAAAGATCCTCTACCTAACTGTTGTAATTGGGTCATAGGGTAGGACTAATTCCTCCAAAATACAAAAGTGCATAAATTGATTTTGTGTCACTTGGCTAACTCAATTACAAAACAGAGTATCTATATTATGTATGAATACATTAAAAAAAAATGAAATTAAACAAATTGGATAAGTTTTTAAAAGTTGCCTATAAGTCTATGACTGACGCTGAAATGTTTGTTGATCATTAGAATTGTCTTACTAAACATTAAATACTTGTGCACAGAAAAAGGATGATATGCTATAACTACTTTGTGGGTCCCTTCTTATTTGATGAATTATATGAAATCTGCAACAATTTTGGTAGTTTTCAAACGAGTAAATAAAAACGTCTTTTAAACAGTTCTGACACATTATAACTATGAGGATATCTGCATTATCATTATTTTAAAGAAAATATTGCAGCAGAAAATCATCTTGGTTTGTAGCCGTTTGTTGTTTTTGAGGAAGGATGAAAATAATTGATGGGCCTTAGTACAAAAATGCTACCTGTATGCCTGACAATACATTGATTTATATAGCTTTTTAACATATCACGTGACAACATTTTCCAGTCGAATGTTTTCATCGATCAAGTGAGTAAGGTTATAAAACGTCACACAAGTTTACACCAGGTAAACATTTAATAGAAGACCAATTAAGTTTTTGACTGTAGCTTTAGCAACTTTTGCTATTGGTGTTCTTATCCGTGCGTTCACCCGACGTCGCTTTTTCTGGCGTTTTTAAAGATATGTTCTTGTCGTAATATCATTTAAAATTCCTTTGCTCGTTTAGAAACGTCTTTAAATGTCGAATGAAAATGACGTTCATAATACTAACTACATTACTATTGAATATTATGATGTTTTGACATGTATATAAAAAAAACTGTAAATATTCATATCTGAAACCTCTTTTAGGAAGGTTGAATAATTTTTAAACTGGGTTGTGCGTACTTTCCGCGACTCTATTAGACACTACCATTTAAGTTTAGTTTTAGGGAAAACATTCGAAACCACTCTAGTTTGATTTAGAATTTAATGACAAACATACGGTACGCAATATTTATATATAAACCCATTCAAAATGACAAAAACGCGATTTCCCATGAACGTTTTAGTCAGCCCTCGTAAACTTATATTGGCATGTTCATTTTAAGAACTGATGATAAGAACTTATCATTTTCTCAATATTGTGAAGCTATTAATAATCAAAAAAACAAGTACATGTATCAAAAAATTCGGAATTTGTACCGGATTAAAAAAGTAAATGGAACACGCAGATCCAATGGCATACTTAATGATGTTTTTGAAATGTACAAGTTTTACAAAGATTTTTGTTATCCATCAAGGTACGCTACGGTTGATCCAAAAGTAATGTTACAGATGCGATAATCGTAAAGAAAAAAAAGGCAAATTTAAAAAAAAAATCTCTTCCACACATGTTGGGAAAAACTAAATGCATTGTTATGGTGTCCCTGAATTTTTGAAATTCATGGTTCCTGAGTCAAGGTCGAGATCTTAGGGCGGGGCACAGAATGTCCGTATAACGAAAATGTATTCTTCTCATTTTCCACCGAGGGAAGATTTAAACTGAATGCAATGCAATGCTATTCATGAAGCTTTCTGTATATATATATATATATATATATATATATATATATATATATATATATATATATATATATATATATATATATATATATATATATCATTGAGCTAAAGAAGGTTAAAGAATCATTTGTCACAAAATTTCAAAAGTTATCTTAAGGTATAATTTATCTATTTGTTAAAGTCTGAACTCAAACTTCGTATCCTTTTTGAGATTATATGTGCATGGACCGACTGTTTTACATTTTTTATATTGTAGAATCAACTATAGAAAAAGCCATATTTAACCAATGGAAACAGGACGACGATTGTTTTATTTCAACCAAGGCATGTGAAGATGTGGAAAAAAATATAAAAAGCAGGAACCTGGTTATTGTGACAGGTCACTCAGGATCCGGAAAGTCCGCCATCATTCACCATATTGCACTCAAGTACAGAGAACAGGGCTGGGCCGTAAAACGTGTAAAAAAAGTAGAAGACATCGTGAATGAATATTCTTCAAGTCGATTTCAGAAATATAAAACCATTTGTGTTTTTAATGATCCGTTTGGAAAAGAATCTTTTGATGAAATATTAAATAATTCATGGCAAACATATGAAGAAGAATTAAAGTTATACTTAAAAACAGCAAAACTTGTGATGTCGTGTAGAAATCACATAATTGCCGATACGAGATTGACACGTTTTTTCGTTTATCAATCACATATCGTAGACATCAATGATAACAAAAATAAATTAACTGCTGATGAAAAACGGCAGATTTTGAGAACATATAAAATCGATATGAACTTATCCGACAAAGATTGTGATAAGATCGTTGAAGTTGAAACTTATTTCCCGTTATTGTGTAAATTATATTCTAGCAAAGAAGATTACGAAGAAAAGGGTACCAGTTTTTTCACAGAACCCGTAGCAGTGCTGAAGGAGGAAATACTAGGGTTCAGAACAAAAGACAAGGGTAAATATTGTGCTTTGGTTCTTCTTGTTCTTTTTCACAATGACATTTGCGTCAGTGATCTTTTAAAAGATAGTAACACGGAAGACAAGTTTAAATACACGTTAAAACTTTGTGGACTGCCAGAAAACACAGAACCCGCAGTTATCATTGACTCCCTTAATACTCTTAAGGGTTGTTTTGTCAAAACAATTGAAGATACGTATCAGTTTAATCACGATTTAGTGATGGAAGTTACAACCCATGTTTTTGGAAAATATTATCCTGCTGAAATAATAAAATACGCAGATTCCGGCTTCCTCAGAAGAAGGGTACGATTAGAAGATTGTGAAATAAACAACGATCCGTTCAATATTTATCTGAGTGAACGGTATATTGAAGAACTCGGAGAAAGACTTTTTACTGAATTGTTTGAAGAACGCTTTTTAGATGTTGTGCTCAATCCTTGTCTAAGGAATGAAAAAGTTATTAAAGTATTGCAAAAAAAGATAGCAGGTAACACCCAAAAGATACACATGTTTCTTAACAGAAAGAAAGGTACAATTGATAAACAAGAGGTTGATCATACATCAAAAAATTTACTCTTGGCCAGACTCTCTTTTCTGCGTTTAGAAAATGAAGTATCTCCACTGTTTGCTCTCATTGTATTTTGTCATACACAAATATCACAATATTGCTTAAATATTCTACAGCAAATACACGATGTTCCCACCTGCTATTTTTCTGCAATATGTTGCAGTGGATCAATAGAATTGTTTAACAATGTTTTTAAAGACCAAACAAAAGAATTTTTATCCAAACCTTGGGAAAATTTATCCCCTATTCACGTTGTAGCTGTGTTCCATAATTATGAACTACTTTTTGAGATGATAAAAATTGGTGTAGATGTCAATCTTAAGACGAAAAATAAAGGCGGCTGGACCCCTTTAATATTAGCAGCTGGTAACGATACCCAGGAACACGGAGACTATAACCGAAAAGAATCAGATGAAACTCGAAGAGATAAAACAGTACAAGTTTTACTGAGTAAAGGAGCAGACATTAATTTATGTAGGGAGGACGGAGTCAGTCCTCTTTTTAAAGCTTGTCAAAAGGGACATGATAGCACTGTTCAACTTTTACTGAGTAAAGGCGCAGACATTAACTTATGTAACAAAAACGGCACCAGTCCTCTTGATATAGCTTGTAAAAACGGACATGATAGCACTGTACAAGTTTTACTGAGTAAAGGAGCAGACATTAATTTATGTAGGGAGGACGGGGTCAGTCCTCTTTTTAAAGCTTGTCAAAAGGGACATAATAGCACTGTACAACTTTTACTGAGTAAAGGCGCTGACATTAACTTATGTAACAAAAGCGGAACCAGTCCTCTTTATATAGCTTGTAAAAACGGACATGATAGCACTGTACAAGTTTTACTGAGTAAAGGAGCAGACATTAACTTATGTGAGGAACACGGTGTCAGCCCTCTTTTTATAGCTTGTCAAAACGGACATGATAGCACTGTACAAGTTTTACTGAGTAAAGGAGCAGACATTAACTTATGTAACAAAAACGGCACCAGTCCTCTTGATATAGCTTGTAAAAACGGACATGATAGCACTGTACAAGTTTTACTGAGTAAAGGAGCAGACATTAACTTATGTGAGGAACACGGTGTCAGTCCTCTTTTTAAAGCTTGTCAAAAGGGACATAATAGCACTGTACAACTTTTACTGAGTAAAGGCGCTGACATTAACTTATGTAACAAAAGCGGAACCAGTCCTCTTTATATAGCTTGTAAAAACGGACATGATAGCACTGTACAAGTTTTACTGAGTAAAGGAGCAGACATTAACTTATGTGAGGAACACGGTGTCAGCCCTCTTTTTATAGCTTGTCTAAACGGACATGATAGCACTGTACAAGTTTTACTGAGTAAAGGAGCAGACATTAACTTATGTGAGGAACACGGTGTCAGCCCTCTTTTTATAGCTTGTCTAAACGGACATGATAGCACTGTACAAGTTTTACTGAGTAAAGGCGCAGACATTAACTTATGTAACAAAAACGGCACCAGTCCTCTTGATATAGCTTGTAAAAACGGACATGATAGCACTGTACAAGTTTTACTGAGTAAAGGAGCAGACATTAATTTATGTAGGGAGGACGGGGTCAGTCCTCTTTTTAAAGCTTGTCAAAAGGGACATAATAGCACTGTACAACTTTTACTGAGTAAAGGCGCTGACATTAACTTATGTAACAAAAGCGGAACCAGTCCTCTTTATATAGCTTGTAAAAACGGACATGATAGCACTGTACAAGTTTTACTGAGTAAAGGAGCAGACATTAACTTATGTAACAAAAACGGCACCAGTCCTCTTTTTAAAGCTTGTCAAAACGGACATGATAGCACTGTACAACTTTTACTGAGTAAAGGCGCAGACATTAACTTATGTAACAAAAGCGGCACAAGTCCTCTTGATATAGCTTGTAAAAACGGACATGATAGCACTGTACAAGTTTTACTGAGTAAAGGAGCAGGCATTCACTTTGTGAGGAACACGGTGTCAGCCCTCTTTTTATAGCTTGTCTAAACGGACATAATAGCACTGTACAAGTTTTACTGAGTAAAGGAGCAGACATTAACTTATGTAACAAAAACGGCACCAGTCCTCTTTACATAGCTTGTCAAAACGGACATGATAGCACTGTACAAGTTTTACTGAGTAAAGGAGCAGACATTAACTTATGTAACAAAAACGGCAACGGTCCTCTTTATATAGCTTGTCTAAACGGACATGATAGCACTGTACAAGTTTTACTGAGTAAAGGAGCAAACATTAATTTATGTATGGACGACAAAACTAGTCCTCTCTGTAGAGCTTGTCAAAACGGACATGATAGCACTATACAGCTTTTACTGAGTAAAGGAGCAGACATAAACTTATGTGAGGAACACGGTGTCAGCCCTCTTTTTATAGCTTGTCTAAACAGACATAATAGCACTGAGTAAAGGGGCAAACATTAAATCAGGTTATAAAACAGCACCAGTCTCTTTGAATAGCTTGTCAAAACGGACATGATAGCACTGTACAAGTTTTACTGAGTAAAGGAGCAGACATTAATTTATGTAGGGAAGACGGAGTCAGTCCTCTTTTTAAAGCTTGTCAAAAGGGACATGATAGTACTGTACAACTTTTACTGAGTAAAGGAGCAGACATTAACTTATGAAGGGAGGACGAAGTCAGTCCTCTTTATATAGATTGTCATTAAGGACATGATAACACTCTACAACTGTTACTGAATAAGTGAGCAGACATTAATTTATGTATGGACGACAAAGCTAGTCCTCTATATATTGCCTGTCAAAAGGGACATGATAGCACTGTACAAGTTTTACTGAGTAAAGGAGCAGACATTAATTTATGTAGGGAGGACGGAGTCAGTCCTCTTTTTATAGCTTGTCATTAAGGACATGATAGAACTGTACAACTTTTACTGAGTAAAGGAACAGACATTAATTTATGTAGGGAGGACGGAGCCAGTCCTCTCCTTATAGATTGCGAATGTTGGCATGATGCCACGGTACAACTTTTACTGAGTAAAGGAGCAGATATCAATTTATGTAACAAAGACGAAATCAGTACACTTTACATTGCTTTTGCTTGGAGACAATACAAAACTGTCAATATCTTATCAAAAAGGAATGCAGACACTTGTCATTTTTTTAGTGGCCATAATCCTACTTATTCGGATTGTTTGATAAAAATGATAGCACCATATTTTTTTTCTGCTACGAAAAGACAACATTTATAACAACATATCTGACCCGGATTCATATTTTCCCCTTTTTGTATTCTGTCACGTTGAAAGAATGTCGAGAGCATTATTTTTTATTTATTTTTATAATTCATAATCTTGTAAATCTGTATTATCATATTTATGCCACATAACTCGTTCACGAGACGCTCACGGACACGTTTTGAAATACTTAATCTTACACTTGAGTGTGTAGCAAATTTCATTTTTCTGCAATAGGTACATTATTTTTGGTGCAAACTAAAAGGGTTTGATCTTAGACATGTCATATGACGTCCAAGGCTACAGGCTCAAAATGTATTTGCTTATATCGATGATCATCACCTTCATATACATGTATTAAACAAATTCAAGTGTTCACAATTGCTATGCTGTGTTTACAACTGTAATTGTTTTTATTGTTGAAAATCACTCAATTAACGTCAATGATATATCACTGTCTCTTCCTCTTGTTGTCTTTTTCTCTTTTTGATTCAAGTAAATGGGAATAGGATGAGTGCAGTTATTTTTTTATGGACAATGTGGAATTTCGGCGCTTTGTCTAAATTCAGTCCTTCACATAGGATTATTAAAAAATTATTTTCTATATACAATTTTTGTTGCATCATGTTCATGTTTGAGAAGTATATTGGTTTTTTGTACTGTGCAACCATTGAATGGACAACAAGTCAGGAACAATATACATGTACCTAGATGATATGCAAGACGTAACTACCTTGTTAAAACATTCAAACAATGTAAAGCCTCATGTTCTACTCTATTTAACTTCAAGTTTATTACATGTACATGAACAATAAAACTTTAATTTTATTTTCATGCAAACAACTAATTGAATGTTTATACAATGTAAGTCACAATATTTCGATTTTCAATTAACTTGAGTGATCGTTAAAGATCGTTATTATCATTACATTATTATTTTTTATGTTGTTCTAATTATTGTATTATGATGTATAAGAATTTATTTGTATGTCGTCTATAATGGTTATATAGAAAGAAAATAAATTAAAAGAAAAAACAAACCATGTATGAAGTGATTGGTTTTTATTTTACAGACTTCGAATTGACTGCAATTTGCACTTCAGAATATAAACTTGTCTTTGATACTGATATTGGCAGAGTTTTCGATCGAGTTTCCATTTAGATATTTGACATGTGGTGGATTTAGATGTATACGATACTTCTTTTTCTTTTTACGGATAGTGGGTTAGGTCTGGCATACATTCATAAAAGTATCATGTCGCCATATATCACTTTTAAAAGTTCTTCAATTTTTATTATAGTTAGAAGGTTGGTTTCCAATCGCAGATTCCTGCATTAGCACATAATAATAGAATATGTGCTAAAGCATAGGTATCAGTACTGCAGTTGTGTTTTGAGCATCAGAACTGAGAAAAGCAAAGTATTTAAAGTAAAAAGATAGTGAGATTAATCACATATGACGCACACACTACTAAACAACTCACAATTGAAGATTAAGGTGATTTGACATGTTTTATAAAAACTGTAAATATTCATATCTAAAAACTCAATTACAATCTTTCGACAATTTTTACACTGGGCCGTGTATACTTACCGCGACCCATTAATGCAGTAAATTATTAGTTTAATTTTTGAGAAAACATCTTAAACCACTCTAGTTTGAATTTGGAATTTTATGACAAACATTTTGGTATACAATTTGCATATACAAACCCATTTAAAATGACAAACACGCGATTGTCCACGACCTTTTTGGACAGCCCTTATATATTGTCATCTGTATCTAATGCCATGAAAAACGTAAACAAGATGCCCATGGGCCACATCGATTACCTGATCAATAATAGTCATTATAAAATCAGCTTTATGGAGTCATATACAAAATATCTGGACAACGTAGTTTTAAAGAGAGGCTGTTTATAATCATCGAGCAAATTTTGGAAAGTGCAAATTTTTTTATCAAAAAATCCTATGATTATATAAAGCATTATTGATAAAATTAATAAAAACACAAGTGTGAGACATTGCATTCCTTACAATTTTATGTGTCGTTTTGTTGTAACCATGGTAACGGCTCCAGACTCTTTGAAAAAACCGTCAAATATGCCACATTAAATGCCAGAATATCTATAGTTGGAATTGTAAAATCCATTTTTTATTAATTTAAGGTAAATAAACAAAGCTCATTTAAAATTTTTATTAAAAAATAATTTAAATATTTTTCCAAACTTGGCTGCCATGGAAACAAAAATAACCTTTCATTTTTTACAACTGAAAAATCAATAAAATAACCAATTTTAAAGCAAAGATATTTCAGTGGCACAACTTGATATGGTACTATCATTCATATAGGAAGAAAAAACGCATTTTAGACTTTCATTTAAAAAAATAATATCAGTTGAACAACTTTTCTTTATTTTTTTCCTGGCCTGACAAAAATCACATTTTTCACCATATTCAGCTATATTTTCATATTAAAAAGAGAAGGTTACATGACTTTGAGCATTTTATGAAAAGTAAAATCGAATTATTTCTTTTGAGAACAGACTTCAACAGAGTTTATTTACTTCAATAACAAGAAAATACAAAAATGTAGATTTCAACAGCAGTTAATCAATTTGTGGTATCTAAAGAAAAGCATTTCCTTAGTTACTAGAATGAATTTCACATTCAAAACCAGCAATTGTTAGCATAATAAGAGTATGTGTTCTCCTTATATGTTGTTTAAAAGATTATTTAGAATTAAATTACGTTTGAGGACATGATTTTTAGCTCTACTGTTTACAAATATGAAGGAGTAATATTTACCGCTACTATGGCAACAGGAAAACAGCAATGATTTGAACAGAAACGTTGCTGAATTCAAAGCGGTTTTTTTAAAAATACATATTAATACAGTATTAACTCTTTAATATTATTTTGTTATTACTTGTTTATGTAGAAAAAAAATGTCTCATTGAAATTCAAAAATAGGAATTTTTGAGAATTTAGATAATTTCTTATGAAATACACATATTATAACAAGAAATGTATTCTTAAAGGAACCATGTTTCCCGATAGGACAGTTGGGAAAGAAAAGGAATTCTGCATTTCCATGGCTTTCATCCTGACCTTAAGGTTATTCCTTATTGATCGAAGATACATGTACATGGTAATTTAAAGAACATGGTATGGTAAGGGCCGAAATCGGAATTTCATCAAATCAGAGATACAGCTATGGAGTTGATTTTTAATCTTGTCCAATTTAACTTATTGTATAATAATGATATATTCTTGGTATATTTGGCACATGTATGCATTTAAGCATGCCTTATGCTCAGGTAAACTAAGAATCAAAATTATGGGCATGGGCTCCTTTAAAGATTTGAAATGGCTCCATTTATGTACTACTGATAGCTCTTACAGGAGAAACCCAAAGAAACAATAAACTGTATTTGATCATTTCTAATTTTAAATGAACAAATAAATTAAATGAAAAAAATATTGCCTTCAAAGATCTCCACTAATAAAAGATTCTTTTTAAAATATTCATACTGCTTCAAACATTGGCACCTATACCTCTTCAGAAGAATAATATCGAGGTTTTTCCAGTTATCAGAAGTTGTTGCCATAATTGCAAATTAATTCTATCAAAATTGAGTAGAACTTACATGTATCTAATCCAGACTTGTGTATTTTGAAATATTTACCAATATTTATTATTTATTTTTTTGTAAAAGATTTGTCCAATCCAAAATATTGCCTAATCTGCCCAATTTATATTGAACCATTAAAGTCCAGATAAGACAAGTTTTTGTTATTTTTCCCAAGCCCTCATTTCATTTAAATAAGAACTCAAAATAACAATACACTTTCTAAATATTTTTAAAACTGCCATACTAGTTTATTAAAGATCAGTTTAGATACACATGAAGCATATAAAATAACGATACTAAATGTGCATCTATCATAATGGATGGGGACATTATAAAATCAAATTCTTCATTTGAAACTTCTTCTCGCACTTGTTTATTTTATCAGGGACAGATTTGCAACAGCATGTTTATGTGCAGCAGAATATTTATAACAAGTCAACTCAGGGATATATATTTTCAAACCACTGTACTATAGCGGTAGTCTTGCACTAAGGGAACCTCTTCCTTATTGAAATTCCACTTAAGGTGACCCCTGGTTTAACAAGTGGATGACATCTGGTGAATATGCATCTTGTTAAATGACATTAGGGGACCTCTGGTCACCTATTGACAAACAAAATTATTACTACATTAATGTAGGACAAAAGGTGACCTCTGGGCTCCTCGTGGATATTCCACTTAAGGAGATCCTTGGTCTCCCTAAAGTAGATGACTTTTTTGAATCTCCATCTTGTAAAATAACATAAGTTGACCTCTGGTCTCCGTTATAAGATTTCAATAAGGAGATGAGAGGTCCCCTTAGGTCCTAAATCAATGTAGTAATTTGGTAATTAATACGAACACAAGATGCCACCTTCTTTTACAAGATGGACATTTACCAGACGTCATCCACTGTAGAGAGGCCAAGGGGTCATTTTATGAGGAATATCTGTAAGGAGATTAGGGACCTTGGGTTCTAAAAAAAATGTAGTTATAATTTGTAGATCAATACGATGACCAGAGGTCAGCTTCTGTCATTTTACAAGATGGAGATTCAAAAATGTCATCTACTGAAGGGGGACCAGGGGTCACATTAAGTGGAATATCCAAAAGGAGACCAGATGTCACCTAATGTTCTAAATTGATGTAGTAATTAATAATTCTGTAAATCAATACGGTGATCAGAGATCCCTTAAATGTTATTTTACAAGATGAAGAATCATAAAATGTCATCCATTGTAAACCAGAGTTCGTTTTAGGTCTTAGATATATATCTTAATAATTTTGTTAATCAATACGGAGACCAGAGGTCACCTAATGTCATTTTACAAGATGGATATTAACCAAAGTAATCCACTGTAGAGAGACCAAAGTAATCCACTGTAGAGAGACCAGGGGTCAAATTTAGTGATTTATTCATAAGGAGATGAGAGGTCACCTTTGAACCTAAATTATTGTAGTAATTTGTTAATCATACGTCACCTTCTTTTAAAAGATGGAGAATTACCAGAAGTCATCCACTGTAGAGAGACCAATGTCACCTTATGTAGGATGTCTTTAGGAGATCAGAGGTTACCTTAGCTTCTAAATCAATGTAATATTTTGTAAATCAATACGGATTATCTTATTTCATTTTATAACACGAGAATCATGTACCATATTTATATTGTTTATTAGAAAGATCATAGTTATTAGGGGGAACAGATGCCACATAAAGATGTTAATGAATACGAAAACCAGAGTTCCCTTATATTGTACAACATAATGGGAGCCCAGAGGTTGCATACGTTATAAGGAGACAACAGGTTAAAAATGTGGTGTGTGAAGAATTATTACCCTAATCTACTGAAAACAAAAGTTCAGACTTAGATTTTATTGACAAGCAAAAACGGAACACATTTTCCCCTTATTTTTGTTGTCAAAGGATTGAGGGGGGGGAGGGGGTGACGATTTGCTCGTCTTCATATATTTCTCAGATGCAATTCACAATAGGTCCGTGTTTTCTATGTTTTTGCAATTTGATTAACTTTTGAATTTGATAAGTGAAAATCTAGGGAAGATGTGGGTGGAGTGGGAAGTGGTGAAACTCCAACCCTCACCACCTGTAGACAGGGGAACACCTACTCCGTAATGATAACATTAAGGAGACCAGAGGTCACCTAATGTAAGTTATTACCAAATCATTTTACCATTATCTTAAAGTATCAGTAAAAAGTTGGGGGGGGGGGGGGGCAAGACTACATCTTCCTACAGGCTAGACCTGCGTACACAGAGTAAGAAGGCCATCTACTTTGATATTTTAATAAGGAAGATTTTGTGTTACAGTAATAACGTCACCTATAACTTAGCATATCCTTAGGGAGACCACAGGTCACCTAGTGTCTATATAACTTATTTCATATATCTTAAAGATAACACTCAATGTTGGATTCTTTATCCTCTTTAGTATTTTTCCAATCCTTAGATGGTTATTCTTTAGAAAAATACATTTTCTGTTTGTTGCATTTCATTTCTAAAGGCTAAGCAGTGGTTCGAGTTATTCTACTTTCACTTTGCAGTTGAAATGTACTACATTATGTAGCGGAGTGCACATATTTGGTAGTTGTGATATCGATTGAGCAGGTGACCTGGGGTCCTAGTTGAGCGTACGTTTTATCCTTTATTTATAAGCCCTGAACATGCTGAAGAACAGAAAGTTGCGAGTTATAAATCACTAGAGTAGTAATTCATGCAGTGAAAATGTCTTTCAAATTAGTGTACAATCATTCTTTTTCCAATTTACGGCAGTTAGGATAATTTACACGATCGTTAACTTAGAAGACAGCGATTTGCACTTCTCCGAGGAAATTACATAAAAAATCTGTAGTGTTTGTGGACTCGTTCCTCGCACGGGCTATCTAATAGCCCGTGATGTCACCACGCGGTAATCTGCACGAGGAGGATTCTACCGCCTGCAGCCAGCGAGAGAAGACGCATGACATGTGCTAGACGAGGCGACCGGCAAGTCCAGCGGTATACCCACGGATTATCAGTGATAGCGACTGAGAAACACTATATTGGCGCCCAACTCGAGGCCCTGGACTTGCCAGTTATTTCGAGGATTTTTTTTTTCCCGTAGAGTTAGCCTGTATCATTTTGTTAGGGAGTTTGAATAAATCGCGTTGAGGCCGCCATTTTGGGGGCCACCGCGTGGTCAGCTTTCCTGATTAGTTTTGGTGTAGGGTTTTGTAAACATTGAGTCAGTTTAAGCTTTGTGTTTGTGATACTTGTTTTGATTTATCATCATGTCATTTGAAGAGGCTCTGTTTGCTTTGGGGTTGGATGAGAGATCACCCCGATTTATGTCTATGGCTCAGGGTAGGGACGAGTTGTCTCGGGGTATTAGGCCCGGCTGTATGTACGGGCCAGATCCTGTAGGTATTGTTAAGCAACCCACTTAGGCACAACATGTCATGTTAGGGTAGGCTATGCACAGTGAGCGCACCCCCAGTGATTATATAGGACCTCCCCATGTTTGAGTTAAGTCTCCTGAAAGATTTGAGAGGGGGATGGGTGATAATATAGATCCTGTTTGCTTGTCAGCCAAGGGTATAGTTTTGCCAGTTGGTGTTAGGGATTTTGTTCCACCTAGTGACTAAGTAGGGGTCCCCATGTGACAATGCTCCCATGTGGCCCATACCCCTGGGGGAGCACTGACTTCCAGGGATAAAACCTTTGCTAAACAGCCAATGGGATGTACTGAGGCTACCACTTCATGCCCACCTGATCCTCAGGGTCAAACCCCAAATTTGTTGGATTTTGACCCCCTTACTACCCAGGATTCACCCCCATTACCCCCAGTAGTCCAATGCCCACAGGGCCTGCACGGCCCGGATGCCATTCCTCATATAACCAACCTGTTTATTCACAAGGGGTTACACCAGAGTCTATGGATTTAGGTCAGGGGCAGCAGTATGATAGACCAGTTCAGGCAGTTGATTTAAAGCCCCAGCTGGTTCCACCCACCCAGAACCCCCTGTCCCAGTTGCTTATCCACAGTCCCAGCTCGGTGGTGGCCATCGGGATAATCGGTATTTACCAGGCCCGTTTGAAATGGGCGGGTGTTTGGATAATCAGTCTAGTAGTTATCCTGTGCCAGTACCTGAGGTCCCCTCCCACCCTTGTCATTTTGTGGGTGAAGGAGGGGGGGGGGGGGTGGCATATACATATGAGCCCATACCACTGAAGGACCTTTCAATGTAAGTCACGCGCGGATTCCCGCAGCGTCTCAATGTCCCTCATATTAAGCGTGGATACCCGCAGCGTATTTTCATCCCTTGGAATACTCGTGGAGACCAGCAGCAGCCTATGGTTCACCTGGAGATGAGCAGACCCCTGCAGCGCGCTACAACCTCCAAGAGTTTGTTGCACCGCCAACTAGCGACCACAATCCGACAGCCAGGAATAGGCCGGGGTATAACGATCTGCATTTTGATGGGAGATCCAGCTGGAAGGCATTCCTGCACAAATTTCTTAGACTGTCACGAAGCCGGCGCTGGATAGAGACTGAACAACACGACCAGTTCTGCTTCTACCTGGAAGGAACTGCTAGAAAATACTACACTCTGTTACTGGAGACCAGCCCTGACTTACGCTTCGCCGACATCCTGAGGAAGTTTGACAAGCGCTTCGGCTCAGCAGCGCCTAATTTGTCCCACCAGCTCAACTTCCAGTCCGCAATCCAAAACAGCGGTGAGTCCCTGAGGCAGTGGTCGGACCGAGTACTGACCTTGGCTACTCGCACCTTCCCCCAGCTACCGGATGTTCACACTCAGGCTATACCCCGTCTGTGTTACTGGGCAGAGGACCGGGAGGCAGGCCTGTATGCCCTGGATGGCCAGCCCAAGACCGTCGATGAGGACGTAAACATGTTGCAGTTCTACCAGCATTCCCGACGGAGCAGACCCCCATGCGCTAGTTACCATACAGTGAGGAGTTTGTTTGTAGGTGAAGAGTCGAGCAAAGGAGATGGGAACTGATAGGGAGATACATGAGTTGAAACGCCGAGTGCAGCATCTAGAGAAAACCCTCAAGGAAGTCCTTAACTCGGTCCGGCTTGGGACCACGACGACTTGCCTCCCCAGATGGCAACCTGGCCCAAGGACAAGTCAGTATTTTAGATGCGGAAAGACTGGGCATTTCCGAAGAGAATGTCCTACTATCGCCAGACGGAGGACGGAAGGAACTCCTGGAGAGGTTGTAGACCACCCCTTGCCTTGCCGTGGTGCCCATCAAGCAGTGGCAGATGAAGAGACTAAGTCTTGCAGTCTAGCGCCCAGCGGGCAACTTCGCACTGTGTGCTTACTGACCCAGAAGGAGGAGGCCAGTTTGAGGAAGCACCCCGCAGGTGACAGTGACTCGTGTGTAGTGGACAATGACACCCCTTGTCCCAGCAAGAGTAAGTGTGGCAGGCATAGGACGCGACGCAGGAGGCCAACCTTGCTGAAGTCATTCTCCAGAGATCTTGATGTCCCTGAAGAAAAAGTTGCTCCAGTTGACAGTAATTGTAGGCTGCAAGTGCTGCGCAGCGAGGAGACTCTTTCAGAATCCAGGTGCCCTAATGCCAAGGGCAAGGATGACGTGGTGGAAGTCTCTCGGCCCCCGTTCCAGGGGGCAGGCTCGCAGGATGATCTGTTTGTCATGGCAGCTCGGACTGCCAGTACAGCCAAGCTGATAATACCAGGAAGCAGTCTGAAGACAGCGGTGGAGGATGTCCTTGTTCCTGCAACTAGGAAATCCCTTGCTTGGGAGTCGGTTGGAGGAAGACAGCCATTAGGACCAGCACCAATTTTGGAGTATCCCCGTGCTGGTGTCCAGACTAGAGTGACGGATGCACTGGAGATGCCGTCTTCGCCATCTGGATTGTGCAGGACATGTCTCATAGTAGAGCTGCCCTCCCCGGGCTGGACCAGCAACCCGGAACAACGACTTGGACTGTCCCTGGATTATCCTTTTTGTGTGTGGAGGCCTTTGTCATTTGGACGGGCCCTGATCTAGTGTCTTAGTATCCCGTCTGTTGCCGGGATTGGCGTTATCGCACCCCCTTTCCAACTGCTGGACCTCCCATTGTGGCCCACCCTACCCCCAGTGATCATGATTTGAATTAACTTGAATTTACACTACTTGAGGATGCTTCCACACAAGTTTCAGATTTTCTGGTCAAATGGTTTTTGAGAAAAGATTTATTAAAATTTGTCTCAAAATATTGCTATGGACCCCCCATTTTGTCCCCACTCTGTCCTCAGTGATCATGATTTTCACAACTATGAATCTACACCACCTATGCTTCCGCATAAGTATCAGCTTTTCTGGTTAAATGGGTTTTGAGAAAAAGATTTTTTTAAAATACCAGCAAATTCCTGATAATTATTAATTATCTTCCCTTAAAAGAGGGCGTGGTCCTCCATTTTAGCAAACTTTAATCTCCTTTGTTTAATGATGCTTTGTGCTAAGTTTGGTAGAAATTGGCCCAGTGGCTGGAGAAAGCTAAAACATAAAAATATTGATGAAGTTATTTATTCTTTAAATAATACATTTTTCGAATTGGTTGAAAATAAGGCACATAATCTAAACATGTTAAATTCAACACCCATAAGTAACTAGCATACATTTATTCAAAGACGTTGTGTTTTGTAGTACAGCCTTCATAGAGAACATACGGCACTAGCCTGCAGTCTCACGACCTGAAACCTATATTTCCTGGAACCATGGATTTTATTATGATCCTGAATATCTTCAGATAGAGGGGACACCTGGATTAGTTTTGTCTAACACATGTACACATGTACAGCGTTTATGGCATAAATACCCTTACAGAAAAGAATGGCATTGAATTTCCATTATTTCTGCAGTGTATTTCTGAACATTGAAACCCCACTGCTTTTCCAGTTACCAAGATCTCACATAAAATGGCATTATATATCGTCTACCAAGAAAAACCATTGAATTTCCAGTTTCCAGTTAAAACACAGTGCAAACACAGTGAAAGTCCATTGAAACACCATTGCAAAATGAATACTTATGCAAATTAGTTTGCACCAGTTAAATGAGGTCATCTTTCAATGCTAAATTAATGGAAAAAGGATGGTTTACACAAATGCATTGAAAACCCATTGATTTTCCATTGATTATTATTTGATTGCCTTATAGAAGATAAGTAGGTCAAGACCAAGAAAACTCTGAACAATTTGCAGAATACTGACCTAGAGAAATCTCAATAGAATTCAAATCTCCCTTTATAATACGTATACATACTGCTTGTTAAACATGTGACTGTACAACATTCATAAGAGCATTAATAAATAAGGACAACTTAATTGTGCTTGATAATAAGTAAATATTATTTAAATGTTCTCATGCATGCATATTTACATGCATTAATTATTTACTAGTTTATTGACTTCCAAATACAATCTAAAATGCTAGACATGCATGAAACTATATATTTTTTTCAATACATCCATACAGTAGCTGCTTGCAACACTTAAATCACTTGGTAGTGTGTAAATGTTTTAAAATTAGTCTTTACACAAATATATTAATATTTGTATCAAATCATACTAGTGTAGGAATTTAATATCAAAAATATTACCTCAAGTGACTAAGAATATATCCCCATAAAAAGTTCCATAAATTCACTTTATAAATATGCCAAGAAAGAGCTAGATGCCCAGTGATAACGCACTTTCTTGACAATGTACATCACATTCAGGCTCCAAGATGAACATTCAAAATTTGCAACTCAACTTCCTGTAATGCAGTGATCTTAATTCTTAGTGGTCAGTTTATCTGGCAGAGGCCAGTGACCCTTTATTCTTAGTGGTCAGTTTACCTGGCAGAGGCCAGTGACCCAGATTGGCAACTCAGCTGGAAATACCATGTAAATCTAGAAATGTGTATAAGAATTCCATTTAACTGTTTCTGAAAATAAATGGTATTTTACTGGGAAACAGTAGCATTGAAGTTTAAGTGAAATAGAAAACTGGTGTTTCACTGAGAGTTGCAGACCATTGAAAATGCAGTTATCTGAAAACAGCTATTTAACTGCTAGGTATAAAACTGGTCAGATGAAGACACAAGAAAAATAAATGCACAATCAATGGCATTTCAATGAAAACTGGAAAATTAATGAAAGTTTAATGGAATTTCAATGAAAAAAGCCAGTTCTTTTCTCTAAGGGTAACTAATCAAAGCAAAAATGGCTAAGTTTGACCACGTAGGAGCTAACTTTACTATATCAGATAATTGTCTAAAATCGAAGCCTCAAAACTGTTGTAGAGTAATTCTTTTGATTTGTTTCTTTGTAAAATTAGACATCCCCAAGTCCCTATCAAAACAAAAGTGATTCCACTCTTACCCCTGGGGTTAAAGTAAAAATAAACTTTTTTCATGCAGCTTGCGTCTTTATTCATTTAATTTTAAGAATTCTAAATACAATCTAACCTTGTTTTCTCAGACGTGTTATTTCAGACTCAATGGGACCGAGAAAATATTCTGAGATATATTCTATATTCTAATATAGATATATTCTAAGTCATCTTATCGTAAATTTTATGGTAGATACAACGACCTTATCAGCAAATACAATCTTCCACCGGGTCGCATGCTGACTGACGTTTTTCATACTAATTGTTAGACCATTATGATAATTAATCAACTAATTGTGTACGGACGTTTCCGTTTTTCCCGATTACGACAAAGAGTCTGGTAAATTTTTCCTTGTGTTTTGAGTGATTGAGTTATTTTAAGAATATGTTCTTCAGACATTTTCAGATGGACAAATATTAACAGCAAAATAAAAGAGATAAAAAACCAATGTAAATTAATGTGTATTAAACCATATGCCACTAGAAAAACGTATCCCGTTAACCTGTCATTCACACAGTAGCCCAAAATTAGGATTTCTTATACAATGACTTCTATGCAGTTTATAAAGAGACACAACGAAGGTTTAATATTCTTTTTTTTTAAATATCACATATTTGCAGGGGAAACATTATTCTTATTTTAATAGTTATTCTGCTGAAAAACCGTAGACTTATAATCTCTATCTATTTTACAAAAAGATGTTGAGATGCCTAACTCAGCTTTAATAAATGTATCATACATGGCAAATAATGACAACTAAATAACCTCAAAAGTAATAGAGCTCAGTTCCAACCTTCCCAAGAACACCAGAGTCAACTAGTTTTTCCAAACATTCAGATGAATAATCTTTGATTGATTTCCGTTTCACCTAAAAATATAATATATATATAAAAATAATTCTCATTTAATTAAGCTGTATTGCCATAAGTTCTTATGCATTTGATATCAGAGGTGAATTTAATTTCATTATGAATATGATTTAAAATTCATATCTCAATAATTTTGTATATTTGTAAGTACATCCCTTTCTGGAAAAAATCAGAAACTTTATTTATAAGTCAAGTTTAGTTTTTAAGAGCATATGGCCATTTTTAGACTCTATTAATCTTCTTAAAATGAAGAGCTCTTTATAAAGATATATGGGGCTGATTTCAACCCTTAGCTCCTACATATATTGTATATTCTCTTTCACCTATTATAAATGTTGCTCACCAACTAAGGTCAGAAATGAGAATAATATAACGGTAAAGCTAATTTTAGGAAATTTCAAGGAAGTTAGATTGGTCAAAACTTTACTATATTTTCATGTACAGTAATTACAACTGATAGCTACATTTGGATCACCTAGCCCTTTCCGTAACTTACCAGGTTTAATGAAAATGGACGAGAGTGATCAGCTGACAACTACCGATATCATCGGGTGGCTGAAGCAGCAACAAATTTACATACCTCAACTACAATAAACAGTGTATAATGCTGTCAGTTGTTTCCTGTAACTGATATTCTTTCTAATGAGTATATTAGATCTGGAGTACAATTCACTATTTTATCACCAACAAGAAAGGTTCTTGTATCCAATATTCTGAAAATAACAACCTGACATACAGCTAGTTACAAACCTGTTAAGTGTTTCGTTTTGTCAAAGCCATGTTTTTGTATATCAAATGGATTGAAGAAAGAATTATTAGAAATTAATAATGATGTAAAGCTTTCATGTTGGGCATATGCAGCGTCAATAATTGTTAGTTGTCAACTATACAAATATAGACTGCAATCATGTGACATGTTTATCTAATCACATGGTGCCTATTTTCAATTGTCCAAAACAATACAAATCCATATATATATATATATATATATATATATATATATATATATATATATATATATATATATATATATACTTTTGTTCAAGACAGAAAAGTCCTGTAAACACAGAACAATAATGTTGGTAAACATATCCATCTTTATCCTTGTTAAAATAATACAGAATCCTTTTGAACAAAGACATTGTCCTAACAAGGAAGCCCTTAACAGCAGGGAATCATTTCCTGTCAACCTGTACATCAGACAAACAATGAATATAGAAATCTATCAATACAGCTTGCTTCTTAAATATTATACAAAGAATATCCTACTTTTCTTTAGTTCTTGATTATAAAAAAATGTAGCAGCTTGTACTTTTCTACCTTTTTTTACCAGGCTGAAGCTAGCAGCCACTAACAGCAGCCACTAAGCCCGTAGAAGCTAGCAGCCAATAAGGAAAACCATCAAAGTACTGAGAGTACTCGAACGGAAAATTATACTTTACTTTATTATCGGCATATTTTAATTAATATCAAGAAGAGTTATGCATGAATAATTTTTATGAGCATTGGCAACTTCGGAGGCAGTAAAGTTCGCCTGGATAAGAATTATAAATGCGTTTGTGTCTAATTCAGTTAAATTTTGGTATTTGTCTATACGTATGCTTGAATTTGATCCCCGAGTCTGTTTACTTTTGTCCGAAAAAACATGCATCGAAAATAAAAAGCCCTCGTATCATTACAAAAATGGGACGATCAGACATCTTACATTGTGTTTTTATTCTCATTAAAAAATTTGCCTCTATAGCAAACCAAAAGAACAAAAATCCAAAGGTGAATTTGGGATTATTTTATGTCAGCCATGTTTTGACGTGAACCTTCGAGAAAAATTGCGAAGATAGATACAAGAGACTATTTAGCTCACCCGAACTTTGGCATTTTTTAGCATTTCACAATGATATAAGGGTATAAAGTGGTCCATTATCTCCCTTATCTTTGAAGTGTGCATCAAACGGATTCCAGGGCAGTGTAGGGGACCCATAGGGCTATTATTTCCCGGTCTCAAATTTGGACTGTAGGGGTACCGACAAGTGGCTCCCAGGGGTTCGGGCTCATTTCAGGGGTTTATATCTCACTTGAGTTTGATCACAGGAACTTGGAAACACTGGGATTAATTAGAAGACCTCAAGAGGTATTCATAATAAGCATTTGAGGGCGTCTATGACCCCTAAAAAGGTCCAGTTAGCTCACCCGAACTTCGGCATTTTTTAGCATTTCACAATGATATAGGGGTATAAAGTGGTCCATTATCTCCCTTATCTTTGAAGTGTGCATTAAACGGATACCAGGGCAGTATATGGGACCCATAGGGCTATTATTTCCCGGTTTCAAATTTGGGCTGTAGGGGTTCGGACTCATTTCAGGGGTTTATATCTCACTTGAGTTTGATCACAGGAACTTGGAAACACTGGGATTAATTAGAAAACCTCAATAGGTATTCATATTAAGCATTAGAGGGCGCCTATGACCCCTAAAAGGGGCCAGTTAGCTCACCCGAACTTTGGAATTTTTATGCATTTCACAATGATATAGGGTTATGAAGTGGTCCATTATCTCCCTTATCTTTGAAGTGTGCATCAAACGGATTCCAGGGCAGTGTAGGGGACCCATAGGGCTATTTTTCCCGGTCTCAAATTTGGACTGTATGGGTACCACCAAGTGGCTCCCAGGAGTTCGGGCTCATTTTAGGGGTTTATATCTCACTTGAGTTTGTTCACAAGATTTTAAAAACACTAGAGTTAAGGACTTTCCCCTTCCAAGGTACTTATAAGAAGAGTTTGATTGAGTTTATTACCCTGAAAAGGTCCCATATAGCTCACCCGATATTTGTCAGTTCTTTACCATTACAAAATAAGATAGGATCGATTTGAAAGGATGGCATTTTTTTTTTACTTTTCTTTAAATTGTATCTAACAAATACCAGGGCAGGGTAGAGGACCTATAGAGCAATCATTTCTCGCCTTCAGATAAGGAGTACCACCAGATTGTTCAGTTGGGTTCGGGCACATTTGTAGGGATTATGTCAACTTAGTTTTTTTCATCACATGAGCTTATATGAAGACCCCTGATGTTTATTCCAAGAATTAAAAGTCATCTTGGACCCATTCAGTTCACCCAATCGACCTTAACCATTATTTACCATTTCAAGATGATATACGGGTAAAAGATTGGTAATTATCTCCCTTATTTTCAAGTGTCCTTCAAACAAATATCAGGGTAGAGTGTAGGACCAATAGGGCTATTATTTTCCGCCCTGAGATTAGGGCTGTAGGGGTACAATCATTTGGTTCTCAGCGGTTTGAGCACATTTCAAAGACATATCTTCTTAGATTTTGATAACAATATCTCATAAGATTTTTTTCACAATAGCTTCAAATTACAGCGCTTTAGAAGTGGACCTTCAAATGTATTCATAACAAGCATTAAAAGTTATTTCAGACCCTATTAGGGGTCCGAGATGATAAATTATGAATTCATCTGAAGGTAAAAAATCTTAAGAGATATAAGCCTTCAAAGTGAGCCCAAACCGCTGAAACTCACTGGTGTTACTCTAACATGCCTAATCTGAGGGTGGAAAATGATAGCCCTATAGCTCCTTTACCGTTCCCGTACATTCGATGGATGAAAACGTTAAAGATATGGGGAAAATGGACTACCTTTTATCCCTATATCATTGTGAAATGCAAAACAATGCCAAAGTTCCAGTGAGCTTACTGGGCCATTCAGGGTTCATAAGCGCCCTGTAATGCCTATTATGAATGCTCTGGAGGTCCTCTACTAAATACCAGTTTCCAAGTTTTTGTGATCAAACTCAAGTGACATATAAACCCCTGAAATGAGCCCGAACCCCTGGGAGCCACTTGGTGGTACACCTACAGCCCAAATTTGACACCGGGAAATAATAGCCCTATAGGTCCCCTATACTGCCCAGGTATCCGTTTGATGCACACTTAAAAGATAATGGAGATAATGGACCACTTTTTACCTATATATCATTGTGAAATGCTAAAAAATGCCAAAGTTCGGGTGAGCTAACTGAACCCTTCTAGGGGTCATAGGTGTCCTGTAACGCTTATTATATATGCCTCTGAAGGTCCTCTACTAAATACCGGTGTTTCCAAGTTTTTGTGATCAAACTCAAGTGACATATAAACCCCTGAAATTAGCCCGAACCCCTGGGAGCCACTTGGTGGTACCCCTACAGCCCAAATTTGAGACAAGGAAATAATAGCCCTATCGGTCCCCTTCACTGCCCTTTATCCGTTTAATGCACACTTCAAAGATAAGGGAGATAATGGACCACTTTTCACCCCTATAGCATTGTGAAATGCTAAAAAATTCCAAAGTTCGGGTGAGCTAACTGGACCCTTTTAGGGGTCATAGGCGCCCTATGATGCTTATTATGAATACCTGTTGAGCTCCTCTAATTAATCCCAGTGTTTCCAAGTTCCTGTGATCAAACTCAAGTGAAATATAAACCCCTGAAAAGAGCCCGAACCCCTGGGAGCCACTTGGTGGTACCCATACAGTCCAAATTTGAGACCGGTAAATAATAGCCCTATGGGTCCCCTTCACTGTCCTTTATCTATTTAATGCACACTTAAAAGATAAGGGAGATAATGGACCACTTTTTACTCCTATATCATTGTGAAATGCTAAAAAATTCCAAAGTTCGGGTGAGCTAACTGGACCCTTTTAGGGGTCATATGCGCCCTATGATGCTTATTATGAATACCTGTTGAGCTCCTCTAATTAATCCCAGTGTTTCCAAGTTCCTGTGATCAAACTCAAGTGAGATATAAACCCCTGAAAAGAGCCCGAACCCCTGGGAGCCACTTGTCGGTACATCTACAGCCCAAATTTGAGACCGGGAAATAATAGCTCTATGGGTCCCCTTCACTGCCCTAGCATCCGTTTAATGCACACTTAAAAGATATGGAAGATAATGGACCACTTTTTACCCCTATATCATTGTGAAATGCTAAAAAATGCCAAAGTTCGGGTGAGCTAAATACTCGCGAGCTTTACTGCCTCCGAAGTTGCCAATGCTCATAAAAATTATTCATGCATGAATCTTGATATTAATTAAAATATGCCGAATAAAGTAAAATATAATTTTCTGTTCAAGTACTTTCAGTACTTTGATAATTTTCCTTATTGGCTGCTAGCTTCTACGGGCTTAGTGGCTGCTGTTAATGGCTGCTAGCTTCAGCCTGGTCCTTTTATTCAATGATTTTAACAGAAAATGCTGAAAGCTGTATTTTCAAATGTCCATGAAATATGAGAATTCCACTTTTTTGTTAATCTTGTGGTATTTTCTAAAATCATAATTACCACTTGACCATTTTCAAATTAGAATGATTATAAATAAATCATTTTTGACATAACTACCCCTTTCCTACTTACAAATTAGAAAGATTCAAATCTCTATCCACTTCTTTCTTTTGCCCTTTCTCGGTCATATACCATATCCTTTAAAAATTGGTCTTCTATTCGCATATTCAATAATAAGGAAAGCTCAAGTTTTGTGGACATGATCAATGTCGCAAGAAAATAAAAAAATATCCTTGGTAAGAGTACTAAACTTTCTAACAGTTTTTTTTTCAAAATCTGGAGTCGTTGGATAACTTTTCAAAAAGTTTGAAAGTTTGAAGTTTGTTTTAACTCCCTAGATGAATTCCTTGAGGTAGTCAGGTATTTCATTGTAGAAAATGTTCATGTTCTGTAAATCGACGTATCTCTATTAACTAGCTGAAAAAATTCCTTCTTTCCCATTGGTTAATGTTATTTCTGAATAACTTCTGCCTCTTAAGTGCTTGTGGTTAAAATTTACTTCCTTTCTTCATCCTTTAAACATTAATTATACAAATGTTAGATACCTGTATATATACACATATTGTACATAGCATTTTACTGTTTACATTTTCCGTTTTTTCCCGATTACAACAAAGAGCACACGGCGGGTTGACCGGTCAGCAGAGGATGCTCACTCCTCCATGGCACCTGATCCTACCTCTAATTTTATTTTTAGAGGTCCGTGTTTGCTCTGCTCCTGTTTCGTATTTTCCTTTGGACTTTTGTTTTTGAACACTGTTCGATATCCCCACATGTTATTTTTATATCTAAATCCATCCTATAATATTTTTTTTTCAAATGGTTAAAGAGAGCTAGTTAGTAATAGTAAATAAATTAACATAATTGTCCGACAGCATGTTATACAGGAGGAACAGGCTAAGCCAATTCTTCCATATTGTGATGATTACCGTTGTTACTATAGCTACTTGGAAGTCTTGAGCTCAGCCTATGCAATACGATGGAGTTTATGCTCTCAAAGCTGAAAACTGAAGGTAACTTTAGTTTTGATTGATCAATCAAAATGATCCAACCAATGTCAATACATGTGTCAATATATATATTTATAAAACCAACTAAGACATCACTACTATGATAGGTATTTGAATATAATTTAATTTTGGTTGTAACACAGCATTTGATTGGATAGAAAAATTTATTTAAACTTGTATAACCTGGTTTGCACATCACAAGACACGTCGCAATGCACCAACGTCAAAAACGCACTAATCCGCTTGACGTTACGTTTGAATTTGAACAGAATTATGTCATTTTTAAAAGTAAAACGCACTCAATTTGTACAGTAAATTACAGAAAATTAAATTATAGGGAATGAACTCAATATCTACCCAAGTTATACTTGTATAACCTTGCTTGGAGCAATAAACGGTTCGCGGTTTATAAAGCGTAAACTGCCCCAACCCAGGTTATACTCGTATAACTTGCGTAAACATTGAGTTCATTTCTTAATAACACTGACATTAATGGGGTACATGAAATAACAACTACCAAATATATTCTTCACAATATAGAATATAAAGACAAATGAATGAACAGATTACTTATGAATGAATAGGCTGGCAGATGGATGAGCAGGCAGACTGATGGATGAACATACAGACTGATGGATGAACAGACAGACTGATGAATAAAAAAACAGAACGATGGATGAACAGATTGATGGATGAACAGACTGACTGATGGATAAACAGACAGACTGATGGATGATCAGACAGACTGATGGAAGAATAGACAGATTGGTGGATGAACAGACAGACTGATGGATGAACAGACAGACTGATGGATGAACAGACAGGCTGATGGATGAACAGACAGACTGATGGATAAACAAACAGAAAAATGAATGAACATGGTGAACAAACTGAGCACAACTTCAGAGATAAATTAATAATAAATGAAAATGTATAACTATATAAGAACTTACTTCAAAGGATGAAGATCCACTATCGTCTTCATTTTCAAGTTTTATTTCCCTTTTAGCATTACTTCTCATATCAGCTTTTACAAATGATGTCTTAGTCATACCAGTAACTCTACAACAAAGAATAAAATTTTCAAATTAAGCTCACCTTAATAGGCATCAACTAATGTAAGATACCACCATTGGTTAAAGTTGAACACCGCTCATAAATAGGCACTGTCTATTAACAGGAATATAAACCCTTCGATTTAGTTTCACCCGATTGCACACCTGAAACTCGTGGCCGCCGTGTAGTATTCCTTTCGTAGTCTTTGGATTTTATGCATTTATTTCTTATTTAATGTGCATATTCTGTTTGTAAATAATGCATTGACCTGTTTATTTGATGTTAGTATTCTCCTGGTTTGAAAAAATGTGTATAATTTCATCGCGACCGAGTAACACGGTGAGGCAAGATGTATGCCCATACAGGTAAAACCTCTATAGTGAAATATTTTAAACTGTAAAATAAGAGGGGTTGTAGCGATAGCGCTGATGAAAGAGAAATATGCCGGACATTGCTTAATTATGAGCGGTGTTCAGTTTAAATGTTAATTCTGCATTTAAACAGCTAGTACAAAATGACATAAAAGTTTATAAGATTTTAAAGTGAAGGCACTAAGCATATTTGTATTTTTTCCATCCGTTATATACTTTTGATGGCATATTACCAACCCCTGGAATTCAGTTTTTACTGAAAGATCATGACCTGCATAGCGGTTAAGAATAGATCCAGATTTTGGGGTCTGCACAGTAGCCCGAAGGTTCATTAAAGTGCTAGATTTTATTTCCTTTGTTTTTACCAATGTAATTTATTTCTGTTGTTCTGAAGAAGGGACTGGTTTTCCCGAAAATTTGACAATACCAATTGTTCGTGTCATTAGCCATTTTTAGTGCTTTATATATATATATATATATATATATATATATATATATATATATATATATATATATATATATATATATATACACACACACACCCTAAAACCTTGAAAATTAGCCGGATTTAATAATAAGCCGGTTTTGAAAATAAGCCACATATTTCTTGCACTGAAAATTACTCGAAAATAAGCCTGTTTTAAAAATAAGCCAGTCATGACAATGCCAGTTTGGAAAGATTTTAGACTACCGTAAAGTCTCATGTGTAGCACGCACCTGTGTATAATATGCCGAAAAAACCCCGCTCTACTATGCATTACACTGTTATACGCATCCCCAAAGAGACGAATTTTTTTTAAAAGTCATCGATATGAATGCGTACGTAGTGTATTGAATTCGTTTAAAAGTGATAACGTACGTTTGTGAATCTAAACCAAAACAACCAACAACAATAATTACTTAATTGATAATTAATCCAATATATGATTTTCGTAATATTAACATTCTGAAGAAACGTCTGTATATGTCGTTTATCGTCATTATCTTTACTGCCTCCGAAGTTGCCAATGTTCATAAAAATTATTCATGCATAAATCTTCTTGATATTTATTAAAATATGCCGATAATAATGTAAAATATAATTTTCCGTTCGAGTACTCTCAGTGCTTTGATGATTTTCCTTATTGGCTGCTAGCTTTTACGGGCTTAGTGGCTGCTGTTAGTCGCTGCTAGCTTCAGCCTGGCTGAACTAAAGTCGAAAAAATGATAAATATTAAATAAAATTTAGAGAAAGTAAACAAGCAACGAAAAAAATACAGATTTTAAAGAGGAGGTTAAAACGTAGTACTGTATGTACTTTGAAACTCTTGGAGAAATGATACCTGTATATACACATACTTAATTTACAGTAAATTAAATTCAAAGCATACACTTAAATATTGGTATTAATAAACAAAATGATTTTATGTTAAATGGTTAAATTCGCATCATTTTAACTACTTTTTGCATTTACTTTGCTGATAGCGAATTCTTGCGTGAAAAATTGCTAGATGGAATTGATTCATAAAAGATTTCTCAAACTATAATCACTTATTAGTCCGAAATATCTGACGTTTTCCTGGCCTTTTTAACGATTTTGATATTTTACATGCCAGGAATCCTGGCATGTAAAATATCAAAATCGTTAAAACAGGAATCCTGGCATGTAAAATATCAAAATCGTTTAAAAAGCCAGGAAAACGTCAGATATTTCGGACTAATCACTTATATGATGCATTTGGACTAATTAACCTTCGGACTACTGGACCGTGACCCTCGGGACATAATTTAATTCTAGCTCCTATCCTGTTACATTAATTATTGGATACAAATTCTATATGGAATTGCAATGCAAACATTATAAACATGTTTTAGATATTTATTTTTATACAAGTTTAGGTCAAAATTTTTGTAAGTGGCTATATTGCATGAAGAGAGCCTAATCTACGTGTACTTCTGCGCAAAAAGTGTGGGGAAATCTGCATGTGTAGCAACAGAGAAGAAAGGTCAGAAGAAAGCTGATCTGCAAAACTGTAACAGTTCAATTTCAAATGGCATATATTGTTCATGTATAACAAAATATCTATCACAAGTAATTGCTTTCCATAACTGTGAACACTATTAAATATAAGTATCAGATAAAGTTTACGATGACAAGTATTAAAAGATAATTCTGATTGCAAACACGTCGATATTTATACTTCATAATCGATCGGAACCCCTCGGATCTTTACCACAGAGCATAATGGAAAAACATGTATCAGAAAAGTCTCGATTGCTATATTTCGCGCTGTCTGACGTCACGCCATAGACAAGTCATACCGTGGAAAAGAGAGAAAATTCGGATGTGTGAATACATGAGCGTAGACAGCTTACACTTGGCACAGAGTTTGGTAGGTATATCACTCTATGTTACAGGTTTTGTAAGGGACATTTTGTTAATATAAACAGAGAGATCGTATCGCATGGAACCAACGGAAAGTCTAAAGCACTGATTAATGAATAAAAGTATCTATTTCTGAACATGGCTTCTTTGGACAGTGAACATGTGATGCTTCAGCACCTATCAGTCATGAGTCCACTCACCTAAGATTGTTACTAACAAAAGTCGGTTTTACTAGGAAATCTAGGTCCCAATTACACCATACACCACAGGCCTCTGAATTTCTATCAATAATTTATCAAAATAAACAATAAAATCAAGTGTAATTTTATGAATAGTTTCTCTCCCTAAATTATTACCTAACAGCATGGTGCAGTGGGTTAGAGGTATCACTATGAATCTGTTAGTCATGAGTTCAAATCCCGCTGGGGATTTTAAAATTTTGATTTTTCCAAAAATTTTTAAAACGTATTTTTTGGTTAAATATTGTAAAATTTGAAAATTATAAACTGATGAAAGTATTTTAATTATAATGTACATTAAGATGGCATGGCCCGGACATCTATCGATATTAATGTGGATTAAATTATGTATACTTTAATCCACATTAATATCAATTGATATAATTTAAATGTATATGTATGGGAAGAGAGAGAGATATATAATAGTAACCCTATCTGTATTTATATATAGATAGGGTATATATCTCTCTCCTCCCATACATTCAACGGCTTAATGATAAAAACTCAGAGGCCTGTGCATACACTTAATTAGTCAGGCCAGGCAAACTAGACGTGAGAATTTACATCACATGTATTATACATGTATATACATGTATCATGTGTATACACTAATTTAAAAATTGAGAGAATATATATGTTTACAACCAGTCTATATTTTTTGAGAAATTTAAATTGTGATTTTATCTAGATGCTGTATCCACAGATGACAGAGTGAATGTGAAAACATGCCATCCAATGATGATTTCTCGCTGAGTGTGTTGGTCGGTAACACAGTCCTGCCCGAGTACTCTCATGGAGGAATGTGTTACGTGGAGTGCGATCTGTTCTCTCCTGTAAGCTTTAAACAGCGGACAGAAGAAAGAGTGGCACAAGAACTTGAGGTCCAGGTTGGTCATTCAGAATCCTAAACAAGGGGGTGGGGGTGGATGATTGAGCAGGTTGGGACCAATCGTCCAAAAGGGATATAATAGCCTGTTTGGGATATAATATCCAAATGGGATATAAATTTCAAGTGCAAAAAGTAGAAAAATTTTATTTTTGCCAAAAATATGGTAAATCCCGCAATAGAATAGATGAAATGTGACAACTTTTGGTAAACAACTTTTTCTGTAACCATACTACTACGGAGGTGGATCCCTCAGTATATCCAAAACTTCTTGGGGATCAATCTAACAAACAATAGGCTTATAGGAAAACTTTGTAACCAAAAGTTGTTGCATTTTATATACCGGTACATTTAATATATAAAAAAATTACCAAATCAAAAATTTGTATTTTTTGCACTTTAAATTTATGTCCCATTTGGGCGATTGGTCCCAACCTGTTGAAGGATAATTTCATGTAACTCATAGGAGATCCAATTTTAGAAGGCCAAAACCTAGTGGAGTATGTATAATATATATAGTTTTCTCTTTTCCAAATTCATGAGTTAATTACCAGGTATATAAACATTGATCCATCTTTAAAGTGTTAGGCATGTATTTTTTCAGCTCATACAAACTTGACAAACTATGACTCATTTCCTTGCACTGCATTACTTACATGTACTACCCATAAATATTTTTTCGTTAATTTAAGGAATAGGGAATCATTCTTTGAGTAGTATGAGGTGATAATTTTGGTCGGGGTGTGGTGAAATCCAATAAAGCCAGAAGGATTTGACCATGCTCCGACCAAAATTATCACCTCATAATATTCAAAGAATGATTCTTTATTACTTATATTATTTCCAATTTCTACACTTTAAAAACAACATTTTAAAAGCACTATTTTTTCATGTAGCACATGCTGTGTATTACTACGCGGCACAGCCAATACCATTTTTCGGTTATGCTATAAGACATGCCCATTTTGTCACTCATTTATTATGAAATTATTGGGCTTCAAAATTGATTCGTAATGTAATCATAGACAAAGACAGTTGAAAATGTAAATATATAGTAATACATGTAGTCTATCAGAGTCCATAATATAATTTGATGAAATTATCCCAGACTCTATAAACTCCTTTATCATTTCACAACAGGAACAACCTGTGACACCATTCTCCATCTGCCTTGTGGCAAAACCCAGCCCCCACGTCCACCAGCGGTATTATTACAGGGTGTTTATTGATGGCCAGAAAGTCACAGCTCGGAGTATCCAGCAGGGCCAATATAAGTGAGTAGTGTCTGAGACTGTGAAAGTAAAATACCAGCACAAGTTAATTGAACATCTATTGAAACATTTAATTGTGGAGAGTTCATGAAAATCAGTCCATCTCTCTCTCTTTTCTTTTCTCTCTCCCTATCACTCTTTGTCTTGGCTGTCTCTCTCTCTCCCATTCTCTCATTAGATATACATGTATTGGATACAAATGATGAATACTAATAGATAAATTTGGATTACTAAAAGCTCTTTTTTCATGATGATGATGACAAGGAAAGAATTGCTTTCTGAGTGCATTACAACATTATATTTATATTTAATTTAATATACTAGCATGTATATTGAATTGGTAGCAATCCATCACCAGGATGTTTCGGTATGATGAGTCTGCGCCACTCTAACCTGATTGTGTAGATTTAATAACTGACCACTACATGTTCAAAGAAAATGCACAGTATTGTTGATCAGTTAGTACAATATGTGCTTATTGATGACTCCGCCCCATCAACTTATCAGTAACTCATTGATTCGATTGAGTGAAGGTGGCAGATATTGTTTAAATTTGGCTCAGCTGTTAATGAAATTGAAATTTATGTAGTTCAAAAAGTCATACGAAAAGTAACTGATAATACATTTACGTGACTATTGTATATACCGTATGTTGTCTTGAACATACAGTACTAATATGTTGAAGATGATTAATTAAGATACATTTAAGTTTTATCTGTATGATGGGTTAATTGCCTTTTCATAAATATGTGACCCTGGAGTTCACAGGTTTTGTCTGTATGGTGATTGGTCTGTCTATCTATTTGTTATTGCATATATCCTTGTACTATTAGTGTAAAAGCAGGACCATTTTGGACTTGGTTTTGGTATGACATATTTATAAAACTGTATACACAATGTCTTCAGGGTTTTCAGGCTTGTTCACAGGGGCATCTTATCCACTCTGCTCTCTGTGACATATATATAAATAATACACAAGGTAAGAATCAAAAGTATATTATTTATATATACCGATATGTCATAGAGAGCAGATGCCCCTGTGGGTTGTTGTTAACTTTTTAAATTTTGTTTTGTTAGTAGCAAAAATAAATTCAGTTTCATTAAAAACCTTACAATCTTTGACTTAAGGTTTTACCTAAGCTGTCATATTGTTAGTATGTTAAGAGATAACTGTAATAAAGTTGATGTATACTTGTTTTACAAACTAAGGTCAATTTAACAGCCATTTAATACATGTATTGTTAGTATTACATTTATATTTCAGGTATATCAAGGGATTCCGTGATAACAATACAGTGAAAGAATTCCTATTCTCCATGCCCAGCCTCAAACAATCACAGGTACTGTTTGTGTGTTTCTGTATAGAAGAAATTTGCATCATAACCTGAAATTTGAATTTAATTGAACATCATTGAAAAAACAAAACATTAATTTCTAAATACCAAACTTTTTTCAACTTCAATGAAAATAGAATTTACAATTTCCTCTGAATTCATATACCTTATAATCTAAACTTTCGAGCATTGTATTTTGACAGATTATATTGTATATTGACAGATTATATTGTATATTGACATATTATAGATTATATTGTATATTGACAGATTATATTGCATATTGACATATTGATAGATTATGTTGTATATTGACAGATTATATTGTATATTGGCGTATTGACAGATTATATTGTATATTGACATATGGACAGATTATATTGTATATTGACATATGGACAGATTATATTGTATATTGACAGATTGTATTGTATATTGACAGATGATAGTTTATATTGACATATTGACAGATTATATTGTATATTGACATATTGACATATTATATTGTATATTGACAAATTATATTGTATAATTATATTGTATATTGATAGATTATATTGTATAATTATATTGTATATTGATAGATTATATTGTATACTTATATTGTATATTGACAGATTATATTGTATATTGACAGATTATATTGTATATTGACATATTGTATATTGACAGATTATGTTGTATAATTATATTGTATATTGATAGATTATATTGTATAATTATATTGTATATTAACAGATTCAGTCTCCGTCCTCGTATCGTGTCGGGTGGATCGACGTGGAGTGTTGGAATGCCACTTTAAAGACGTCAAAGAAAACAGTCAGAAACAAACATCACAACTTCACCCCGGGATCCAAAACAGACAGCTTACGAGTAACCCAAGGTCAGGACAGCTCAATTTATTTTGTAGCTTGATATACCGCTAGCTCTCTTTTCCCCCAGTAACATGATGTATAGCTTAATAAGATAACCACATAACATTCAGTTATGAGTAATGGCTTATACCCAGAACGACAGTCGGCTAACTCATTGAACTTTGTCTATGAATGTTGAAGTCCATCAAGTGAAACTCTGTAGTTTTTGGTGGTTTAAAATGTTAAGAAAATGGTCTGTTGTGTATAGATGTATGCTTAAGCATTCCTGCTATTGTTGAAATTTCATTACTATAAAGGGGCATATTGGAATTACGCATGAATTATTCATAAAAACAGCAAAGGTTCAATGAGTTGTCCCACAATCATTAAGTGGTGGAAGAGAGGCCACGGTTTCCAACAATATCCAATAATTAATCTTGTTGAAATTGTACACTACAAACATGCAATTTACTATGAAATTATACCATATCTTGTTTTGATAATTTTTAGGCAAGTACATGATGACCACCACTAAAGTAGGGCGTGTCCTTCAGCTAAAGAACATGTATCGAACCACAGACTTCTGGGATCTGATCTCATTGCGTAGTAAACTCTCCATAAAATATGTCACTGCTCAGGGTCTGACTGATATGGGTATGACTGTGGTCCCCATCCCTTACCCGATCACCCAGGGGCACGGTCAGTCCCAAGGGGTCAGTCAGTCTCAGGGAGTGGGTCAGCAAGGGATTGAACAAAAACCAAACGTAGATCTGTCAAACGGGTTGGAAGGGACAGCCTATGATAACCAAACACAAGACAAAACCCAGAATAAAGACAGTGTTGTTGTTGATTCCAGTTGTGACGTTGTTATAGACGGTAGTGTTGATTTAACTGCTCCAGATCCAGAGGTCAAAATGGAGTTGGAGGATGAATCTGGAACAAAAACTTTAAACGCATCATCAGAGAGAAAGAATAAAAGGAAAGGAGTGCCACATCTAGGAACTGACCTGGTGATTAACCTGTGTGACATTGAGGAAGAAACAGGGAGGGCTGACAATGATGTCATTGTGTTAGATTGACAAAAAATGAAGAGATTAAAGCAGTTGTTGAGAGAATTAAGAACAAGTTAAAACTTTAGGTTCTTCTTGTAAGTTGAAGGAAAAGTTAAAGGATGCTCCTGGATATTGTCAATGGATGTGCGGTTGTCATGGAAACATTGATGGATAGATTAATTTCATGTATAGGCAGTATGTGCATGTTTTTCATCTTCTTTTTTTTCTCATTCATGATCAGGAAATATTCATTTACTCTTTTTATGTATATGTTGACACCATATTTTATATTTTTTTTATGCCTATACATGTATTTTTAACTGTAATGTAATAATATTGGTTTCGTTTGGTCTATGTATATATTATAGCATTGAATGATTTATTTTTGACGTCGTTGTATCAATAACTGCCGTCAGGTGAACAGACAAATTGAATAACGCGCGTTAGTGCGTTATGATAATTTGTCTGCTCAACTGATGGCAGTTATTGACACGACAACGTCAAAAATAAATCACTAAATGCTTATATTTACATTCCCTTATTGATGAAATCAATTATTTTATTAAATAAATCGGTATAAATTGCAGATCACGGAGGGAGTAAACTAGTAACAGCAAGAACAGCTGTTTCTAAAACCGGTTTAAATTGGTTATCATGTAGACTGTTGAGACGAGCCTTGAAAATATAATCCATGAAAAATAACTCTTGAAATTTACCTTTTTAACAATAGAATCAACTTTATTGTTGAATATTTGTAATACATGGTGTTTTACCAACATGTATGAAATATATTATTATATCGATAACTTAGAAATCAATGTTTGGGAACTATTTATGTAAATTGCATGTAAATACATGTAAATTGTTGCATTTGGAGGCATTTGAAGATCAATGAATTTAATGGAAAAACACAGAAGAATGTAAATTTAGAATATAACCCACTTTTTCATCCAATCAGCAGTCGCTAAATATTCTATTAAGTGATGTTTTTAATCTTTAAGAATTTCTCTAAGTTCACAGCGACGTCACATTTCGATTGACAGCTAAGAGAGCTGTAAACAAATGAGAGATAATATCTGATTGGTACAGAACTTTTGATCAGCCAATGAAAAAGTGGGTTATGTTCTAAGTAAGTTAGATCATATTAAGTAAAATTTACATGATTAAGAAGGGGCTTGGTCACTTCGCTCCCTCCGCCCCCTTCTTAATCGCGTAAATTTTACTTTATTATGATCTAACTATTACATATAGGTTGTTCATTTTAAGTGAAGTTGCATGTAAGATATATAATTCATGTGATGCAAGTTCACATTCTTAAAAGCAGTCAAATATTCTCTCTCTTTTCTTTCTCTCTCTCTTTTCTCTCTCTCCTCTCTCTCTCTCCCATATTCTGATGATTATATATACCGTATACATTTTTCGTTGCTCAAAAATGACAAAGAACATGATGTGTGTATATTAGAGTTCTGTAACACTTTAAATCATGTAAAAGAACTATATGCGTTTTATGTATAAATTAAAACAAAACAAATTCCGTTCGTTTTATTTAATTTTTCATTTTATCAAAGCCTGCATGTTTGATATACATGTATGAAGTGAAATACATGTATTCAGTTTATAATTTTTTATTTAAGAACTAAGGAATCAATCTTTGAGTATTACAAGGTGATCAAATATGGTCAGGGTGATCAAATTCATTGAAGCCCATTGATGTGGAATGTATGTTCGTTCGCCCTAAAATGCGTTCGCCCTTGACGCCGTTCGCTCTAGTTTCTGTTTGCCCTTGATTCCGTTCGCCCAAGGTCCATTCGCCTTATTTTAATACAGGGTTAATGTAAATGTACATTTTCATATTTGTGTAATTAAATCTCTTCATAATTTTTAAAATGATCATTTTAAAAATTATGAACAGATATAATTACACAAAACGACACTATCACAGCACCTTCACAAAATAATAACCAATTGACTGACCTGATAACGATACGATAACTTATTGCTACGGTGAATTAATTTTTTAACTATGGTTGACTGTAGTTTGATACAGTTTCATGTTCCATCTACGTACATCTCTTTAGAGATCAAAGGATTTTGTTGTGATCGGGTATAATTATATTAAATTCTTCAAAGATAAAATAGCTCATCCGCTGCTCACCTTCTATATAGACTAATTAATGTCTCAATTTCTTTTTTTAAAACACCACGCGAATCAATAAAAAATAAAACATGCAAGACAGTTACGGCATTAAATTTACGGCATTAAAATCTTACAATTGGACCAATTACGTCTTTTTGAAGAAATGAATTCATAAAATGTACGAACAATTTATAGTAGCAAAAATATTTTATCATTCAAAAAGTTAAAATTAAATGAAATAAAGATAATTAACTTAAAATGATATGGTTTATTAACAAAAAGGAGCGAACAATGTTTAGGGCGAACGACAATTAAAGCGAACGGACCTAAGGCGAACGGACTCAAGCGAACAGGTAGATAGGGCGAACGAATCCGATACCATTGATGTGAAAGGGCTTTATGATAGATCTGATCACGCCTGGTCGAATTTGATCACCTCATTATTTAAAAATGATACCTTGATAATATTATTTATATATTCAGGCATCCAATTTTCCCCTGATTATTCCATTATGAAGGAAGCTTTTCATACTACAGTAAAGTCTATTACTTAACGCAATCAATGAAATAAATTCAGCGAATGATTTATTGTACAAGTTATTAACTAAATATAGAGTTATCTTCTCTTGGCCGCCATTTTCTAATTTTCGGGTCATACTAAAACACGCCTGCCCACGCCTGCCGGGGAAAACACGCCTGCCGAGAAAATCTAGACGCCTGCCGTTTACCTGACGGATTATTTTGATTTTTTCTTTGATATTTTATTTTACTTAACTAAATTATTGATCATAGAAATAAAAAGTTGACTTTATATTGATTATTTAGCTCAAAATTAGCAAAAATGTTCAATGTTGGTAAAGATAGATAACTCTTACGTAGAATTTTTACGCCTGCCGAGGAAATCTATACGCCTGCCGTTTAATTGATGGATTATGTTAATATTTTCTTTGATATTTTATTTCACTTATCTAAATAAATGATAATACAAATAAAAAGTTGACTTTATATTCATTAATTAACACAAAATTAATAAAAATCGGCTAAGAAGATAACTCTTACGCAGAACTCATACGCCCGCCGAGAAAATCTATACGCCTGCCGTTTATCTGATGGATTATTTTAATATTTTCTTTGATATTTTATTTCACTTAACTAAAAATATGATAATAGAAATAAAAAGTTGACTTTATATTCATTAATTAACACAAAATTAGTGAAAATCGGGTAAGTAGATAACTCGTACGCAGAATTCATACGCCCGCCGAGAAAAGTATACGCCTGCCGTTTGCCTGATGGATTATTAAAAAAAAGTATGTTAGTATTTTATTTCACTGTACTAAAGAAATTAGCATATATAAAAAGGCGATTTTTTTTATTCATTTCTTTACGCAAAATTAGAAAAAAATGCGCGAAGGACTTAAAAATAAAGGGAAAACTCTAACGCAGAATTCTTGCGACAGTCGATTTAAGATACACGCCTGCCATTTTATCTATGTCATTTTTATTTGTATGAACTAATTTATGAATTACTTCAGACGGCTATAGAGTTAACATTTTGCCTTATAATTATGTTCATAACTGTACTTATTGCTGTGATTAATTATCATATTACATGAATTCGGTTGATACTAGTTTGATATAATCCGTATATCATCCCTTTTAAGTTTGACCCAGTTTTTTTTAATTTAATAAAACATAATAATTTCATTATTATGCCTGTCAATGAAGCTTTTATGATAAATTATAATTCAGTGAAAGATTTATGAACAAGTCTATACGAAACACACAAGGAATATATATGTGCAGGCTTTTACGCTTGTCGAATACCTATATTAATGGATTATTTATTTTTTCGCTTTACGCAAAAATGGATGATCGTGGTTTTTCCAACAGTATTTCATTTAACTCAACCAAGTAAACGATTTAAGAAATAACAATTAGATTTTTAATAATATTAAAACGTAATAAGAATCATGCATGCATCCAGAATATTTTTTAGGGGGGATATTCAGGTTTGTCTGGGGGGAGGGGTTCAAAGCATATTTTTGGTAATTTTACCACGTAAATTTAAGAAATTAAATTTTTTCCAGGGTGGGTGGGGGGGGGGCGGAACTCCACCCATCCCCCCCCCCCGACCCCCGTCTAGATCAGCTCATTTTTCTTGAATGTCCAAGATACACTCAACTAAGAGATGAAATTTCTAAGCAACCTCATGAGTAGTGTGCCCTTTCATATCAACTATATTCTTTATGGTAGTTCTGACTTTTTATGCAACTTTTAAAAATTGTAAAATATTTTCTTATGTTTAGAGTTATATCAGAGCTTCTAAGCGCTTTTGACTCTCTAAAGATACACTGCTTAAACTTATTTAGTTATTATCATCATATATTTAGCTGTTTATAAGTACTCTTTTTTATTTATTGTTCTTTTCAAATGGGCTGGATCATAAAAACCCCATTCTAATGTTTGTATGTATGTGGGTATAAATGAGATGGTGGGTTTGTAAATTTGTAAATTATTTATTATAACCACTGCTTGACCTTTTGTTTTGGAGAGGGTGTACATAGGCTTAGCCTGTTACCCAATCCTTTTGAATCGTCAAAATATCGTCGTAAAATATGTTTAAATTAGATCAGCTCATGAAAAGTATGCGAGTGAAAATCATCTACAAAGCCAAAGAAAAATTCTTATATCTACCCCAAAAAATTAATGACTGAAATAGATATTTGATGGAGGTTCATGAGTTATAGTAACATCTATTTGTTATTAAATTGTTATTGTCAGCAAGAACATTGATATTGAAGTATCCTAGTCTACGGCAGTTTACTGAGCACGAGAGTCGATCTATAAAACTGTTCCACGATCTTTTGGTCTATAGACCAATCCTGTTTTAATTAATGTTTTTTCTGAATACTGGATGAAAAATCGTGTTTCAAAAAGTGGTAACCAACAGGAATCGTGATATCAGTGGTTTCCTATATTTGGAAACCCTTATAATAAAAGAGAGGGCTTTGGAAACGTGTACATATAAAGTTGTTTGCTAGTTAATTCTCAGCAAGGAGTCAACTGAAGCCGTTTTCTTGAGATTTCCAATATATTCCCTTAATTAATTCGGAAACTATGGAAAAATATATATGTAAAAAGGAACGTTTTACTTAAATGTTTTTGTCTTCTTATTTTATCGATATTTTGATAACTGCTAGAATCATACAAGCGTATATGTATACAAATATGTTTATCTATAAACATGCATCACTTTCTCTCTCCCTCTTTCTTTGTCTCCCCTCCTTCGTTCACTTCCTCTCTCTCTCCGTCTTTTCCATCCACTGCCTTCTCTTTCTTTCTCTCTTCATGAACGGGAAAACAATACAAACATCGAGAGAAAAAAAATACTTATGTGTAGTTGAACTTTGTTTAACTGTTCTAGTACATGCATTTTTAAATAAAAATATAGAGAAAACTATCAAGCAGACGGGATTGAATGTGCAGGAAAAATAAATTGATAGGACATGCACAACACATATGTGCCAATAAATCACTCATTTGCAAACATATAGAGAGATTTTGTTATTTTTGTAGCGAGTCGGTAAGTGTGTCACTGCAACATTCACATTCTATATGTTCGACATCTGAACGTGGTGTTTTTTGGGGGGTTTAATTGATTTCATATTGAAGTCAAAATTTTCCAAGTCATAAATGAACACAATCTATGCAGATCGGTATCTTTGAACATGTTGAATGCAAAATGTCATTCCGACAATTTTAATGAATCACACTGAACAGAATTAATCGTAGGTCGAGAAATGTTTTGATAAAAAAGTAAATAATATTGCATGCATTCATATTGACATGTGCAGATGTTTTCCGTATGAAATACAATCATTCACTTCACTATCCCTCAAACGGTTAAACGCAGTGTTTTGTAAAAAGGAAACGGGACCATTGTCACAATCTGAACATGTACATGTAGATTATTGTATTTTTATCTTATTTTATTACATGTACAAATAATGTACTAATTACAAAGTAACTTGCTCATTATTTTCTCTACTACATGTATAATATTTGGGGCGAGTGGGGCTGGGGCTACAAGTCCAAAGATAATTAGTGATCGTTGCTCTACCTATACACGTGTATTCCCGTGTTAGTTTCTTGTATATTCTGTGTGAATTGAACGGTTTTTTGTCTTTAAAGAAATAATAGACCTTTACCTACCTGTATATTGGAAGACGACCGTGAAGCACACCTTGTACACAAGCCCCCCCCCCCCCCCCTCTCTCTCTCTCTCTCTCTCTCTCAATTGTTTTAGGTAACTAGGGAAAATAGTTATAAACGAGTCGATATACGAAACACAAAAAGTTATGTTTTAAGATATTATGTATAGTGTACGAACTTACACCAAATTATCAATCGAAAAGGACTATTAAAACCTTGCAGTAGTACACTTTTATTATTCCCATTGATAGAGCAGGGTCGCTATAACAGGATTATCAGGGTTTCTGACACTTATGTGTAACTTATATGTAATCTATATGAAATTGAAGACGAATACCACTTTATCCTTATATATCTCATGTACAAACACTTAATCAAAAATATTTCTGGTTTATAAGCCATCAACTAGTCAAACTTACACCTACGTCTCTTCATAAAACGTATATACTATTAGTCTATTCATAACCGTAAACATATTTATAAAATAAAAAAATTATTTTGTAAGGGAAAGTATTATTCATTATTATCTATACGAAACAGTCCAGGCGTATAACCAAGAATGTTGACATGAGTTGAATCATTTTACAACGTTAATTATTGAACTGGGGTGTTTTTTCTGCATCAAAAATTGAGACCAAAAGTCGTGAAAATTTAACCCGGCACATTTTTCAACAGCTTGGTAAAAAAAAATAAATCTTAATACTGATAACCTTAAAATAAAGTATATACTATACATGTAGCTGCAATAATGTAACCACCTTCGATATATTTTCATCTGCCCCCCCCCCCCAAAAAAAAAAGAAAAAGAGAAAAACAACACACAAACGAGAGTGCTACATTATTGAAACTATAATGCATATATTGACTGTGTTGAATATTGAATCAAACCACAGAGTTCTGATTTGATTTGGTAATTTCTCTATATCTTTGGTTGGTTTTTTTTATCAGATTACTTATTTTCGAGTAAGATTTCGGACTTTTGTTATCCTTCCAATTCGTGTGTCACCTGTTTGGGTTTTTTTATGTTGACTTGCACGATCACAATAATTAAGACTTAAAAAAGCAGTGGATTTATAGTAAATTTTGCAAATAAATGCTTCTATATATAAACTTGAGCGGGGAGATGATTGATCATGCATTCACTTAATATATTATTTTGTTCCATTTCTTCCAAGGACAGAACAGGTAAACAGGGACAGATTAAGTTTGTGTCTAATTGAAAATTGAAAAGCCTACGGATTTCATAAGGTAGTGGTCTGCCATTTTTTCTTCAATGAACAGAATAGGTCATCACTGGAAAGGTTAAGCATGTATTGGGTTTCAAAAGTCTATGGTGGGGTATCATCCAGTCTATGTTAGATTTTCTTGATAGAAGAGGACGGTTTTTAAAATGTTTAAACTAATACCCCCCCCCCCCCTCCTTTCCCTTGTATGGAATAATTGTCCGCTACATTGATATCATGCAATGTAAATTTTGCTACAAGCTTATGAATGATCTGTTTAATATTTGTTTTTAAATACGCGGCGAAACAGAACCAGGACCTGAAGTTTTAGATATAGTTTGGTGAACTAGGCAGTGAAAGTCTTACATCTAGAGACGAACAAGTTTTTCAAGATGTAAACAGTTACTAACATTGTACAGAACTAAATGTGTACGAAAATATTCATGCACTTTGCTTAAAGCGTCTAACTTTTCCCCCATATACATTTACTAAAATTACGAATTTAGGAGAATAAATATTTTTAAAATCTGGAATGTTATACAAGTACGTTAGCCTGTTCTTTTTATAGATTACATGATATAGCCTTCATACATGGATAAAGAAAGGCTATGCCAGTCCACTTCTCTAAAGGAATAATATTGTCGAATTGTACCTTTTGAATTGATTGAGTTGGTGTAAATACAAATTTACATTACGTGTCTTGCATTTTGTATTTACATGTACACCAAACACAATATTTGCAGTATGACACTATAGCTATTGGAAAAAACCCCAAGCGCATTTCTGAACTTAACAGTGCATTATATATATTCATATATACCTCCATTCTTATTTCAGACACCACTTTAAGAATAAATAGATGACAAAAAATATTTTAATTACACGTTAATAAAATACATGCATATTTTAAGGGTTCTTCGAAACATTCGAGATTATCTATAATCTTAAAATTCGAGTTTTTAATATATATTCAATTATTTGCAACAACAAAAAAATAAAGGTATCAAAACACTTATACGATATAACGATAACTATGTGGAAAGCTGAAGTAAAAAGGCATGGATAAATGACTAAATCGGCAGGCGTACAACCCAGTGTCTCGGCGGGCGTAAGCAGGGTAAGAACTCTTCGTCTTGTTTAAAGACTTTGAACACTTTTACTAATTTTTTTGTAAATTAATGACTATAAAGTTACTTTTTATTTCTTTGATCATTAATTTAGTTGGGAAATATAAAAGATCAAAGAAAAAATTAATATCATCCATCAGATAAACGGCAGGCGTATAGATTTTCTCGGCGGGCGTATGAGTTCTGCGTACGAGTTATTTACTTACCCGATTTTCACTAATTTTGTGTTAATTAATGAATATAAAGTCAACTTTTTATTTCTATTATCATATTTTTAGTTAAGTGAAATAAAATATCAAAGAAAATATTAAAATAATCCATCAGAGAAACGGCAGGCGTATAGATTTTCTCGGCGGGCGTATGAGTTCTGCGTAAGAGTTATCTTCTTAGCCGATTTTTATTAATTTTGTGTTAATTAAAGAATATAAAGTCAACTTTTTATTTGTATTATCATTTATTTAGATAAGTGAAATAAAATATCAAAGAAAATATTAACATAATCCATCAATTAAACGGCAGGCGTATAGATTTCCTCGGCAGGCGTAAAAATTCTACGTAAGAGTTATCTATCTTTACCAACATTGAACATTTTTGCTAATTTTGAGCTAAATAATCAATATAAAGTCAACTTTTTATTTCTATGATCAATAATTTAGTTAAGTAAAATAAAATATCAAAGAAAAAATCAAAATAATCCGTCAGGTAAACGGCAGGCGTCTAGATTTTCTCGGCAGGCGTGTTTTCCCCGGCAGGCGTCGGCAGGCGTGTTTTAGTATGACCGCTAATTTTCTGTGAAAATTCGTCAGGAGCACATTTTGCAAAGATGCCGCCGGTTACGATTAATTTGCCAGCGGCAGAGAATCAGCCTGCGGCGAAAACAGAGGAAGAGCTTGCCGTGGCCAAACCTGTGATTGGGATAATATACCCCCCACCCGAAGTTAGGAGTATCCTCAGAAAATTAATTTGAAAACTAACCATGCTAATGCTATATGTCATTTTGATGATCTAGAAGACAACGCTCTTTATGTTTTCAAACATTTTGATTATACGTGCAGTAAAATTTGATATATCGTACTAGCTAATATATCGGCAGTAATGGTTTAGTATCATGAGTGTGAAGCAATAATGAATAAACCGGTTGGGACCAATCGCCCAAATGGGATATAATAGCCCGTTTGGGATATAATAGCCCAAATGGGATATAAATTTAAAGTGCAAAAAATAAAAAAAAATTGATTTTGAAATTTTTGATATAAATCCGCATTAATGTTTATCAAATGCAACAACATTTGGTTAAGAAGTTTTTCTATATGTCTATAGTTTATAAGATTGATCCCCAAGAAATTTTGGATATACTGAGGGATCAATCTCTGTAATAGTACGGTTGCAGAAAAGTTGTTTACCAAAAGTTGTTACATTTCATCTATTCTAACGCAGATTTATATCAAAAATTTCAAAATCAAAAAATTTTATTTTTTGCACTTTAAATTTATATCCCATTTGGGTTATTATATCCCAAAGGGGCTATTATATCCCATTTGGGCGATTGGTCCCAACCTGATAAACTTGATAGAAATTGGTTTAAGGTTGTAAATGATAGTTATTAAGTATTTAAATTACATATTTTAAAATTAATTTGAAATTACATATGTTAATTTACATATTTCTTTAGCACATAAATAGACATTGTTGACAAAACTGCCAGTTTTGTTGCCAGAAATGGACCAGAATTCGAAAGCCGAATCCGCAAAAATGAAATGAACAATTCGAAGTTTAACTTTTTAAACCCTTCGGACCCATATCATGCATATTACCAACACAAAGTACGAGAATTCAAGGAGGGACGGGGTGAGTTAACTTCTTCAATAAATTAAATTTAATGCAAAACTTGAAATTTATATTAATTGATTTATGAATAAATTGATGCTTAAAAACATATGGATATACATGTATTGGTACAAATGATGATAAATAATTATGTTGCCATGCAACAAAGACTTGGACAACATGCTATTGCAGGAAAATAAAGATTGAAATTGAGTATAAGTTTGTAAATTATGGGAGTAAGTAAGTGAAGTACTTTGATTAGGTTTTAAGATGACAAGTTGTATGTGATAATTTTGTAGTTGTTTATTTTTTTTCTATTTTCAGGACAGGAACCAGTAGCACCTAAGGTAATTCTTTATATATCCAAAATGTCAAACGAACAATTTACTTAGGAAAAAAATTGTTTTGATATCATCATCTCATACATGTCATAAATACACTATTTTGCTTTAAAAAAAGTAACTAAACGGATCTTGCATTTAATTGTAATAGGTGCATGTAAATATATTTCAATAGTAAATTATTTTGATAAAGAATTAAAGTCATTATATTTGCTGAGAATTGAATTTTATTTGTTTGATCATTCTAGCCTTCCCAAAGCTTACCATTTTCTCAAAAGCCAGAACAAGCGAAGATCATTCAAGAAATAATTGTTCCAAAGGAGCCTCCCCCCGAATTTGAGTTTATTGCGGACCCACCTTCCATTTCATCATTTGATTTGTAAGTTTAGGCTATGCTCAATATAACTTCCTAGTACAACAACTATGTTTCCATAAAGGATTGATTGTTTTTTTTTCTAAAAAAGCAAAGCCTGACTGTCAAAATCATATGAATGTCTGACAGACTTTGCAAGTGATAAAGCATACCATCATTATTTCATGAGAAAAAAAAGGGGGTGGGGATTGGGGTTTTTTTGGGGTGGGGGGTAAAATAAAACTATTCATTTTCTCGTAGCAAATAAACACAATGATGCAAGCATACATGATTCAAGTGTGCAATGAAAATTTCAGAGACGTGGTGAAGTTGACAGCGCAGTTTGTGGCCAGGAATGGACGACAGTTCCTGACCAACCTGATGAATCGAGAGCAGAGAAACTATCAGTTTGACTTTTTGCGACCTCAGCACAGTCTGTTCAACTACTTCACCAAACTGGTGGAGCAATATACCAAGGTTTGTCCTATTGTTTCATCAAACCAGTGGAATAGGGGGAAAATTAGTTCATTATATCAAGGTATGATCAGTTGTTTCATCAAATAGATGGAATAGTATCAAGGATTTAATCATTTTCAATTATTTCACCAAACTTTTGGAACATAATTCTGTAAAATGAGGTTTGTTCAATCCATTTGTTGCTGTACAGTGTATATTGTGGATAAGATTTGATAGATATTTAAGATATATAAATTTCTAGGTATGTAGGTTAAAGTTTGCTTATGTTTATTTCAGATTCTGATTCCTCCCAAAGATCTGTTGGATAAATTACAGACAGAATCATTTGACTACAAATTTGTAAGTTTTTAGGACTCTTCACATAGATTTACACAACTTACTTTTTATGTATAATATAACAGTTTATGTAGAACAGCATAAGAAACACATTTGGAAATAATATCTTGAAATAATTTGTGATCGTTTAAGTTCCAGTTTTATAGAAAAGAAATATATATATATAGAGAGAGAGAGAAAACACTATTAATTTTGTAAGTAATGAGAAATTTTCTGACAAAGTGATGATGTTTGGTACAGGTGCTGAATCAAGTGAAGTACCGTGTAGAATGGCAGCGTCATCAGGATAGAGAGAAAAGGAAGGAAGAAGAAGCCATCGAAAGGGAAAGAGGTCTGTCATTTCTCTCTCTCTAACATACATATATGTACATATAAAGTGCTAAATCAAATTGACAATGATTTGTTGAAATGTTTTTGTCAAATACTGTACATGGTAATCATAATGCTAATCATTTGATGACTTTCATTTCAACAGTTGCTTATGCCCAAATTGACTGGCATGATTTTGTTGTTGTGGAAACTGTGGACTTCCAACCCAATGAAAGTGGTAAGTATTGTGAGTGAGCTTCTTTATATACATTAGGAAGTAAACAACCTTTACCGATAGCATTCCATTGTCTAAATCTTAAGTCCTTCGCTGGCAATTTGTGATACATGTATCTCAATATTAGGGAAAGAATCTTGGCAGTACACATGTATAACAAGAACAATCAAACAAGTTTTATATAATGATATATTTACAGGGATGTGATTTTTAGATGGGATGTAAATTTCCATTCTTGTGATCAATGCAGACCCCTTACTGATTTGATCTCTCTCTCTCTCTCTCTCTCTCTCTCTCTCTCTCTCTCTCTCTCTGCAAATCACACTCTTGTTTAATCATCAGTCCTCTCCGATAGAAGCTGTTAATGACCATTGTTACTGTTTTTGTAGGAAACCTTCCCCCTCCCACCACCCCGGATGAAGTCGGTGCTCGTATGCTGGTACAGGAGAGGATGCACCGAACAGACGTAAGTCAGGGAAGATAGCTTTGTGCTCTTTGATTCAAGTCCATTATGATATGTTTCAATTTGATTGCATTTTCAATTCTTTGGTACAGTTCTATTATTTCCAATTCAAATCAAAATCAAATGATTTGAGTGTGAGTTAATTCTTCCACACCATTGTTAGCGTCATTGATGTAAATTAAAACCAAATATGGTGGAATTTTTCTATTATGAAAGAATGTTGAAAACGAGCTAAATGATAATTTGGAGATGCTGACCGAATTGAATGCTGTAATACATGAAATTGAATAGCACCCTTATTCAATTACAATTTCTGATTTGTTAGACTTTTAGGTTGAATGCAGTTTTTGAGGACTTTGCTCTCCTTTACTTGTGGTTACCACTGATGCAGAAAAAAAACTTGTTCTTGTCATCTGAGTCCTATTTGTTGAATCTTGTACATGTAAATTGATTTGAGTTTTTTTTACCAGGTTGATGCTGATGAAATGGAGGTTGAGTCTGATGAAGATGATGATGAATCCGATGAAGAAGCAAGAGTGACAACAAAAGCCATGGAGCATGCCAACACTCAGATACAGGCAAGTGTTTTTTGATGTGGAAACACTGATTGCCTCAGATTTGAAAGTCAAAATGATCATTCTTAAGATCAGCACAGACCTCTCACTGATTTAACTGACTACTGTACTCCATTGTTAGCATTTCATTGTTTTTTTTTTTATAAATGGGAACACTTTAAGACATACTAAGTTCTGTACTGGCCTTGTATTAATCTTTATGGGTTTGTTTTGAAGGATATGGAGGAGGCCTCAGATGATGAGGAAGATATGATCATGCACAGAAAAATGCCCCACCCTCCACATCAACCACCCCCACCCCCAGGGCCTCCCCCGCCCAAGGATAATCTGCCGCCTCTTCCTCCCACACCTGACCAGGTCATCATCAGAAAGAACTATGACCCCAAAGGTAAACACATGATGTGTATTGCATGAATATAGTTTGTTTAATATAAAGCAAAAGTCATTATTATAGGAAATTTTATGAAATGTAGATTTGATGGTAAGCATCTTATCATAAATTTTTTCCTCACAGGTATCAGATTTGTTTGCTATCAAAATCTTGCTTTATTAAATCAACTGTGTTGTTTCTTAATTCAAGCCCGCCCTGTGCAGCCTGACACCGGACTGGAGCAGTACATGGTGTCCCCCATCACTGGAGAAAAGATCCCCGCCAGCAAGGTCCCAGAGCACATGAGAATCGGTGGGTAGACATACAGCCTCAGAGTTTACAAATGTAATAATGTACTCCCACTTCACACAAGGTCCCAGAACACATGAGAATTTGGGAGTTGACTAGCAAGTACAGGGCTTTTCATTGTCCAAAACTTATGAAAGGCCCCTGTCACAACTCAAAAATGGTACTTCTGAAATGAATTTGTTCATTTTCCAAATTATTTCTTACCCCTCAAAATTAAGAACAAATGTGGATATATTGGAACTGAAATTGCAATTATATGAAAAGTGCAGTTTAACAAACACATCCTCCATTCTCTAACTTCAAGATGTCAGTGAGACATATGAAATAGCTAGGGATATCAACAAAACATAAAATTAACATACTGTATAAAGGGTTATTTTCGCCCTGTGTTACTTTTGCCCTTCTACACTTGCAAACAGTTTCTCCCCGTCTTTTGCCCAAACAAAGTTGTGTTAAAAAAGAGATAATTTGAGAAATTGGAATTCGCCCAGTATTAAATTCGCCCACTGACAACATGGGCAAAAGGGTGGAAATAAAATGGGGGCAAATATTTCCCTGTATACAGTAGTGTAGTATTTTTGATGAACTGGATGGTTTGACTTCTCCTGACTTCGTAGGTTTACTGGATCCCACTTGGATCAAGGAGAGACAGAAGAGTATGAAGGAGAGACAGGACCAGGACGAGGTGTATGCCGCCGGCTCCTCCATCGAGGACAGTCTGAAGAGGCTCTCCGAGAGACGTACCGACATCTTCGGAGTCGGTATTGAGGAAACCCAGATTGGTAAAAAGGTTAGTAATATGAGTACATGTATTTATTAATATTTGTTGAACTTCTGTACAATCAGCTGTCTTTGTTGAATTACATTTTCAAAATTTGTCCATGTACATATGTTCAGAGTTCTGGAAATGATTTGTAAAAGTTTGTGGGATTAAAATAGGTACGAAAAGGATGAATCTAAAATCATAAAAATCATAAAATCATAGTTCTATTTAAGATGACGTGTTACAAAATGATGTGCTTCTTATTGATAGATTGGAGAGGAGGAGACAAAGGAGCCCAAGAAGGTGGTATGGGATGGACACACAGCCTCTATGGAGAAAGTCACCCAGAAGGCCAGAGAAAACATCTCTATTGAGGAACAGATTAAAACCATCCACAAAGTGAAAGGCTTCATGTAAGTACCAGCAGTCAGGTGTATGTTTAGGAAAATAAAATGCACAAGTTACTGTTGCATAAATTTGATTTCTTCAGAGACAGTTAAAGTTTTAGAGAAATTATTGTGCAGCCTTCTTAAAAAGATAGCATTGGGTTCGTTGGTCAAAAGTCACCTTGTCAAGCTTCAAACACAGGCTGAACTTAAGAGGTTAAGGGAATGACCTGTAATTACTTTTAGATAATTAAGTAAAAAAAATTTACCCTAGTTATTTTTATTCCAAGTATCCAGAGAAGAGGAACTTCTTTTTGTCTTTCTATTTACAATAAATACTATAAAAATATTTCAAATGATGACATGTCCAGCTTATGCTTTTATAGGCAAGATGAGGAGAAGGAGAAAATTGGTCCAAATATTCCCAAGAATCCTCCTCCACCCCCTAAAGTGGCCCCACCGCCACCCCCTGTGGCCAAGCAGGCTAAGCCCCCACCCCCTCCGCCCCAGTCCACTGGATCTCTCAACCCAGCACCCCTCATGTCACAGACAGTACCCCAGAGGCCTGGACTGATGGTTCTGCCACCCAGACCCCCAATGCCAATAGTTCGTAAGTACAGTTAACGTTGTACTAAGATGTTTTATTCATGTACCAATTTCTTTCTACCATGGAATCAGTTTTATTCGTGTGGGTCAATGTTCATGGGCAGCCAAAATGTGCCTGGTTCGTGGGGACGTAATTTCGTTGGTAGCAAGTTCAGGATAATTTTAATAAGTATTAAACAGATGTTTATATATACATTCGTGGGGATGTAAATTCGTGGGCAAGGCATATCCACAAAAGCCACGAACATTGGTCCCCCACGTACAATGATGATTCCACAGTATTGATTTTCCTTTTTGATAATTTTCTTTTCTGTATAGGCATGCAGCAGCCCATGCCTGTTGCCTCTCATCAGTTCATGCCAGGACCCCCACAACCCCCTGGCTTCCCTCCCCACATGATGTCAGCAGGGGCAGCCCCACCCCCAGGGATTCCCCCTCCCCCACAGGATGATGAGCCACCAACCAAGAAACAGAAAACAGAGGACCAGCTTATTCCAGAGGAGATCTTCTTATCAAGACACAAGGTCAGAGTTCGTAACATTTAAATTGTCTATGTGTATCAGAATTAAGATTAATTTATCCTGATTCAAGATGTATAAAGATGAAATAAAGTTCTATACACACTTTACAGAGAGTACATTTTTTAAATCTTGTGTAGTAATATAATGATTATTTGAAGCTCTGTACATCAATATATTTGTGGAAATTTGCTGTAGTAATGATGGTATACAATTTTGTAAAGTATACTTGTTGTACTAATATAATTGTGATTTAAGATCTGTACACAGTTTTCGATGAAAGTGTGAATTGATACTCCAATTTTGATTCTACAGGGGCCGGTCACATTCAAAGTCTCTGTGCCCAAGGTGGAGGATAAACCCGAGTGGAACCTCAAGGGACAGACTGTGTCCTTCACCCTGCCTCTCACAGACACAGTAAGTGCAATAATTATGAATACAAACTTCTCTTACTTTGAAAAAAAAAATGGAAATTTCAATAGCTGCAAAGTTTTAGCCTTACATTCTCATGTTAATTTATGTAAAATGATGTCGATATGGACACTGCTTTTTAATGACTTTTATTCTCCCTTAGATCTCTGTAATGAAAGCCAAGCTGAACGAGTCCCTTGGTATTCCAGCTGGTAAACAGAAACTGCAATATGAGGTAAAAGCAGGGCAAATGTTTATTTACATGTATATAGTTTTGAATTTTTCAAAAACTAAAATTATATATTAGATATGCATTAATTTTGATATTTTATTAGGGCCTCGCTCTGCGGGCGCCCTATAGTGATCAGTCTGTCCGTGTGTCCGTCTGTCTGTTCGAGATCGCTTGTCCGGAGCATATCTTCTCTTTCCTTGGCCCAATCTTGCTCATACTCCACCCACAGAAAGCCTTTGGGTAAAGAGTGTGCAGTGACCTTGAACCATGTTTCTAGGTCTAAGGTTAAGGTCATACCAGAATTATATATAAAATCCTTGTCCGGGGCATATCTTCTCTCCCCTTGATCCAATCTGGCTCATACCTCACGAGTATCTATGGTCAAAGGGTGTGCAGTGACCTTGAATAAAGTTTGTAGGTCAAGGTCATATTAGACTACGCAAAAATCCGTTCTTCATAGCATATATATTTTCCACTTAGCTCTATTTGACCCATAAACAGCTTTTGAGTAAAAGTTGTGTATTGACCTTGAACCAATTTTCAAGGTCAAATAAGAAGGTCATAGCAGAATTATTTGAAAAATCTTTGTCTGGAGCATATCTTCTCTCCCTTTGCACCAGTCTGGTGCATACTTCACCCACAGGGTGCCTTCGATCAAAGGATTTGCAGTAACCTTGAAGTTGATGTTTGTACATGTAGGACAAGTGTCAAGGTCATATTAGACCATGCAAAAATCCTTTTTTAAGAGTTTATATACTCTCCACTTAGCCCTATTTGGCTAATACTTTACTTAAACACAGCTGTTTAATTGATGGCGTGCAGTGATCTTGAACCAAGTCAATGTGAAGGTCATAGCGGATCTCTTTATTATCAGTTTTAAACCATAGATTATTTCCCATTTGCTTAATCTTGCTCACATTGAACAAAAATGCCTGTATGTAGGGGGTAATGAGATTGAATTAGATTGAATTCTATGTTCTATGTTCTATGCCAGCTGGAAAGTTATAGGTCAAAGCAGAGTTCTCTGAAAATCTTTTCAACCTATTGTCCATTATTAAAGAGGGGCCCATTGAGATGGTCACCATCTCAATGTTGTCTAGTTTTTATTATTTTGAGCACTAACTTTAAGAAATTTAATTTTATTTGTGAAAATATGGTATAGAGCGAAGCTCTGCCAGTGTTGCAATTTACTTTGACAGATGACAATTAAAAAGGCTTATTTACCTGTTTTCTTGATAAATAATTGTTCAAAGATGCATTGTTATTACAGCTTTGATTTGCTTTGTTATTTCAGGGTATATTTGTGAAGGATTCCAACAGCCTCGCCTACTACAATGTGGCTGAGGGTGGTACTATATCCCTACAGCTGAAGGAGAGAGGAGGAAGGAAGAAGTAGAAAAAGACGATGGCAGATGGTACCTTCTTCCAGGAGGAAGAAGGAAGAAGACTATTGTCAACTTTAATTTTTTTTTAATTTCAATTTATGTGTAATATACGAAGAACACATAAGATCTTTAGGGTGGTAATAGGTGATAGAAGGTGGTACCATCTCCCTTGTTAGGGATAAAAGAGAGAGAAGGAAGGAAGATATAATCAGTGCTGTAAGGTGTAAATAGTTGATAGAGGATTGTACTATTTCTGAGGAAGAAATGAACTGGTTCAAATGAAAACAAAGACAGCTATTGATTTAAATTGCAACTATATTGTAAAAGAGAAAAAAATGCAATACACACATACAAGTAATCATTATTCCAAGTAAGCTTGGGTGTTAAGAATAGACTTGTTGTTCGTATCGATTTTATATATCAGAAGTTGATTGTATGAAGATTATGACAGTTTGTAATAACTAAATAGTATAAATTACTCATATTATATTTTGTTCTTCTGTTAAAAGCTTAAAATTTCTGTGTTTTCAAGTTTAAAGTGCAGACAAATGTGTTGTGTGACCTGTAATTGGACTTCTGTTGGCAATGTATTCATCTGTGGGTTGCTTTTGATGTAAATATTTTTCATTACCTCATTATTCATAATGATTATGTTTTAAGCTAAGAATTTCGCAAACATGTATTAAATGAATAATAAAATGCTTTTGAGTACAAAGTGTGACAACTAATGAAGTTCCAAACTTTTAATTACTGAGATTTACTCATTAACATCATGTAAAGTAATCAGATTGATTGCTGCATGAAAAGAAAATAAAGGTAGCTTTTCTGTGGACAGTGTATTGTTATGTAGATATACATTGCGGATTTCACAAAATCGAGTTATTTGTGATTTTGTAATGATTTGGATATCATACATTTCCATATTCCAAGGAGTTGAAGTTCATCAAATCTATTATTTGATAAATTTGAAAATAAATTTGATTTAGATATGGCTTGCGGTTATTTAGTTCATTTTAGTGGCTAATAATCTGACAATATACATTAATTTTATCAACTTTGGAGTATTATCTTAATATGAGGATGATGGTTTGCTTGAATTGTTTCATACTACTGTGACCGAGTAAATAATAAAGGCAAGGTTCTTTGTTCAGGATGTTTAATATGTACAAAAAGGTGATTCTGTAAATAAATATAAACACATGTAAATATATATACAATTTATACACAGTAATTCATCACGGTTTTAATAAACCTATAAACTTTATCATAATCTTAGTTTACTTTATGTAGGCACTAAGAAAAGTTATGTTATATAAATTAATACAATAAATACCTTGTGCGAGGTGTTGGTGTACAAAATCGCCGGACCCACAGTGAAACAAAATCAAAAGTTACAGGGTTTTATAATAATAGAAATGATCTGATTCGATAATACTAACCAATGGGAATAACGGCCAATGGAAGAGTAAAGAAAGTGTTCACCAACTCAAACCACCTGCGCACAAGAACTAGCGTACCTTAATTCATAAGTAGCTATTATAAATTTGAAATTAAATGCATTTGAAAGTAACAAATTTTGTTGTATAATAAATAAATGATTAATTTTAAATCGGCCCACACTACAATACTTGGACTCGGTACTTGCTCAAACTACAAACCTTCTGTGCTCGTAAACCCTATTGAACAGCAATGGCAATACCCGTATGTGGTCAGTAATATATTTAATAGTAACCTATGTGCAAGGAATACAAAATTCTGCTGTTTAATTATCAGAATTGGCTTGTTTTTAAATTTTCATGAAGTCCTACTATAGTTGATAGGTATTCGAGGTCTGCAGATCTGAATATTTAAAACATTTTTTATTGAAAATTCAACTTGAATGCATATATACAATGTGATAAGTAACAACACATATAATAGTAAAACAAATCCCTAATATTAAAAACTGAAAGTCATAGTGAACGCAAGAGAGACTTGAAATTAAATCTTAGCTTGACGTTTACAATCAATTAAAGAGCTCATTTGGAGTTAAATTATTAGATAATAAGGTCTATGGATTTGATGGAGGGAAAGAAATACTTTTTCAACATGGTACACTTATAGCTGTTCATGTAGCTTGATTTAAAAAAAAAACTCTGATTAGATTTTGTTGGAACACCCTTCTTATGTTGTCACATACTGTTTCTTAAAATCATTGTAATTTTGCTTGAACAGATATTTTTTTTCAAGCAGTAGTTCTTCAGATTTTACATTCATTGAAGATATTTGAACACCAACACATTGCTATCAAATTGACTCACGTAGACATTATTTTCATCATCCACACACATACTGTGGGGACACACAACTTGATGTGTGAATAGTAGATTGAGGAACTGGCCATTTTGATCTATAAGATGAACCATGTTTTTGCTTGTATCACAGACAAGGATCTGACCTAGGATATCAGTGCAGACTCCATAGGGTGTAAACTCTGACTCACGACCTTTGTAGGAGAACCTGTATTGTCCTGATTCTGTTACAACCACTACTGCATGTTTGTGAGAGTCTGATGCACATATATCTCCGTTGATATTTTCTGTGATGTAGTTTGGATACTCATACAGTTCTAACCCTTTGTTGTCATATTGTATGGTCTGAATTTCTTTTCCAGTCTTATTGTATCTGATGATTTTTGTGGAATCCTTATCCTTCATTCCCGCCAATATGTCCCCTGTGACGTGAGAGTAATATATACTGCATGGTTTCCAGTTTCCTGTTCTTATGAATTCAGTTACCTTCTTACTGTGAGTTATCTTGTTGATGACTTTGCGGCGTATGTCTGCATATATCAATTCCCCGTCCCTCGTAACTGTGTGGTAGCCGAATCCACCACAGGTTTGTATCTGCTGTAGCTGATTCCCCTGTAGATCTGTTTGGACAATGCTAGTTTCCATGTTACTGACCCAGAGTTTGCCTGATTTGTCTAATGATAAATGCCATATTGCACCGTCAACGCCTTGAACTTTGAACTCCCTTACCTTGGTAGCAGACGTCTGCTTCTTTAGTTCTTGTTTCTTCTGTTTATCTGAAAGGTTCGACTGTGCATCACGAGTTTTCATGGGTTTAGTTTGTCTGAACTCTGGTGTAATATTGGGGACATTTATACTGCCAAGTAGTTTGGCGACATCATGCCTGTTGAATTGACGAGCTGTAAACATTGGTGGAACTGGTCTGAATGTCTCTGGAATAGTTTGAATTCTTAGCGCCTCAGATATAATACTTGATGAAATCAGTGGATTGTTTTGAAGTTTGGAAGTTGACAGATAACCATGAAACTTTTTGATAAGTTCGTTCAAATATGAAATGTAATCAGCATATGTCTTATTTTGGCCTTTCAGACTCTCCATGAGAGACTCTTCCATTTTGTTGACTTGATCAATGTTTTCTGACGTCACACTATCCACCAGACTTTTAAGCGACGAAGCCTCTTCCTTCAAAGATTCTCTAATGCCCTCAAAAATCTTCTTCATGTCTGTTGAATCGTCTTTTGTTTCTTTCTGCAAATTTTGAGAAGTTGGAAGAAAGTATTGTTCAATTTGATGAATTTTATCCTGACAAGTTTGACAATTATTATCATAGATAGTTTCTAGGTCGACAAATGTATGTCCCTGGTGATCCTGCAATGTACAGCACTTTGAACATAAATGGGCGTTGCATTCTTTACAGAGAATATCCAGTTCCTTGGATGGATGTATCTTGCATTTCTCTACAGGAAGTTTTCGTTTTCGTTGGTTGTAAGGGACAACCTCATGAGTTTTGGTTTCTGGACTTTTGAGATGTTCGTCTCTGCATTGTTCACACATTAGCCTGTGGCAAGGATTACAGTAAAACTGACAGTTTCTGTCACAGTCTTCATTGCCACACACTAAGTAATGCTGGGCTGTGTTACGTACTTCAGGTTTTGACAATGCCATCTAAAATCATTATGTAAATTTTTGTTGTATTAAATATAATTTCACAGACCAAGAGAAGCAATGTACATGAACTCCATCAAGCTATTCTACACAATGTTTAACGATCATAACATTTTAAACATCTGATATTTCGCAATATGACTTGTACTGGTCTGAGTCGATCAATATCTTTATTTTAAAACCTTGGATGAATTTTTGTTCTAAAAACGATATAAATACTCACATTATCTATGAACAACCTTTGTAGAACTTAGCTAGGTGTGTCCCCGGATTATTGATTTCTGCACTAGCGGATACATGTATATGTTTATTTCTTGCTTGACGATAATGATAACCTGGGTGTTTGTGGACCATGTCAACAATGTTTAAATGCTAACCCAGATGTTCACTGAATCGGTCAGTGTAGTAAATGTTTAAGAACCTGAAATCATAATGAACTTTAGAGTGACCTGCCTTTGAGTTTAATCTGAGCTTCAGTTTGTTTATTGCCCGCGTGTTTTTGAACGACATCAAGTGAATAGATATGTAGCAGCTTATGCGGCAGAATGCTTTTCATAAAATTTCAATGAATGAATATTACGACATTAATTTACTTAAAAATAAACAAATTAAAGGCAAGCAAAATAAAAATACTGTTGTAACCCCTAACGATCCTTCTATCTGAAACATTACCCCAAATGCTATTCAATTTTGTTTAAATGTTAATCTTATAGAATCCAACAATATCCTTTTTTTGTGTAAGAAAAATCGTTCTTTCTTTGCTACCTAGGCGTCGAGGCGTAAGTTTATAGTTAAATATTGGACAAGTAATTAAAAGTTATGACATTATTTAATTCATAAACATGTGCCGTGATTCAATTATTATATGATGAACAACATTATTCGTGAATTTTAATTTAAATTATATTAAATCTAACTTGATTTTTAATCAGCAATGTGGTTTAAGTTCTATATTCATTTAGCGTTGAAGGTAAAGTTTGAAAAAAAAAATTAAGCTTAGGACACCAAGTTGTGTTTTGATATCAATCTATTGACTACCATGAGAAAATAGCACATTTATTTCAATTGTAGCTTTTTAATATTAATCATATATGTGAATAATAACATTTTTAGAATGATTTAATTGTTTTACATAGGGATGCAACAGTTACAGTTAAGATACCTTATATACATCTTGCTTTTACAAATGTACACAAATATAAATGAGTTAATTAGAATTGCATTTATACCTGATGTTACATGTTATACCGACAATCTGGTGGACAGTGAATTAAATAGTCATTATAAAGCAACAACCATTAGATAGTGGTCAAAAGTTTGTAATTGTGTGCCTCATTTTTCAATCTATCTAAAGATATCCTTTACAGGTCAATCTAATTAAAAGAAGATCTTTGATCCGCTCCAACTAGATCGTTAAACGATTTATTTCAAGCGGGGAGTTTTCGTTTGCGTTGTTTGTAAGGAACAATTTCATGGTTCTTAGATTCTGGACTCTTAAGATGATCTTTTCTGCATTGTTCGCACATTGATTGATGACAAAGATTGCAGTAGTACAGACAATTCCTTTTGCAGTCCTCAGATTCTACACTAAATAGTGCTGGGCTGTGTCGGGTATTTCGGCCTCTGATATCGCCATCTGAGATTACAAATATTTTTTTGTGAAGTTGATACTTGCATATTAATAATAAAATTAAAATTTAAGGATATGATATAAACAATTCTACACAGATATTGTTTTGCAAAAAAGATAAAAGACAAGACGATATCGATTACTTGAAAAGATTTTTCAATGATAATGTTTTTAAAGATTTGAATGTTTAAATCAGTAAATATATAATTATCAAGTTATTTCACTTTTGTAACGACTAAACATTGTTTTTCGAGAGAAGTTGAAATTATTCTACTAACCGTATCTACAAACGAGCTCAGAGTCGCATTGATTTTTCAACTATGAGTTCTTTTTGCGTCGTTCTAGAAGGCAATAATAACTTATATGTGCATAGAACAATTAGAGGAAATGCAAACACAGCTGCTCAATGTAGCGAGAATCGAGACAATATGATTGATGTTTAAGATAGGTGTATGAATTTGATAAGGTAAAATGCTAAAATGGCGCTTACGCGTTATCGTTTCCATGTATTTAAAACTATGCATAAAGTTATCCCTGGACCAAACCACGTGGTAAACATTTTTTTTTATTTCACCATATGGTGTATTTTTACAATAGTTTTCATATATTGGAAAGAAAAAAAAATACTTTGGACTGGAATGCAATAAGTATGGGGAAAACCTGAAAATTTAGCGCTTTTTCAACAAATTCCCATAGGGTCCCATAGTAAAAAGTGTTAAACTAACTTTCGAGACGACCCCCTATAAATCGGGATGGTAGATAATTTATTTTTTGATGACATGTGGTGATAACGAACAGTGTTCAAATTCAAAAGTCCAAAGGAAAATTACAAAACAGGAAAACTTTTAGCAATCCATAAGTACTTCATTTATTTTTTAAAAAAATGTTTAGTAGATATCTGCAAAGATACCCATAATTTTAGAAATTCTGAAAAGTACTGAACAAAAAACTGAAACTTTTTGGGCTTAATATTCAGGCCTGAGAGGCTGTTAAAGATGAAAACATTTTCTGAAGTTAAGCATTTTTATTTTTGTATATTTAAAGTGACAAAGGTATAATTTCTTTTAGACATTTTACATGAATACTTTAGCAATGATTCAAGATCAGATCTAGTTATTTTGTAGGTTTGGTTGGTTTGAACTTATTTTATTGTAATATGATTACAATGGCACAAGTTCTAAAACTTGTTTAGCCCTCTCCCTATACAATAATTTACATACAACATTTTCACATGCAAATAAAATTATTAACATTAAAGTTATTTCGTAATTCAATGCATCCCATACTTAAACTATCGGTGATAACTTTTATGATCGTCAATCTGAATCTTGGAGTTGCGGATTGAGAGGAACATGTGGAAGACGGAATCCAATTTCAGCCTTATTGGGAACTACTCTATGCAGTTCTTAAACGACCACGTGGGGAAACCGCGGGGAGATGGGCATTTTTATCTCCCCGGTATTTCCCAATTTATTACTTTGAAAGCTATGAATGAAATGTGGTGATAATGCATAGGAGCAGAGCAAATACGGACATTTTCATAAATAAAGGTAGGATCAAGTACCAGGGAGGAGTGAGCGTCCTCTGCTGACCGGACACACCCATGTTATCTTTGTCGTAATCGGAAAAACGGAAAAGTCCGTAGATAATTAGGTGAATAATTATTGAATGTATGAAAAACGTCAGTCAGCATGCGACCCCCAGTGGAAGATTGTATTTGCTGACAAGGTCATTGTATCGACCATGGAACCTACGAAAAGATGACTTCAAACGAGACTGTTCATAGTCCTGTTTTATCAACTTGTTTATCAGTAGCTTGCCTCGCCTTAGAAACTGTTCATACGAAGAGCATGCTCTTGTGTATCGAATTAAATAAAAGACAAAACACCATATGCAGGTGATGAAGGTTTACTGCTACATAAGTAAGGAAAGTTGACTATAGAAAAATTGAAGTCATCACGTTTATCAATAAACTTTAGGTTACCATCAATGTCCATTTCCAGGAAAATATCCAAATATGAAACAGATGATGCAGACTCTGTGGTATCTTTTATCTCAAGTTCACTGGGATATAAGGAGTCGACGTAAGTATGGAAGTAAAAATTGTTAATTGATAATACGTCGTCGATATACCTGAATGTTGAGTTGAAGGCCACAGCGAGTGATTTATTTTTTTCACGTACAAGTTTTTTAATAAATTCTGCTTCATATGAATACAAAAATAGGTCTGCTCACATGATAATTGAATCATATACATACAAATTTGTTGACTTTCATATAAAAAATATATCTTGTTGACTTTCATATAAAAAATATATCTTCTTTTTATTGTAAAGGGTAAAGAGTACGACAGATATAACCGATATTACAATAACACCAACTAGAACTGATATCAATATCATTTCATCAGCTAACTGTAACATGGCGCTTGTCATTAGTCACTGAAAGAAATAAAATCAGAAATTCAAATATTTTTACATTTATAAGTCAGTTTAAGAAATCAATTACCAATTGTTATTTCTGGATAGCTCTTTGACCATGATCTTGTTAGAAATATCAGGTTACATAGATGAAACGGTGAAACTTATGATAAAATAAAATAATACGTTTCCAATTTACCAGATTCCTCTTTACTGATTCATGTATGCATATGGCCGTCATCAGAAAATTCTTCTTCCTCCAACTTTATCACTGAACTGTTGCAGGTTGTTTGGCAAGCATGGGGATCGCTTTGTGAACAATAGGTGGCATTGCATTGCAAGGTCGTAAAACCATTGTTCATTGCATACTCAAAGTACTGGAAAACAAACTGACTCTCATGAAGATCCTGGGATATTAAACCCGCATTTGGATCGACAGTACATCTGCAAATCATAAAAGTACATGGATGATTCAAAACCATATTTTCTACCCTAGCATTTTATTGGCGTTATAAGTCTTAATGTGAACTTCATAGACATGAGTACACACTATTTAAAGAAACTTCTACTAAATGTATAAACGCATAAACTTATGTACCCATTTCTAATGATAAAGTATATCAGTTTTGGATCGAAGGTTGCTGATGGCAAGGTATAACAATCCGTCAGCATCATTCTGATATTGCCATCCGTGATATTACTATATGCGCGGACATACACTTTTTCTCCCACATGAAACTGGTCGAGACTTTTGTTTTGAGAAAAAGAACTGTCTGAAAAGTACTCTAACAGAACAGGAGTGTTTGAGTATGCTGGTAATATGGGGTTGGCCGGTAAAGGACCGTTTGGAAAACTAACTGTACAGTTTATATTCAGACGGAACCGTTTCTCTCGTACGATGAAATGAAATTGAGGATCGTGGACAGCGTACACCAATACAGTTTGATAAAGCACTCCACTTGTGATGTTCTGTAATGAACAATAGTTGTTGTTGACATATATGTGAATAGGTCTTCTTTGATTTCATCATTTCTTCAAAATGAGAGATTTGATTTTCAGATAATATGTGTATAAATCACAATTTCTACAGCAGTTTAGACGTATTGATAACGTAACATTATGCAACACCAATACATACTGAGTCTATGTGTGGAAGTGTATTTAAAACGTTTTTGTAATAATTTATACAAGTTTAATGTAGATAAGATAATGCATTAAAATAATATGATCAGCAAACTAAGTTCACGTTTGATTTTCCTACCATTTTTTCTTCTTAGTTAAGATAATTCATAAGGATTTGCAAGTATTGTTTAAAAGAATATAATTCAACCTGCTCTGTTGTTTGACAAGTCTCAAAATTCTGTTTAAACTCCACGTAGTCCCCAGTTATCGTTCCTGTACAGTTTATAGTATCATCGCCAATATAAAGATCGCTGGCATTGAAATCAGGGTACTTATTGCGCAGTTCCAAAAGGTGAACCGTTATATCCCATGCATTGTTCAGGCAAGCTGCATTTGTAATGTTTTCTAACACAATCCCTAAAATAAATAAAAACTGGTAATTTATTGGTTCATTTTTTGGCTGGTTTCTTTATTAGATTTTTTTTTCTTGTTTGGATTTTTCAGATTATAATCAACAACAATAATTGTATTTTTAAAAAAATGAAAAGAATATTTTTGTTCAAATTCAAGATTAAAAAAAATAGTCTAGAGAAAGCAAGAATTAAGATGGTTTAAAACAAAAACAACAAAATAACCCTAAAAAACCGTGAGTATGTGTTTCAACAAAATAAAGCCTAGTGCAAAATATTTTATAAACTGTACATTTTCATAACATGTTAAGTACCAATTAGTAGCATTCAAAAGTGCAACTTTTTACAATAACACTGTAAACTGTATATACTTACCAGTGAATGTTTCACACTGTTTACCAGCATAGTCATCCAGACAACTACAGGTGTAATTATCATAGGGTGTGTCCTGGTCACATGTCCCTCCGTTCAAACATGGGTGATCACGACAACCAATCCCTGGAGTCGTTAATTTTGGACCTGGAAAAATTAACTTTTATCTAGAAGAAAAAGGCAGTTATAAAATTTTATACTTTTTGATCCATCATTTCTTAAAACTAAAATTGTCATACACGTTTCCAGAATATTCCTTTAATTCTTGCATGTTTGTGATAATCAGTACATGATGAGCCTATATCACATGTAAACGACAGTTATTAAAATAGATACTGACTATATGTGGAGAAATTGGATCATATTAAATTAGACAAGAAATAAATTTGAAACTTGTTTCAAAGTGGCTATAGTTCTTTATATTCTAAAATGTATTTTTATTGCAAAGTTATTAAAAGGATTTTTACTATTGATGAAGAATTATAAATATGAGACAGAACTGTACTGTTGAGATCAGAAGTTTTAAATGTTAAAAAATCATAATGTGTGTAGCTGGTACAACAAAAATTTCATTATTCAAATTATGTTTTAGTGTTTATTTGGAGGGAATGTTTAGGTAAAAGTTTACCATCTGAACCACTTAAGATGCACTCCACACAATGACGACGATTTCACACAATGTATATTGAGTTTCATTTTGTAAGTACGTTTCCACTAACCCTTGCAATGCATTACTACGATGTCAATGCAAATGTCAGATCTAATGAAACAAGACGACAGCAATGAAGACACGCACAGGAAACTCGCTGTCCGATACCGGTCGTACGAAAACGATCTGCATCCAAATAAAAACAAATTCACAAATAAATAAAATAAAATCTATATATTTAAAAAAAATACATTACTATAATTTTAAACGCACGAACCTGGAGTATGAATCATAATGCAGGCCCTTGGATCGACACAGAATCTCCCCAGCACCTTTTCTAAAAGTGTCATAACATATCTCTACCCCTTTGACCTTGACATGTCCTCCAAGTGGAAAGGCGAAAAATACGTCGCGTACACCTGCAAACAATGATGTTTTATGTTTGATCTTGTCCACTGAATAGAATTTTGTAAATGAGGAATTCTTATATTTTACCTTGATCACATTAATTTGCCTATTGGTTTATATTTAAAAAGGTTTCATTATACTTTATTATTTAAAACTTGTTTTTAACTTTGCTGGTTTTCTCCTGTCTTTCAGTATAAAACAGTTTTGATTAGCTTTATAGTTTACTTTTGCTAATCAACGGGCATTGGATGTAAACATAAGAAACTTACCAATTTTCCAAGCATTAGCTATGATGGAAAGAAAAAAGATAATATAGGTTGATAGTTTAAAACTTTTCAGAAACATGTTTTCAACCAGCACATGTATAACATTTGAAACAGGACAGAAAACATTACCTGGCCTTGTGAGGATCGTCGTATCCGGTACAGGTGTACTTGTTATCGGTGTGAGTGTCGTGTGGGCTGAAAATCTCCAGATTGTTAGTTGCAACAACATTATAGGAAGATATCTTTAAGATGATGAGGATGGTGATTAGGATGATGATGAACATTAATTTTGGAGAACCATAATGATTGATATATAATAGATCTTGGTAATAATGAATCTTGATGATGGTAATGATGATGATGATTATGATAATGATGATGATGAATCTTACTTGAGCAGTGGATGTACACAACCTTTCGACACAAATTTTTGCGTGGATGAAGAGAACATGTAGTCAGGTTTGGCGCAGAACAAACCATATCCACGTATTGTTGGGTTAAGTAAACGAGAGCACTAAAAGAGATTCGACATAAAGCAGTGTTTATAAAAAGCCACTCGTGTTAATAATATAAAAAAATAAATACATCGGTACAAAAACATTCTAGCGAATGTTATGGTTTCAGTTTTAAGGTTTTTTCCCTTGACAATGAAATAGGAATCAATTTAATAAATATAGGGGGCTTGGTGTATTGTGGACACAAAAGAAGAAAGCATAGCATAATCTCTGAAACTGTAAACTCATTAAATGATTCTGTATTCAGCGGAGACATTTTTAAAAGACAGCAAATAGTTCATGGAGACCTTTGGTGTGAGGCGTATATAAAGCCTTTGGAGGAACACAGCGCTTTGCCGGCTGTAGGGGTGAAGGTATCGAAACATATCTGGCGTCCCTGAACTCGGACCCTCCCAGCTTGGGTAAAATCAAAATGGACGTCAAAAGACACTGTAAACCAGAAACATATGATGTTTTAGTCTGAATAGAAGAATATTAAAAATACGGACACTACACGGACACAAACGGACACAATAGTTGTGTCTAACCTAGATCTACTATTTTAGATCTTAAGACACTAAAACTTGGAAATTCGTCTTTTTTTCTTTTTTTCCATATAATCCCAGACTATTTTAAGGCAGTTAGAGAAAATTGCAAAGTATGGGAAAATGAATCATAAATGTGTTAATTTATTGTTAGTTTTAAAACTTAACGCTAGATTTTGTCATTTCCCATTTATTTACTTTGACAGTATCTGTTTACATAACGATTTATTTCATTTCAAAAAAGTTTAGTAAATTGAGGAAATCTTACCTAATTTTCTTGCTGTCGCTGCAAAGAAAAAAAAATTATACGTATTAAGTTTATGTTGAAATATAAAGAGTATTACAAATAATTTCAAAAGACACTTATAAATTAGCGATGCTACTTTTAATGACACCCAAAATTTCAAACTCATCTTCATTGTGTCATTTTTTAACAAAACGTATCTTTATCTGTGTGTTGCCGAACAACATACAGTCTACCGATAGACAATTGGAACACACAATTAAAACCCATCATAAGTAGGGTTAAAAATAAACACATGGATTTTTTGTGATTTCAAATTTTCTTACTCAGATGTGTAGTTTTGGTCACGTGACTCACAGTATGGATCGGTGTCGAGTGGGATTCCGGAGAATGAGACGTCCTGTCTGTAAAAAAGGTAATATAAAACATTCAAATAAATGTTATACACACGGTTATTATGCAAGGAAGTTTCTTACGATTGCAAATTGGCAAGCCTAGCTTACAGTGAGTTTCAAATGCGTATCTTTTTATCACTGTTAACTCGGATATTCAACAAATCGATGTGCAGTGTTTAATTGAACGCATTAAGATTGTCTTTTTACTTTGAGTTCCAGTTTTAGCAAATTAATAAAATGAAATTGATAAATACATTATAACTTTAGGATTATGAGAAATGTACAAATATAAAAAAGGACATGTAATACAATATGTAGGGAAATGATGTATTCTGCTTGTATCTCTGAATATAAAAGAAAATTAATACTGTTCAATTTTCTTACTTATATTTGCTATTCTGGTCACGTGGTTTATATTGCCTTGTGCATGTGCAGAACTATCTATAATTATAAAATTTTAAAAAGTATGTGTGATCAAAAATGAAAAAAACAAAAATCAAAAGTGAACTTGATTTAAAATTTCAACAAGTTTGATCCTATTCTATACCAGCTTGTGCTAAGGTACAGTGAAAACTAAGCAGGTCCATGACCAATATTTTAGCTTGTAGCTGTTGTTTATTAAGCGGAGCCATTATACATGTAACTGCTGTCTCGAAAGCAAATAAAGCATTACATAACTTAGTATTTAACATGTTGACTCTATTTTAACTATAAAATAATTACATTAGTACCAAAGCTTTGAAGTTTTCTGCAGGACTATTTAAGCACGGTTATTAATTCTAATGAAATGGTACATGTCTTAAACAAGATGAATTAGCATTGAATCTATACAAGCAAAAGGCACAGTATATCTTGAAGGCTGTGATTCTTTTTTTAAAGTAACTCTCTCTCTCTCTCTCTCTCTCTCTCTCTCTCTCTCTCTCTCTCTCTCTCTCTCTCTCTCTCTCTCTCTCTCTCTCTCTCTCTCTCTCTACAGCAAAGTGTATGTATAGTCTCCTTGTAATCCAAAAACATACATCTGTATAATTACATAATTTTAAGCGATAGAAAAAAATAATAGTTGTATTTCGGGAAATTGAGAAAGCGTGTTTCAGCTTCTTGATAAAATGAGTGTAAGTTCAACTTGCATTGTGTATAAAAGTTTATAGCAGCTTCAAAAGCACCGATATTCATCCATCATATGCAGGGCCGTAACAAACCTTTAACATACCTTGTTCTTTTACATGTGATAACGATTTAACATTTGCAATACAACCTTAACATTTTTCTCTCTCAAATGTTACTTCAATTAAAAATGGACTTAATAAAATAAGCAAAGAATAAAACAACATCTCTTTAACGTAGATGATTACAAATAATATATTACATTTTCTAGTGTCTTTGTCTATAATAACACTACAAATCGATTTTGTAATGAATAGTCCAATACATTTCATCAATTACTATTTTAAGATTAAATCGTAAAAATTGCTAATCATTTTATAAATATAATTAAGTAATAAGGAATCAATCTTTGCATATTATGAGGTGATCAAATATGGTCGGGGCGTGATCAAATCTATCATAAAGCCCTTCGGGCTTTATTGGATTTGATCACGCCCCGACCGAAATTATCACCTCATAATACTCAAAGAATGAATCCTTATTTCTTAAACAAAATCTGTAATAACAACGACAGATAAGACAAGTTTGAACTTACAAGCGCCATCACAGTAAATGTAGAGCACGTGGGAGCAAGGACCGGTGTGTCCGGAGACATTGCAGTGCTGAACATCGGGAGCTGTACACGTGATGTCCAGTGTATGGAGACTAGGAGTATGCAGTCTCTCGCTGGAAGCAAGACATATACATAACATGTATGTCATAATACTAGGTCAATTGAATTGTAATTTACAGTGATAACTCTAAAAATCGATTTTGTATTGTATAGCACAATCCATTTCATCAATGGCTATTTTGATACTGTAAATTCCTTATTTTACGCGAGTATTTCATTCCGTGATTTTTTGTGTTCAAAGCGACATTTTCTAATCCGTGAGGGGTGCTTCTCGCGATTTTACGTGGGAATTAATTCCTCGCGTTTAATTAGGAATCTACAGTATTTAATCGTACAATAAATGCTTAAAATTATATAGATATAAGAAACCTGGAATCATTCTTTGAATATTATGAGGTGGTCAAATACGGTTCGGGTGATCAAATCTATCGAACTTGATAGGAAATCAAAGAGGTGCTTTATGGACAATCCACGTCGTTTTGTGTTAAATTATGGTAACTACCATATGCCTGGATTTTTTTTTCTACAGAGTTCTAATTTTGCCTAAATTATGCTGAATCATACAGTAGCATATCATAATATATTTACATTATTTCGTTTTATGTGATTCTTAGTCAAACTTCGAGGCATTGTCATGATTTCCAAGAATAGACAGCAAAAATATAAACTTTACAAAACTGTTCATTAATTAAGAATGCAAAAGAATGGTACCGGCAGAGAAAAATCTGAGCAGAAAACTATCGTATTTACCTTATGGATATCTTAATAAAGATGGACACTATAATTTTTATAATGTATATTATTCATGGATCTCTCCGTAATTTTTAGATTTCTTGTAAATTTTCTTCGTATATTGTTTTCGGCTGTCTGTACTTACTTTCCGGTTACGCCGACCTTTAACCCCTTTGTACGACACAGCGCCTCTGACGTCACACTGTCAGGATTCGAGTCGTCCGAGCATAGTCCTTGGTGATGTATTTGGACACGGCCGTAGTTCCCGTACGGAAAATCCACGTCAGATTCCAGGATTTCACCTAAAGAAACTTTGTATTTGATGTTGTTTTAGGTGCTGCATGTAAGGGTTTTTTTTATGCTGGTGTTTTAATTCTGAACAATTTGCTCAAGTCAAGTAATACAGGGGCAATATTGATACTGTAAATCATTTTATGAAAAATTAAACAAAAAAACAGGGGAGAAATCGTTTTTATTGCCTGTGGACGAAAAAATATCGAGCAAATTCAAATTCAACATGAGCTAATAAATGAAAAAAGGGAAATAGAAAGCTACAATGTGCTGTCTTCCTATAAATATGCATTAAATAAACATTTGAATTATGTTTATAAGTGTCCTCTAAGAACGTGGCGGAGCAGCTATATTTCACCCAGTTTGTTAATCATGCACACTCTCTGTACCGAGCACCTGCTAAAGGTGCGTTTCTATCATCATTGTTTACAACACTGAACGTAAATGTTTACTGCTTAACTAGGATATTAAAAGTATACATGCACACTCTATTTCAGTATTTGTGGTAATTAACCTGCACCTTATTCGTGAATTCAATCCGGGTTTATTAAAAGTGGATGGTTATAGATAAAGAATAATAACTTAATTACCGGGGGGGGGGGGGGGGGGGGGGGGGGAGGAGGGGGGGGGGGCGTAATATCTGAATTGCATTGTTGAATACATATACTTACTAAATTGTATTTCTTTTTATATTCAGTACAGAAAGTTTATAATCGTTTTACGATAAGATCATTTTTGGTAAACTGATCTAACTCGTATTGAGTTACCAGTCTATTTGACTTTAGGATAGGTAGTGGTATATGTATTGACTAATTCTCTTAATATCCAGTCTAGATGATATGTCGACGGCAACTCGAAAGGTCTCATACGGATACAAGAGTTACATGTATCAAACATTACAAAGGTTAAGACAACAACATTTTTTTTTGCTTTATTCGATGTCAGATCTATTGTTTACATATTGTGTTTAAGAGGGCTCGATGGTCTTATCCATTTTAAGACTGTATTGATCTCCTTTATAAGAATTAAGAGCTCTATATAAAAATATAGGACAATACCCAAATTTAAAGGGTAAAATATATGGATTTTTTCTTTACTAATAAGAGTACATAATAACTTCAAAAATCATATCTTAAAATTTTACGCAGATCTGATAGTTAATTTGCTGTAGCATCCTCAATGGATCAATAAATACGATTGCATGTATGTTCGAATCTCTCGAAAGGTCACCTAGGGTCATAGTACAAGCGTATGCATTAAACATACTCTAAATGGGGCAAATCATAAGTAGGTCAAAGGATTATTTTCTTTATCTTAAATACATAACAAATGAAATATGATACTGATCATGAAATAAGAGTCAAATAGGTGTTATATTGAAATATTTCAATAAAATTGCCTTTATTTAACATGCTTTCTTGTATTATATTTCTATAGTTTTTAGTTTAACTATCATTTTGAAATCGGTGTTTTAATAGGAGCTATTGATTTTTGCAATCAAAATATGAATTTATTTTCAAATGTTGAGTTGACGTTTACTTTTTTTTCGTTATCATATATAAGAATTACATACAACTGTTTGAAGCCAAAGTACTTTGCTGGCGCATACTGAATTCGAAAAAATGTTGACAAGTTAACATTTTAGATGAGGGGTTTTACTAATCATAATTCTTAATTTTTTCTTGTAAATGGTTTCTTAAAGCGTTATTTTTATGACCACGGTCGTTTAGTTCAATAATTAAGGATATTACATATAAGGGAACAGACTTGGACTTACCTACTACAGTTATGGCAACACACCAGTACTGAAGAACAATGTCAGATACATCGATCAATTGTAACAAAAAATGTTGTTTTTTCTGAGAGACACTTATAAAATACATGGTTACTGTCTTGAAATATAAGCTATTTTGGGTGAGAGTAAGAAAACGTGACAGAGGGTGAGGCTTCATGTGCATAAACTTCAAAAGATTAACATGTATCTTGTTTATCCTGCAACAAAATATTACTCTTGGTGCTTCAAATAAGCAAATTTCAACATATTTCGGTGCATATCTGCAGTTAATACAATGATGTTATGGCGTAAACGCTATATAAATGCATGAGGCTATAGTGTACCAGGGACAGGAAAAACTAAAAACAATTCTTATAATCTTAAGCGTTTTACTACACCATAGATATGTTAAAAAAATGTAATTTAGCAGAGCTGTTTATAATCCTTGCCTAAAGTAAGTTAGACTTAGTATATTGCAATGAGAGAGAGAGAGAGAGAGAGAGAGAGAGAGAGAGAGAGAGAGAGAGAGAGAAAGAGAGAGAGAGATCTTTAAAATTTAAATATATTGTAAAAATATAAATACATGTACCTACCTCTATGAAAATCAAGCTCACTCTCATTGTGTCGATGTGCATGGATGTTACATGTTTATCTCGGTACACCGTTCAACGATAGATGACCGAATGTATGTCGTCCAAACTCTCTCTCTCTCTCTCTCTCTCTCTCTCTCTCTCTCTCTCTCTCTCTCTCTCTCTCTCTGTAATTTTGAAACAATATATACGAAAAAAAAGTAATCAAAAACGAAAATAATATATGTTATGTTGTAATGTAAATCTTGATTGGTTTACACATATTTACATAACGCCATTTTGTATATTTCATCGGTTGCAAATGACCTTAGATCATAAGATGTCGATGGTTGTACATTAGACGCTGCGCTAACGCCTTTTAATTGATAAAACAAGTGTGTATGTCCTACATATGTACATCAACCTATGATATACATGTACATGTATAAGTATGGTGTCACCATCAAGGTAAAGACATGCTACCAGCTACATATAGTCGCTGTTGTTAAGAATGACATCATCACAGCACAACATTTACCCAAAAATAAAATTAATGTACCCATGCAGTTGCTGCGATTCCTGCAAAGAGAAAATTTTCAGCATTTTTTTTTTAGGATTGAATGAAATATTGATATTCAAGAAACGGAATTTTGTGGTAATTATTTTTGTGACCATTGAAGGTAAGCAGATATACAATTGCAGAGAGATTTCGATAATTGCATAGTCCAACCCAAAAATTATCAACACCAGGGACATTTACTTCATCCTTTCTGAAATATAGATACCAAATATATATAATACTGACTATAAACCCTTCCTCCTTTCTTTTTTAACTTCAAGATCCGCTCATAGCGAAGATAATCTACACTCGAATGCTACCAGTCACGATCCGGGCAACGATATGCATTTTAAAAGAGTTAATCGAACATCACAAAGGAAGTTTCTTTTTTGTTGTTGACTTTTTAAAATATTATAGCATGAAATGATTTATTTTTGACGTCGTCGTGTCAATAACTGCCGTCAGGTGAACAGACAAATTGAATAACGCGCTAACGCGCGTTATGATAATTTGTCTGCTCAACTGACGGCAGTTATTGACACGACGACGTCAAAAATAAATCATTTAATGCTTATATTTACATTCCCTTTTTGATGAAATCAATTATTTTATTAGAATAAATCGGTATAAACTGCATATTACGGAGGGAGTAAATTAGTAACAACGAGAACGGTGATTTCTAAAACCGGTTTAAACTGGTTATCACATAGACTGTTGAGATGAGCATGAAAATATAATCCATGAAAATTAACTCTTGAAATTTTGCTTTTAACAATGAAATCATTTTTATTGCTGAATAAGTGTAGAAATAGCGTCTTAACAACATGTATAAAATAAATTTTAAACCAATAACATAGAAATCAATGTTTGGGAACTACTTATGTAAATTACATGTAAATTCATACGCAGTGATTAGGTTGTTGCATTTAGAGGCATTTAAAGATCACGTTATTTAATGGAAAACACATTAGAATGTAAATATATTTTGTTAAATCAATCAATGGATACAAAACAACATAATTATATTCAACTCTTTTAATTTATAAAATAATATAAACATTTAACGATTTCATTTATTTACCTTAGCTACATATTATATATATATATATATATATATATATATATATATATATATATATATATATATATATATATATATATATATGAAACTTTCAAGTTTTATACTTATCATACCTTAGTACGTTAATAATTTGATGTACATGTATAGTTTCTTTCATTTCATGTCATATGCCATTAAACTGGAAAGCTCTTTAAAATTCAAGCAGATACACACATAATCTGATAAAAAGTTATGAAGTGAATTTCAGATTAGGTGATGACTGGACTGAAGGCAATTTTTTTTCCATTTCAAAAAATAAACCTACAAAAAAATGCGTCCTCTGCTAACATTAAATAAATCAAAGAATTGAGCAAATAAACAAATAAATCACTGCCCGAACTTGTAACATTTACCAATTATCTAATAATCATGTATACGCTCGTTATTCCCGGGTATCTTATTGTGCAAACTTATGATTGATTTGCATTTCTCATGATGTGTTGTAAAAAATCCCTAAGAGCAACACTCGAATATGCCTGTCAGATTGTCAGCTCGTACTCTCGCGACGAAATACTCATCCATTATGACGTTACACACATTTAACGTCACAATCAAGATAACGTGACGTCGTCTTGGTTATATTGTAACAACATAGATGGCCGACAAAGGTGGTCCAACGCGTCCGTTTTATTGAAGTCCGCAAATAAATTTTTCGCGTGATGACAGCCCCTCTAGAGGAACCAGTTATTACAGGAAAGAAACGGTAAGTCGGGTATAAACATTTCTGCATAAAAAATACACCTCTCTTATTCTACAAAGTGAATATTTTCAGTAATATAGGCTAAATGTTGCATGTTGTTATCGTCGCTAACAATGTGAAAATGGTGTTGTATCTATTAGATAAGTAACCGTCCTTTTAAAGATGTATCTGTCTCTTCTTTATATTTAATATTTAAAAATCCAAATCAACTGAAATTTAATATATGGAATCTTTGAGTTTTATAACGTTGTAGCATATTTGCCTGATCAAGTTGTACATGCAGCCATATGGTAAATATAAATAGGCGATTTGTAACAAAAATGCATTTTTGTGAAATATAGAGGATAGAACCCACATTCTCTATTCAAGAAAAAATGTCTTCACCATGATTCCATTAAGACAATGTGAAAAATGAACAAAATTAAAAGTTACACTACTGTACAGATGCAAGTATAAGAATATTGTAAACTAGATCAAATTCCTGCTATCAAAAGTTTGTACAATTTTATTTTTGGTAAAGTAATTTCTTAATATCGTCATACCTAGATGAAACAAATTTCGGAAAACAAACCCGGCGCAATGGAACATAGAACCTTTCTGCACTGAAATTAGAGCTTACAGATGATAGTGTTGTACATTCATAATAGAATGACTCATGACACCAAAACATGTAAATTAATAAATCATGACAAGCAATCGGGTGACCTTTCCACACTCTGCACTGACAATTCAACAACCATTATTCACCTTTAGTTATCGAAGCAAGAATGATTTTTTAAGTACATGACTGTATCATCTTGATATTTGAAATTTCCCAAAATTATATATCACGTACTAGATTCTATCAAATTAAAATTATACATATATAAGAAAACTCAACTACAGTGTAACTCTTCTATTGTATAAAAAAAAAAACAAATTATGATACATTTTCAGTTTAGAAAAAATGCTAAAAATCTTAAAATCTTTTCTGTTCAATCATCATTTTCGTTATAATTACTTTATTTCTTGTGTATGGTGCTCTGATTGCAAAACTGCATCTCATTACTTTCTCTAATTTCTATGCCGCAGTCATCCGTCTATCGATTTTCCAGTGAATTAGGTGTGTGATGGAGGAAGTGATTTGTCTTATTTTTTTTTTACATGTATCGTCCTGCTGATCTGTCTTTACCATTACATAACCTAATGATGTAACATAATTCTTTATTTTCATTTTTACCGGTACCATCTTGTTTCCCTTCTCAACTCCCTCGCATCACGTTAATTATCATTCCTTTGCTGTCTGTCCATATTTTTTAACCTATTGTTTTTATATCACCTCAAGTTACCATTGTCAACTCTTACTTGTAAAGGGAGTGGGCTGAAATAGGCAGAACTGATACATGACTACAATTTCTAGTCATTCTCCAATTATAAATAATGTCAAAATTGTTTGATTATTAAAAGACTCCATGTGTAAATTTGGTTTTGGGGAATGCTATTCTTTAGACATATTTTTTTCTAAAATTGATTCAAGGATCACTAGAAATACTTATAAGGAATGAACAATTTTTTTAAAATTATTATATCATCTTTATATTTATTATTTATATTTCATTATGACATAACTGCATTAAGATCTAGCTCTCCGTTTTATTGGAAAAAAAAATTAATTCAAAATTAATCAGCAAGTTAAAAAGTTCACCGGGATATGAACTTGGTTGGTATCGAAGAGCTTCTCAGAGGATTTAATCACGTACCAACCAAGTTCATATCCCGGTGAACATTGCTGTTTATTACTTATATTTACGTTTGAAAAAGGCAAAACGTTTAGAATTATTAACGTAACCGTGTTTTTAGTTTGCAATAATGCAACCGTCAAACGGTAAGCACGTGAATGCGGCAATCATTGTGAAGTCATGAAAAAGTTCACACAGAATTGAACGGTTTCCATAGGTTCATATAAGGAAACATATTTGCAAATGTAAATACTATTAAATATATCTTCTATCCCGGTGTTTTCAAACTCATTCATGGATAAGTTTGTAACATAGTTAACAGCCATCCTGGCCTGATATCATTTGGTCGTAATTTGATTTGCATATTATTTTTAAAAAAATGGTGAACAGTAAAACATGTGACATAATTTATGTATTTGTCATGATTTGATAGATATATTGTAAACCAAATATGGTGAACAGTTAGACATGTGACACAATTTTTCCTCCCAGTATTGTGAAACCAGAGCCCGGACCCCCTAAGTACAACCCCACAAACGCCATGGCGAGGCGGCTCCATCTGATGAGAAAGACCGAGGGCATGTCCGAGTACCAGGCCGTAAGTAGTCCGCACATGCGCAGTGGGTGTATTGGAGAAGGTTCGAACCGTGCATACAAACTCAGGACAAACACATACTGAGAAAGTTTGTTAAATTTATTACCCGGACTATTTTTGGCTTTTTTTGTAGTATATATACACGTTTTGCTCTAACATCGGCCATCTAAGTATCTATTTTCAAATTAAATTTCATATTGTTTTCTTATATTGAGTGTTCGCATCTTTGACAAAAAAGTGACCTCTTTTGGCGAATTTATGTGCGGTTTGTACAAAGGTTATGTGATTCGAACCGAGATTTTTGTAAAATTTGAGCAGTGCGCACCATCATGATCATAATTATCATAATTATACCAAGTGATATAGTGCACTGAAATATGAAGTTTTATTGTACAAATTAGGAATCAATTATTGCCTCGAATGAAACTGTGACATCATAAAATAATCATAAAAATAGATCATCATACAAAGAAAGCAAGCACTAATGATACAGATACTATTTCAGAATTTACAATTTAGATCATTACTTTCCATTGTTACGGCCAATGTAGTGACGGAGCATTACACTCCAAATGTATACTGTAAAATCTAACGGAAATTCTTTTAAAAAACCCACACCTTTTGTGTTCAATTTTGTTATCTCCGAAATTATGTGATTTCTTTTGACAGGCGTATAGGAAGTACCCGTTCCAGAAACCACGTGATTGCGTCAGGCCCACGTCCAAAAAGATCGAGACTGGAATGGCGGCCAGTCTGATGACGACAACCTACAAAAAGGACTTCGTCTACCAGGAGGTCGTCATCTATTTTTTCAACAACAAAAAATCAAACCAAAAAAAAAACAAGTTCACTCAGTGATCTTAACCTAATTTAATCCTAATATATTTTGTTACTCTTGAACAATTTCATTTCAATGAAAAAAAAACCCTATTCAGTTCGGCATTTAGCCTTAAGTTTATACTGTAATTGAAATTATTAAATAATTATTATTTTTTCAGGGCACGTTAATACAGTTTGGTGAAGTTCTACTCCGTATATTGATAAACTTATGACCTTTGCAAAGCAATATTGCTTTAACTTCATATTTCACCTATCTACTAATATATTTTGCCCTGCATACAGAAGTACGGCGATGCATACAGAAGTACTCCAATTATCCTAAACTTATATTAGAAGCAAGTGGACTTTGTCGTCTATGACCAATCCAAATTTAAAAAAATGCAGGGATTAAAGAATTAAACAGCATTTAATATTTGATATGCCTCTAACATGAAAATTACAAATTCTTTCAGGATAAAGCTTTCAAGATGGAGAGCTTCAAGCCGCTGCAGGGTTACCGCCCGTCCAGTGCAAGGTTGTCGGATCAGACCATCTACAGCCTTTCCTACCAGTTCATTGACAAAGAGGTCGCCAAGAAATGCCGGCCCGCCATATCCAAACCCCGGGAGGCCCCTCTCACCCAGTTCAAGCTGGTGCTGCCGGTGAGTTACAGAACATATACGGTAAACCATTTATGTTCATTCACGGGCGAGAGTTTTTTGCGATTTTTGCGACTTGTTCTCTCTACTCGCGAATATTTTTCGTGGCGAGCAACCGCATCAAACCACAGGCAGCTGAACTTATTTACTCGTAATAAAAAAAAATGTACCCCTATATACACTTAACAAAACTTACAAGTTTTCACCCTGATAAATATAATAATTTGAAAATAACGACTTAAAATAATGTGAATTTCAATTTTTCAACAGTTCGTAACCTTAATATAAATGGCAACTTTTTGCGATAGTCTTTAGTTTCAAAAGTAAAACACATAAAATGGGCAGAAAAACCATTGAGGAAAGAGCCACAGCCGTTGAAATGTTGGTGCCTGGATTGTTCCTATGGCAGGTTGTACATGAACTTACACCAAATCTGCTAGTCATTTCGTCCTCGACATAGTTTTAAATATTAAGCAATCCGAATAAAAGTAATCGTTCTCTTCTATAAGTATACCGTCATTTCTATCGGCAACCTTAAACAACCCGAAAGCTGTGGGCGAAATTATACCAAATCGGAAGTGTTCGTGATATACAGCAAAGGTCAAGGTATCGGATCGCAACCAGAGGTCAAGATAGCTACATCCTCCTTAAGTTCTTGAAAGATAAGTGGGAAACAGTTACCTCAACGGCAAAACAAACAATATTTAATGTGTTTACTTCATATACTGATTAAAACCATCCCCTTTCTCCTTACACTCGACAGGTATCGATAGGAGGTCATCTTTACACGACCTTTACTTCTGACCAATCAGGGAAGGGTTTTCACTGCTTTAGAAAATATATTGGAACTCTTCAAAAGGAGACAGAAAAGTTAATTCATCTTTGTTTTCTATGTAAGTTACACCTCGCATGAAAAAGATAAAAGCATGTCTGTGATTGTTTGAGGTATATTTAGATTGAATGCAAATATATAGTGGTCCTGTGACTGTCAGACCCTGAGGAGTTTAAGGAGAAGGGGAAAGGTTTTAATCAGACTACTTCATAGTAAACTAGTAGAAACATATATTAGGTGAACATTTAGAACTTTGGTTCAGTGCATAAGAAATAGTTCCTGATATTCAATTCAATTCAATTCAATTTATTGACAAAAACCACATGTGGCGCAAAGTCATATTTATTTTTTCGCGTAATTAAAAATCGTATACCCTTCACCTATCAAATAAAATTACATTTCTTAATTACGAGAAAATAAATAACGTCAGATGCTTGTGCACCAAACCTGAGTCAAACAAGCAGAATCTTGAAAAATTGCTGTCGCTAACCTATTTTAAACTAGTCCTTCGCGAAAAAAGTAATAAAACAGATTATCTACAGTTGACTGTATTGATCCGTTGTATAGCTATTACTAAGTTACTTTAAATAAGGTTGTTTGAAAGATCATGAAATATCAAAACGGTAATATAATTATGCTATCAGTAGCAAAAAAGGTATTATCAAGAAAGAACCGTAAACAAATATTTTATTTAGAGGGAAATAAATAACAATATCTCTCAGCTGTATCTACAGAAAAGAAAGATAACTCGGGTGTATCGCATGTAATCCATTTCAGAATGAATTGCATACACAAAAGAAATACATAGAGAAGATATTGAATATTTTTTGCCGAAGTAGAAAACCAAAAATCTTGGTTACATCTAGACGAACTGTTCATACTAGAATAGTCATCTATACTCTACATCTGTATATGTTTTCTATTACGTAAGTGTTATATAATTTTTCAATATTATTTAATAGGAAAAGCCATCTGGAGACGGTGATAATAAACCGACAGAAGAAGCTTCCAGAACGGAAGTTGAAGTTGAATCTAAACCAAGCGTCGAACACACACCCGTTGTGGCAAAGGTTGCCGCGCCTGCTCCTGCTGACGTCATAGTACCGCAACCAACTTCCGGTCAGTGATTGTTGTAAATAGTAGCAACTCAATAGTTTTCTTGTCAATGTTATATATATCATAAGAAGATCGTAGTTATAGTTATTATGTAATATATATATATGTCAACCAAATGTTACGTAATTCTATACAAGTACGTTTTTAGTCAAAGCGAATCATTTTTGCATTGAGAGCTCTTCCTTGATCTAAACATGCAAAGATCATACTGATTTGGAAGATACTAATTTGTATTTGTGATACAGTACCCGCTACCCAGTGAATTCACAGTTACCATATAAGATTCTATTCATCGTAAATTCTGACATATACGTACTGTATATATTACTAACCATTCCCCCTCCCCAACCCAATTATACAGCACTGCAGACGCGGGCAGTGATATATGTTGTAAACTTTAAGTGTTTTGGAAGAACTTCAGTATCGTATCATAATTCTTACACATTACTTTAGATTCAACCGGAAATAAGTCAGCCTCCACGCATATCGTAACCCCGGGCCAGAAGCCCCAGAGGGCCCCATTTAACGGCATGACCACCTTCATGGCAGATTTCGTGAAGCACCCGCATACTGCCCGTCAGCCGATCTGTAAACCGCCCGCCTCCAGCACCCACTACGACCTGGGGCCGTTTGATGGAAGAACCACCCAGAACATGGCCTACCAAGCGTGGCCTGTGGTGCCCTTTGCAAAACCCTCCTGGGCCATAAAGCCCAAATATAAGAGGCCCAAAGGAGGAATGCCGTATGCTAGCACATACATGGTAAATATCGAATTTCATAAATAATCAAGGCATTTAAATTTGTACCAGTTTGTTGTACAGTTACTGTATTTTTCATTTTGGCTTGTTTCAGGCTGATTTTGAGAACCCTAAACATATCGTGGAGAGAGTAATGCCGATAAAACCGAAGCCCGGAATTGACATCATTAAACACGAGGGAGGGGATGGAAATCAGCAGCCTTGCACCACCTACCAGGGCCATTATGTGGCGTGGAAAGGCGCCCCTCCCGCTAAAACATTCCAAATCAAGCAGCTCTATGTTCCAAACGCTGGCGAGATGGACTTTCAGTCCATTCAACGGCTTCACTTCAGAGGTACCTACCAACAAGCTAAAGACTAGTACTTTTATGAGAATTTGAACTACTAACGGTGTGGTTGAAAGGTGATAAAAAGGCTAGCGACATCACAAAGCTTTGTTTCCGGTCATAAATAAGATAATGATAAGAGGTGTTGCGCCATTAGTTAAGGTCGTATTGCAGAAACCGATATATAATATTGTATGAAAACAATGGCTAATGAAGGGCAGAAATCGTCCGTGTTAACGTACGTTGATACATGCTTCTTATCAACAACATGTACTCTTGAAGCACTAAAAATAACAACAACAAAATAGGTTAGGCAGGTATTCATCGAGTGTTACAACACAGCCAAACAACAAACAACACAGCCTAACAGCACTCAGTCTGATGACTTGGATATAATCTTTTTTTCCAGGCGTCCAAGCCGAGCGACCGAACCTGTGTCACCAAACGTCGGAGCACCGGAACCTTAACGACAATCCGAAGATGTACTTCAACACAACCTATCAGGACAACTTTGGAAGACCCAAAAGCTGCCCCGTTCATTAATCAACTAAAAATGAATTTCAATAAGTTATCAGACCCCAAGACCATAAATTGATCATAGACTTAAGTCAAAAGATTTGACGTAACTTTTAAAAATATTTTCAACAATTTAATGAAATTTCAGTTTTGGGTTCAAATGTCTTAAAACTTAATCATTTGATGACGGAATGTCATTTACAATTCATTTTAATCAAACATTAGAAATTTTGTTTAATTTATGGTCTTAGGGCCTGACATCTTTAGAAATATAATTTTTGCTTGTGGATTTTTTTTAAAAATATATTTTAAAAATCATTTTGAGCCTATTGCTTTTTATAACACCGGGTGTTTTATAGAAATATATTTTTTTTTAGAAAATTTTAACTTTTATCAAAGATTTACACAATTATATTATATTTATCGTTACATTTGAAATTTATACAACACATGTATATATATAAGTTTTGAATTGTCAATAAAAATATTAATCATATTTAGTTTGTATTCATTTCCAGGAATTTTTGTAAATTTAAAGTAACAATGGCCTTGAATTCAGTATATGGGTTCATTTTTACAAAATGGAAGTTTTTCATAAATTTTGACCCTTCCGTTTATTGAAGAAACGGAAGTAGTTATGAAGCGTTCAGTGAAAGTTTTGCACGGAAATATTCCAAAGAAGGGATTGGCGAATTAAAAAATTCTTTATTTTAAGGGAAAAAATACAGTGAACCATATCACCATATCACCATATACAACCCCTAACGCGGGGGAGTCGACAAAAAAACATGGGGGAGTCGATTTTCTCCGCTTCGGAGACAGGAAGGATTTAGGTCACGCCTTTTGTGGGTATTTATAACAAGTATTTCCTAAAAATATATACCGCACGGAAGACAGCGATAGTAAAAACTTGTGTTGGCCATTGGCCCGATTGATCTATGCGTCTAGTAGTCTCAAACACTTCAACACTATTCTACAGATTTTAAATTCACGGTAATCGAGTGGTCAAAACATGCATGATTTGTAAAATATACGACTTGTTTTGGATTATACACAGTTGAAAAAGTCGAACAAATGATCAACCTTGTAAGTCCAATAATCAAATCGTAACAAATCTTAGGAAATATAAGTAATCGGGGCATTTTCTGTTCGATAACGGTAACGTAGGGAGGAGTCGTTTTTCGGAAAACAGAACGTACGGGGGAGTAGATAATTTTACGTTGAAATTGTATCACCTTGCAAAATTATTTGATACTAATTGTCAATAAATAAAGTATAGTTTATATAAATGCATTTATAATCAGTACTAGAAATGCAAAATATGTGTTCAAAATACAAAGATATATTTAAGAAATGAACTCAGTGTCTACCCAAGTTATACGTGTATAACCTGGGTTGGGGCAGTTAACGCTTTATAATCCGCAAAGCGGATTATAAAAAAGCGTAAAATACTCCAACCCAGGTTATACGAGTATAACTTGGGTAGATATTGAGTTCATATCTTATGATTTGATTTCTGTATTTTACTGTACAAATTGAGTGTGTTTTACTTTTAAAAATGATATCAATCTGTTTAAAATTCAAGGGTACCTGAAAAGTGCGAAACGAAATAGAAACGAAACGAACGAAATGAAGCGAAACGAAACCAACTGAAACTAAATCAAATCGAAACGAAATCAAAACGAAACGAAACCTACAGAAACAAAATGAAATAAAATCGAGCAAAATGATACAAGTTCACTGGTATACATGTATATGTGACCATCTCAATTTTAAATATATTACATGTAACGGGTTATGTTTGTTCATTTCGAGACGTGCGCATTTGTAGGTGTGGATACACTTCAAACGTTATTGCCCATTTCTATGCAAAACAAAAATAATTTAGACTCTAACTAAATATAAGTATAAAACCTCAAGTTCCTAGTATCACCTTTGGTTATTTTTACCACAATCCATTTGTAATCATACTTGTAAACACAAAATCAGACTTTAGAACCTGGATATTCTTGTTTTGCTATTGTCAAAAACCAAACTATATCAGATCACGCACTTTTATATACAGTAAAATAAAAGCGGAGGACTAGTAATTTTTTGAGAAATAATATGGTACATGTAAATTGCAATTTTTTCAACTGGTCTTCGTCCGTTTGAGATAAACTGAGGGCGTGCTTGATTTAGCTTAACTGGGTGTACATCAGTGTACACCGGTGTAAACATTTTATAGTGTATATCAAGTGCACTTAAATGGTGTAGTGTACATGGTGTAGAGAAGTTAAGAATAAATATGACAGAAAAGGGTGCAGTTTAAACAGAGAATCTGATGTTCAGCGACAATACGAGGCTTTTTTCTCATAGAAATGAAATAAAATAAAAAGCATTTCAAATTTAATGTCCTTCATACAAAAGACAATTTATAATCGACTTCTAATCCGTTATATTACTTAAAATCATTTGTCAAGTTTCCAATCATAACATTTGTCCGCCATATTGGTTTCCGTGCTACACCCAACAACAAATGCCCGACTCGGTGTAGAAAAGTGTACACCCGGTGTACACCTAAACGCTACACCACTGCACTTAATTTACAAAAGTGTACACGGTGTACATCTTTTTGGAAAATCAAGCGCGCCCTGAGTTGTCACACGTGATTTTGCTTTTTAAGACAAACAGTATTAGTTGCTAACTGACAGACTGCTTAATTAAGTTATCCCAGTGAAGAGACCAGATTAAAGGGGAGACAAATTTCATTTTCACAGGGTATTGAAAGATCATCAAAGATGCTACATAATTAAGGTTTTATTTTACTGTAGACGCAATTATAAGGGTGATTTACACTCCTTCATACTGGAAATTTTATTTTTGATACTTTTACATCACAAAAATATAGGCCTTGAAACCCACCGTGTGTGTATGTGTGTGTATGTGGGTGTGTGTGTGTGTGTGTGTGGGGGGGGGGGGGGGGGGGGGGGGAGTGATGAAATGAACAAACTCTTTCTATCTTTCATTGCGTCTTAAGACAGACTCATTATGATTGATCCGTTATTTAAAAAATAAACACTTAAATATAATGTATACATGTAATATATTTTAAATTAAATTGGTTACAGGTATATATATATATATATATATATATATATATATATATATATATATATATATATATATATATATATATATATATATCAATTAACTTTGACTTCATTTTGCTCGATTTTATTTCATTTTGTTTCTGTAGGTTTCGTTTCGTTTCGTTTTGGTTCGATTTGATTTCGTTTCGGTAGGTTTTTCGTTTCGTTTCGGTAAATTTCGTTTCGTTTCGGTAGATTTCGTTTTGTTTCATTTCGTTTCATTTCGTTTCGTTTCGTTTCTATTTCGTTTTGCACTTTACAGGTACCCAAAATTCAAACGTAACGTCAAGCGGATTAGCACGTTTTTGACGTTGGTGCATTGTGACGTGTCTTGGACGTGCAAACCAGGTTATACAAATTTAACTAAATTTTTCTATCCAATCAAATGCCGCGTTACAATCTGAATTAAATTATATAGTTATAATATGGCTTTGTTCTCTTTTCGTATAATTTGTGTATTTCAAATCATATCAAAGGTTCAAAACAACATTCACAACACTCCAAGATCAAAAATTTAAAATGCAAATCATATATATGTTTTAATTCGTCATTTTGACATGTTTTAAAGTTTGAATTTACTGGGTGTGTGAAAATACAAAATTTAGTTGTCATGTAAAAAAATTACAACTTGACAATTTTCCTGTGTGTGTGTTTTGTTTTTGTTTTTGTTTTGTTTGTTTGGGTTTTTTTTTGGGGTGGGGGGGTGGTAATTCGATTAAAGGGGGGTGTAATTTAGAATGTTGTATTTGTTTTTGTCATCTGTATATCATATTCGTATTTGCTATCATCGTCGGGTTTCTTCTCACCATCACACTCGCCATGATAGAAGCGTAATTAATTGAATTCTCTGCCGCTTTGGTGTTTTTTTAAGGGGGCGAATGGTGGTTGGTTGGCGCTCTTGTCAATATGATTATCAAGTAATCTGCTAATAAGGCGTCGATGACTTGTTAAATTTGTTTTGTGGTGTCTGCAAAATAGTTGTATTCCTGTTGACTGTATGTGTACATAATGCTTGCAGCTATTTTCTTTTTGTGGCTGAATCATACGTGTCGATAAATCATAAATTATATATTTGACTGTTGAATTATATATACGGTACATATCTGTTCACCTGTTGTACGCCAAATATATATGTTTCTTCCAAGTATAGTCGCCAAATGTGTCTATTCATCCAATAAAATGTGTCTATTCATCCAATAAAATGTGTCTATTCATCCAATAAAATGCTTTCTTTAGTGATTTTTATTGGTATGATGGTAGCTAGAATTGAAGAAAAGTGCATAACCCGAGTTGTCGGTTTACGTATGTTTACTTATATACATGTATGTATCCTGATATACTTGCTACTATCATAACCCTATGAATCACCAAAAACTTACTTTTGATATAGAAAAAACTCTTTAGAAATCTTCTCAAAAACCAATTGGACAGAAAAGCTGTGACTTGTGTTGATGCATATTTAGGTAGTTTAGACTCAATTGTGTCCAAATCATGATCCCTGGGAAATAAAGAATATATGGAGAAAATCTTTAAAAACCTTCATCTCAAAATCGTTTGGCCAAGAAAAGCTGTAACCTTGGTAAAAGTTGCATCTGATAGGGTAGATTAAATTTTGTTCACATAATGAACCTTAATTGGGGGAGGCGAATTTTTACATAAAAACTTTTTAAAAATTATTCAAAAACTCAAATGTTATGATATATGGTATAGCTTAAACATGCATATTGACACATTGTTGATTCTCAAATTGTTTGTACTGGGGTCCCTAGACAGTTCTTGCTCCATAAGGGATTCAAAGTTTGGTGTAGGTTATATATATATATATATATATATATATATATATATATATATATATATATATATATATATATATAATATCTTCTTGCAGATCTTCTTGAGAACTACAATGGAAAATTTGTGATTTGATATGAAATCATCCTGTTAAAGAGATGTTTAAATGTTAAACTTTGGCATATCTGGAAAAAAAATTAAAAATCTATTAATACAGGATCTATATATTGTACTACATTGTCTTATATATTTTTTGCTATTGACTCTATATAGCTGATTTTTTTATTGTTATTGTTGCTCAGGTTAGTGATGTGGCCCATGGGCCTATTGTTTTTAAACATCTTAGAAAAAGTAGCTGAATATAAACAAAATCCAACTTGTACATTAGTAATTTTCAATTTAAAAATTACCGCGTGTCTAAAGCTTTGAATGAACACATGGATAGATACGAATAGATATGATGATTTAACACATTGGAATTAATGCGTCCATGCATGTATTTAAATAATGCATGTATTATCCGTTATGAAATACGTGCATAAATTATTTTTCTTCTCCAATTAACGTTGAACAAAACGAAGATCCATTCTAAAATTAAATATACAATTGAGAAATAACTGATCATATATAAAAAATCAATTATCGTTATTTTTAGAGAGCTAAGTAATGTAATTATATGATTTTGTAAACGCTTATTCAATTTTATCTACATTTAAATGCCGGTAGAGCCTACTTCCTGTGGGGATGGATTAGTCGAGGTATTGGCGGTGGTTGATAATTAAAGCCCTACAGGCGAACAATCCTGTACTGGAGAGCACACCCCTTACATAGGAAAACCGCACGGGAAAACTGTATCTTAAAAGAAGTATATTTTGCTGCCAAAACATCTTTATGATAATGTAACTTACACCTTTATGTTAATGAAATGAAAAAAAAGTCGATGAATCTTTTCATAAAAAAAAGATCTTTGTACAATGGAATACACATGTATATTGCAAACCATTTTTTTCTACTGGACGACAATAATGTAGATTTGCTCCAATCAGAGCGTCTAGAACTGTTTCTCCATAAAGATATGAGTGACAGAAGTTTGTTGGTTATTCCAGTATAGTTAATTACAATTAAACAGTTAAATTCTCCGACATGAAAATAGCAAATCAAAGCTGATCACATGGCTTTAACTGTTTCACTATATTAGTATATATACTAGTAACTCTGACAAGCACCCTTTCCGAGAGAACCGAGATGGGCGGAGGTAGGGGGGGGGGGGAGGGGAGGGGGGTAGGGAGGGCGTCTCATGTTGCGAACTTTGATTTACTGGGAGAGGGTGTAACTATATATACAATACTACGCTAAGCGTAACCTTGTATAAATAACATAATTTTATGTAGAATATTAAGTTTAAGTTTTCAATATGAGAATATGTTCATGTATTATATCTAAATAGTGAGTCTATTTAATAGGGAATGGGGTTAAAATGATTTACCTAATTTCAAAAACCCTTATAACTATAAAAATTCACCAATATATTTAATATACAGTAAACAACACTAAAGTAAATAGAAATTGATAAATAAAAAGTAACTGAATACATAATTACATACAAATTATATATGTATCGTCTATATTATCGCAATTTAGAAATTACAAATATTTCAAAATAGATTAAGACGTGTTTTTTATTAAACATTGACATCATTCAAAGTATTTATTTATAGACTTGGATATTTATCGGAATAGATTTCACTTTTATATAATTCTGTTACGTCACCGTAACAATAAATAGATCACAAATATGGAAATTTTGTTGATTTCAACATGGGTTTAAAATTTTAATGACTTAATTTTTTTAAAAATTTCACGTAATCTTGATAAGGCATGCTAAAACATTTAAATGTATGCATGTATATATATGCATTTTAATGAATGTTATCCACGGGAACATACATATACATATGTACATATTCTCGAATATCTGTTGTCATAACACGGTACAGTGCGCCCACGTTAGTTTTAAATGTCTATTGCCAAAACAGTACTGGGGTCAAGAGTCAGTTTACGCATTTAAAACTCTCGACATTCCATAAATGGGCATGTTTAATATAAGAATTATTCTACGTCACAGATCGACATCGAGATATTCTGTATTGTTATGTTAATGGAGGAAATCTCTACCGTGTTTCACATTTCGGTACATATATACATTACTAATACTATGACCAACTAGTACTGGAAATAATCATCTTATGATTAACAGGCCATTATCTTCACAAAATCTCTCTCTCTCTCTCTCTCTCTCTCTCTCTCTCTCTCTCTCTCTCTCTCTCTCTCTCTCTCTCTCACACATAATTTAGATAATCAGATGACAACCAATTCCAGTAACACGCATACTAGTATAATTCAAACAAATTATTTAATTAAATTCTTAACCCCCCCCCCCAAGAAAAAACCCCCATGCACTCGCTTAGTCCTATATATATCACATTATTATCAATTTATATATATATATATATATATATATATATATATATATATATATATATATATATATATATATATATATATATTTATTCACTATTTTTTTTAGAAAATTGAACAAGTATAGCTACGACTGGCTACTAGGATGTATGTAGAAATAGCTATGCACGATACAAACTGAAGTCCAAACAATAACAGGAAAGTGATCAATACAATGGGATCACAATAAGTCTGATGTAATCCCGTGGTTATGTATACATGTGTATAATTTATCACGTATCCAAATATAATCTTTTTGTATTAAAAATAAAATCAATTTCTATGAATGGATTCAATTTAGTTCTAATGGCTTTAAATACGTTGCATGTATATATGCATGTAGGCACTGATAGAGAACTTATGGAGACTACATGTATATATGATAGTACACGTGCATAATGTCATATAGGGTTCTTACTTAACGTTAAATTTGAGCTTTCGCCCTAAGTTTTCCCAGTCTAAAGTCCCAAAATATTGATTGTTACTTCAGTTTTGTAAAACGACCTACTAATATTTCACACACAAGACTGCGTCCAGTGTGATTAAAACCATCCCCCATCTCCTTACACTCGTCAGGTGTCAGGAGAAGGGGGTGGTTTTAATCAGACTGGACTTCGCCATGATTGTCTACTAAATGTTGATCTTCATAGGTGTAATATAATCCCTCTATGTTCTTTTGGAAAATAGAAGACATTCATCTTTTCTTTTTTTTTTCTTGTCCAAAGTATACCATGATCAGGAATTAGGAATTTTTCGATTTTCTCAGATTGATAAAGTCCATACCCTTGACACTCACATTTTACTCTGGGATGATAGCTTACTCAGTGTTGACTTTTTTCAAAGGTTCAAATTTATATTCAAGGTTCAGCCAGATTTGATAAAAGTTTCTACTAATATGGCATTTGTTCTGTACTTACTTCCTTCCTTCTTCGTTTGTTTTATATATATATATATATATATATATATATATATATATATATATATATATATATATATATATATATATATAAAATATACAAATAATTGCAAGATTTTTTTCTTGATAAAATAACTGCAGTTGTAAATCATTATTTACAAACTGCGAGACGTACATATATGTTATTTAATCTTTTTTTATACATGTAGGGAGAGGGTGAATTCCCTTATTATAACTTGTACCCAATCCCTTTGTAACAATTCATTACAATAAAATATGTTCAAATCAAATCAGATTAGATTGTTACTAAAGCTAAGACAAGAAACGACAAAATGTATGCGCTCAGCATCGATAACTTTACATATGGAAAATTATCATTCTATATATCAACATATATAAGTGTTTTTAAAATGATTTACGATAGACACCCCCCCCCCCCTCCAAAAAAAAAAGTATAGCCAATCCAAAGACATTTTGACCTCGAAACTACACGAGTGTACATATAAAGATAGCCTTCAGTGAATTAACATTTATCAACTTGTATTTAAAATTTACAGCAACTTCATGAATTGAATTCAATAATTTATAAACAAAAGAAATATTGGAAGCTATAGGATTTGAAGAGAGATAAAAATGGCACCCTTATCAGTTACTTCGACACATTTAAAGTTTTAACACTTGTCTCATATTTGTTGACAATGGACAAGTGCGCAAAAATTGTATTATATTTCATTGTACATATAAGTACAATTGTTGACATTGTTTTGGTTTTTTTTACTCTCAGTTAAAAATAGTGAGATTGGTGATTATATATAGCATGCGTCGTTAGTTAGATAATTATTCTTATCCACAATGTGTATATATATACAAATATAAATGCCTAGTCATGTGCTGCAATAGGCATTGTCCCTTGGTGCCCTATGTGGTCAGACCAACAAAATACAGTTTTCACCCTTCTATATAAAATTCTATACTTCCACTAACTGTCCTACCGTGAAAATATATCACAAATGTATAACTATATAATATGTCTACATACAATTGTATATGCAATACAAATACATAATGGGGGCTGTATATAATGTGTCTGTATCAATAATAACGTATTGTTTTGAGGGATTGTGTATTTATAGCCGTTTATTTCTGTAGTTGCAAATAAATGTATACCCTTGCATATGTATGACAACTTGGTATGTGTTATATCAGATGTACCTCCCATTGTAACTTACTACGCTTACTTAACAGTACAATATTTTATATATTTCATCCATTATTTGTTATAATCATGTTGTTTTATTGTTTTAATGTATATGCCCCCCGAGGGCCCTTGATTGGTGAATAAACATACTTATACTTATACATTCTCAAATAAAATGAGATTCTTAATTTGTTTACTTTGTTTCAACGGTTTGTTTATTCACGATCACATAAACTGTGTGTTAGTTCACACATTCTAATGAGCGTGTGAGAATAAAGGCGTGGTTTGTCTGTCATGTGACCTCATTGAATGAAATTTGCTAACGAGTTTACGCACTACCATTCCTAAATACAAAGTGACGTCAGACGAAGGCCTGCGGATGAATCTAATTTTCATGTATATTAAGAGTTATAGATCAAAATTCCTTTTGGAGATTATAATTATAGAATCAAATAGATAAGGATCATAGTAAACACAAGCAAGAAATCGAAAGATTTATACCACAGTCCCAAGACAATCCCATTATCGATGAACTATTTCACGTCGCGTAGTTATAAAACGTTGTCACAACCCTTATCAATGGAAAGGTCATTCAACATCAAAACGACAATTCATTCATAAGTGTAGGGCTAAGCTGGTCGTTTGCATAATATAGACTTGTACTATTCTTGGCAGGCGCAAAGTCGTATTAAAATGGACACTCTAGCTGTGACTGGGATTACGGTAGACATGTTGGTAAAATGGCAGGAGAATGGTGCGGAAGAAATATTGATTCTGGATAGCAGACCATTTATTTCTTACAACGAAGGCCATATTGTCACTGCCACGAATGTCCATTGCCCCCCGATTCTGAAACGACGCTCGGGGGGATTCGTGGCCCTCGAAAACATAGTCCCTTGCACCGAGAAGAGGGAAAAACTGGAGGGCGGGGACTTCAAAAGAGTCGTTGTGTATGATGAAGATACGGTCGACCTGGAACTCTCCGCGAAAGACTCGAATCTGTACTCGGTGTTAAAAAGTCTACGACAACAAATAGATTCGATAGAAGTGGACGAGCTGTGTTATATTAAAGGTCTGTATTTAATATCTAAACTAAACAAACTTTTTAATTTTTTTACACTGTAATTTGGAGACCGACCCCCTCTGAGTCTATTTGTCCATATCGTGCAAGGGCATCAGGGCCTACTTTTTAAGGGAATTCAGCTGAAATCTGAAATGGATCAAATTATGTATTTTATTGATACCGGCATACTGAATACACATTGAGTATCACTGATATCGAAATTAATGTTTGTGTATTGTCAACAAGACAGCTACATAAAAAATATTACTATAACATGACAAAACACCAACCCAAGAGTGTTGAACCCTTTCCAGTGACAAGTCCCCCCATTATTTGCCACCCCCCCCCCCCCCCCCCTTCTCTTATTTCTCTTATATCCCATGTTAGAACATTGGTAGTATTTGGTACTGGACCCAGCTGTTTTCTGTTCTAATCATGCTAATATCAAGGAAACAATTAACTTGAATTTTGTACAGCTGAAAATAACACCTACATGTACATTTCATAACTCATGAATTCTGCCATCAATAACTCTATTCAATATGTTATCACAATAATTGGAAGTTTTACAATACAGTCAAACTTCGTTATCTCGAATTAGATGGGACTCTGTTAAGAAACTCTGAGTATTCAAGATATCGAGGGTAAAATACTTAAAAAATAAGTGGTTGGGACTTTCAAATCACTTCGACATATCCATTGTATTTGAGATATCAGTGTTCGAGATGTAGAAGTGCAACTGTTTTATTCTTTTTTGAAAGTCAATCATTTATTGCAATTATAATTCAAGTCCAAATTTTAAAATTTTTCCAAACACAGATTTACATCATGATTATCATGTTTTAAATTATATCATGGTTGGGGTTTCTGTCTGTATATGATATAATTTATTATCTTAAAGTTTTTTTCTCCAATCTTTGGTCTCATTAAATTGAGATTAATTTTTTACGACCGTTAAATATAAAATGAAATGACATCTATACTCCTTCCCCATTTCTTTATTGAATTTTTTTTTTTAAATTAAAAGTCTGACCTGTCTAAAATAAGAATTCATTAGCCCTACCCTTGTCCATTAGGTCACACTTCAACATTTACTTTCTCTTTCTCCCATTTTGTGTTCATTTGTATATATCCATGTTGAACCTCATATACCAGTGAACTGATCTTGAGTGATTAAAGAATTGAACCCCTACCCCTCCCCTTTCTCCAACATATACACAAATCCTCTGTTTCAGTGCTTGAAATCCAGTATCTCTGAATATTAGCTATACGTATCAAGATATTACTAATAAGTTGATCGAGTCAGAGTGTCATCTCCTAAAATAGTTGTTGTAACCATTTATTAAGCAGTTGAGTAAACACCATTGAATCTAGGGTTATTTAAAAAAAAAAAAACCTTGTAAATATATGGACAAAGATAGCATTTCAGGGTTTTTTTTAGTATGTATATCTATAAGTATTACCATTGATAAGTCTTGCAAACATATGAAAGTGCAACTGAAACTTGAATATAATTTATAAATTTACAACATCATTAAGTCAAAGTATAAATGATCAAAATAAGGAAATATCTGAATACATTAGAGCTGAATCATTTATGGTGATAAGGTTCCCTTATATATATGTAAACCTGTTGATATTTCAAGTTAATAATATTTTTAAACCTGGTGTAAACATTGAATTTACAACACATATTTAGTTTTAAAAACTGCCCTACAGTGATGTTCTCCTGCAGTAAAATCATTGATGCACCAAATGTATTTGGCTGAAGAAATGTGTTAGTAGTTCCAACTTGATGGTATTTTTATACTAATTGAGGCATGAACTACTTTGATACCATTAGTGGTTATTAAGTGCTTCGACATGCATGTTAGTGGGTTAATTTTGGCATTGACCAAAAAAAATATCTTATCCATTTAAATCTGGCTGGAGAATTAAGTGTTAATTGAACATGGATTAAGAAATTTGATTCTAATTATACTGTTTTTATTAGCTATACACATGTATAAGTATGTGTATTGACATTGTGACAAATTCATAAGTTATGGTGCCCTGTTCAACTTGAAAAGTCTGGGCCAATTTTTTGTGTAATGATTATGAAAGGATTTATATTTCATGTAAATTTCTAAATTATGTAGCCAGGCAAGTCAGCAATTTATGCAGCAGTGAACACCTTGGAACCTTAAAAAACAACATAATGATCTTTAGATTTTTGAAATTCCTTCGTACAGATTTATGAATATATGCATGATATATTAGGTCATTGATAAAACCAATACTGACTAATGCAACATAGCTTTGTATAATTTGCATGTGACGTTTATATCAAATTACACTGTCCTTTGTAAGATTAAAAAAAATTAAATTGAATTTATGAATGAATCAACTTATTCATTTTCAAATTCATTCTTATTTACGATAAGAAAATAATGATACCTGTTTAGATGTGAATGCCTGTTAAAAATCTAAAATGTCACTGGATTGTAAAACTTGTGTGTGAAGCTTTTGCACAAGTTCATGGTGTGTAATTAGGCTTAAAAAAAAAATTGTGTGTTTAGGGTAACACTGATGAAAAAATTAGGTTAGGTAGGTGGTTAGGGATTTTTTTTTTATTTTATCATATTTTTTTCTGCATGCGGGCATATTTAAAAACAGGTTTTTAATGGAAATAATATGAAAATCATAGTCAGATGAAAAAAGACATCTAAAAAAGGTAGGATCGGGGCATTTTTGTAGGTTAGGTCGGGTTATCCTAAACACACAATATTTTTTTTTAGGCCTTAAGGAAAGTTTCGTATAATCAAATAGTTCTCCATTAACACACGATTAACACACTTCGTTTTAATTGATTACTTCTTCATTAATTCATTATTAATTAGTACGTCTAACTTTATAGCACAATTAAGCCGTGAATTTAAAATACACAATTTTCACATACATGTACCGCTACATCAAAATGATCAAATGTCAACCTCCCTCCAGTCTGAATTTAATTTGGAATTTTTGTTAAAACATGTTTCTAAAAATAGGATCAGACTTTTGTGCAGATAATGTTTTAATGTGCTTTTCTTTGTTTATACATTCTAAGCCTCTGTAACCTTGACAGGCAAATTTTTGACCTTTTCATCATGAACTTAAACGAACTTTATTCCCACCTTACTAGACATCCTCTACAGACTATGGATTAATCCATAAAGCTACATGTGTATTATCTTGCACTAACTCAATAAAAATGCAGCAAAATTTCATCAAATTTAAAAGAGTTTTTCATCAATTTTTCGTTTGGTTCATTTTAAGTATTATAAAATAACAGTTTATTTATTACCATGCATTATTCTCATTAATAAAGAAATTAGAGTAACCTAGCTAAAACTTTAGATGAAATTGTTTCTATTTACTTTCATATTGTTCCTGACTGTAAAATTATTCATAAAACTAAAAGACTTTTCAAATATATACATACAGTATCTAACATAATTGACTTTGATAAATCTTTGAGCGTCTATTTAGCGGTTTCACACTTCTTCATTGACCGACCTCTAAATTCACAAGCTTTGGTCTTCAGAACCAGAGTTTTCATTTAGACTATTCTATATTCAAATAATGTGGGTCTCAGCCTTACAAGTGGAGCCGTCAAACCCATGGTTGGACTTGGTTTGATTCTGCTGTGAGTCTAATGTAAATGTTAATATTGTGTGTTGTTAACTTCTTGATATTAGATAAGATTGAAACTCAGTATGCAGCAACATTAATACAAGTAGCATCAAACAGCCAATGCTAACAACATACAGCATGGAGGCATTTGTAGCAAATCATGCACTCAACATGCAGTCATGTAATCATAGTCATGCACTCAACATAGTCGTGCACTCAACATGCAGTCATGCACTCAACATGCAGTCATGCACTCAACATACAGCATGCAGACATGCACTCAAGAAAACATACTTCAAGCAGCTTTACACTCTATATGTAGAGTCTGAAATACATACAGCATAGAACGGTGCACTAGGAACATACTACAACAGAGTCATGGACAACATACAGCACTCAAAAACATAGAGCCATCCTCTCAACATACAGCATGCACAAGGCTTAAAACATTTACCATCCACTTATAACATGTAACCATGCAATTACCACAGAGAAAAGAACTATGCACTTGGCAAAGTTGGCATACTTCTAAATGTATAATGATAGTTCGTTTGTCCAAAACAAATCTTTGCAAGAAAATGTCTTTTTAGCTTCTTTTCAAATTGGGATAAGATATAATCTATGTTTGGATCTAGCTTGTAGATGTATAATAATGCTCGTATATACATTCAGTAAGTTAATGAAGAGAAGAAAAACAAACAAACAAGGGAGAAATATTTCCTGCATGGTATGTGTTGTAACAAGGGCATAAGGCTGTTTGATTTAAGATAAGATAAATATACAATGGTGTTAGGTACACCTGTCCTTGATTGTAGGTCCTATGGACTAGTCTATAATTTAGTTTGACATTTTCGTGCAGGTTTGCTATCACACCAGGATTTTGCCATCTAATCAGCTGTGCGTGATGATGCACTGAAAAATTATCCACTTATATAATAGTTGTTGACGATGTGAAGATACCATAAAAATTACCTGAGCAAATATTAACTGTTAAATTCACTTCTATACAGTATTTAGATAAATGTGTCCTTTACTTATTTTCAGTCTTAAGTTAAAAGGTATTACATGACTAATGAAATTTGTCAAGTAATGATTTCAACTTAAAATTCAAAATTAGTAAAGGACACAGTTTAAACTGCAGTAAACTGCAGTAAAATACTAAACGTGTATGCTGCAGTAAAATACTAAACGTGTATGCTGCAGTAAAGTACTAAACGTGTATGCTGCAGTAAAATACTAAAAAAAAAAATAAGAGGGAAAATCTAGTGTCAATGAAAAGCAGTGTTGCAGATTCAAGACATTAAAAAATGTAAATATTTCCTCTTAAATCAGTGCTAAACTTAGATTTCCGTTCCTGACAAAAATTAACATTTCGGAAAATCCTGGAGTCAGTTATTTACTGGTGGTCGAGCTCTAGTTATTGACTGGTGCCCGAACTCCAGCACAGAAGAAGGAAGTGCAGTTTATGGAGAGATAAACAATTTCCCGCTAGCATCGATTGATCCTTGCGTGGGAGTGCATCACTCATTATATCACTCATTATAGACCTATTTTCCCGAGTTACATTGTTGCCTTCTGATTTATATGCTCTCTCTCTCTCTCTCTCTCTCTCTCTCTCTCTCTCTCTCTCTCTCTCTCTCTCTCCTCTCTCTCTCTCTCTCTCTCTCTCTCTCTCTCTCAGCAAGTCGGCACTCTCGTGCTGTAGAGAATTAATGCTGAGAAATAATTTTCACATGACTTTTATGTACTGGATAATTTTAGCCGGCATAATTTTACCAGGATCTGTAAACACGTTTTTTTAGAGACGTAAATAGCCCCCCCCCCCCCCAAAAAAAAAAAAAAAAAAACCATCGTTACAAAGGCTGTTATTATGTGATGCTCGAATTTGACCGATCCCTGTATCTTTATACGAAAACAGATTTTTTCAAAAAGGCTCGTTTTATATTCTGAGTTTTTTTTTGTTATACAAAACTCAATACACTAGACTTCATAGATTTTGTCTGTTGTTTAAAGCCTATAAATCTACTCTTTGCACTGGCATACGAAATGTGTAAAACTGAAATTGATACTCATTGGTGCAACATGATAAAGTGTTGATTTGTCTAGTTTATGAAGGCGATAGACATACAATATAGACATACAATATAGACGTCTCAAGAAGGTTCACTCCGTTGTGTTTCACTATAGGGAAAAATGGAAAATCATCGCTGGATTTTTCTACTGATATAAGAAAATAACAATACAGTACAAAAAAAACCCCACATGAAGAACATAAATAGATAAATAGTTGAAAACTCAACATGCAGACTCTCTCTCTCTCTCTCTCTCTCTCTCTCTCTCTCTCTCTCTCTCTCTACACTGAGTCCGCTTATTATGTTTCCCCCATCTGCACTGCGTACCCTCAACATACGATCAATAAATAAATACATAGGGACAGGGTAATGTGTTTACTTGACTCGACCGAATTTTTCTTGAGAGTCTAGAGACTTTGTTGTTCGCAGAAAATTTTTGTCTACTTTTGATATACGAACCATTCTACGTCCCTTATTATAAGATGGAAACCATGTTTATTCATTGACTAGCCTTGCTTCGATAACATGTGGTCGGGAAAATGCTGTTTTTACAAATATTTTCACATTTCTAGTGTAAGAGAAACAGGGAGGAAGCAATAAGCGGCCGTGCTACAGTCTTTGGCCTGGTTTACGCCATGTTTGATTGGAATACGATTAGGACTAATTAATACACCGCAATGCACGAACGAAGTCCTGAGTCAGATACACATGGCGGTATTCCTCGAAATCCGGTTGTAAATGTTTAAGTGGTGACCTATCGTAAAACGCTGTAAAAACTCGATACATATAAAAAGAAAAATAGGATTTAGATTACGCAAGAAATCTTTCTCTCTCTCCTCTCTCTCTCTCTCTCGACCGATCAACCGACCGACGTATATTTATTACATGTATATACATTGATAACACGCTAATCTGTTTGCTTTATTTTTTTTTAAAGATTTCTAAGCCTGATTCTATTTCCGTAAATTGCATGAACCATCCATTCACAACATCCTGTCAGAACACTTCACTTTTTAAAAAAAATTATCAACGAAAACAACAGTTTATTTACAGATGCTGTCATTGCTGATTAAATATGTAAATGTACACAAAGGGACCGTCTGTTTCAAAATTTCTATATATAGTAACTGATGAAATCGGCCGCGGTTCCCGGCGATGTGAATTTTTAATTAACCTCTTCCTCCCTCAACCTCTCCCCCGCACCAGTAATGAGAACGTGTCATGGGTTATCTCAATATTCAATTATTGTTTATTCGGCGTGCTTCAATAGGAAACGATCCTCGATTTAAGAATGCATGAAACGGACTACTTTCAGGGGCACTACCGGCCAGCTGATTGTGGGATTGGCTGTTGTCTGTTTATCTAGTGCGGGATAAATCCTCGGGGTTTTCCTGAAAAGGAAAACTATTTATGAAAATCATGATCAAAGTAAAGATAAAGCCCCCCCCCCCCCCAAAAAAAAAAAAAAAAAACAAACAAACAAAAATACAAACAAACAAACAAAAAAACAAAACAAACAAAACACACACTAAAAAAAAACATTTGAAAATATAAAATAAAATTGAAAACAAACAAAAAATAACATTAAACATGCCAAAAAAAACTATAATAAAATAAATAAAAAGAATGTAATTACATGTATAATGTACAAACAATTGATTGATATTATTTTCATTACAGGAGGATTCAAAGAGTTCAGTTCATTGTACCCCCAGCACTGCCGCTGTCAGTCCAAGCTTCCCACCAGCTGTACCCTGGAGACACCCGATAATGCACACAAACAGGTAATCACCCACCCAGGGGACTGGGAAGAAAGGGGGGGGGGTGGTCACCCACCACCTATTGCATTGAATGGGAAGGTGGGAGGGGGCTGGTCAATACAATATTGGTGTATATACCTAAAATTTGTTAATTTTAGAGGTCAAAATTATTTTTATCAATATGAAGTCATTTAGACTTTAACAATGATAACATAGTTCAGATTTGCAAGTTGAAATTGTTAAAAGTTGAAATATTTGCAAGTATGTTAATTTTGATACATGTATGTCTGTTAGAAATTGAAACATTAATCTAGAAGTTGAAATAACTTTTGGAAGTGGAAACATTTTGTTAGAAGTTGATTGTTGTGTTTTTAGGAGGCGCCGGTGGAGATCCTGCCCTTCATGTACCTGGGGAACTTCCAGGACGCCTCCAATCTGGAACTCCTGCACCGCCTGGGGATCACCTCCCTCATGAACGTCTCCACCAAGTGTAAGAACCTGTTCGAGGACCAGTTTAGCTATATGAACATTCCCGTTGACGATAATCCCAACGCAGACCTGGCAGCCTGGTTTCCAGAGAGCAACGCTTTCATTGGTAGGTTTGATTGAACAACTTTATTGTGTAAAATGAAAATTATCTTCTGGTTTGAAAGCAGAATTGTATTGTGTAAAGTAAAGATCATTGTGTAAAGTAAAGATCATTGTGTAAAGTAAAGATCATTTAAAGGACTAGCTTTCCTATGTTAGTGTGAAAGCACAGCTTTGGTGTGTAAGATGATTTTCAAATTGAGTAACCTGTACTTGTTATATCAGTCTTTTAGGCATATCAAATACTATTTAAGAAGCATGCCTGTTGGTCAGTTCTTCTGAAATCTGTTACATTTAACAATTAATATTCATGAACGATTGTAATAGCAGATAGTATACGATTTGAAATGAAATTAATTTTCTGTGAAAAGTCGAGGATATTTTACATGTATGTGTGCTGGGGTGGGAGAAGGGATGGTTTTTTTGATTTTTGATCCATGTGAACTGAAAGAGATCCACTGTTAAATATACAGTCAGGTACACTGTAGAACCTATCTTTATCTATCTACCTACATGTACCTAGAACATACTAATAAATCAGACACAGGGTTTGGAGAGCCTTGTTGATTCGTTCAGTCCCGGTAGTTGTTGGCACCTTGTTATTATCGGTGGATGCAGTAGTGGAGCGGGTCATCAGAGAATGTGTCAAAAACATGGGTGGGACACATAGTCGTGTTGTTTGAACTTAAAGTACACTTCACTTTCTGGGTTTTTCTCTTTTATTATGACCCATGCCTGCCCCTTTAGTGTGCTTACTGAGACATCACAGCTAGTGCAGAACATCAAAGGGCTGATACTACCCACTGACATTCCATAAGTACTGATGAAGTCAACTACGTGGTGAATCAAATGCTGTGTTGTCAATGTGTCATCATCCATCTCTGTGATATAGTTAGAGAAGAAATGCTTAATATAAGAGACCCACACCTTTATTCAAAGAAGAAAATCCTTACTGGATCTTTTTATTGATTAATTATCCCTTTAATTACTCTTTGAGTTGGTCATGATGAAGTTGTAGTAGAGAAACAATGGAATAAATGGGTTGTACTGATTGTATGGTTAACAAATTTAATTAAATCAAATCATAGAGGATATGAAAATTTATGTTGAAATAGCTCAGGCTTCTTTTCTTTCATTTGCAGATACAGTACGAGAGAATCATGGCAAAGTACTGGTTCACTGTCAAGCGGGAGTCAGTCGTAGCGCCACCATATGTCTCGCTTATCTCATGTACACCGCCAAGGTGGGGCTCGAGACGGCCTTTGAGCACATCAAATCTCGCCGCAGTGTCATATCCCCGAATCTGAACTTCATGCGACAGCTGGAGAATTACGAAAAAGAAATCAAATCCCACGATGGGACTCTGAATACCTCGGTGTCTGATTCCTCGATGGACAGTTCGATGGACACTTCGTCCAATGAGACGGCTAGCAGCTCTAGTTCAGGGTTACAGTCCAATAGCAGCTCTAGTCTCTCCCAGGGACAAGTGTTTGGGGGCGGAGCTTTTGACTTTACGTTCAGCCCCACATTTTCATCACCCAATACCCCACTTCTTTCTCCAAGTTAGCTCCTCCCTTTTCCACTCTCCAACCACCCCCCCACCCCCCACCCCCCCCCCCCCCCCCCCCCCCCCCATTTCAAATCCCTCCTTTAGTTCAGTTATCATATAGCCAAAGTGTTTTTTGGTTGTACATGTAGTTTGATGTATTTTTTCGTACTAATACTTGTGCCAAATGCCACAACATAATATGTTTATTTAGTCATGTGACATTCAACAGTGCAACTTGTTGTCAACGTTTTTTTGTTTTTTGTTTCTTTATTTCTTCCTTTAAAAGGCCAAAACTATACCACTGGATGGTGCTATTTCTGATTTCAAACGATAAACATATAAGTAAGAGATCTACCGTCCAACTAGTGTAACCAAAACTTAAATATCAAAAAACCACTGTATTCCACTAGTATCAGTAAATATATTTTAAGTTAAACACACAGAGTTTAAAGCATGTTATTACTGGTAAATTATTATTTGCCAAGAATATTCTTTTTACAAAAGCTTCAATTATACGAGTTAAAGGTTTGATCTTTCATTTGATGCCACATATGATATTTTTCTGGGGTGACATTTTGTTGTTGCAGAAACCAAAAAGATCTGATCATTTCTGTTAGGATTTTTTTTTGTAATTTTTTTTTTTTAAAAATAGATCTCTTGTGTGAAATGATTACTAATTTACATTTAGATTTTGATATTCAGTGATATTTGATAATAATTTCAGGAAGTCTGTCAGTGAGCCGTCGAGGGACCAGTTGAATTTCTCAGGCACGTTTTAAACATTCAATTCCAATGAACATTTTCTTTTTTCTTACAGTCTCTTTTTTTAATCCAGGGAAATCACTTTTTTGTTAACATTTTACCAAAAAAAAAAAAATCATTAATCAAAAATTTTCAACCTTAAATTTAATTTAATTTTCATATAGTAAATTGTTCAAAATTTCATTGACACCAATGTAATTTTTGTTCTTTTTTCCCCCCTATTTTTTTATAAATGGGATATAAAAAAAAGCACATACATTTTACACATACTATGTAAAACATATCCACTCCAATCTATTAATAAGCTTTTATGTTTAAAAGTTTAAGTGAAATTTCACTTCAATTTAATGTCATTACATGCGATCACTTTCTGTCTATTGCTTTGGAAGAAGATCGGAAAGCCTATGGTGAAACCGGATGTTTGACACAATCTGAAAGATTTTAAATCGTCTATATTTCCTTTCAAATTTTGATGAGTATGTTGATATGTATCCCAATCAAGATGCTGATAAATGAATTTAGGTTACTATAATACATGTGTGATATGTGTAACGAAACTCAAGCAGTCTTTTAATCTCGAAAAAATTTATCACTTTTGAATGAATTGTAAAGGTTATAATAAAACAGAATTGAATTTGAACCGAATTAAGTACCCTCTCTTCACTGCACACTAAAGATAATATAATTAATATTAAAATATCGTGTGATTTTGTGCTATTAGTGATCTGTCCTTTGATGTAAAATAGAACTGCTATTTACAGCATATGATATCTAACCAATTCATGTTGGGAAACCAATTGTTTCAATTTGATACATTATGTATTAAATTTACTAAATATTTTTGCCCAGAATCACTTTGAATATCTTTCCTCATTGTTAAATGATACATTCCTTATGTTTAAAGATGTATAGAGGGGTCCTTAATTTTGACATTTTTGTTATAAGTAACATATCTGTCAGAATTGATGATAAATAAATGGGGCACAGACGATGCAATCCCCAAATCAGGGAAACACAGTGATCCACCGGTATTTACAACCATAGAAAATCTTTGTAAAATCTTTTTAAATATCAGTACATAGCACTTAAAAAGGAAAACATGCATAATAATTTTCAAATCATAACTGACACAATTTTAAATCAGTTCATGCTATTTGTATGACATTAACAAAGTTGTGCATACATAAACAAGAAGAAATCCAAGTGTGAAAAAATGTAGTGTGTTAACCAATAGCAGAGTTTCATGACAGTGTAAATATTGATGGGTATGTTGAATAGTATATATATATGTTGGCTTTCTGTAAGTTTGAGTTACTTTGTTTTCATTTTATTTCCTGGGCATCTTTATACTCCTTTACATATTGTACCTGTATTGCTTCCATTCAGTTATTAGCTATTATTGTGTAAAAGCTTTAGGAGACAAAGAAGGAAAGAGCGGTTGCCCCCCTTTGACGTTACAGAAATAAAAGCTTCATGATTTATTTTTCCAGGTTATGTTTTAACATGAAACATTGTATGCAGAAGTTTATTTATTGTATTTTTTTTTTCATTTTTCATTTTGTTTTAAACAATTTTTTTGTGTTTGAATATTATTATTCAGAGTTTAAACTTGATTATTTTATTTCATGTATTCAGTTTTTCTCTGTTCAAGAAAACTTGTGCAAGTTGATGTTTTAGTAGTTTCAAGGTTACAAGATGCATATCTTTAAACACTTTGTGAGATTGTTGTCAAAAATACTCTAGGAGAGAAATAATGTGTTGTATAGAACGGCCTGGATTCTTAGAAGCAGGCTTCATAACAAATAACATTACACAAAACTTCTTGTGAAAAGAATAATGATTTGTTTTACATGTATGTGATTTGCGAAATCCAAAGTAAAATATAAGAACTGTTTATACTTGTTTGTAATTCATGTAGATACATGTATGTGTAAGAATTGAATTAAAAAAATATTTATTAGAAACGTTAGAGTAATACTGAATGCCCCTTGTTAAATGACCTTGAACTTTAATTTGAAATTTACAATCACTGGAGTTGAACATATAAAGAGAATCAACATATCAACTCTCTGATGTTTTATTCTAAATGATGGCGACCAATTACATGTAAATGGTTTTTTTTTACGATGTTAAAAGGATCAATGATGAATTTTAACAATACATGTTATTGGTGAGGAATTAAATTAATAATTTTAAAAAAATCCAATGCATTTAACTTTTTATTAACAGGTAATTCAAATGTGTTTATTTAAGAAAGTCTGAAAATGATAGTTGGGCCAACTGTTTACCATCAGTTTCCTCAATTGCCCCCTTGCCCTTATACTGCCAAAAGAGGATGCGTATTTTAAACCTATAGCTTAATTTCCAAAATTTCGCAAAGAGAACTGTAGAAGTATAGCGGTAGCTCAACATTCCTGCGCTTAATGCCCGAAAAATTCAAACTTATTAAATTCCCATTGTAAAATTAACAAAAATACCTCCGCTGAGTCGGACAACCCGCAACAAATTCTAGATCCGCACAAGCAGCTTCACAAATCAATGATTTTCGATCCCTTCCTCTCTGGAAACAGCCATTATACTATCATAGCGGAAGAGATACCCATGATTGGTACATGTAAAATGCGGAGGAAACCCAAAAGCTGCATATTTGACGAAAAACCCAACAGAAAATATTTACCTGGCTAGTTATACTTATAACCACGTGCACATCTCTATTGCCGCCATTACTCCGACTGCCCCAACCCCCCTGTACATGTAGCCTGATGGAGGTGGATGAACGCACTACAAACGAGTCGTATTTCCAAATTCGATGATAAGAAAGATAACTCTTTTTGTAAAAATTATATTTATATTTCCTCTATGATAAATAAATGTATCACGGCACGATATCTCACGCTTTAAATTTTTTATTGCAATCAAAATGACAAAGGGACCAAATGCCACTGTTACTTTTCCCATCCGATGATCGATTTTAATTGTAATCGTTTTGTTACAAAACTTCACATTTTTTTCCCCCAAAGACTTGTATATATATAAACCATGATACTGGTAGAATATGTTTTGATGCATCGACCGGAAGGAATCGTTGGTCATGATTGTGACCTCTATCCATGACAGTTAATAGATCTACAGTTAAAGTTTAGATGAAGGCAGAACATATTACATTTATTTACTTACATGTGTATATACCTATGTTTCAGCATGCTGTGACGCTAAAGTATCAGCCATGTTATGGCTATTTTGGTGAGTAACTTGGTGATTTTTGTTTAATCATTGCATAAAATTAATTTCTAATCATTCTAAAGATTTAAGAGTTGTCTTGTACCTATAATGTATTGACAGTTCACCATCCCCTGTACTATAGGTTATGTTTATTCACATTGAGAGTGTTTTTCCGCCCACCAACACAGCTACATGTAGAGGTTAGAAATAAAATAACTGTTTTTAGAATAATTTCGTATCCAATAGTATCTTAAGCAGGTTAAAAGACCGATTTATGAAAATGGTTAATACATTTGTGTATAGAAATATAAGGTTTGTGTGTACAATGATCCACGCCATTGGAACCCCACGCCATTGGAATAACAAGATCAAAATCAGAGAGAGAGAGAGAGAGAGAGAGAGAGAGAGAGAGAGAGAGAGAGAGAGAATCCATTATTATTTTTTTTCTATAGAGGACCCTTTATAACGAAATAGACATCATCTTCAATATAAAAAAAAAAAAAAAAATTGCAAAGAGCTATGGAAAATAAAAAAAAAACCAAAAGATACGTACGATTTGTCTACACTACAATCTACGCTAAAATGTGGTTTATTTAGCAATATTTACATTTTCCAGTGTCTTTGTCTGTGATAACACTACGAATCGATTTTGTACTATACAACCCAATAAATTCAAAAGACGCATTGTTAAGGGGCACAAGCGGGTTTGCATAATTAATATTATAATATTAATCGTAAAACTGCTGAAAATTATATAAATATTAGTAATAAGGAATCATTCTTTGAATATTATGAGGTGATAATTTCGGTCGGGGCGTGGTCAATTCTATCATAAAGCCCTACAGGCTTTATTGGATTTGATCACGCCCCGACCGAAATTATCACCTCATAATACTCAAAGAATGATTCCTTATTCCTTAATTAGTATGATAGGATATAGGATATGCAAAATTCTTAGAATTAATCGTATGTTAAGATATATGTTGATAAAAATTTAAAAACTGCGTGCATACATTCATAATTATCATTGATTCTTCAATGTAATTGACGTGTGCCGATTTTTTCATACAACATACAATCATTCAATTTACGATCCTTCAAAGAGTCAGTTTTACATTTTATAAAACAAAAAAAGCCATGCCATAAACTAAACTCGTAGATAATGTACGTTTTAAGTATTTCTTATCTTCTCTGATGACAACTGACATATTTATTTCAAAGTTATATACTTATATGATTCTTTTGTTATTACATGTTATATAATTTTTGGATCGGGGTTTAAGGAGGGTTGAGGTGGGGCGTACCTGTACCTAATGATTAGTGATTGTTGCTCTATATATTTACCGGTAAGATGTTTGTACATGTATGTTATGTGTAAATTGGACGGGTTTTGCCATGTAAGAGACATTTTACCAGAGTCTTTTACCTACCTATATTGGAAGCCGACCGAAGATCATAAATGTATATTCATTTTATACACAAATCTCTCTCTCTCTCTCTCTCTCTCTCTCTCTCTCTCTCTCTCTCTCTCTCTCTCTCTCTCAAATTTTCTGACTAGTAAAAAAATCATATTCGAGAAAGCCTTGTAGCCTACACTGTAGCTATTTGCATACGCTTGTAAAACCAATACCTTTGTTTTGATTCATTTATGAAAATATGTCGGTCATAAAACCGGTTCAGTAATAAGGTGATATAATAATACACGCTCTGCTAAAAATACATTCCTTTTAACAGATGTTTTTATTAATTTTAGCTCTATTATTTTTAGTAGATGATGTATTATTTTCATTTATTTTAGCCCTATTATTGATAAAACTTCAGACTCCTGTCGTTCTAATGGTACTAGCTTGTCTAATTTCATGCAAACATTAATATTGCTAATCTCAAAACCATTCAAGTGGTCCCTTTTATTTTCATTGATCATTTACGTGTATGCAAAAGACAACAAGAGATTCATTGACTTATTCAGCGATAGATCTCGCTAATATTTTTTTTCTTACTACTTTCTTAATTTAAAGAAGGTAAAAACTGTTACAGTGTAAGACAATTTACACATTGTTGTTCAATTTATTATGATGATAAATTTGGCGCCCTCTCGAATTAATTAATGCCACCTATATCAGTACATGGTACCGTTAACCCATACCCATAGTAGGGCCCCAGTGTTGGTCCGGGGTCAATGTAGGGGTGTTTAAGAGGATGGTGTGTACTATATTTATTTACTGGTTTAGTCCTTTGCATGCTATTCTGAACACGGGTGACTTGATTAGAATTGATAATTTCTTATGCAAGTTGTGATAAATTTCTAATTCAACAACTTTATACCAATTTAATTCAACGCAAATAATTTCATTGAAAAGATTAATAGAAACTTATTCAAAATCGATATTAATGTATGCTATTTGTAAAAAAAAAATAAACCTATATAACCTGCTATCACGGGTTATGTATTTTTCTGCAATGTCGCTTACTTCATATCCCGCATGAATCACCAAAGAAAGCATTTTATTGTATATATGTTAAGTTGTTTACAATGTGCAATAAGAATGGATCAAATAAACCTATGTAATGTTTGTGTTGCAAGTCTATACTCTAATAATTGGTGATAAGGATTGCTAAATAAAAACATTCCAAACATTTCCATTAATCTTTACGATTAATACTTTTTTACACCTAAACATCCACACATAAGATAATCATTTTTTTTCTCTACATGTTTATGCTGATGATGGGGTTTGAACCCATTCTTCGTTCTCAATAGAATGTGTGCACCATTACACCACATCAGCTTTAAAAGAGAATATGGATTCAATAGGAAAATCTTATTTTTAAAAAAAATGAATAACCTACATTTTAAAGCTGAATCGAATATGTTCAGCAGTGAAAACATGCATGAAATGAAATATTCTAAATATATAGATATTTTATTTAAACCAAGATTATACATGTATACATTATAAATACATACTAAATTTTACTTTCTAAGTTTAGTTCCCCCTATAGTTACTTGGACCCCTGGAACAGCGCCCAGGATGTTGAACGCTGCACCCTGTGTCAAACTTCTGTGGCCCCATGTACTGTGAAGTTTGTCATATATACATCTGTGTAAAGACTGTGTAGAGAAACATTTCTCTGATTCTTCTTAAGTTCATAAAGTGGTGCCACCTAAACAATATTTAACCACTCAGAACTATCCTAAGTGTAGGAAACACCCCACCAAACAATGTGAACTGCACTGTGAACAATGTGACATTCCTATTTGTGTATAGTGTATTTCCTCTGGAAAACATTTCGGACATAAACAAGTTGACATTTTTCAAACTTTTGAAAGCAAAACAGACATTTTACAAAGAGATTTGGAAGAATTAGAGAAATCCATTTATCCTAAATACAAAAATATTGCATCTAACATCCCAGTGCAGAAAGCTGATCTGAGTAAAAACTCCCAGAAATTAACAACGGCCATCAATAAACAAGGAGAAGTCTGGCACAGAGAAATAGACACCATTATCAGAAACCTGAAATATAACATGGAGGAAATAGACTTGTAATGGTTAAAATTATACGTGTTATTTGCGCGAATCGCGTACTGTATTTTTTACATGTGTTTATTCTATTTATAGAGTTTCTGTTCAGCGCAAATTCCCTTTTTTAGAGATTATGTTTCCTAAAACTTATTAAAAATATATTTTGAACATTGATATAGTTGTTTTTTATTTTATTATGATAATCAGCAAAGTGAGACTAATTTGTGAAATTATTTATTTACTTATTACAATGTTTGAGATTTAAACTAGTTTAACAAGTTTATACGAAGTCTCACTTCGCTGACGCCCTTGAGAGTGTTCAGGTGTGAAACTTGTGTAAGTGATACCTTGCATTATTTACGGTAAGAAAGTTATTTTTATGTTCTGGAATAACTATTCATTTGTATTTTATTCAATTCATAGTAATTCAAATATCATTTATGTGAGCATAATAAAATTGTTTAATAAACAGACTACTTTAGAGAATGTATTAGCATTTTTGAGATAACTTTGTCTGTATTATATGTTTATAGATATACATCTGTGTAAAGACTGTGTAGAGAAACATTTATCCGATTTCTCTAAGGTTCATAATGTGGTGTCAATTAAACAATACTGTACCACTCTTAACTATCCCAAGTATTGCAAACACCCCGCAAAACAATGTGAACTCCACTGTGAAGAATGCGACATTCCTGTCTGTATAAAATGTATTTCTTCTGGAAAACATTTTGGACATAGATATGTTGACATTTTCAAAAACTTTGAAGATAAAAAAGAAGTTCTACAACAAGAATTGCAAGAACTAGAGAAATCCATATACCCTAAATACAAAGCGATTGCATCATACATCCAAGTGAAAAAAGCTGATTTAAGTATAAACTCCAAGATATTGGCAACATCCATCAACGAACAAGGAGAAGTCTGGCACAGAGAAATAGACTCAATTGTTACAATCCTGAAATCTAACGTGGAGGAAATGGAATCTAAACACCGAGTCATCTTAAATAAACATGAAGATGAAATCGCACGCACTATTTCTGAAATCAAAGAGAGTATAGTTGATCTGAAGAAAACACTAAACTCCAAAGATATTTGCCTCGTCTGTAAAAACATGTACAAATCCAGGAATGCTGAATTGAGAAAACTGCCTTCCATACTCAAAGTGTTCTTACCAAACTTTAGGCCTCAGGAAATCCACACCGATCAACTGATTGAACAGTTTGGTTCTCTGTCAGCATTATCTTTTACAACAGAGGAACAGGACTACAGCATGCCGACTCAGGAAGCCGAGTCCTTTCCATCAGACTGGTCAGTGATTGATGTACCCCGGGTCATCACAGCTATAGACACAGAGTATGGATATCTATATGGTGTGACGTGTCTGAATGATACAGAAGTATGGACGCGTGGTGTTGATAGCATGATGAAGCTCTACAACCTCCAGGGGGAACTAGTGAAGTCCATCCAAACCAAGACAAGGAACGAGCCACATGATATAGTAGTGACCAACAAGTGGGGATCTATTTTTTACTGATGGAAAAGATAAAACTGTGAACATAATGAAAAATACACAGATACAGACATTGATCAGACTACAGGGGTGGAGTCCTCGTGGTGCCTGTAGTACCTCCTCTGGTGACCTCCTGGTTATCATGTACAGTGATTATGATAAACAAACAAAAGTTGTGCGTTACTCTGGCTCCACAGAGAAACAAAGTATCCAGTTTAATGACAAAGGGCAACCTATCTATTCATTTGTTGGATATAAATACATCAGTGAGAACAGGAACCTAGATATCTGTGTGTCAGATGGTGGAGCCCGTGCAGTAGTGGTGGTCAATCAGACCGGGAAACTCCGGTTTACCTACACTGGTCCTCCCTCTACTACCAAGGGATCATTTGATCCAGTCGGCATTGCAACAGACAGTCAGAGTCAGATCCTGACAGCAGACCATAGCAACCACCGTATCCACATCTTGGATGTGGACGGACAGTTCCTGTGCTTCATTGACAACTGTTGTTTAGAATATCCGTGGGGTTTATGTGTGGACAACAGAGACAACCTTTTTGTGGCTGAGTGTGACAAAGGTATAGTAAAGAAAATAAAATATTCCATGTAAATCAATCACCAACATGAATAAATGTTAGCAAATTAATCAGGGATACATGATTAAATAATGTGCGTAAATATGACATGCATGTATGTTGATTATTTCTCACGCATAATCCAACTTACTATATTTATTAGATGAAAACATATTGTTTAACTGTGTTATACTAGTATTTGGTTTTCATGTTTTAATTATTGCATGGCATCAATTTTTATTTGTTTAAATTTGATAATTGTTTTTATGTAAACAACTTGCTCCCTGATAATATAGATGTAAAGTGAAAGAGACCATATATGTAAACATAGTGTTTATGTTCATTCATCACTTCCGTATCAGGTGTCTCTATTTGCACGAATATTATTAAGAACCTACTGTTTTTATAAGATGTAAATTAAGTGATTGTTGATTATTATGTGTATACAATTTGTTAAATGTACCACTTGAACACCACCAATTTGATAAACATGTATTTGTTCTATGTGATTTTCTGCAAACTCCGTGTTACATGTAATAATTACATCAGGTTTAAAGGACATATAACCCTCAATTCCAGCAATGGAGCGAGACCACAAAGAGACTAAGGCGATTCATTGTAAAGAGGAGTGGTACAGGTATATTAACCCAATAAGAATTCAGACTGAACTGATTGTTATTAATTACTTTTTAAATCTAAATGTTTTAATTTTTCCGTCAACCTTGTTTCCTCTGTTCTTACTTTATAGCATCCTCATCTGAATTATTTTGTACCTTGGTGTTTTATTATAAAGGTTGTCATCAAAGAATTCTGAAAATGTATTCTAATAATGAACATATTTCATATTGATAATTGATACTGCATATGAAAGTTTTATGAGGGTTTTTCAAAATAAAAACTTTAAACAAAATCAATGTATTGTTGATCAGCAGGAAGTCCTTGACTTTGGCGTTGATCATACAATGGCATCAGGACTTAAGCAAACGAGGCAGCTTTACCATCTCAATTTAGTTTTTAAGTAATACATGTATAATTCCTTTAAAAAATGGAACCAGATTGTTTGTGTTTGTGCATAGCAAAAAATACTATCTGTATCTTGCAGCTCAGGTGACTGGTCTCTGTTATCCGAAGCCGACCTAAAATTTATAGCTAACAACTCTTCCCTTTTCCACGAGACATCAATTTCCTAAAATGTACAAGCATATATCGCAGTTAGAGTAAGAAGTCGAAAAGTACCAGTGCGCAGTGTTACAAAAGGGGGTGGGTTGACTTGTCCTGTCCAATGAATAAATGCTTAACCGGGTTGAAACCGAATTTGATCATTATTATAAAGAAAACAGAACCTCTGATACTCTTAATTAATCATTATTAACGAGGCACACTTTTTTTTTTACTACTGATTACATAATGTTACTCAGGCATCTGTCCTTGGACAATTTTTAAAAAAATTCATTGAATTATAAAATGTCTTACAGTGAAATATATAATTCAACAACCTTTAATTGTAGTACTTCATAGTTACCGTAAAAATGGATTTTTGAAAAACTAAAAGTGTACATAAAGATAAGAAAAAAATGTGATTTTCATAGAGACGGTTAAATAACAAAAGCAATATATATGAACATTATTGGCACCGTTAATGCATCATGAAACAAAACAAAATTGTTCTATGGAGACATCAAACAGAGAGATGAATACTCGTAGGAATCGTCTGAGCGTTCGGCTCTGCAGGCACGCCGGGAATCATTTTGTGCATACTTTTTATTTAGAAATAAAAAAAAAATGAAATACATTTTTAATCAAGTTTAAAAAATTATGAGAAAAGTTCATTTGTAGATGAAAAGAACAAATTTTAAGATACTAGGCAATTGCCTAAAGAAGTGAGCATTTATTTAGAAGACCTCAAAATCCTTCGCAACAGATAACGTTCGGATAGGCATCGGTTCTGACAAATGTTATGAAAGCACCCCCCCCCTCCCCACCTTTCCCCCGCCCTCCATAATCTGGTCTTACCTGAGAAGCACAAGTCCTATAGTTTTGGCGATAAAGGTTTATAATTTAGATAATTGATTGAATTTGCGCCAAATTAAGCACCCTCTCTTCACTGCACGCATCACACTGAAGATGATAAAATTATTATTAAAATATTGTGTGATTTTCTGCTATTAGTGATCTGTTCTTTGATGTAAAACAAAACTGCTATTTACAGTGTATGATTTCTAACCAATTCATGTTGTGAAACCAATTGTTTCAAATTGATACATTAAATTTACTAAATAATTTTGCTCAGAATCGCTTTATTTTCACTGAACATATTTCCTGATTGGTAAATGATACATTCCCTATGTTTAATTAACTCTTTGCCCCTTTCTATCATTGTGACGTTACAGCAACTTAATGTCAACGTTTGTTTTATGACGTTATCCTTTTCCCCACAGCGCACTTGAGATAACGTGTAGAAAAACGTGATTTTTTAAAGTAAACTTTGCCGTGTGTATTTAACCGATTCCATCAAAATATAGGTGGTCTCTTTAGCTCGTAGTTTTTTTTAAAGCATGTAGAACTTGAATTTGAGCTAATAAAAGTTTATTTTTGTTCAATAGCTTGTTCATTTGTTTTTTTATTCTAAACGGCACAGGTTATTTCAGTTAAATTATGCTTAGGAAAATTAAGTAATTGTTATGTAAAAACTCAGTATAATTTTAACTTTTCTGAAAAATAATTCTTTTATTCCCTTATCTTTATTGCTCGTAGCGTTTAGGACCATTCATAACTAATAAAATGATAGTGATTATTTAAGTTGTATCCATACATCCTATTTATTACTTCGTGCATTTTACATTTTAATTAATGTGCAAATTATATTACAGCTTTACATCTTATCCACACTTAATAGTAAAATTAAATACATATAAATCAATTCGTCAACAATTTAGCGTGTCTTTGACAGTCGATTGCATGCACGACCAAGCTCATGCTGTGCACACGACAATAACCAGTCACTTTCCGAACAATCATCATACTTAAACACATACTTAAACTTTTTTTCTAATAGAGGAAGAAAGTTGTAAAAATAACAATAGTATTTTTCACTAGAAACGAACGAAAGTGCAAATATCTGATTAAGAATGGTAAAACTACCAAAAGAGAACCCCTCCCCCGGAAAACATAATGTTTTCCTCGGATTATATACCCCCCTTCCTGATAAATTTCTGTCTCAGCGCACAAACTATCTCTATGCAGCCTACCCTTCATGATTGTGAAAACAAAGCTTTATACGTTACGAACTATAACACATAAACTGATCGGTAAAAACTATTCATATATATTCTAAAAAAACCTATTACGACAACATAATGAAAAATATACATATTGTACTTTACATTAATTTCCGTTAAAGAAGCTAAAGCTAAAATGACTTGAAGGTTTCTTTGGAGCTTTTCTGTCAAACAAATGCCTTCGTTACCCACATTTCATAAATTGTTAAATGATACATTCCTTATGTTTAAAGAGGTATAGAGGGTCCTTAATTTTAACATTTTTGTTATAAGTAACATATCGGTAAGAATTGATGATATAAAATGTTAAAAAATGGGTAGTTAAAAAATTTAGGGCACAGACAAAACAATCCCCAAATCGGGGAGACAGAGTATTTAATCTACCAGTATTTAAAACCATAGAAAATATTTGTAAAATCTTTTTAAATATCAGTACATACACAATTTCAAATAATTTCATGTTATTTGTATGACATCAACAGATTTGTGTATACATGTATAATCAAGCAAGAAGAAATTCAAATGTGAAAAACATGTTGTGTATAAACTAATAGCAGAATTTCATGACAGTTTACATACTGATTGATGTGTTGAATAGTGTGTGTGTGTGTATATATATATATATATATATATATATATATATATATATATATATATATATATATATTAGCTTTTTGTAATTTTGATTTATTTGTTATCATTATATTTTCTGGGCATCTTTAAATATTATACCTGTATAAGCTTTATGGTTTATTTTTCCAGGTTATATTTTAACATGAAACATTGTATGCAGAAGTTTATTTATTGTATTTTTTTCACTTTTCATTTTTTAAACAATTGTTTGTGTTTGAATATTAGTTGGCGACCCGAACAAATCAAACTTATTAAGGTGGTATGGGGCACCTCCATGTTATGACGTACTGTTTATCGAAATAAACAATTAAACAATAAAATCAAGAGTAATTTTATATAGTTTCTTTACCAAAAGTGTTACCTAACAGCGTAGCGCAGTGGGTTAGAGGGTTCAAGATGAATTTGTATGTCATGAGTTCGAATCCCGCTGAGGATTTTAATTTTTTAACCTTTGCAAAAAATGTTAAATTTTTTATTTGGCTAAATATTGTAAACTTTTAAAATTCTAAATGGGTGAAAGTATTTTAATTACATCTATAATATACTTTAATCCATGTCAGATGTCCCATACCACCTTAAATTCTCATTGTAAAATTAACAAAAATACCTCGGACAACCCACCCCAACAATATCCGCACATGCATCTCCAAATCAATGATTTCTGATATCATTGTATTGTTTATATTTACATCTTTCTTTTAACAATTTGATAAATTGATTGTAAAAGGTAAGTTAAATTAACAAGATTACTGTTTATGCACATCAGTACGTTAGCTAAAAGAAACAGCCAAATCGTCTTTTATGGGATTTGAGTCTGACATCATCATGATTATTTCGTGCAGTCTGTAATTTTTTCTTAGGTTGTTTATGGTTTCGACCAATTGATAAATGGGGTGCTTAGATTTTAATCCTGTCAGTTTCTATAGAGCTATGAATTTACAATCAGTTTTGTAAGAAATGGAGGGAATCATCCTTGGTGATTGTAATTATATAATTATGAATTGAATGTGCTATATGAATTGATCATGCAAATACAGATAAACCTATGTAATGTACATTTGTATTCCAAACCTGTTCTCTAAAAGTTGGTGATAAGAACACATTTGCAAGAGTAGAAACATTTCTAACGTTGCCATTAATCTTAACTTTAAATAATTTTCTACATCTAAACATCGACACATAAGATAATTTTTTTTCTCTACAAATTTATGCTGATGATGGGATTGGAACCCATTCTTCATTCTCAATACAATGTTTGCAACATTGCACCACATCAAAGGGAGGATCGCATTTTAAAAACAAAATGAATAACCTACAACTGAGTGGAATATGTTCAGCAGTGATAAAGAATGTCAGATCTATTTAAACCTCCCGACAATAGGTGACCTCAATTCTGCACAAATTGTACGTGCAATTTAATTCAATCACGTGATCTTGCACAGGTAACAATAACAAAAAACAATAAACAACTGAACTCCGCCATGTTGGATCGTGAAGATTTGTAGTTTACTAATGGCGTTTTAGGTAAGTTTCATAACATACTAAATTATTGTCTGATTGCGTATTCTTACTAAAATAATCATTTAGACCAACATTTTTTTTTATCATGATTAAAATAATCCGTAATTTTATAATCAGTTAGGAAAAATATTCATGACAACAAATGTAAATTATAGATACATTAAATGAAATATCCTAAATATATAGATATGTTAATCAAACCAAACTTATACATGTAAACATCATAAATACATACTGAATTTTATTTTCCAGGTTTATGGTTCCCCCTATAGTTACTTGGGTTCCCTGACAATGGACCCCTGGAAAAGTGCCCAGGATGTTGTACGCTGCACCCTGTGTCAAACTTCTGTGGCCCCTATGTACTGTGAAGTTTGTCATATACATCTGTGTAAAGACTGTGTAGAGAAACATTTTTCTGATTCCTCTAAAGTTCACAATGTGGTTCCACTTAAACAATATCTAAACACTTTGAACAATCCTAAATGTAGGAAACACCCCACCAAACAATGTGAACTCCACTGTGAACAATGTGATATTCCTATTTGTTCACATTGTATATCCTCTGAAAAACATTTAGGACATAAACATGTTGACATTTTCCAAACTTTTGACAGCAAAACAGAAATTTTACAAAGAGATTTGGAAGAATTGGAGAAATCAATTTATCCTAAATGCAAAGAGATTGCATCCATTGTTCCAGTGCAGGAAGCTGATCTGAGAAAAAACTCCCAGAAATTAACAACAGCAATTGACAAACATGGAGAAGTCTGGCACAGAGAAATAGACACCATTATCACAAACCTGAAATCTAACGTGGAGGAAATGGAATCCAAACACCTGGTCGTCCTAAATAAACAGGAAAATGAAATTACAAGCACCATTACTCAAATCACACAGAGCATTGCTGAACTGAAGAAGTTACTGAACTCTAAAGATGTCTTTCTTGTCTCTGAATACAAATCTAGAATTACTGAATTCAGAAGATTGCCTCCTAAACTCAAAGCGACATTACCAAAGTTTAGGCATCAGGAAATCCACACAGATCAGCTAATTGAACAGTTTGGATCTTTGTCAGCATTATCTTTTACAACAGAGGAACAAGACTACAGCATGCAAACCCAGGGAGCCGAGTCCTCTCCCCCAGACCGGTCACTGATGGGTGTACCCCAGGTCATTACAGTTATAGACACAGGATATAGACCTCTATATGGTGTGACGTGTCTGAATGATACAGAGATCTGGACATATGGTGATGACAACATGATGAAACTCTTCAACCTGCAGGGGGAATTAGTGAAGTCCATCCCAACCAAGTCAGGAAACGACCCAGAGGACATAGCAATGACAAGGAGTGGGGATCTAGTTTATACTGATGACAGTGTTACATGTAGAGCTGTGAACATAGTGAAGAATACACAGATACAGACATTGATCAGACTACATGGGTGGATACCTCTCAATATCTGTAATACCTCCTCTGGGGACATCCTGGTTGTCATGTACAGTGATAATAAACAAACAAAAGTTGTGCGTTACTCTGGCTCCACAGAGAAACAAAGTATACAATTCAAGGACAACGGACAACCTCTCTATTCATCTGGTGGATTATTGTTCACTAAATACATCAGTGAGAACAGGAACCTAGATATTTGTGTGTCAGACCGTGGAGCCGGTGAAGTAGTGGTGGTCAATCAGGCCGGGAAACTCCGGTTTACCTACACAGGTCCTCCCTCTACTACCAAGGAATCATTTAGTCCACGTGGCATCACAACAGACAGCCAGGGTCGGATACTGACATCAGACTTTAACAACCAGCGTATCCACATCCTGGATCAAGACGGACAGTTCCTCCGCTACATTGACAACTGCCATTTAGACCTTCCATGTGGTTTATGTATGGACACCAAAGACAACCTCTTTGTGGCTGAGTTAAGAGGTAAAATGAAGAAAATACAATATTACATGTAAATCAAATAACTGTATAATTTATAGGAAACAAATGAAGCAAGTAATGTATACATTTTGTACTGTGTTTGTAAAAACTACATATTAACATGTGTTTATGAACACTTCATGTCATCATATGGTGTATATTAATTAGATGTTAACGCATGGTGTGTTGATAATGTTCTATTTAATAACTGCTAACTAACCTACCATTTCTTTAAGATATAAGCAGACTGTTAAAACGTATTATTAGTAAGTTTTCATGTGTTCAATCAATGCATACCATCAATTATTTATTTACTTGAATAATCTGATTTTGTTTGTATGTAAACAACTGAAAATGTTCTATCATCACTTTGATAGTATATGTGTAAAATAAAGATATACCATGTTTTTATATTATATGTAAATTAAGTGGTTGTGTCTAAATGTATCACATGTATATCAAGTGACTTTATATTAACATGTATGTTATAAAGAAACAATATTTTTCTATTAGATTTACAGTTAAACCTCGTTATCTCGAACTAGAGGAGACTAGTTAAAAACTTTGGTATATTCGAGTATTTGAGATATAAAGGGTATACTTAAACTATAGGTAATTGGGAACTACAAATGACTTTGACGTATCCATTGTATTAATATTCGAGATATCAGTGTTCGAGATACCAAAGTTCAACTGTATAATAATAGTCTTTTTTATGTGCATACAATTTTGGATTTTTAACTTTAGATAATCCCTCAATGGACTCTATTCATGGAATGTGGTTGTCAGCAAACTGCCCTGAAGAACTATAGACATAACTCTGATCAGATGAGCATTATAGTATCAAATTCAAAAATCTTGACAATTTAGTTCTTGCTGAAAAAGTAAAAAAAAAAAAATTCTGACTTTAACTAATCGTAAAAATTCGACACCCCCCCCCCCAATTGTGGCCCTTTCTTACTCCTGGGGATCATGAGTTCCAGCTTTAAAATACAGTCAGATTTTATTCAGTATCAGCAGAAGTAAAGAAAACATTTTTTTAATATTAAATGCATGAATGCATGAGCAATTTAACCATTTAGCACCACTCTAGAGTCAGAACCTCTACCTCGGGGGACAAGAAGTTTACAAATTTGGTAGAGGGCTGAGGAATTCAGTTTTCCTTACAGACGTGTGGGAGTAGTGAAGATGATTTTTAAACATTATATGCAGTAACACTAGGTGATCATTTTAGCCCCGCCCTAGAGTCAAAACCCTTACCCCGAGGAGCATGAAATTACAATTTTTGTAAAGGGCTTCCTGATCTACATAATTAAGAATTCAGTTTTTCTTACAGAGGTGTGGAAGTAGAGAAGAAGATTTTTAAACATATGCATTAAATGAACACATTGGCCCGCCCTAGAGCCTGAACCCATGAGTGTCACAATTTAGGTAGAGGGGTTCGTGGACATCATAATCATGCATTCAATTTTTCCCAAAATGTGTGAGAGTAAAGAAGATGATTTTCTATGATTTAATACATGTTCACTGTATGGCTATATTGGCCCCGCCCTAGGGCCTGAACCTCTGTTCCAGGGGTCATTAATTTCAAAATTTAGGTAGAAGACTTCATGGTCATTATAGTCATGCATTTAGTTTATAACAAATTTATATGGGAGTAGAGAAGAAGATTTTCTAAGATTTAATACATTTTACTATATGGCCATATTAGTCCCACACTAGGATCTGAACCCCTGATTCGGGGATCACAAATTTCATAATTTTTGTAGAGGGCTTCGTGGACATCGTTAGCATGCATTTAGTTTTTTCCTCACATGTGCGGGAGTAGAGAAGAAGATATCTGAAAATTTGGCTTTTGTAATATGTAGCAATGCAAATTCACCAAAAGCACCATAAATACAGAATCTTTTTAGTGGTTTTAATCAATGCATTCAATCAATGAGCATGCTGATTTATTAACACATATCTAGATTTTTCATCTCATTACAACACCAAACGTGAGATTCCGCCATACTTAAAAAGACGACAAATTCAATCAGGTCTTTCCAGACCGACGAGATCGGCATACACCGGTGTAAAGAAGAATAATGACCCCCAACTGTAGAATAATTGGACTTTTTTGAAGAAAAAAGACCTAGGAGTAATTTTTCTTAATGTTTAACATGAAGAGAAATGACCCCCCCCCCCCCCCGCCCCAACTTCTAACTTCGAAATTACTTGAATTTTCACTCTGCTCAGCTGATTTTGAAGTTAAAAACACCGAACTTGTTAAGAAATCGCTGTATATACATTTGTAGTTTTTCATATCCATAGCAAACACACATTGATACAAATTGATTATTAACAGTTAAGTCTCTTCTCTTGCCCTCATATGACGGGAAAATGAGCGTATAAATCTGCTGAACTGTACTTGTTACTTTACCATGAACAATACTTAATAACATTTTATATAGCTTTATTATTTAAAAACGATATTTGATTTACAAAAATTTATGCACAGCCTGCTGAACTTAGTCTATATTTTATCGTGACTTTACAATTGCATCCGCAACAAATAGCCCATGTCTACACGAGTGCGATCAGAAATCTGTGCAGGTGTTGCGTAACCATAGTGTAATTAAAACAAGAGGCCCATGGGCCACATCGCTCACCTGAGCAATTATAGCCATAATAAAATCAGCTTTATGGAGTCATATACCAAATATCTGAAAAATGTAGTTTGATATATTCTGTATAAAAAAGTTCATGTTTTCCCCGGGATATTCTAATGTTCATTATTAAGTCCCTTTCATAACAGGATGATTTTATATTCATATCATATATTGAGCATTGCAGTTCTCAAGTGTTCTTCTCAACTTTTATATATAAGATATAAACCTATAAGTCAAACTTTGAACCCCTTGTGAGGCCAAGGAATTGTTTAATGGACAACGCCTAAACAATTTTAAAGAATTAATAATTTGTCAAATGCTTACAAAAAGTAAAACCATATATTAAAACATTGAGTTTTTAGAATAATTTAAAATGCTTTTTTTTGTAAAATTTGACCCCCAATAGGACCCAATCCTACTCCTGAAGATTTTGACGAATTTGAATATACCGGTACACTATCTAAGGTTGCTTTCTCTTAACTTACAGATTTTTCTAGGCAAATGGTTTTTAGAAGAATATTTTTAAATATTTTATTCTATATATTCCTATGTAAAAATTGGACCCCTTTGTGGCTTCACCCTCCCCCTGGGGATCATGACTTTAACAATCTAAAATCCAACCTTCCTGATGATGCTTACATGTTTACAACAACAGTCCACAACGAGTTTTACCTGAATATCTAATCCACTCTATCGGCGTTGTGAGCGGTATCCATAAGATCTCCTACAGAGCGGGCAAGTTTCAGCATTTCTGGTCAAATGGTTTCTGAGAAGAAGATTTTTAAACATTTTATTCTATTTATTCCTATGTAAAAAGTCGCCCCCATTGTGGCTCACCCTGTCTTTAGGTATAATGATTTGAAGAACTACGATCTATACTACCTGACGATGCTGCCACACAAATTCAGCTTTTCTGGTCAAATTGGTCCTAACCCAAGGTATCACGATTTCAACAAATTTGAATCTAACCCTCCCTGAGGATGCTTCCACACAAGTTTCAGCTTTTCTGGTAAAATGGTTTTTGAGAAGAAGATTTTTAAAGATTTCATTCTATATATTCATATGTAAAAATTGGAACCCCCTCCCATTGTGGTCCCATCCTACCCCGGGAATCTTGATTTGTACAAACTTGAATCTACCATACCTAACAATGTTTCCACACAAGTTTCAGCTTTTCTGGTCAAATGAGTTTTGAGAAGATGTTTAAAGATTTACTCTATATATCCCTATGCAAAAATTCGACCCCCCCCCCCCTATTGTGGCCCCATCCTTCCCCCGGGGATCATGCTTTGAACAAACTTGAATCTACCATACCTGACAATGCTTCCACACAAGTTTCAGCTTTTGTGGTCAAATGGTGTTTTTAGAAGAAGATTTTTGAAAAGTACCAACACATTTACAATAATTTTTAATTATCTTCATTTTAAAGAGGATATGTCCCTTCATTCAAACTTGAATTACCTTCATATAATGATGCTTTGTGGCAAGTTTGGTTGATATTTGCCCAGCAGTTCTGAAGAAGAAGTCGAAAATGTAAAAAGTTTACAGACAGACAGACGGACGTACGGACAGAAAGACGGATGCCGGAGAAAAAGTGATCAGAAAAGCTTACTTGAGCTTTCAGCTCAGATAAGCTAAAAAGAAAAGAAAAGCACATTCAAACACAGTGAATAATTAACATATTCTCTCTCTCTCTCTCTCTCTATCTCTCTCTCTCTCTCTCTCTCTCTCTCTCTCTCTCTCTCTCTCTCTCTCTCTCTGAACACATCACATTTATTAGATATAAATGATAAAAACCCAATTAAAAAAAATCAAGGAATCATAACTCAAAAAGATAAATTGCCCTCATGAACGATGGGAAACTGTGAAGTATATCATTAAATATTTCTCTATTGACTTCTCAAAACAAAAGAGTAGCAACTTAATAAACCAAATAACAAATATAGTAGAAAAATTAGACATTGAAGAAAGGCATTTTAATGAAATACATAACACATATAAAAAAAAACACCTTGAAAAAGAGCTAGATGAAATATATGATAAGAAATCAAAAGGGGCGTATATTAGATCTACGGCCAATTGGATAAAACAAGGTGAAAAATGTACTTCGTACTTTTTAAAATTAGAACAAAGTCGACAACAATATAATGTCATAGCAAAAATTGATGAGGAAACAAATCTGTTTATAGCAACAATGAAATATTAAGGGCACTGTGTAAATTTTATGAAAATCTTTCTACATCCCAATTACCACTAGACGAAGAAATTTCAACATATATAAATGAAACTGAAATAAAACTTAATGATAATGAAAAAACTATTGTGATGACTTACCCTCAATAAAGAAAATGTGAAGAAGCAATTAAAAATATTTTTTAAAAAATCACCAGGATTAGACGGAATACCAGTTAAGTTCTATAAATTATTTTGGAATGAAATTAAAACGTACTTTTATGGTACAATGATAAAATATTTCACAGTGGAAGAGCTTACTATTACACAGATAATGTCAGTAATTAGTCTTATAACAAAATTTGGCGATAGAGACAAAGTTAAAAATTATAGACCTATAAGTTTAACTGCGACTACAATATTTTAGCATTTGTATTAGCCAAACGACTTCGAACAGTGATCCCAAAACTAATAAACAATGACCAATCAGCATATGTTAAAGGAAGTTATTTGATATAACGCAGGGTTAATTCATGACATTTTTTTTTACTATTGTGAAGATCAAAATGAAAACGGAATTCTTTTATCTTTAGACTTTGAGAAAGCTTTCGACACTGTGGAATGGTCTTTTATGTTTGAAACATTAAAAACTCTAAATTTTGGAGCAAACCTTAACAAATAGATACAAATATTGTATTATATTCCTAAATTCAGAGTAAAAAATAATGGATTTATTTCTAAAACGTGTGATATGACCAGAGGTATTAAACAAGGATGCCCAATATCTGCATTGCTATTTATTTTGAAGGTAGAAACATTTGCTATTCGTATAAAAAATTTCGAAAGAAATACATGCTTTTAACATTAGCAACAATAAAGAGATAAATCTGGTACAACATGCAGTAATTAAAAAATATACTTAAAAATTTAGACTCTGTGAAAAATGTAGTTGAATTGATAAATAATTTTTCTGAAGTAGCCGGTCCAAAACTTAATATTGATAAATCTGAATGCATACTTCTAGGTCCTCTATAAAATTCACGCGAAACCATAGAAAATATAAAAGTAACAAACAAAGCGGTTAAAACATTGGGAATATACATAGGACACGACAAATATAAGTGTTTAGAAAAAACTGGCAGGGAAAAATTGATAAAATAAGAAAAATATTAGGTTCATGGGGAAAAAAATCTGACTCTGTTTGGAACGAAAAAAATAATTAATACATTGATTATTTCAAAACTTCAATATAATGTAACCATTCTCCCAAGTCAACCATTAAAAATCATCCAGCAAATAAATAAACTTATCTTTAACTTTTTTATGGAGTAAAAAAGATCGAATCAAGAGAAAAACTCTCATTGGAAAGGAAAATAAAGGAGGAATTAACATAACTGACTTTGAATCTAAACTGAAAGCGTCAAAGGCATCATGGGTTCAACGATTAACTAATACAAAAAACAGTCCTTTGCTTTTCAAAGAGAATATACTATATAGAGAAACTCTGACTCTAGAATATATACTAAAAACTAACTTAGAAAATCTAAGTGACTACAACGAGATTAACAAACTTCCGACCTTCCATAAAGAAGAAATACGTGCTCTTAACTTTTCCAAAAAGACTAAATAGTTAAAAACGATTTTCACAGATGAATTCCTATCCTTGCCAATTTGGAAAAATATTTTTTACGTTAAAAAATAAACCAATTTACTTTGAAAACTAGATAAAATCATGCATACTTTACACAAAAGATTTGTATGACATGAACGGATCATTTCGTCAAATAGAATATTTTTACGACTAAATTTCTAATAAAAATATTTTATGTGAATACCTTATTCTCAGTAATGTGTTTTGTAAATACTCAAAACAGTACCAATGCGAAATGTAAAAAAAAAAACAGTAAGTATGTACTTCTAAAAGGTAACACATATATTTTCTATGGGAACTTAAAATGTTCAATTTTATATTATATTTTTTGTTGAAATAAAATTTTCAAAGCCTTTAGGAGAAAGTTTTTGGAGTAAAATTTTTGATACTCCTAAGCATTTGTGGTCTTCCATATATTACATGAAAATCACAAAAATGCTTGATGAGCAAATTGCTGAATTCAATTATAAGTTACTGCACAATATATTTTGAATAATAACTTATGTGTGAGTAAATGGAATCCAAATGTAAAAATGTTTTGTGAAAACTGTGGAGAGATTGAAAATGTTAAACACTTGTTATAAGATTGTAATAACTCTTCATTCCTATGGGAAAAATAAGCTCAATTGTTGGTTTTGTTGCTAGTTGGAAACACATTGTCATTGGCTTTTATGAAAACTCAGATTTTAAAAATGGTATGAATACACTTATTTCATGTACTGCAATGAAAATTTATAAATACAAAATGAAATGTAGATTGACGAATTGAAAATCAGATAGAGAAACTTTATATAACTTTGTACAATCATCTTTGAAAACTTATCAATATATTGCAGAGAAATCGTATAATTATATACAAATTAAGAAACTTTTAAAGAAAATTTGTATAGGTTTATAATTTGCTTCCAGGTCCACATGTCAGATGTGGTCACTGTCTAGCTAGCATGAGGGCAATAAAGACTGTGTAGATGACTGGTGGCCCACCATGCTAGCATTGGCTTTTTATCCATACGTGTAAAATCAGAAAAATAGATGTATATGTCAAGGTATGTTTAAAACAATACCATGTACGCCTGTTCTACAATTTTTTAAATACTTTAATTTACTTTAATTACCCTTTGTACAATATTAAATGAAAAGCAAAATGTATACATTTTTAGATTTTTATGTATATTATTATCTCCTTGTAGAATCAAAAAAAGCAAAATCTTATCAAATGGTATAAATTTCTAGATTTATATGTATATTATTATCTCCTTTTAGAATCATGTGTATGATAATACTGTACGCTTACTTGTTATATATATTAATGTTCATATGGTTATAATGTTAATAAAAAAGAGAGAGAGAAAAACCCATTCTCTCTTAGAGGAGATTTTGTCATAATTACCGAACAATAATCATGAAAGTTATATAATTGTTCTAATAATATAAGCAATATTGATTGTTGAAAAAATTGTTAATCGAAGAATGACACATATATTTTTATAAAAATATATTTTATAGAAATATTTTCATAAAAAATTACCATCTGCATCCCCCAGACTAGATACATGTAGAATGTTCTACCGTTAAAATGACAGATGTCCTACTGACCCGGTTTAACGTTAGAATTCGTCCCCTATACTAGCTTCGTAGCAAATGAAGAAAAAATATTGCGTTGTATCTCACCTAAATTTTCATATGATTGGTCTAAAATGCCTTCATTTTGCTCTTTTATAGTCTCATTTTACCAAACTTATTATTTTTGCAACGAAATCACTACCGTTGAACATCACGTTTGAAAATTCGCTGTTTTGAGCTTTTTTAATATATTACTTGCTCTTTAGTCCTTCCTTAGCCAAATTGTTTGATTCGTTTGAAAATGATGGTATAAACAATTATCTACAATTTCGTTCAGTTATTTCTATTTAAATAAAATAAGAGAAATTTGTCAAAGTTGAAACTCTACGTATTTAAAAAAAACAACATTTGTTTACATAACATGTCCTTCCATAAAACGATTTGACATTTCCCCCACATTTGATATTCATAGCATACGTAATTGGTGTCAATATGATGTTAATTAGATAAAAATATTTAAACACTTCCCATGATCTTTTACATGCATAACATACAAACATAATGTCAATGCGATTAAAAAAGTTTTCATTTCCCTTCACTTTACATGCATGACAATGTCATATGTACATGATGTCAAGATGGCATCAATATGATAAAAAGACGTAGACATACCCCTCCTTCTTTATTTTACAGAAATGCTTTACGTACATGATGTCAATACGATGTTTATGTGATGACAAGACGTTGATATTTTCCCACATTGTACGTGTATGGCATACGTAAATGTCAATATGTTGCATAGATTTGACATTATTTCCAACTTTGCATGCAATACATACGTTCATTATGTCAATATGATGATAAAATGATGACATTTTCAGTACATTTTACATGCATGTCATAGGTACATGATGTCAATATGATGAGAGATGTTGACATTTCCCTTACATTTAACATTCATGTCATACGTACTGTCAGGAATGTGGCAGTTTATTTCCTTTATAAATTTATCACTTCTATAAGTTTGTCAGGTTTAAAGTTTTTCAGGTCTATAAGTTTGACATTTCTATAAGTTTGTAATGTTTATACATTTTTCAGTTCTATAAGTTTGTCAGATCTATATGTGTTGGTTTTATGATGCATTGTTTTACCTCCTGGACATTGCCTGTCGTTGTGACATTGGTTGTATCCCGGTCTACAGTCACATGTTGTTTGTGTCGTCTTCAGGACAATATAAGCCGGGGGGAGGGGGAGGTAGAGCAAAGGTCTGAAAAAATATTTAAAAATAAATGCGTCATGTAAAAATTTGTCTTGCATTAATGTACTTACCGTTGATATAAATAATAAGCAAACTTTGGGATTAGGTATATTTCCCATCAATTTTAAATTTACATTGATTTTATCTAAAATTACAGATTATTTATTAAATTTTGTTTTGAACATGCACTATTCAAACCATACCAAAACAAAAAAACCCCAAATGATATAATAATATCTATTGACTCTAAACAAATGTACAAAAACAACCCCAATAGTTTTCATTATAAAATAAAATAAAATTAGAGTTTTTGATGAAATATAATAAAATAAAAATACTTACATCAGCTGCAAAAATTAAAATCCAATCCTTTCATAGTCGATATCAAATAACCCCGAAAATGGACATGCATGTCTTTTTATAGGATACCAATTATGCATAATCACACATCACACCGTCATTTGATTAACAAGGCGAGGTTAATCAAACATTATGCGTCAATTTTATATAATAATTGTAAATGCAATGGTTGCAACTATTAAGTTTTAGGATCAATTTTGTTTTAAGCATTCTTAAGTGTTATATAGAAATATATGGTAAAAAGGAACAGATGATAACTTTGCTATCAGCTGTGATCATTGTTAGGAGAATAAGTTTGATTACATTTTTTATATTCACTGTTTTGTTCACGAAATTGAAAGAAAGAATGTCGTAGAATCATGAGTATATTAAAGACTCCAAAGTGTACTTAAAATTCAGAAAGTATACATATGACAGTTTCTAAAAATAAGATCAATTGTAGAAATTAAATTCGATAAATAACCATCTCGATAATGATTTGTTTAGATAAAATCTTTTTAAATATATTTCAATTATAGAAATACTGTATACAGGTTATTTTCGCCCCGTGTAATTTTCGCCCTTCTACACTTGCAAACAGTTTGCTCCGTCTTAAAGTTGTGTCTAAAGAGAGATAATTTGAGACATTGGAATTCGTCTTTTCTTAAATTCGTTCGCTAACAACGAGGGCGAAAGGGGCAAAAATAAAAAGGGGGCGAATATTCTCTGTATACAGTTAAATATCAGGCTAATAAATTTTTGAAATAAAAATGCGTAACTTTAGGAAATTTACCCGCAGTTGAAAAGGTTCTAATATTTAAAAAAAGTGATCAAATTGATCAAACGTCATATGGGATTTAAAAACACGTTTACTCTATGTGTGATTACTTAAGATTTAATCAGATAAGGTTTAATCTGTGTACTATGTTATGGTAGCAATATATGTGATGAAAGTTTCCAAGTATTTATAGCGCTGCACTTGCATTTTATAATCAAAATTCAATTAGTTACTGATTTAACTTTCTACAAAGGGAAAACATCATCATCTGAAGAAGCCTACGGTACAGCGGATTATTTCGGTGAACGTATGATTTCACAAAATAGACCGATGTACATGTGGAATTATAAAGAAAAAATCCCGTAGCTAAACAGAATCAATGTGTGTTAAATTACAGTCCAGGCAAACACAATAATAGAAATTCAGTAATTAATGGGAAAAACAATGTGTATTATCATTTATTGCATCGTTGCTGCAATAATTAAAAACCACAAAGTACATAATACTTTATATTTTTACAAATTGTAACTTAGAAAAATGAATATTTTAAGGAATGCCTTTTATATATTCGTAAAAAATTAACTTTATTTCAAATTGGGTTACTTAAAAAAACCAAATATTAAATCTTGAATTTTGATACTTTAAGATGCTCTTTTGATAACGAGCTTTTAATTTAATCGCTTCCTAAAAATAGGTTAAAATACACTGTATAAATATCTCAAATGAAATATACTGTTGAAATATTTTCAGAATTTGTATTTTCTGTAATGCAAAAAGCTATTCTGTAGAATCCTATGACAAATTTACCGATTTTATGTGCAGGTATTTAAAGAATACATATGCATCTAAGATTTTTATGAAATTAAAGACACACTTGTGATAAAATTTAAAGAGCTTTTCTGTTGTAACTTAAAACACAATGAACACAAAACTGTATTGTATTTCCTTGTAAAAGCAGATTTATTCCTAGCATATTCAATTCGTTATGAATTTCTAACTGCATTTTCAGTTAGCACCATCTGCATTCCAAATTTAGGTCATGAATTTAGCAATACATCCTCAAAGGTTTTCGAACTTTATACCTATTATTCAACTAATTCTATTCAAAAAATATTTTTAAAAACTGAAAAAGTCGGGCTCAAATCGCGTCCAAGTCCCTTTAAATAATTATCTTTTACTATAAATCAAGAGTTTACATCATCTCTCACTAATATCTTACATTTTATATGCATGTATGCCAAGAAGTGTCAGTTAAACTAAGGCATGGACATTATACATGACGTTCTTCCATGATTTAGTTACTTTTGTTTGTGTAATATAAATTTCCATCACATTTTGTTTTATTTTTTGGGAATTTTTATTCTTAAAAAATAAGAAAATGAAAAGAATTAAAACACCCGATCGTCAAAATGGGAAGTCGATAAACAATATGATTTAGAACAATTGTTGTTTTGCAATTTAACAGCAGTTAAACACACACTGCTCCCGAGGAAGATAATTAGAATTTAAACGTATTTATTTACACTCGAGTCTACAGTGACAAAGTTGCATGGTAGTCAATCGAAATCACCTTAAAAATGTTTTATATCAACTGTCAAATACAATTCCGAAAATATTTCGTATAAAAGTGGTCATTTTGATGTTCTCATATTCTTTCCTCTTCAATTCTATTTTGCAGCTACATTTATATCAAAATTACCCCCGGGACATAGAATGTCGTGATGACACGTGATATACCCCGGTCGACAGTCACATTCTGTTGGAGTGTTAGCAACAGGGCATCTCCTTGTCTTCAGACCGGGGGGAGGAAGTTGAGTATATGATTTAAACAAAGCTTAGAAGTGTTTTTACTGACTATTGACGCGTTGTGATAAAGCAATTTATTTCTTGTAAAAATCAGTGTGATAGTTTTTTAAATATTATTATAAGTCTAGGCTGGAAACGCCTATTTTACCTAGTCAAATACTCACATTGGCAAAACATATTACTAATTATCATTCCTTCATATTCATCATAAAATAGATAAAATCTGGACTCAACTGTCTTCTATATGATGCTAATGACGCAGAAACAAATGACACTATGTCCTTTGATGTGAGATTCTAAATTATACATGCCTAGCAGATTTCATATGCAGTGATGGCAATTTCTCAGTTTAATCAAGATAAGGTTCTTAATATTCTACAGAATTTATTAGGGACATGACAAACTTATTATATAACCATAGATGTTCACCTCATATTTTAGGGAGGCAGCATGCGGCTACAAACAAAGCCATTATCTTGAATTTTAACTTGAATTTTACGCAGCTGACGCGATATTTAATTGTGCAGCGAAAAGGGCATTTCGCTTTTCAGCGTGTATCTGACCACGGATCGAAGTATAATCTTTTTGTTAATCGGTATACGTTTTCCCCCAATAAACTCAAACAAACAATCTTAACGATCGCTATATTTAGAAATTCATAATACACGTCTTAAGGATTTTATTGATAGCATTCATTTATGATGGCAATTATTATCATTAACTGCTTATAAATGGACACTGGATACACGAACTATTCATTTATGATGCTCTCATTTCAATTCCACATAAGCAAGATACCGTGCTCACAATTCTTTGTCATGTAAACAAGGCTTGTGTCCTGATTTTGTTTACATACGTTCAATATACCAGTAAAATATCATTTTCAAGCCGACTTGTCTATCTTTTTATTCATTTTAAGCATAAATAAAGAGTTCCTAACGTTTAACACATTTATTTTAGGTCTAAAACTGGAATGTTCACTTTAACATTCAAAATGTAAACAAATGCTTTGTTTATATAGCAAGAATTGTAAGCTATGTAACTAGCTTATAACTCAACGAATGAGATCAAATTTTGGTTGCCTATCAAAAATGCCTTGCTTACGCTTTGTAAACATTAAAATCGGAAAAATATTTTTTTACCAAAATCGTGACCATGCCCCTTTTATATTTTTTTCATTGTTCAAAAGTTTATTTTACTATTTCTATCAAAATGACTTTTATCACGAATATATCTAAATAGTCAAGAAATAATAGCTCCACATTTCGCCCAAAGTTTTATATAAAATTTTACATTATTGAATTAATTTTTAACCAGTCTGTTGTTTTTCAAGTAAAACCTTTAGACTTAACATTTTTTGCTAATTGAATCTTTTGTGCCAGAAAACAACAGTTAGTTGGTGCAAACAGGTCACTTTATGAATTATGTGATGTTATTTGGAAAAAAAATCTTTGAAATCATTTTAAATATATTCATTTTGAATAGAATAAGTGAAAGTTTGCATTTGGATGCATAGTTCATTCCTATAAAAATAGAGAGAAAAGCGATTTATCTGGTTGAAGAAAACTTCAGTGTAGAAAAGAGTCATTAAATGCCTCAAAGGTCAGAAAAGAGCATATTGACAACCCCCTACCCCTTTTTGTTTTGAGTTTTAGTTAAGCTGTATGTTTAGAGATAATAATTTACCAAAAAACCTTATATACTTGTGATTGCAGGATACAACCCCCTTACAAATACTTCCGAATATACCAACATCTACTTTAAAAAGTGGAATTGGAAAAAACAACACATAGAAACATTGCTTCTTAGACAACATTTTAATACAATATTTAAAATAAAAAAATAACGGACTGTTTATTTAGTTCATGATAGATCGACCTCTGTCATAATTGCATAATATCTTTTGGATGAAAAAAAAAAGATTTATGTGTGCTACACATCATTTTTGATTTATGACTTAACAAACTGATTGTTTTATTACTAAAACCCTTTACTAATGTCATCTTTATTTTTTTTTTTACTTAAGGAAGGAGTCTTCTCATTATTAGACATACTTCTTATAACAAGAAATTCGTGAAATTTTTACACAGTCAAACAGATCATATCACCAAATGATTGTATCAGTTTAATCAAGTTTGACCTCCTTGTTTTCGCATGAAGGTGAGGTCGAGGTCAATACCTTTTTTCTCAAATTGAAGGATGATAAAAATAAAGGTAGTTATCTGCAGTTTTGTAGACATCTGTTTAAGACATGAAGTTTGTATTCTTTAATGAAATGATAGATTATTTGAATGTCTATCAGCTAATACTACTAAATTTAAATAAATATTTAAACTAAAATTGATATTGCTTAGCCCGCATTTCCTTCAATTTTCTTAAATTTTGAAGATATTTTGATTATTTTTCTATGCTTCCAATAACAAAATATTTCTGATTTTTACACATTATGAAGACTATACATAAAGATATAAACTGACAGAAAATCTAATATATTGACCATTTAATAAGAGAAAAAGTCCTATTTTAGTGATTTTTTCAGACAAATCTATTTATAGAATGAGCGCTTAAAAAAACTTATAAAAATGTAATTTGATAAGCAAATCACGTTTCAAAAACATATTTTAAACCCTAGTATCTTATTATTAGTTCAAATTAGTTGAAAAAATCCATCATTAATGTTATTGTTTTAAAAATCCTAAATAAACTCATGAATCTATAGCTATTCTGAATTGCAAAAAACATGTGATATTTTCCTACGCCAATGTCCCACCAAAAATATAGTCCTTGTTAGATTCTAAACTTTGATTATTATTTCTATGCGAAGTTGTATAATAGTAAAAATGATAGAAAAATATGATATTTCAACTTCCTTTCATCTTCATTTAATGAACATTTAATCAAATTTACTTTTGACAAGTCGAAAACCAGAAAAGACTCCTTCCTTAACACGATGAAGATTTGGATAAAGGGGCTAACTTCTTGTATGCATAAGTGCTGTTCCTGAGGATGTGGCTGTAGAATAAGATGTTCGGATCTAATCAATGTCACGACACCAGGTAGGACATCTTGTAATATTACACAGGCTTTACAATAGGTCTATATATATATATATATATATATATATATATATATATATATATATATAATATATATATATATGCCATTTGAACTAAACTGAATACTTGGTCTTCATGATTTTTTTATGTAAAATTTTTCAAGTCTGCTTGCAGAAACTATTCAAATGCCATACAAGTATATAAACGGGATAAAAAAAATCAACCATATGCGAGTTACAATGTAATTACTGCATATTGCGCAAACCGGTTTTTTTTCTGATTGGCTGTAAATAAATACAAGACAATTTCCCAAAAACTTAAACAAGTAAGAATACAATGCAAAAAATGAATAATGCAAGAGTCGTCAAAAGCAACGTGATTTTCTTAATTATGTTTTCTTGTTGTTTACTTTTTGTACCGTAAAAAGTTATATGTTATTTTATATTGTTTTCAAAGTGACTCTTTTAGGAAAAAAGATCAACCAAATAATGTTTTGACCAAGTCTCCAGACAATTTTTGCCTGTGGGACATGTGATTTTCAAACAAAAGCAATCGCTTATTCATTGAATATTTGCGTATTTTGATTAAGCATACACATTTTTATTTATCAAACTAATTTGTCTTTAATTTGAACAAAAAAATACAATATTTCTTCACTTTTATTAGCAATGTATCTGCTTATACTGGATGCTCTGTAAATAGATATAAAAATATATTTTAAAGAATCCTTGTTTATGAAAATAAATTAATTAACCAAGAAATTCATTGTAACTTACGGTCATCGCAAAGAACCTCGCTGCATTCCACAAAACCATCTGACTGACATATACACGTGCCGCACCCGTTAAAATCCCTGAACCTTTCTCCTGGCCTGTATCTTATGCCATTGAATTCACAATCTAACATAAACCAAAATTACAGCTACGATTCAGTATACTACGTTAATACCCAAAATTACAACTTTTAAATGTTTACATACAGAGAAGACAAGAGTTCGTTGAGCAGGATACTCCGCTGGACGTGCAAGTACACCAGTTACAACCATCAGTAGCCATAAACCATTGTCCAACAATGTAGTGAACCCATTGTACCTGCAGACTATTAAAAAACTAGATTCTTTGAAAACACAGAAGAGGAGTGCTAAATGTACATGAACACTAATTACTCGATGTGATTTTTCACAAAATTAAAACTAACAGGTATTTTCGAACAACTATTTTCTACGACTTATTCGACTCTTTTATTTTCGAACAACTATTTTCTATGACTTATTTGACTTTCTATGTTTTGGAAGCCAATAAGTCAAAAACAGACGAGATTAAACATAAACTTTTTTACCCTTCATGTAGAGTGTAATGGGAAGCAACAAAGTAGTGAATTGACTGTAATTAATCATCTTTATCTGTATATTATATGAGTAGAAGTTGTCGAATCTACATTTTAGAACAATTTTAATGGCGTAAACGTGTTCATTAATGGCATGATATGTTACGTCCTAATATATTAGTGCACGTGATAGTATTGTTTAAAGACCTACCACAGAAATAAGTACAAAAATCAAATTTTTACTCTTTCCCTTAACAAATTCATTTTAATAATTCTATGAGACGCCATTTTTCATATTAAAAAGTACTTTTCAAACAATTTTCCAACTATTTATATTATGATTATAATGAAAGTTAATGTTGTCAGGTATAAAAATCTTTTTACCATGTTATTGTTTTTTAACTGCCTTTTTTTCAGTCAACGACATCTTCTAATTTATGCCTGTGGTTATTTTGTTAATTTTTTTTTTTAAGTCGAACATCTAACATATCTCCTCCAGCAAAACATTATGAGGCAATATCAATTTTTCCCCGACCATTTTCACATTGATTAACACACATGGTTATTATATTCAATTTAAATAATATTTAATTTTGCATTGGTAATTATGCTTATTTATTTTCTGACAAATAAGTAGGCTTAGTTCCTAATGGATTTTGGAGTACCAACTACCTGTGTAAACCGACAATTCTGTCTGATATGGTTAGCTATCTTTGAAAGAAGTTCCACGATACACATTAATTGTACATGTACCATACTTGATATTATTATCTAACTTTAACGCATAGCATTAGAATACGACTTAACAAAAATTGAAAAACACTTAATTGAAGACTCTCATTTGGCAGAAACAGTAAGGGTTGAATGATAAAACAATTGCAAAGACTGTGACATATTACCTGGTGTCGGGAGGTATAATGGAGTCACAAACCTTGTTCTACATCCACAGCCCCAAAAACAACACTTCTGAACTACAACATTAGCAAAAACAAAACTATTGCAATTTAGTTTGTCTGGTCTGGAACAACGAGATTGGTAGACGGAGAGTTGCCATTTCTTAGGGAGCGGATATATAACACTGCGTAAATCTACTTAGATTGAATGCTTTCTTGGACTTAAATGTACGTCATTTTTATATACCATAATATCACCGATTTACCTCTATTATCATAATATGTGCAACAAGGCAGAAACAGTACTCAATGAAGTTAAATTTTATACAAATATGCATTTGATATATAGATTAAATAAAACTGAATAATGTTAGTTTAAGCTTGGTAATGTTTGTCAATTATAAATAAATATATAAATAAATATAATAAACCCTGTCTTTGGATTTACTTCGGGAATGTTAACTTACATGTCAATGTGATCGCATCTACAACAGTTGCAATTACTCAGTTTAGCCATTTATTTTTTTCTGATTTTCATTAGTTGACGAATATGACATATCATAATCAAAATCGGACACAGTCGTCGCTACCTAATGCTTTACCTTGTAATGTCCTTGTCATAACGTGGTCGTTTGATAGTTGCTGTTAAATTATAGAGCTTTCATGAGCAGGAGCAGCATGATCTAATTCAACCATATCTATATTAGAAGTAATCAAAAACTTTATATAGTTTTGATTTAAATAATGATATTACGTTATATTGAATCATTCAGCAAAGCAGTATATTACATTTATTTCATAATTTTATATTTCTCATTAAACAATACTTGTTGATTGATAAAACTCTGCTCTACATGTTTTTATTAAATATTACTTTAATTATTTTGATGGACAGTAACTGTTACCTTAAGAAAGGGATTTGTTTTAACAAGATCTTTTGTAAAGTATATAATTGTATATGTATTGATCAATTTGTTTAATAACGATATCGATATCCCACTAATATCTATGTAATCGTGTATGTTTACTCATTACAATGTACTATCTGAGAAGTCTTGTGTAATTTGTTTTCATTTCATTACGTCTTCATCAGAGTTCCTTAAGAAATCAAATAATATTTTTCATTTTGTATAAACATTATATAAGACAATGGCGATGTATCAGATAAATAATTCGTTTGCATAGTGTTAAGGTATTGCATATAATTCTTTTTTACTTCAACCATAGAAAAATAAGATTCATCGATGCCATATTTCTTGCAAAATTGGGAGGTTTCGTTGTCGGAAGGGTGATTTTCAAACCAAATCTGAAAGTTTTATACAGAATACGGAATACTTGTTTTGCAAATCAAATTGAAATAAGGAAAGCATAAAGAACATAAGTTGCATATTGTCACAATCAATATATTTATTAATGTGTGATTTTTCCTGTAGGGTTCCTCTGATTTTTATTTTAAGTTTCTATCCTTTTTGGTGCCTCAATTTTGTCACTTCAAGTATTGATCAATAATGGACTAACTATTTGTTTATTATGCTACTAAAAATACCCATGTTTTGGGGTTTTTCTTTGGTTTGTTTTGAGTCGGGGTCCATTAGCACACACAACATTACTAGCACGATGTGTAAATGAGCTTATTTTTACGGTAACCAATCTCCTTTAGGGGTAAGTTCGGGTTTTCTTTATACTTTAGTCTTGTTTGTAATATTTAAATAAGACTTTAGGTACATGTATCTGTTTTTGTATACGTGTTTCATAATATTTTCGGGTTAACGTTTTACATACATGTTTATTTACCGTAGATTTAGGGTGCATTTGTGTGACAAGCGTGGTTTGCTAGTTTATTTGTGAGTTTGCATTAGTCTAATACGGTGTTACTGGTCATATATTGGCTGTTTTGTATTTTTAAGGGGTCTTATACACTTAACTATGATATCGAATGTTAAGAGGTATTCGTTGTCCTAAAGAGACATGGTGACGCACAAACCCATGATTTAGTAAATATCGAATTTTTACACGATTTCCACATTTTTTATTTATCATATGAAAAGGTGAACTTTTGAAAAATTACAGTATTCAAAAGTAAATAAATATAATTAAGTGCTGGGCCAACACAAAAATACTGAGTTTCCCTTCCGCTTCATAGCCACGCAAGCGCAGGGGAATGTAAATAATGCGTGGCATATATCATGAGCTAGTGGACTCTTATTGAAACCTGATGTCTTCAAGAACTATAAATTTATTAAGATGCACTCTCTTTGAATGCATATTTCTTACCACAGACATCGAATAGCTTCACATTCAAATTCTTTTCTCAGTGTGTCAGTGTCCAAAACAACTCGGTTTGTTTATATGTGCATTTTCCGGATGAGTTTAATTGACTTGTGAACTGATAAATGATGACTTATGGTGCGTAAAACCTTCCGTATGATGAAATTTAGTATATTTCTTCTGATTTCCGTTGTCATAATCAAAAAGTAAAACATGTATTTTGAGTCACCGTGTCACTTTAACTGTGACTATTGATGTTTATTCTTAGAAGAGAACAATCACATTTACAAATCTATAGTTTATGATTTTTATATCAAGTAAGAGCGAGGGATCAATTTTTGTTTTTTAGGTTAATATATTTCCATCTTCGTATCAATACATCCGTTCCGTTTTGGCCACAATTGATTTAAAAAAATTAACCATAATGCAATGCAATCAGACATGTTGTTGACAGACGATGTGCAAAATGTAATCCATAGCTCAAAACAATGTCAACATGTACATGTGATGAATGATCAGTCTTTCATTTTGACATGAGTGATTTATATAAACACAGTCAGTTCTTCGTAATAAACAAATTAACGGCATAGTTTAACATTAATTGTCACACACACACACACACACACACACACACACACACACATATATATATATATAATTTATAAACTTAATTGATTTACATGTAATATTGGATTTTCTTTATTTTACCAGTGTCATACTCAGCCACAAAAAGGTTGTCTCTTGTGTCCATACACAATCCCCAAGGGTATTCTAAATTACAGTCGTCAATGTAGCGGAGGAACTGTCCGTTCTGACCCAGGATGTGGATGCATCGGTTATTACAGTCTGATGTAAGGATTCGACTCTGGCTGTCTGTTGTGATGCCGCGCGGAATAAATGATCCTTTAGTAATAGAAGGAGAACCAGTGTAGGTAAACCGCATTTTTCCAGCCTTATTGACAACAACTACTGCACCAAAGTCATAGTCAGAGACACATATATCTAGGTTCCTGTTCTCACAGATGTATTTATAATGCATTGAAGATGAATAGAGTGGTTGTCCTTTGTCATTGTACTGAATATTTTGTTTTTCCAAGGGACCAGAGAAACGCACAACTTTTGTCTGATTAACATAATCATTAAACATAACAACCAAGAGGTCACCAATGGATGTACAACAAACATTAACAGGTTTCCATCCCTCTAGTCTGATCACTTCCTGTGATTTTGTATTCTTCACTACATTCACAGTGCAATCATTGTAATCAGTATAAACTAGATCCCCACTTCTTGTCACTGTTATGTCTGATGGTTCGTTCCCTGACTTCGAATGAATTGACTCTACTAGTTCCCCCTGGATGTTGTAAAGTTTAATAACGTTAATATCGGAACCACATGCCCAAACTTCTTTGTCATTTAGACAGGTCACACTAAATAGATAGTCATACCCTGACGTGTCTATAGCAGTGATGACCAAGGGTACCTCCATAAATGGCCGGTCTGGGGGAGAGGACTCGGCTCCCTGGCTGGGCATGGTGTATCCACGTTCCTTTATTTCAAATGCTAATGATGACAAAGAACCGAACTGTTCAATCAGCTGACAACTGTTGATTTTCTGAAACGAAAAACTAGGTAACGAAGCTGTGAGTTTAGGGGGCAATCTTCGAAATTCAGCATTCCTGGATTTGTACTCCGAGACAAGGCGGACATCTTTGGAAATTAGCAATTTATTAAGCTCAGCAATGATCTGTTTTATTTCAGAAATACTGTGTGCGATTTCATTTTTCTGTTTTTCAAGGACAACCAAGTGTTTGGATTCCATTTCTTCTACCTCAGATTTCATCTTTCTCATAATGGTGTCTATTTCTTTGTGCCAGACTTCTCCTCGTTTTTTGATGGCTTTAGTCAATTTCTGAGAATTTTTAGTAAGATCATCTCTCTGAGTTTCGATGTAAGATGCAATCTGTTGATATTTAGGATATATTGTTTTTTCTAATTCTTGTAAATATCTATGTAAATTCTCCTTGTTGCTTTCAAACAGTTTAATTACGTCAACTGGTTTATGGCCTAGATGTTCCCCAGAAATACACTGTGCACAAACAGGAATGTCACATTGTTCACAGTGGAGTTCACATTGTTTGGTAGGGTGTTTCCTACACTTAAGATAATCTGGTGTAGTCCAGTATTGATGAAGTGACACCACATTATGAAATTTAGAGGTATCTGATAAATGTTTCTCTACACAGTTTCTACACAGATGTATATGACAAACTTCACAGTACATGGGGGCCACATGCGTTTTACACAGAGTGCAGCTTACAACATCTTGGGCGCTGTTCCGGGGATCCATACTCAGGGAAACCTCTAAGAGCTAGGGGTAAATCAATTTTTTAAAACAGTTATCAGTACATGCATATTCCCTCAAAATAACTTCTTTATACATGTTTATTTTACACACCTATCTTTTTTTAAATATTATTTTGAGAAATCCGCTAAAATAATGACATGTTTTCAACTTCATTTTTTTTTAATATCAAAATATCAAATAAATCAAGTGTCCAAATTGTCCAAATGAATTAGGGCGGTTATCTTCTTCTACATAAAATGACTGTACAATATCAATATTCCAAAGCGGCAAACTTAACATGTTCCATGGAAAATATATTTATTTTCAAATCATGTTTGAATATGTATAATTTCACCATTTGCAACACAAAACACTGAATACTTACTATGTACTATATTATTTATTCGTCGTAAGAAACACGACTTTTACATAAGCCGAGGTTTAAAATGGAATAACACACCCGGAAGAAGTCACTCAAATTAACAGTAAATTATTTAATTATAAAAGATATAATGATTAATAAACTGCACATATGTCAAATAAGCGAAAAATTTGCAGTTTGGGGACAAAAAATTATTGTCTACAAATTCAAATCAGTAAGTAACAACAAAAGACCATGCGGAATTCGAACTCGGGATGTACGGATCACATGTCCACTTTATCCATTCGGCTACGGAGTAAGTTAAATTGGGTCGTCGATAAAATCTTTTTAATAAACCGAAATGTCGTTTCGATCAGAGGTCTGCCATTTTGTGATGATGTGTTATTCCACCTTAAGTTAAAGCTGACAGATAATATAGTTTAGGTAATATGCATTCTTAATGAGATGATATGATATTCTACTGATTTATGTTTTGAAAAGTCTATTTGAAAGGATAAGCACAAATATTACTCAGTACATTTACATTTAAGAGAATAATTGAAAACATCGTACCAATCACTTTCATGTTTTGAATAAGACCAGTAAATTACCAAATCAAATTTACTCACCGAATATATGTTGATACCTAATATCTGCAAAACATGGCGGGCTATAGGTATTTATTGTTTATATATTTATTGATCCTGTTCTGTTGCTCCTTGTGAGAGATCACGCTATTGATTTAAATGTCAGATACAAGCTTTCTGGTCTATATATCTCTATATATAAATATGTTTTACACCATTTAAATAGTCCAAAATCTAGGTCGGCAAATGTTATCATGTAAAAACTATGTATTCATAGGTTAAACTTATCTTGTTCTGTAAGATTATGATGCATTACATCTATAAAATGGCACTGCTTGCAAAGTTAATTTCCATATCATAGTAGGTTTAAGTGTAATAAGAAACCCAATTGTTTGAAATGTTAAAATTTGATATCATTTATATTAGTTCTTGATACTTTTTCTGTAGAAAAGAACATTAAACATTAATGATTGTATAAATAGTTGAGTACACTAAAAAGTGACCTAAACAAGTTTCAGTCGGTTAAAATCCATCTAATCTTTTTTAAGTGAAACTTGGCAGATGTAATAACAAACCAATTCTATTTATAGAATGCAAATTGATTTAAATGAATACGCCTTTAATAGATAAATTATCAAACTGATGTTTAAAGGAATATTTTCTATACAAGATCTAAATTCAGCAAACAGGTTGATCAAGTTACATGAGCATAATTTGTAAAATGAGATAATTAAAGTTTTGCCAAAACCATGCCCTTTCTACCACCATCTCTCTCTCTCTCTCTCTCTCTCTCTCTCTCTCTCTCTCTCTCTCTCTCTCTCTCTCTCTCTCTCTCTCTCCAAAAGATTGTTCCGTTAGAGTTAATGGTCGAAGACGATAGAAGGGAGTGTCCCTCCGCTCCCCTCTATTCGACACAGTTCAAGACACAATTTAAATGTGATCCAAACACTTTTTATCACGTTGACCTGAAATAAAGTTTTCTTTAGTCAACAAATATAGGTTCTTAAAATTTCAAGCTTGTCAACTTTATTTTCAGCATATATTCAAAATCACTATAATTGTTATCATTTGATAAGTAAGCAAGATGGTCAAGAACAATTCTTCTATCATAATCTTTTTAAAGAGTCTTGTTATCCAGGCTGCTTTTATTGCTCGACATTTTAAAAGTACATATATAACCTAAATGCATGTTTTCATCTATTTCCAATTTTTGTTTTCTTTTATTTCTATCTGATATTTGACATTGAAAACATACAGTTTATAATTAAATCTCATTTATGTAGTGGTAGAATTGACGTCACGTAAACAAATTTACTTATACCTTGTACATTGACAGTTTTAGATAAATATTCTTTTTTAAAGATTCATAAAGCATTTTATTTTATTATATTATCAATCCAATTTTCTTTGTATGTGCAACAAACTAAGGGAATGACGAATTCAAAACATATTCAGTTTAAACCAACGTTCTAACGACTGATCTAAAGGGTTATTTACCCACTAGCTTGTGCTATTAGGAGTATGGTAGTACTGGGCCTGTCATACACACACACACTCACACCCTTCCCCTTTTCTTTTGAGATTTCTATCCTTTAGAAACTTCACATGTAACAGATTAAGAGGAAATACACACTACCACATATGTAAAGCATAGTACCCAGATGCACGAAATAATCTCTTTGACCAACTTTTCAGATTAAATGAAGCTCGTATAATTCGCTTCATTTTCTGAGCAGTCCTTAACATGAACCGTGAATCAGGTAGCTCCCAGTAGTACACATCAAAATCAGTATCTTATCATCATAACAACTATATCGTTGTATTATTTTAATTGAAGTATTTAAAATAATGAAACCTCTGTTTTCTGTTTTTCAATTTTTTTTGGCCTATATTATGACACAAATATTTTGTCTTATTATTTCAATTCTCAACTTAATTGTAACCATGACAATTGTAAATGGTTTGTTCACAAAAAGAACTTGTAAGTTGTTAGAACTCGATTTAAATCCTTCTGCAACACAAATGTGTTCAAACCAAACCATAAGCTACGTTCATTTATACAACTAAAATTGTATCCAATACTGCAGGTTCAGTTTAGACAGACTTTGGTGCACTTAATACGTTTGCTTTCAGCAATATGTATTTAATGATTGGGGTTAGAGTGTAGTTTTGGTATATCTTAAAATATCAATACATATTCACTTTGTTTTGGATAAAATTCCAAAAACAAAGTGAATTTGTGATGAAATTTCTTTGCACAAAACATTTTTAGATTCAAAATTCTATTTTTTCATGATATTCACTAGCAGACATATATATAATTTCTATGCATTTTATTCTTAGCAACATTAAAATTAGCGCAAAATACAATGTAGCTTACAAATAATAATTTCGAATTCAAAATAACAGATTATGCTGCTATTAAATTGTACAAACTTCACCTCAGTTGGTATGTGTTTTTCTTACATGCCCTACATAATACAACACAACAATACTGCAAATACAACAGTCTCTTTATTGAACAGAATATTTTCTATAAGTTCTCACTGTCATTTCTCTCATCTTCTCCAACTGTGTTCTGTAAAAGAAATTAAGTACATTTGTATGTTTAGTTAGCCCATTATAAAACTTGTTTCATATTCTTAAAATATCTGATCCTTACAGAGTTTATTTTTGCACTCTATTTAGTAATCATTGAAAAAAAGACCAAATACTAGTACGTGTAATTACTCTTTATTAAAATAAATGCAAGAGTACTTTTGCTTCTCTCTCTCTCTCTCTCTCTCTCTCTCTCTCTGTGATACATAATAAACATACCTTTCCAATTCATTCATTGGCACATTCATCTCAATTTTCTGGATCATGGCTTTAGCAACCTCTGGTGGACAATCTTTGGCCACAAACTTGACTATCTCCTACAGATTCAGATAAGAGGTCTACATGTTACATGCACTTAACATCAAATTTCATTATTATAACAGAAGAATTATAATTATAGTATTTTACTATGCTGTGCCTTTTTTAAATTAACCACAGGGGCAGATAATCAAACAGCAATTATTGAAATTTTTCAGTTTTTGAATTTACGTTTTATACCAATCTTGTGATCTGAGGTAGGTAATAAGCACAAACATATCACATATCAATGAGGTCTAATGGAAAATTTCTAATTTAATACCAATATTGTAATTGAAAAAATCCTTATTTTTCAAAACTATAAATCTTCAACATCTAATGTGTACTTACACTGCAGTTTCTTAAATCATCAGCATCAATGTAAAAGTTCAACAAATCTTCAAAAGGTCTGATGCTAAAAATAAAATACATGTACTTTTAAAAGAACAGCACAGAAAAAACGTTTCAAATTCAATGCACACACATTTCCACATGTTAAACCTTCTCCTCATTATAGTCGGCAAAGAGAATCAAATAACCTAAGAGATCCTTGGCTTCTGAAATTTATAGGGAAATTAAGTATAAAAAGTACAAAAGGAAATAACAAAAATCTAACCACTCATCCATAAATCAGAGATCAACTATGATTAGATACCCTAGTTCTAAACAATGACTTTTATTTTTCTTCAATATCTAAAACCTCTTGAATTCAAGATGATAGTCAATACATTATAGTTCATCAAACATTTCTGTCTAGGTTGGAGGGCTCACCAATAAAACACTAAAATTGGGGCCTGTTATATATCTCTCTATAAAAGTAAATTTCTACATACTTACATAATTTTATTATTGTGAACGGGTAATAAGAATTAGACCTCTAGAGTTCTATAAAAATTCACCCTTTTCTCATGAGTTCTGCACAAAATCAAAATAATGGCAGTGTTTCATGGAACAGTCCGTGATGTCCTGCTTGTACAAAGACAATTAACTTAAATTTGCTTTATACATGTAAATTTAGAACACCGAGACATCACATACGAAATGGTTTCCAATGTTTTATCAAGGTTCCGTATATTTCTAATAATGAAGCTCAGCAATACAGATGGCACTGTAAACTATATTACATTCATGTGCAAGTAATTTTCGCAAGGTTTGCAAAAGCCTCCTCGTTGGGAATATTTTTCTCCGCAACCCAATCCTCAAATGTCTCTGGTATTTCATTCCCAGCTAATCTACATCTCGATAGCAAAAACAAATCACCAGTTTATCTCCAGTAAATTGCGAAGTAAAGTCATCACGAATAAAACTTGGACAGGTTTACAGAACCTTGCTACCTCAATTTCAACACTGCAAAGGAAACAAGACCTAGTAAAGCTTCCTTACTTCATAAGCTCTCCTCTAATATGTTTTCTGTTTTCAACCATGAATGAGAATATTTTCCTGAAAAATAAGAGGAAAATTCAGTTAGTTGAAAAATTATGAAAATTCATATCTAAAGGTTTTTTTTTTTTAAATTTTATCTTTTTTTACAAACATTGATAAAGTGCTGTAAATGTCTGTTTTCAGTTGATTATTGTACAAAAAAGCTTTCAATTGTGATAGAGTTGTAATAATAAACCTTTTCAAAAAAAATATTTTTTTCTTTACTAGCTGATACAACTGCATACTACAACACATGTATAGCAATTTCAAAAGGTAATTAAATTTGGATGAGGAAAACGATTGAGTTTTGATTATATGCACCATTTTATGTTTTTGTGGGTGCATCAAATGAATAATCTGCCATTTTGCATTTGACTAACCCAAGATAGTCAAATGGCAAAATGTGATGGAAAACTGAACAAAAGGTCACAACATATTATGTGCCTGAACTTTATAAATGATGTATATATCTTACCAAGCAAGATTCATGTTATCTGCATTCAGGGCAATGATCATCATAAACTCATATGTCTCAATGTAAAACCTAAAAAATACATCATGTATATCACTACAGTCACAAAGCCAACGGTCTAAGATGAGTAAATTCTAGATAGTATATTCTTGCTTCTGCTTTGTGAAGAATGATTGACTTTTGTGACAGCAGTCACTTTAGTTTTTTTTTCTATATACAAGTATACTGGTGTTTCAACTATAATTGTTGAACATAAATTTTTGAGAATTTTCATTAAAAGTCACCCATTACAATCAAATGTTCATCAAAGTAAGAAATCTAATTACATATTTTTATTAATTGAACCATTGTCAAGGAATGTAAAACCATATATCATCAAACTGTGAATTTCACAAAATCCATGAAAATTGACTTTCAAAAATACTATTGAAACTATATTATTGTCCAAGTGTCACTGTGAAAATGGTTTCAAAAGATAAGTTAATATTTTAGTTGAAAGCCCAAATAACCATGGACAAAAACTAAATAATTTCCACCTCTTTCAGTGAACAAGGAATTATGAACTGTGAAATGCTCAGTTGGCATATATCCCATGATGCAACGGGACTGTAAAAATATAAGGTCAACTTCAGACTATGCAGCCATGATGGTGTGCACTTTTGCCTGGTACATTGAACTATATATAATCTAACTTTGACAGATGATATTTATTGAAAGTACTTACATTACATTTTTCCTAATGAGATCAGGCATTAACTTTAACAGATCTTCGACATATTCAGACATCTTCAACTGAATCTTGAAATGGAAGTAGTATTAATATTATATTTAGCAAGAAATTCATTCATAGAAAAAGAGAGAGAGATTTTATTGCAATAGACAAAATATTGAACTTTGTTATCTCGAACACTGATATCTCGAATACAATGGTTATGTTGAAGTGATTTGTAAGTCCCAATCACTTTTTTAAAAAGTATTTTACCCACTATATCTCAAATACTCGTACATCTCAAAGTTTTTCAACAGTCCCATCCACTTCGTGATAACGAAGTTTGACTGTACATGCTCTAGCTAGATACAAGATTGCATAAAATAAATAAACTGCTAAATAATATTATATAATTTAATGTTTGTAAAACTTAAATAACATGTTTGAGAACTGTTTTGTTTACATTTATACCGAATTTTTAAAAAAAGCCTAGAATCATCCTACAGAACATGCTACAATGCAGTTACTAAAGTATTCACTAGAAAACATCAATTCACTTTCACTTTTAACTTAAATAATTGTGCAAACATTATATTTATGAGCTAAGTTTTGCATTCATTTCCCTTAACAGCAAAAATTTCCTCATACAATCATAAAATCAACAATCAATAAATTATTGTGTCACTAATGTAGAATTTCAACTTGTTTTCAAGTTTCCTTTTTCTTTGAAGATCTTACCATCTGAGGCTGTTTTTTATCGGCTAAAAAGTCTAAAATCTCGTGGATACTACGGTGACTGGCTTGGAACGCTTTAAAAACAAGATACAAAAGGATGCACTGAACACATCATTTATGGTATATTGTACATGCTTAGCCAGTTTCCAAATGCTGTTATTTATATCACAACTCCAAATTAGAGCAATGTTTATCATCTTCGTTTTCAGAAACTACTATAAGAGCACTTCTCCTGTATATCATCCAACTTTAGTTGTTTTGTTTTTATTATTCCTGACAATTTTGCTACAGTTTTTGTGTCAACTGATTAAGCATATTTTTGTTGCATTTTGATTTGGTGAAAAATAACAAAATGATAGAATCAGAATCTCGGATAGACTGAAGATTAAATTTCAAGCATTTTTATCAAATGATATGACTGTATACTTGCAACCAATATGATGTAAGCATTTTGCAAAGTGGTTTAATCTTAACCAATGACCTCTGCCAGAGGATCAAGGTCAAACATATATTAACCTTAGGTTTTTCCTGAAGTATCTAGGCTTGGCCAACAACCTGTGTGTCTGTCCCACATGAGTATATACTTACTTGGGAGTAAATCAGGAATAAATTGGTATGATTTGGTCACTTTTAAGGAGTTGATAAACACACGGAATCCTGGTAGGAAATAAACTTCATCCTTTAAAAAATAAACTCCATGAAATTACTAACATACATGAAGTTTGTTTAGTATTAGAGGTAATTTTAAAACTTTAGTGATATTTGTCATGGTAACCGAATCTGTAATGAACTTAAGAGGGATTACTTTTGGTACAAATTAACAATATTAATAGGACTCAAACTGGTATGAATATGTCTATTTGAATAAATTTAAATGATCTTGTTATTTCCAAGACATGTGAGCATTTGAGCTCTGCTATCTTTGCCAAGTGCTTAAAAATAACAAAACAAATTATGAGTAATTTTCAATGGAGTAATCATTGAGACCACTTTTTTTGCACTTTTCTCCACGTGTATTCTCTCATCAAAACAGAATCTATCAAGTGTTATTATAAATCTGTTAATCTACATTGATTTCCCTGTGTACAGTTATAAATTTGCATGGGATAAAATAAAGATACACCTACAACTGGCTGAAGAGCAGTAACCAGGGAGACAACCTTTGCCATGTCTGACTCAAAGTAGGTGGCCAAAATAAACAGTATCATCCTGCAGGAAAAAAAAGCACTCATAGAAAAGGTATCACCCTTATAATAGCATGTGTATGATGCATGTGAAACATTTCTTTGACATCTGTTTTTTTTTTAAGTTTTCAGTCAAATTATGATGAAAATATGTTTACAACTGAGATAGAAAGTATCACCTTTAAATGATATAAAAAGTTACTAAAAGAGATCTATTATCAATCAGAGAAATTAAAAAACTCATAAATGCTTGTCTACACAGCTGATCAAAAATGTATTATCCTGTGAAAATGTCTAACTGTCTGTAACAGGATGGGAGAAATAATGAAGGACCAGACTGAGATTCGAACCCAGGCCCCTGAATCTCTAGTCAGGTTCTCTACCAACTGAGCTATCTGGTGCCAGTATTCAAACCGGTCTGATTGTCACATGCCTGTGGCAGTGGTCATGATTGCAGTTTATTTAGAAGCAAACTTAAGATGACACAAGGGTTAACCAACCTATGTTGGTACAAGTCGATGTCACCCATTATTTTGTAGTTCTGGCCTTTTTTGTAGAAAGCATCCAGTCTGTAGGCAAAGTCCAGGTCTTGATGAAATAGAGCCTGTAAAAAGATCATTTTGTGAACAATTGTCATGTGTATTTTCATTCTCAACAGAGTATATTTAATTAACCCAAATACAGTAATGCATTTCACACATCAAAAAAATAATTCCCTCTAGTCTTAATTTCATAAAAAGGATATATTGTTTAAGAAAAAAATATTCAATTGCAAATCTAAAATCATATCCAATTGGTAATTTGATAATGTGTATTTGATGTCTTGAAGGTTTCAATATTTAGAGTTAAGTACAAACACTCGTACTGTTATCACACATTGTAATGCTTTTATACTAATTGCCCTCCATATAAGTATAGCATTAATATTACGGGCCTCAATTTTTACCAATTTTTCTGGTGTTGGCCATGTTTTGTCAAATCTATTGGGTTTATTTGTTTGCTAATAAATTTAGCGAGGAGTGTTTTTTGTTGTTGTTTTCTTATTAATTACATGTTTTAAAAACAAGACTATGCATTTTGGACACATAAAATGTGCATGAATTTCCATGAGCTAATTTACAAAGCATTGGTATTCGGCTTCACATCGAAGAAATTGGGGATTGATTTTACAATGCTTGTTTCAAAATTCAATGCACTGTTGATTTTTTTCTACTAGACAGACATATTTTTGTTAATAGCCGCTTAAAAATTTTAGTCGCTCTCTGATGCTTTGCCGACACTAAAAGCATGAGAGAGAGAGAGAGAGAGAGAGAGAGAGAGAGAGAGAGAGAGAGAGAGAGAGATTGCCAGTCTTTAATACACAATATGCATAAAGAGCCCAGCTTTCAGTACTTTGATTACTACATGTACATGAGAGCCAACCTTCTTTTTTTGTTTCCTTTTTCTACTTACCACTTTCATTGCTTTTGGCAAAAACATCCCTAAAAAGAAAGAGTTTGTAAGATATTTTAAAATTTGAGGATTTAATACAAGATTTTATTTACTTAAAACTTACAAATTTTAATCAAGCCATTTTTTTGGCACCCTGTGTGTTGTCTAAATAATCAATATATAACCTCTTGTTTTTCATGAAGATATTACTACAGAAGTTCAATTGAAAAATTAAAAAGTTTTACGCAGTTAACATATTTTCTCCCAACTGATTGCCTTAGTTAAATTCAACTCATATCTCTTGTTTTGAAGTGAAATAAAGTGGATCAGTTTTTCACATCCTTTTCTTAAACTCCATAATACAGTTAAGTCTTAAGCAAGCTGACATACCAGATTCTGCTTCTGGCCAGACTTGGGGTAATGGTAATGTGTAATGGTAATGCAGTGTAATCATTACATTTTTTCAAAGTAATGGGGTGTAATGTGTACAGCACCAATTTTTAAATTACATACACAAGTAATTGTAATGTAATGCATTACACCCATAAAAATTACAATTCATGTATTTTGTTTTACTAAAGTCTGAAATGGGAAGAAATGTTTTATACATATATAAGGTACATGTTTGTATTATACTTAGTCTTGTAAAGGACTTTTTTCTTTCTTTAGTGTGTATACTATAAGGCAGTTTTTAAGGGCATCAATCTTTATTGCAATTGTATTAAGCTTGCTTAATTCTATTGATTTACTTACTTCCTTCTTTGCCAATATTCTTAAACTTTTTATCCTCGATTTCATCCATTATACTATTCATTATCCTCATTACATCCGAATCTAAAAATAAAAATTATCGAAGAATTAGCAAATTCAAATATATTTATAAAATGCAATATGCATTTAACTTGGAAATAAAGATATTCTTTTCTGACAAAATTGTTCATTAGCAAGTACAAAAATTTAGGGTGACCCTACATTGTGTGGTCATAAATAATATGATCAATTCTTGATACATGTATTATTTTATCTCACAACATACCGTATATCCGGGGTATTTTTGGCGTGTCACAAAATTTGCGAAAATGGGAAAAATTTGTATCTTTTTTAATTTTTGTCAGTCATCTTTTGTGATTTTAGAAGTTTCTTAGTTACAGAAAATGAAACAGGATATAATTTCTGCGTATTCAATAATTTGCGATGTTAAACTGATTGTGAAAAAAGCGAAAAATTAGATCATCACTAAAATCACAGGATATACGGTGGTTTACTCTTATAACAGTGCAGTAATATATCTTACAACATTTTACAGTGTGGTCTGCAATATCATATCCTTAAACCAATACAAAAAACATTTCATTGTCTAAAATCTGTAACATATTGACAATGGTATGAGTACTTACTGCGACCCTTTGGAAATACTTGTGTATCAAACTGTGAGATGAATATACTCCAGGTGTCCAGACTGGGCTCTGCAAATGAAAAACACAACATCTTGTTGAATTAAATCTATTACATGTTGTTTTATTTACATTTCTATGACAAGTAATTGGAATAACAAAGGTGTAAATATCAGACAGTGTGTATCAGCCAGTCTCAGTACACAGTGTTTGCAGTGCCAGATACTCTAGGGTCAAGTCCTTATTAAAACTCCATTTTTTTTGGAGGGGGAAGATACTATAAATTCATAATGAAATGTAATAAATATCAGTCTGACAGTAAAAGTCTGGGAAGCATTCATTGCAGATCTCAAAATGTTGTTTTCATTTTTTAACTCATCATTGTGAACTAAATGAAATCACAACAAAAGTATGGCGCTCATGAATCTCAGGATTTGATACATGTACAAAACTGCAGAATCACAGAACAAAGTACTGGTGTAAAATAAGGAATCTACAGTATGAGCTTACCTATTCCCAGTTGTTTCATTTCTGCGATCAGCTTCAAGCTAAATTCCACATTAGCAGCTTCGTCTCCATTGTTAAACTCCTTCGGCCACATGAGCCCCATCAGGGCATGGTTGAATGTCTCTAGGGTGGGGCTATATCCAGCCTTTTTCATGTCATACATCACTCTCTAGAACATATAAGGAAGAATTGTCATGCTAGTTACATGATTTAGAGATGAAATCATGACTCATTTATATAAAAATAATATACATTGTAAATATCCTTATTACAAATAACAAGCCTAATTAGGGTCTTCTTGATGCCACCATTGAAAGGCTTTTTTTGATTATACCCATATATATTTGTTTTTATTTTCAAGAGCAAATGATTTTAAAGAATCTTGATTTCTGCATTCATAGTAAAAGAATTCTTTAACTTTTGACTTGTACATTTTGTATAACAGCCAATAGCAATATTTTAATGTATCATGTACAAAATCCAAAAATAATCATGCAAGTTAAAATATAAATGTTCCTGCAAGAGTTTGTTTGATTTTAAGCAAAATGATTATGATTAGGTAGTAGGAAAAGAAATTCAGTCAAATTTCAATTAAACAAACCCTATAGCTTTTAATATTAGATTTTTTTTTTCATTTGATAGATTTCTGCACACTACCATGTTTGTATAAAATTTATTCAAATAACAATGAAAATTTACCACAGGATGACAATATCTTAATAAAATGTATTCTGTTTTGTACAAAAAAAACCCATAAAGTACATTTTCTATCCAATTCACTGTCTAGTTTGTTTGTACAGTCATGATAATATATCATCAGTCTTATCAAAAAGATATTAATTGAATTGTCTGGAACCCTTTTTATATTTTCCTTTTTCAATGTTTTTAAAATATTTAGAAGGCAGCTTTGGGGATTTATTTTCTTCAGATAATGTAGTGTTTATATATAAAAGTAGAATGTTTGTTAAATCTGTGTTGTAAACAAACATGTACATGTACACGATTACAAAACAATAATCAATCAGACTGTACAAACCTCTACACTTTTAGCAATACTCAAATCATTCAAGACTTTACATGAATTGGCGAGGAGGTAGTGGTACGTCAGCCGTTCTACTGTAAACAGAAATCATACATCAACTGTTAACTATAGTCTGTTTACATGCAGATATATATTCCAAAACTCATTCTAGTAAATCTTAGGGCACTTTTGCTCCAAACAAATTTGTTTAGATTATCATCAAGATTCAAAATTAGCCAATGTTAGAACATCTTTCATCATTTATTACAGTAGACTTCTGAACAGTATATCCAATGATTTTTATTAAAAAAATGATATAAATCTTAATAATCTTAATATTACTAGAAAGTCAATTGTCTTTCTAGTAATATTGCTCTTCATACAATCCTTTGATGAAGCGATAAAAACAATTGATTTGGGTAAATATGATATTCCATCACATTTCTCACTTTCAGTTTTCCTTAATATGTGTAAGACCTACAGAGTTCTTTTTGTTATTATTAATACAAATACAGATACTTAATATTGCCAGAAATATGCATTGTGCAATATACTGTAATATTGGCATGGTACAAAGTTACTAATATGAAGCTGGTATGCAAAGTGATTATAAAATCACAGATCCAAATAAGGAGAGTATTTGCAAAAAATATGCATTTATCTTTTTATTAAATATGCACTCAAATATAAAACTCCCTTAAAAATGTTTTTGATTGTGTGAAATTATAAGAGAGAGAGAGAGAGAGAGAGAGAGAGAGACAGAGAGAGAGAGAGAGAGAGAGATTAAAGTGTCAACGACTTACATGGAACTTTGTTTTTTAATGACCACTCATAGTGATTTTTTCTAATCTGAAATGATAGAAATTATTAATGTTTATTATTCCTCTATGCTAGTCAGTAAATGTAGGTGAAATACATGTTCATGCAATGGTATTGAATTTCATGAAAAAAAACATTTACAACATTTACAATGAAAAAAAATAAAATGAAGGGATCCTTGCAGTTTTAATGGTCATCAATGCTCTCAAATTCAAAACTAAAAGTAAAAGGGTCTTAGTTCATTCGTGTAAAATTAATATACCGTACTTTTAAAATGAAAAATGACAATAACAAACTGTCAACCATCCCAAAAATCCATAAAACAAAATACAAATTCAAAGTAGAGCAACACGGACCTCTAAAAAGTTAGAGGTGGGATCAGGTGCTTAGGAGGAGTAAGCATCCCCTGCCGACCGGTCGCACCCGCCGTGTGCTCATTGTCAAGATCATGAAAAATGGGAGAAACCTTAGTCAGTCCGGTGTATAAATAATGGTCTAACATGTATGAAAAACGGAAAAGTCCGTAGACAATTAGGTGATTAATTATGGTCTAACAAGTATGAAAAATGTCAGTCAGCATGTGTCTTAATGAAACATTGTACTTGCTGACAAGGTCATTGTATTGACCATAGAACTTGCGTAAAAAATTAGCCTTAAAAATGTCTTTTTCTTTTTCCATTCCCAAGGAAGAAAGACAACGGTGTTCCATTCTTGCTACACTGGCCCAATACACTTTGTATGTATTTTCAATTCATTACAAAATATGCCTCAAATACTTTTAGGGGCCAAACGTTTTGAAAAAATTATGGCGGTGGGATAGGAAAACTGATCATGAATGTTTGGGGGTTAATGAAATTTGAGGCAGGGCGGGTAAATATGATGGCTGATCTGATGGAATAGAATCGATTTTTCTCAAATTCTCACCATAAAAGCCAAAATTTTTCACTTATCAATAAAAAGTCCTTACCAGGTAACATTAAAATTTCTAAAATTCCCAGTGTTTTTCAATTTCTAGAGCCCATTTAAAATGCATGTACTAAATCTCCCAATATTACCATGTGTAGTCAAGCCATCAAGTTACTCTCACACAGATACCTCCCCTATTTGCATGCCAGTGCATGGTTAATATTTACATGTATATTGCGAGATTTCCCCTTCAATACTTACAGTAGGACTCCTGCTGGTAAGATAGAAGCGTAAAAGTGCATTAAATAGCTCTGGAGTCTGCCTTTCCTGGGATAGAAACTTTTTAACTAAAAACTCGTACCTGAAAATTTGAATTAGATATTTTGGATTGTTCTATAATTGTAAGTTTATTATGCACAAATCAGACACAGTACATAAAATCAAAGAGACAGTTAAAAATAAATGAAATAAACCACACTAAGGGCTGAAATCTTCACAATATTTTGATGATTTTTGACTGTTGACAAAATAACCCCAGTATCCAATATTATTGCATATAACATGACATTGTAGGTGAACAAGATACAAGGACAATATGCATTAACCAAACCTTTACAAGTTCTTTTTTCAATTGTCAACTACTGTTTAATATTAAAATTTGAAAAAATAACAATGAAAGCTAATATTTGATTTATCAAGCTTAAACAAAAGTGTGATTGAAAATGTAATTACCAAAGGGCCCTGCACATGTTGTGTGTGTGTGTGTGTGTGAAAGGAGGGGGATTGGAGTTGGGGGGTTAAGCTCCAGGTAATTACACACAGCAATATAACCAAAAGGAAGACCAGAACACATACAAGATACAAGTAAGCTAAAGAAGATTCATCTTTCAGTGTTAGCCTGCTTTGATAACACCTCACTGTACCTTCTTCCATCTTTCACTCTGCTCTTCAGCTCCACTTCCTGAGCATCTGTAATGCTGTGATCTGGATCAAGGTGAAAGCTTAGGAAGTAAATCAAACTTTCGTAAGTTTCGTCACTCAAGGTACTACCTGAAGGATAAAAAATAGGGAAATAAGTTTTCCAAAATGAAACAGAATTTAATGATCATCCATTTTCATACTATGCAAATTGTTCTTAAAATCCCAAATTTTCAGATGTCAAAATCTACTGATATGTCATGTGAAAGTACCCTAAGGCCATGTTCCCCTTTTTAAAATAATATTGTTTAATGGTTAAGCATTTTTAAATTATTTTATTTTGCTAGTTAAATAACAAATTTTGGAACAAAGGGATTTTAAATTCACAATTTATGTTATTCTATTACCAAACATATGACACACTAAAATCTACTTAACATTATTTATATATTCTTGTTACAAAGCACTAAAGTAAAACAAACTGAAGAATTCAAATTCAAATGATAGTTGTTCGCACATATTCTAATGAAAACAATTCAAGAATACAACACCATTTCAACATTAACAGCTAGTGAAAATTAAATATTCAAAGATCTACCGTCTGTTAATTGTTCAGAGTCGCAGAGTTCGATCACTTTGTCCACATTTCTTCTCTTGATGTATTCTTTGACTGCTTCCTCTATATCATCTTCCTTTACTTCGTCCATGGAATTAAATGCCTGTTTGTAGCCAAAAAAAGTTATATCCTAATAATTGACATTATTAAGCATGTTTTGGGTTTCATTTTTTACATGAGTTCAATAAATACGGAATTAATAAAACGTAAAATTTGTGTTTGGTTTTTAAAATCATCTAATGTATTCAACTGTTCCAATCAAGTTTACATGCATAAGCATACATTCTGTAACTATTTGATTTTTTCCTTATATATGTAATTCAATTCTCTATCATTAAGTACAGAAATTTCATACAAATTTTCCTTGAAAATTAATAATAAATTATACATAATCTAAATATAACATCATTTATTTTTTGAAGCAAGCCATTAATATGTCAGCAAAAAAGTTTACAAAACTTAAACTTTTTTATTTAAAAATACTGGAATATCATTTTGTAACAAAAAATATTGCTCAAATTTCAAAAGGATGCATTTGGCTTAAATTGGAATTTCATCAGGCAAACTCAACATAAGACAAATTCAACATTTTACATGGTATCTTAAACCTTTTGAAGTCACCGACTTGTACCTCAATGGGAGGTTCTACTGGGGTGTGAGCTGGAGTTCCCTCAAACAAGGCAGCATACTTTTCGGCCATCAGTTTGCCTGTTTTCCTCCCTGATATATTAGCTAGCATGACAGAAACCTAAAATTTACAACAATTGCAACATGAAATCAATGTTTGTCTTCAGCATATAAAATAAGATTGATAATTGACAAGTACATGTATTACAGAAATGGGTCAAAATTGATAGTGTAATATAGGAGTCAGTATCACAGATTCAAGCATATCATTCAATTATGAGAGAAACTGTTCCTTGAAAAGCAGTAACAAAACACTTGGTCCAATGGAGTCAAATAAGGTCACAAGATATATTCAACACTGCCATAATTTGATGCATTTATATTTACATGTTCCAGTGTCTTTGTCTGTGATAACACTATGAATCGATTTTGTACTATGCAGTCCATTAAATCAAATGACATATTGTTGGGGCGCAAGTGGGGTTTGTATACTTGATATTCTAATTTTAATCATATAACTGCTGAAAATTATATAAATATAAGTAATAAGGAATCATTCTTTAAATATTATGAGGTGATAATTTCGGTCAGGGCGTGATCAAATCTATCAAAAAGCCGTTCAGGCTTTATTGGATTTTATCACGCCCGACCAAAATTATCACCTCATCAATACTCACAGAATGATTTCTTATTCCTTGAGTATCACAGTATTTGTACTTTAAATAAAGACAGATGCACAATAACACTCCACTACTGGCATGGACTTCTTATTTAAATACCAGCTCTAAATGAGCAGGATTTTCGATTGCTTGATTTTTCTCTTGTCAAAAAACAATTCACCTTTAGTTTTACCGTCCAAAAATTTGAAAAATTGTTTGTTGATATTTTTGTCACATGCTACACATGTATATATCATGAAAACTTGTTCAAAACATGACAAGTACATGTACAGCTTAAAACACTAGACAGAGGAATTGTATAAATTCAGTAATTATAATACATCATAACATGCACTGTTCAATTTGCAGTACCTTTCTGTATTGGTTGTAATATAAGAATGGGTCGTCTATTTGATATACTCCATAATCTCTGCACTCCTGAAATCATATCCAGATAAAACTGTAAGTCCCAGTATTGAATCAACATCAGTATTTATCATGTTAATGAAAGTTAATAATAAAGAAGTACATGTAAAAGTAATGTATTTTGGTGGTCACTTAAGGAAGTTCGATGGTCAAAAAATTAATCATCAGTTCTACCTAAAGTTTTAAGATATGATTTGTTTACCTATAAACTATTATTAACTGAAAAAAAAAATCCATAAATTTTCACTTTTAAATTTGGGTATTTTCCTATATTTTCATATAGAGCTCTTCTTGTAAGGAGATCATTACAGTCTAAAGATGGTCACGACCATCAAGCCTTCTTAATTGCACTGTGATAAAAAATAACTACTTGATTGACTTTTAACATTTAAATATATATTAACCATGTTAACTACAAACTTACATTTAGACATCAAAATATATAATTGTGTTTGATTCAAAAAATCAATTGCAAAAAACAAATTCAAAACCAAAAAAAGAATGCAATTTAAGATAAGAAAAAAAAAAATTGATTCATTCTTACATGGCCGACTGTTTCTTCAAGAGCTTCAAGTATTGCCGTCGGAGATCTTCAAAGTTAATAAATTATATACAATGTATTTAATGGCTATACAATCTTCAAATATCAAACCAAAAGAAAACAGATAATTTTCTATATATAGATTCATATTCCAATGTAGCACTTTGTCCAAGATGTGTACTGATTGAGAGTTTTAATTATCACATCTCATAACTGTATTACTCTCATATCTGCATTATAATTGTATGCCTCAATTTCATGAATATCTATTCAACTTATTCATATGTTGAAAAATATTTAAAACAAATAAACTATAAATATCATTTGTGAAAAACAGTCCTATAAGAGTCTTCCTTCATTGTATGGTTGTCTTTTTTAATTCATTCAATGAGTTCTGTAAATTCCTTATATCAAGCAAGAACTTAATTTTGCGATTCTGCTATTTTGTATCACATCACGAGAACATAAAATTACAAACACCAATTTTTGTTATTATAATTTAATATAGTTCAAAACTATTCAAAAAATAGAAGCAAAATTTTTAAAATCCGCGAGGGTTGCTTCTCATGATTTTTGCGTGAATATTACATGTAATTGCTCTCATTTAATAAGGAATCTACAGTATCCTGTCTTGGTGGACGTAATTAGGACACATGAACAGATACAGAGAGGGGCCCGCCACGGGGGTTAGGATCCACTTGAAAATAAAATTCACTTACTACACTGTAGTTAAAAAAATAGGCCTTGCATGAATCTATTTTGGAAAAGAAAATAATCCCTTAGACCCCTTGGAAAAATTTTGTGGATCCATGCATGCAACAGAAATAGTCTTGAAAGCTTATTCAATTATCTTAATCAATAAATAAATACACTGTATATACATGTAATACATGGTACCTTTTTATCTTCATGGGGGCTGAAATTCTGGGATATGAGCCTGGAAATGTACACAATGGATTAAAATATCTTCAACATGTTTCCAATTTGACAATGTTCCATAATATGAAACTTACATAATTTATATTATGTGTTCAGTATGATACAGACAAAATAAATATGTATTATGTCATATGTCCAAAATTACTGTTTCAATATTCACCTAAATAAAATATGGATTTATTTTCCATTTTAAATCTTGCAGTTATACAATACATATATTTAATATTATGTGTGCTAGAACATCGTTATATTTTGAAACTTTTCCTTGAGAAACTAAAGATTAATATTTGTTAAAGCTTTGCTTACGGTTTTGTTTCTTACCCTTCATACTGGAATTCTGTAGTTGTGAACATGATGCACATTGGATTAATTGTAACCTGCAATTACAAATAATCTTAATATTTATAATTATGGCAGAGAAGGCCCAGAGACTTTTTTACTAATGCAGTCGTTCTATTTTTAAGTCTGCTGTTATAATATATTTTGGACTTTGAACATATTCTGCGATATGGCTATGTATCATATGCAGGGTTACTTCGCCCTTTTACACTTGCTACAACTGTTTCATCCCATCTTGAAGGGCAATAGGGGCGAAAATAAAACAAGGACAAATATTTCCCTGAACACAGTACTATATTAGATTAGTACATGTATTTTCCAATCTGACAGCAATCAATGTAAAAAAAAACATGGGATCATAGCTTTGTTTACAATTTATTAATATCATTTTTTAAGTTATGTTCATCTTCCTCAAAACATTACAACTTACATACAAATTTAAGTTGATTATTACAGAAAAAAATCCACATTTAGTTAAGCATTTCAAACATTAAAAATTGACCAATTTGATTTGATTTTTTTTTTAAATCTCAAATGACAAGTCAACATTCAACATTGTGGTCATAGAAAATAATTAATTTGTCACTCAGATCAGAGACATAAATAACAGAGATTAGCAACTGACCGAAATCTCGCGGTCCCTATTGTAAAGTATTCCCAGTTTAAATCAGTATATCTTTCTAATAAACAATTATATCGAAATATAAACAGCTAAACCCTATTACCAAAACATTAAAAAAAATTTATTTTCATGAGTTTATGCCTTATTAACAATATTAAAAGAGGAGTTTTAGGAGGCAGTTGGCTACCCATCGTCCGAGATTTCGCCGATGTTTTATAGCTGGCGAATATATTTGCTATATATTAATCTTATTTTTCAATTTTTTGTTTCAAAAACGTCTAAAACCTATGCACATTTTTCATAAAAACAATATACTTTTGGTTTAAGATCATTATCTCAGTTTACTAATATGTAGTTCTCAAAGTAAGGTTGGTCCCGTAACATTTTTCAACAACAAAACACGCTAATGGCGGAGTTGCCAATCTCTGTTATTTATGTCTCTGCTTAGATACATGTATACATGTGCATATATCGTATAACACTATTTGGAATTCCCAACATTGACATGTTGTATCTAAGACCAGAGGAATGACAGTTATTATTTTGAGGGTCATATTGGCAGTTTATTTGTACCGTACAGATTGCTTAGATGAAAAATTCAAGCTAGAATCACAAGGTAATGTTTTCTCTTTCATGCATTAGAGTAAATTCGGGTAATTCCATTGAAAGTGAGAACGAGCTTAAATGAACACCCAGAAATTAATTTGTTCATGAGTAATACATCAAACATTTTACCTCTGAAATAATTTTGTTTTCCATAAAACATTTGAACCTCTTAAACATGTTCCCATTTTATAAAACGCATGAAAATATGAATCAAAACATTTATGACCAGAAGATTCGCATCGACGTCAAGGAGACGCTTTGTGATAACTTCGATCCCGATAGTATTATACGCAGGTGACCGTTACACAGCTACTTACGTGGAACATTCTTATAACTTTTTGGCATTTTTTTTATACTTTGGCACAGGATTGTAATTTCAATATTAAGCACGAGAAAAGTTTAAAAAATATATAGAGTTGTATGTTTAAATTCTGTTATACACTTTGAGCTGGATTTTTATCAGACCAGGAAGTGAATTTGGAAGAGGAAGTTGACCTCACAAAACGCAAAAGTTTTATTTATTTCAGAGCCATGAAGTAACATTTCCTTAGTTCCATCGTGAGTATAACTAAAAATAATAATTTGCCATTTATATACATGATATAGAATTTATTTTTTTATTTGTGAACTATACTATATAGGCCCTATGTACTTTCTATAGTCTGGTATTGTCCAATAATCAAGGTTGTTGTTGTTGTTATTTGTGTTGTTGTTTTTTATTGTTGTTGTGTGTGTGAAAGAGGGTGAGATACAATGTGTTTAACATGCTTTTAACTCGTAATTATTTTATATCGATGATTCATAAGAATATTTATATGATATAATATTGCTGATTATGAAATCCGAAAAAAATAGCTGTAATGTTTGTGAAACAAATAATCACATAAATTCAAAATTTTTTTTTTACCTGCATTTAGAAAAAAGCTCAAGAAATCTTCATCAATCAGTATATTTCATTTAATCATGTTAATTTCTGTGATGAACTTTAGATTTAATCCATAAATGATCAAGTACAAGTAGGTTAGCTTGGTTAGGATGTCTTTGTAATACATGTATAACATATGCCATATGGGGGCAGAGCAGTAATAATATGCAGCCCGGCCATTAAATTTCATATATAAAATGCATGCCAGGGCATTTAAAAAATAAGTTTTGATGGTTAAAAATAGGGGCCTTAAATTTGAAGGTTAGATTTAATCCACTCAGCTGAAGTTTTACCCCTCTGATTGTGACTATACTTCGATCAGTCTGTGTACACATGAGTACAGTGCTCTGTTTTATAAACCTCAGGTATTTTAAAAAAAAAGTTTTATGGTCTGATGTAGCTATATTATTTTAGGTACTTTCGTTTTATTTGACATCTTAAGTTTACCCAATTAATTTAAGTAGAAGATTTGACGAACACATGATGTTTGCTTTGTTTACCAAAAGAAAAGAATAAGAGATGATTTAAAATATTTTAAAATTTTTCTGTAAACATGTAATTTGCATATTTATAATAATGTGCATGTGTAAGGACTTCCACTTTATATTTAAACGAATTTAAGTCACATCATTGATATAAAGTTTGATCATGAAAATCAAAGAATTGTTACTTGTACATGTTGTATGTGACAATATATTATTGTTTCAGTCAAGCATCTCAGCTTTAACAGATAATTAAATTAATATATTTCATGTAATTTTAAGTCTGCAGTTTTAAAAATACATAATGACAAGTACAGGTTATGTATGAACAAAAACTGAGAACTTTTAATGCCAGAACAGACAATCACATACAAACAGCTGATGAATGGTTTATCTTTTTTCTGCTAGAATTTAAGATAATGAGCTTAACCGATATGATTATTTTCAGGCTGCGATCCCCATTTTCTTCCTTTTCCTATCATTGAGGAAATTAAAAATTTAAAATCCACCTCCTACATGTTCTTAATTGGCATTGCATGCAGACAAGATTTTGTTGACATTCATAACAATATTTATTCTTCTGAATCAGATGGTTTTTTTTTGTTGACTATAAATTCCGTAGTCTCAAATCGTGACTTACAGTCCAATGCATGCAATACACTATGTTATTCTCGGGGTCAATTATGACCCTCACATAACCCTCAGAAATGGCACGACCTATCTCACAACCCTCAGTAGTGGTAGTGGCTGACCACACAAACCAGCTACTGCTTTGGTCCAATGACAGACCACAATATTATCAATATTTATAAGCAGACTGTATGTTCGGCTTTTAGTGAGCTGTTTTATAAATCATGCAGTACATTATAATCACTTATATCTGCAACATGTGCAATCTATTGTTATTTTTAACACTTAAGTACTTTAAATTTAAGCTTGAAGCTAAATCTGACATTTACACTCTCTTGATAAAAATACTGCTGCACCAGTTACTATGAGGTCTGAATTTATACAACACACTGCAATTGAATTACTCCCTTAAATAGAATAATTTATAAATTAAAAAATGTTAAGCAAGCACTTGATTATTCTTTCACAAACAGTGGCACTATATATTAATTTAACTGCAATTATTCTGCTGAGCCAATGATTTGCATCATAGATTACCAGTATTTTATCATCAGAGCTATTAAATTGATCTTGTGAAAAAATGTACTTTACAGTAAAACATGGTTATAGCGAACACACTTTCAATGAATTGACGCTTACAGCATAGTGATTTTCATTCCCTGGGACTTCAATTATTACATGTTATAAACTTGACGGATATAACAAATTAGGCTTACAACGAAGTAAGATCACCCGTCCCTTGCACTTCGTTATAAGCATGTTTAACTGTTAATTGATTTTGTTTGTTATATAAAAAAACTATTAAGTTTCCAGTGATTAGGACGATCAGGATGTCGACGAGATCTACATGTAGCTTAAAATTCTAAATATGATGTTCTTGGTATATATAAAGTATCATAACTGATGAGTAAAGAAAAAGTCCAAATATTTATAATAAGCTAATAAATTTTGAATATTTTCTTAGAAATTTATATGAAAAGATCTTTGTTTCATTTTAAGGAAGTATAAAAATAGCCACAACGATCATGACGCTTCAGTCCTCTTAAATGTTGGGATATTTGTGTCTTAAACCTCTGTAATGATTTATTAGACACCTGCTATTTTATGGAAAACTTCCTCATTCTTTAGGTTGATCGAATTACTATGCAAAGTGAATTAATGAAATTTGAGCTCGACACAGATATTTACGGGTTGTCAACATTAATAATTCCCATCAATTCAATGCCATAAAACTTTTACGGAAATATAATTATAAATAATTATTAGATATAAGTATCAACTGTCCATCTGGCATGCATAATGATCTGCAACCTACCTTTTGCCTCAATCAAAAGAACAGTTCTGTGGTACACGTATAACTATATATTTTTGCTATTTGAATTTTTAGCTCTTATAATCACCACAATTGATGATTAAAATCTTTAATAATTTTTCATTTTACACAATACTGTATGTGATTCAGTCAGGTTAATCTTTCTACATTTGGGCAATGTTTATCACAAATAAATGTTTGTTAATAAATATAGGTAGAGTAAAATGTTAAGAAATATAGAAATTTTAGGATGTTTAAAGTACAATCATTCTATTAAAAAATTAAGTAAAGAAGCCCTTCCCCCCCCCCCCCCCCCAAAAAAAAAGAAAAAAAAGAACAGATTAACTTTTTTCCTTTTTCCAAATATCACAAGTGTTATGGGGAGTTTATAGGGTGTGTGTGTATGGGTTTTTTTTTTTTGGTTTTTTTTTTTGGGGGGGGGGGGGGGAGGGGTTAGACAAGACAATGTTGGGAGGGGGGGGGGGTCTTCAAAAATATAAACAGTTGACAAGCAATAAAATTTTAAGGGAAAGATGTATTTCACTGATAAATGTCATAAATAAAGCATTTATTCCACTCCTAAACTGCTGCTTTTTCTGTCAAATTATACATGTTATAGGTGGAGATGTGCTAATGCACACTTGAAACTCTTTTAGCCAATTCAATTATAAAAAAATAATTACAGCATATAATTTTGTTAAAACATTTGTGGTAATAAGACATTTAAAAAAAGGGAAAACCTGAATAAAACTAAATAAATATATTTTAATTATGTTTCTCATAAAGTTGAATCTTGATGTCTTTTCAAAAGTAGGCAGGGTAAGCTTTGATCTAAAGATATATTATACATGTACTGAGTAATTTTCTGAGTTTTATTACATGTACATGTATTTTTTTTTCAAATAAGTAGCATGTGTATATAAATGTAATATATATAACCTATAAAGTAGAGTATATATACAGTGTACATGTATATATACCGGTAATTCTGGTATGTGAATCACTCTAGATCTTGATGGGCATGTACAGATGATGTACAGAAAGAATGATGATGTATATCCTGAAGGTACACTTACAAACCAGTCAGCTATTACAAGATTCAAGTGTTTAGTCATATTTAAGACATACAGTAAAATGTTACAGTTTAAAACCTTGATACATGATGTAGAGTTCATCTTCTACATGTAGTAGTACTCTTAGGCTCCAATGATATCGTATGGATCATTGATTGAAATCAAAGCTGAACATTTGCATTATTTGGGTTTTGTTATAATTGAGCACTTTATAATCATTAATATATACATGTATGTACCGTGGTGTATTGTGATCATTATAAGTTGAACACCAAATTTATTGAGTTCCATTTAATGATTGCTGAGTTGAATATTGTACATTGAAATGAGTTGTGCGCAATTAATATTCTTGTAATTTGATGGTGAAAATACAGAACACAAAAAAGGAATAGATTTATCCATGTCCCCCATAATTCTTTTCACTTGCCCCTAATTTCATCTGCCCCTTTAAAAAAGCTAGCCTTTTATTTCCTTACAGTTCAACCTTCAAAGTATTTCACTGTAATGCGCTCAGTGCAGGTATATATTATGGATGTACATCTTACATCTTAAGTACATTGTTACTTGCATGGCAAGGATAAAATTATTCAGTACGTGTAAGCAACTAGCGACTCATATGTACCACATCTGGAGAAAAATTTTAAAGTCAAATTCAAGATCTGAGTAGTGACCAGTCTATGCATTATACAAATAAACACAAAATTCTTATTAAACAATAGATACAGTTGTGTAGATAAATAGATTATACATGTGTTGTTGCGTTTTATTTTATAATCGTTATCTATTTGATCAAAGTTTTGCAGAAGAAGAGCATCCATATAAAGGAGACAAGATGAGTCGACCAAGGAAACAGCTTCCTCTACCTGGTGACGACGCCCCCAAAACTTCAAGACTGCCTCCGGTTGGTTAAATTTAATTTAAAGTCAGGAAATCAGAAGCATTTGTACATACATGATCTCATACAATGGCAAGGAAATTAAGGGATAAATGTGAATTTAGATGAAAATCAAAGAGAGAAATTTTGGGGGGGGGGGGGGGGGGGAGGGGTGTCAAACACAATCTGAGAAACAGTTGATTTGGCTATTTGTAATGAAAAATTGTGTGGTCATAAGTATATTTGTGTGGTGTATGTGTCTAAAGCTCGTGCTTTTAAGAAAGTTCAATATGCCGGATTATCATCATATCAATGGGTTTTTACATATTTCTATTGAAATGGGGTTTAGCATCATGCTAGAATCCTATAGAGCAGGGGTTAACACATTAAACCTGTTAAAACTGTATTAAAACATGTGACAAAAATATATGCGATATGGTAAATGATAAATGATTTTATCCAACTCTGAGTGTAATCTTTTCCTTTTCCAAGCTCAGAGATAGAAAAAAACACAACTTGTTGGATTAAAAATAATTAATGCACCAGCTATCACAAATCATTAGAGATCCTACATGTGTATATATATATATATATATATATATATATATATATATATATATATATATATATATATATATATATAAACATGTATTATGAACTGTGTATTTTGTTCTGATTTCTCTGTAGCCTCTGCCCCAGGATGATAACCAGCCTGCCCCTCCCCTCCCTGGAAGGCGAGCCCCACCCCCACTTCCACCCCCTGAACCAGAAAAGGTCAGTTCTCATTATATGTATTATATGATTGATCCCACTTAGCAGCAACTGTCATTCAAGATCAAATACTGCAATATGAAGAATTTCTTGAATCTTTGTTTTATGTATTTTAAAACCATTTTTATATCAGTGCTTATATATCTTAGAATGTGTATTTAATAGTTGTACATGCACTTTAAAATCAGGTAGACATATATACATGTATATATATACATATATAAACAAATAAATCCTTAGTAAAGATAACGATATAGAAAAAAGCTTTTAGAAGACAATAACACAATACTTCATTTCTCTCGAATTTAATCCAAAGCGCTTTCTCCTGATCAGCTCTTCAGTGGATTTTCACTTTGTGAACGAACATTATTACCACTGAAGAGCCGATCAGGCGAAAGTGCTTTGGATTAAATTCAAGAGAAATGGAGTATTGTATTATCTTCTGCTAAAAACTTTTTCTATGTAGTACATATATATATCATGTATATGGAATGGTCTATTATATGTTCAAGTCTTACACGTGTATGTTATTTTTATCACCATACACACAATGTATATATACAATATCATTATCATGCATTATTCACTATTTTACATGAAGTGTATTTTTGAATGTGTTATAAAGTCATAATGTATTACATGTACTCGATATAAGGTATATAATATATCATTATATGGAATGGCACTACCATCATTTTAAGTTTTTCTTTTCATTTATTTTTAAATTACTATAAATAATCAAGTTACATCAAATACACAGTACAATATGTCAGATAAAATAGTGGTTATATGAAAATCTTAATGTATTGACAAATAAATTAAATGACCATTTAAAAGGTATTTATCAAATCATATATCATATTAGTCAATTATGTTTGTATACAATGTTTGAAACATAATTTTGATAAAATAGCTCCAATACCTTACAAAGTCTGTTTCTTGAACTGTTTCTTTCTTTCCAACCTCCCTTATCCTTCTAGCTGCCTCCTAGAAATCCCTTAGACGTAAGTGAATTGTATCAAATATATAGAACACTTGTGTATCAAAACTTGAGTGGTATGTAATGTACATGCAGTCTAAAGTAGAAGGGTGTTTGTGCCATGGTCCTGGGGCCACAAAAGTTTAGTTAGACTCACTTTTGACCTTTGTTACATCTTGATACCTTTATTAAAAAAAATGAAGGTAAAAAATGTCAGAAATGTAAAAAAAAATTTAAGGATCTGAATTTTTCTCAGTCTCATTCTCATCAATTTCTCCATGTAAATACTCCTCATAAATAAAAAGTAAAATTTAGTCACCTCCAGGTGGAGATGTCTTTCATTTTTATGGCCCCATATGCAGATTTTTGCACATTAATTATTCTTTTCTCCATTTAAATACCCTTCATAAATAAACCAATTGTGACAGCTCCAAATGGAGGCATGTCTTTTTGCTTTTATGGCCCCATAGCTAGATTATTCTATTCCTACATGCATTGCTGACCTTAAGACCCTGGTGGCTGGCTAATAAGTAACCTCAAACTTTAAACTAATCAAAATATGGTTTTTGTTAGTTTATAAAGGTTTTGCTGAGGTATTGGTGTACAATCTAGTTTATGACCTGTTAGTGATCGCCACTTTATACTGTATAATTTTATCACAGCCTCAATTATAATATTATTGCCCTAGGAAGACCAACATTACATGTGTCCCAGTCTTATGATCCTTGTAAGTAATTTCCTGTCTTGCATGGGTGAATTCAGTTTTAATTTGGTTTCAATTTATGGTTTTCTTGATATGCACTAACTAAGTATTACATATGTTTTTTTTAAACTTTTGTAAAAGGGGAATAACTCTTAAAAACTTATTTGTGGCACCATGCCAGGAAAAAAATGAAGATAAGGATGGAGTTTTTTTTTATTGGTATAGTGTACATGTATATGTACTAGCTGGTACTTGTACACTAGAATAGCATTTAATACTTTTCTTCTAGACACATCGCCACTCAAATTTAATGGCATCTCCATTTTGAACACGTTCTTCAAAAGATTACTTCAAACAAGGCTTAGACTGTTCAACAAAACAGAAACACACCCTTTGAAGTCTCAAATCCCCTTTTTATCCATTAAACTTTATTTTAGTGACAAGAGTAGTTTGTGAAGTTAAGTGTTTAAAAGGCATTATATAGAAGGAAACTTTTGACAGGATATTGTGTAACACATTCATATGCAAGGAAGTTATTTTTTAAACCAGGAAATATATGCATAATTTTTACCGTTATACTAGTTGGGCTTCTGATTTTCACATTATAGGATATTTTTTTCAACAGAGACATCACAGATTTATAACATCACAGTTATGTGATATTATGTAAAGCTTTAGTTTCCTTATATAGCCAAACCCAACGCCATTTCCGCAGCTAGCTAGGACATGTGTGACAACATTATCATGCTTATAAACTCATAAGTACTATGTTTTCAGCCACATGGTGAGATAGACTCAATGCCCTTAAGTTTATTAAAATTAGTTATGATTTAAGTTGTGTTTTGGTTGTGTGCATACGAATGAATCATTTTTTTCCACATCTAGTCATGTTTCTAGCAAGGTCAAATCTACTTGAAAACTAATATGATTGCCCCAGCATTATTTTCTTCATCCTCGAAGATGAAAATCTTGAATATGATGCTGATTTTCAATTCCTTTAACTTGTATGTAGCGCTCTGATTCTTCTGAGTACGAGTCAGATTCAGATTTTGATGCTGACTCTGATGAAAGTTACGAGAAAATGCGGGATAAATTATCTCCCCCTGCTATTCCAAATCGAGGCTATCAGCAAGTAAGTGGATTGCTGCTGTTCGAATGATAACTATAGACCTAACAGTTATGGTTTCTAGGCCCTCTCTTTCCGCTAGTTTTTTTCTAGAATTATTAAAGCGGTGGCAGCTATAATTGTGTGTTCTATTAATATAGATGGCGTGGTTCTTTATCTCACTTAAAATTTTTCACTGTATAATTCTGTGAATGCATTATACGTACTCGTAATCAGTATTCATTACATAACTTTGTGCACGAACATTATTATCATTTTCATAATTTGCATCATCCAGTTTGGTAGTTATTTAGTTACTTATAGTATCACATACGGTATACATTGATTAACATCGAGATAAGCTAACAAATATAATTAATTTAAGTAAGCACTGTCCATCATTTGGTACATGTATCGCGTGTCTCTCTGTTTAAAAGGACCTAGACACGATTTGAGATTAAAATTTTATTTTTTATTTTTTATGTTTAAAATTGTTTATTTGTGCATTTTGAATGATTGACAAGAATTTAAATGGTTGAAGTGAAGTTACAAGCGAGATACAGAGATAAGAAATCATTGTTATGTTAACATAGCTCAAGTCTTATAATTGTTTACAAATAATGCAAAGCACAGATATTCCCATTTCTTTGACAAAATCACTCGTGCCAAACAAGATAAATTTATTCAATGTAATCATAGATAATATTACCAACAAAAGAGCCACATTTTATTGAAACTCATACCAATATCACACATTTGTAAACAATAACAAGAATCGAGCTTTGTTTACATAAATAAGAATTTCAAACTCTGTATCTTGCTTGTTACTCAATATTTGACTTTCAAACTTTGATGCATCATCAGAAATACCCATATTTACCATTCTAGATACTTAAAATTGAAAAATAAAGTTTGAAATATTTGAGCTAAAATCATGTCTAGGTCCCTTTAAAGGTGTATATTACTAAAAGATGTCCATGTTAACTGCGATATTGTTTAATAGGTGAGCATTTGATCATTAATAGGTGAGCTTTGTAATATTTTGGCATATTTAAATAATGAAATTAGAAAATTAAAAGTTAAATATGGGAGCTGAGTTAATAGCATTCACTTCAGAAACTCTTGATGTTATAGAAACATAATCCAGTCATGATCTAAAATATGAAAATCTTATTTTCCTGATTTATGCGATTTTATGACGAAAAAATCTTTAGAATTATCAGTAATGCAATAGCAAGACATTGCATCGAAATAGAAACATCTTCCTTACCGTAAAAAAATTGCATTCCCATGAAGATCAATTAGAAAATCAGACGTAAGTAATTCTTATTTACATTTGATGCAAAGCCTTATCTCGGAGTTAAATTCTGACAAATATTGAACCTTGCTATCTATATGGACAAAGCAGTGTTTTAGTTGGCTAGTTGGCAGGAAGAAACTATTAGACGGTGTAACGCACATCTTGGTCTTTTTAATTTTATTTTTTTCTCCGAGAAACATATTAATTAAATGAAGCGTATTTTTCAATACCCTTTTATTCACTTTTTCTCACTCACTCACATTCAACTACTAGTATATTGGAAGTGGCTACTTATTATAAAGTTTTTTACTAATTTAATAATAATCAAATAAATCGAAAAAAGTTATAACACAAACATTGATTATTTTTGTTTTAAAATCCAAGAACTAAGATAAAGAAAGATGAAGGGTTTGACATTTTATTGTCTCTCAATGGAAGCACAAATACTCGTTAGATTGCCAATTGACAACAATTGTCTTTTCTCACCCTTTCAAAATTAAACTAAGCTGTGTCCAGTTAACTCAGAGTTACTTAATATTTGCGATTTATGTTAACTGCCAGTGTTATAAATGTGGGAAGTGGGTGATTGTAAGTAGAGGGCGATTCGTTAAAGCATAACTTATGGCGGCCAGTTTTGGTTCAGCTAAATTTACATGTATCTAGAATTTTCTTCAGTCCCTCTCAGTTTCACCTGTAAATAACACTTTTAAGGTATGACTGTCAAGGATGTGTATTAAATTATGCTACAATGTTTAAACTAAAGAAAGGGAAAAAAGTAATACCTTGTCTACTACATAGAATTCATAAATACATTTTGTAATACGAAACGTAATCATGTTTAACGTACATGTAACAGTTACAGGAGATCCAAATATATATATATGTGTGTGTGTGTGTGTGTGTGTGTGTGCCAAATTGAATGGTTTTAACAATAGATGTGTGTTTTATATATATTCATTAACCTTTAGGTACATATGTGATATGTTAATGATTATCTTGTTCAAAATGCTTACCATTTAGGATACAATGAAGATAATAATCAAGCCAACTAATGTATGCAATAAAATCAATGGAACCTGTTTGTACCGATATTGGACATTTTGTGTATTTCGGTGCAAAAATCACTATAAATGAATTTTTAAAATCCAAGAACTAAGGTAAAGAAAGATGAAGGGTTTGACATTTTATTCACTATAAATATACTCAATCGTACAAAAATAGTTTTACATACATAATTTTTGCAAGAGACAGGTTCTATTGTTATATATAATATATATTCAAGCCTTATTCATTTACATTGCGTGATGCCTTTCAATAAATATTAACTGCATGTCTAGTTAGAAAGCTTAGCAACACACGATATCTTAATCAATGCATATGGGCTTAAGAAAATATTCACAAATTAGTGATATATTGTATACATTACATGTAATTGTATATGTACATGTATGCCAGTCAAATTAATATATTTATTGATATGTCGGTGTCTTGAAGTACTACATGTATATGTTTTGGAGTTTATTTCTTGTTTATCTACATGCATTATCTCCTATACTACATTATTTGATATCTACATGTATTTTGGAGTTAGACATTTTATGGTTTATCTTTGTTTTTGGACACATAATAAGTTAATTACTAAAGAACGGTACATGATTCACGATGGATCCTGTGTTGGTGATATCATGTCAACCTGAAAACAACATATCAGTTGAACAGCTTTTTTTATCTCTTTGGTTGTAGCTTACAACATAGAGAATATTACAAACATATACATAATTTACACTTTATGCGTGAGTAGAGGAAACATTCATAGAGAACCAATAAACTGTTTAACTGTTCAACTGATATGTTGATTTCAGGTTGACATGGCGTGATTATCGTCGATATCGCAAACTATTACGTCATGTTAAGTTCTTTCACCTAATGCATTACTGATAAAGACAGCTATTTCACTGGGTACACAGTAGTTGTTTTTAGCTCACCTGATCTGAAAGCTCAAGTGAGCTTTTCTGATCACCCGTTGTCCGTCGTCCGTCTGTCCGTCCGTCCGTCTGTCCGTCTGTAAACTTTTTACATTTTGAACTTCTTCTCTAAAACCACTTGGCCAAATTAAACCAAATTTGGCACAAATCATCCTTATAAGAAGGTGAATATAAATTGCAAAATAAAAGGCCAGATTGTACTCAAAGCGGAGAAAACATCGAAACTGTAAAAAAGGGGGGTGCATTTTAAAAAATCTTCTTCTCAAGAACTACTGAGTTAATCTTAACGTAATTTAGCATAAATCATCCTTATGGAAAGGAAAATATAAATTGCAAAAATTAAGGGCTAATTATGATTCAAATTTGAGCTAATTACGAAAATATTAATAAAGCGGGTTCGTTATTCCATATTTCGTAGACTGGCAATTTCGTACGATAGACTGATCCTATGACAGGCATTGCCAGTCTACCGCATCTCGAAAACGAGGTTCTTTGTTTGTAGCAGCCATGTTTGTTGTGCAACAGTTCACGTGCGAATATAATCTATGAAACAAGGAAGATATATTGGTGCCGATTATTGTGAAGTAAATTGAGGTTAAATATTTCAACGCGTTGTCATTTTCATTTGTGACGGTGGTTTGAGCTTGTTTTGATTTTCGTTTCATTTTGCTTTTTAACTTGGGGAAAGATTGCCTGTATAGCTGTATTCAGTATTCTGGTATTTGGAACATAGACTTCGGTTAATAGGCAGTTGATTGTTTACCTGCGAAAATGATAAAATCTGATGCATTAACAACGTACTAAAGTGCATTTTCCCTCTGTTTTTATTGTTTATTGATTTCGAATTGAGTGTCAACAAGGACCAAACAAGGGGGCGACTTTGGTTGAAATAATCTAGTTTTGATCGGTAACTTCGCCGAAATTTCCTCCGAAAGAGAATTTGAAGTAGCCATGTATTTATTATCGTGTAAATTAAATCCAAAGACAATAAAACGATGTTTATGAATTTGAAAAGACGTTTTCAAAGCCTCAGTTAAACCCTGTTGAGATTAATCACTCGCGACTGTCTTATCTCTAGAGGTTATAAATATTATAAATACGGGTGATGCAACACATACCGTGCATTGAAAATTACAATCGATATTTATTTACATTTCGTTTTGATACTACAGTTAGTAGGTAACTTGTAATTAGTTAATAACTTTTTCCAAATTAATACAAAACCGTTTGTTTACAGTTATCTTCAAAATTAATAAGATCCTCTACCTAACTGTTGTAATTGGGTCATAGGGTAGGACTAATTCCTCCAAAATACACAAGTGCATAAACTAATTTTCTGTCACTTGGCTAACTCAATTACAAAACATTTTATCTATATAATGTATGAATACATTAAAAAACTGAAATTAAACAAATTGGATAAATTTTTAAAAGCCTATAATTCTACGACTGACGCATAAATGTTTGATGATCATTAGAATTGTCTTATTAAACATTAAATACTTGTGTACAGAAAAATCAAAAGCATGATGTGCTATAACTACTTTATGGGGTCCCTTCTCATTTGATGAATTACATGTATATGAAATCTGCAACAATTTTGGTAGTTTTCAAAAGAGTAAATAAAAACGCCTTTTAAACAGTTCTGACACATTATAATTATGAGGATATCTGCTTTATTATTATTTGAAAGAAAATACTGCAGCAGAAAATAATCTTGGTTTGTAGCCGTTTGTTGTTTTTGAGGAAAGAAGAAATAATTGATGGGCTTTGGTACAAAACTGATACCTGTATGCCTGACAATACATTAAATTATATAGCTTTTTAACACATCACATGACAACATTTTCCAGTCGAATGTTTTCATCGATCAAGTGAGTAAGGTCATAAAACGTCACACAAGTTTACACTAGGTAAACAATTATTTTAGGGAAGACAAATTAAGTTTTTGACTGTAGCCTTAGCAACTTTTGCCATAGAGTTCAAAACTGCGAACTGGCTTCCAGACTATCTGGCGATCCTCTGTCCGTCAATCTTTGTTAACTTTCACATATGAGATACGAGCTGTGAAAATGAAATGTATCTCATCGGCATGGTATATTCACAGAGCTTGGCATCTTGAATAAACACACAAAAATATTCACTTAGATGTGGAAAATGGAAATTACACTAATTTAAGTTCGATTTTTTTTTCATAAATACCAATACACCAAACAAGAAATATTGCAGGTAAATGGTAACTACCTTTTCCAGTATTTTCATCATATAAAATAGATACATTGTATGTATTGCATGACCTCTAAGACAAAATGTTAATGAAATAAAATGTTTAATTGTGTAGATTCAACATGTGCAAATTATGATTACACACGATAAGGTAGGCCCACAATAGGTGCTGATTTTTAAACTGATATACGTCTTAGAAAATGTAAGAATTTTTTTTATCTTTAAAGAGTTAATACTGTTTACATATGTGCAAAAAACTGCAGGAAATAATATACCTGTGTTATATATAATTTATATATCGCAATATATTTTCCCCTACCCCTTTATAAAATATTGAGTTTTACATCAGAAAATTATGGTACTTAACTTTGATAAATATTAAATTTTACTGTTCTTAATTATATAAAGTGTTTTAAGTCAACATAGTTTGCCATTTTGCTCAGGTGAGCGATGTGGCCCATGGGCCTCTTGTTCATTTAGAGAGATTTGGTGGGTTCTGCCGGTGTATTGACTTACAATCTTTATGTAATCTATACATTATTTTAAGAATCAAATTATTGTGGTGGTGGACATGCAACGATGGTAAAAAATGAAATATCGAATTTCATCAGTTGTGTTTAACAATCACATTGGCTGTCACCAGAAATAAGACTCTTTAAGACTGTGCTGTTATAATTGAACCAACCTTTAAAACATTTTCAACTTACATGTATTACTCAGTAAATTCTAATAGACTAACTACAATTATTTTTTCTGTCCTTATTAATTGTTTAAAGGGTTTTTATACATTATATACTATTCTAACATTCATTAACAGGAAATACAGAAATAATATAATGCATTTTTTATAAACACTGAATAACATTTTATAGATAAAAGAGGTTAAAAAGTAATTAACATACAAATAGATATGATATATGGATTTGTTACTTTTCTTGAACTCTAAACTAAACAAGTATTTTTTTTTATATTTGTTATTGTTGACTATCTGAGTTATAAACATAATGAGTTCACTTATTTGTTTATTAAGTCAGAATAAAAACATGCAATAGTAGTACATATAACAAAATTACCTCACAACAGAGAAACGGCCCACCGTCACCACCCTACACCCCGCGCTCCTCCAGACAGCCACCTTCGGCGCCGTCACGTGACACATCGCCCCGCCCACCTCCTCCGTCACGGCAGCTACCGACCCTGCCACCTATCCCCATTGGAAGGAAAGGACCTCCGCAACCTTCCGTGAAGGTCCAGTAATTGTCGCCTGCATGAGATGTTGCATGACATAGACTGTTCTTTTTCTGTTGACTTTGTTGACCTTTTTACCTTCCCAACTCGTGTTGAATATCTCTCTTGTTTGTCCTTTGTCTTGTGTCCATATGCACATATAATTGCAATTCACCTCAAGCCACTTTTCTTTCTTTTTCTTAATAAGAATCTCCTTATTTGGTATTGTTCTAAAGGCTTTCATTTAATATTATTTAATCATAGACTTTAAACACTTTGGTTCAGAAATAAGATTTTGTTCTTTCAGTGAATATCAGCATTTATTCGCTAAATGATACCTTCGTAGAAGGTATTTTCACCTTGATAGCCCAGTTATCAAATTAAAATCGTTTTCATTTCGAATATATTAAGCATATTTTCTATCTACCTTTTCTCAATGACAATTGGTATTCATACCTTAACTTTTCCATCAGGAGATCTTTTAAGCGTCATTGAATTAAGCCCAACTTCGTCTTGCTGAAGAATGTTCATTTTAGCAAAAAGAATATCTTTTATCGAAATGTTTCAGCTTGTTTTACGATCGTGGTTTGTCTTATTTGGTCTTTCCTTTTTTATCTACTTATTAATACTTGTATTGTTCTATTTTCCAAGTCTTTACATAAACTTTTCTCTCTTGGCAAATGTGATAACAACCGAACGTACTTTATTATATTCTGATACCTGCAAAAAATACAATGACAATCAACATTTAGTAAGTGTCTATCACAAAGATTGTAGTATCAAAAGCATTAATAAATACATAAGTTTAAACATACATCTAGATACTTTTATTTACAGTATTCTTACAAAGATTTCCCATTACCATCATCTAATACTTTATTCTCTTGATATATTAGAATAAAACAAGTCACCATGTTATTTTTACAATAGTCCTTAATATTTTATTTTATTGTAAAGAATAGGTCTTTATATGGTAAATAAATCGCTTACTAGTATATACAATGTATATAGAATTTCAAAAAAAAGTTTCTAATAGAAGAAGCATTAATAATTAAGGTTGATTCATTATGTCTAAAACTCTCTGTGTTAAACACACGGACGCACAAAAACAAACCACAAAGCATGTTCTTTATATCCTAAAAAATAAGCGCCCAAACTGCAATTTCATGGATATTAATGTAAATGACTTTTGAGTTCTCAGAACTGAGAGGGAGAGAAAAATGTCGTTGAGAAAACAAAATTACATGTATATTGTAAAACACGTAAGATTAACCTATATAAAATGATGTCTTCGATTAAATGAAAAAAAAGTAAATTGTTATTGACGGAAACACGTTTTAGACAATAATTAAAAAATTGTACAGTATTCTATGTTTTGTATTTTATGCTTTTAGGTTCCATATCTTGGACTTGCATCTACCATTTTGTTTTAGATTTCTACATGCGTGATTGGGTGTAATTATTACCTCGAAAAACAATCAATTACAGTCAATAGCATTCGTTTTGCATTACGTTCTTGAAAGAAAACATCATAATACTGTTTTTCAAACAAACTCATTGTTTTTGCATGACCGTTTCCTGACTGGTAATTTTTTTAATCAGCAAGCATGTGTTTGGAAGAGGTGTTTTTTTGTGTAATACTCTGTTATACATTCTTTAAATGAATAAATATTTTATAGTAGAATTATCATTATAAGTGAGTTCTAATATAAAATTTGAATATACCTTCATTTTGAAGAGTTAAAGTATCAATTGAGTTTAGATAAAAAAAATCGTAATTTGTGATATTACATAATATGCTGAGATTCTCGCTCATCAGAATGAAATTTGTTATGAATTGAAGCGCAAGTTTTATTTCACACCGTCCTTAAGTAGAAATATGTATACTCTGTTTCAGGATGAAGCACCCGAAGAAGTGTATGACGATGGAGACGCCGGTGATATATATGAAGAGGATGTGGAAGTTGGACTACCGGAAGACGTGTACGATGACGGTGAAATAGGACAAGAAGAAGAATACAATGAACCGGAGGTGGACAGTCCACCCCCTCTCCCTGCACCGCCAAAGGTACGAAAAAAGATTAATGTCTACTTTGTTTGCTGTATCACCAATATAGCCGTTTGTCTTTCACAAGTTTAAAAAAATATAATGGTATTGAATGTGCCCCTATGAACGTTTTGATTAGCACTATATATAGGAACTGAGTTTCTGTATAATTGATAGTGGTTCCTATACCTCCTCAGAGAAATCCTCCCCCTCCTTCCCCAAATATATTGGCTTAATCTTTACCTGTTTCTGATACCTCTTCAGAGAGAGCCTCCTCCTCCCCCGCAGTCCTTCAGACCGCCTATCCGACCCCCATCACCACAGGACGTCTACGAAGTGGAACCAGAGCCCGAACCTAGACGCCCCCAGGTAATGTTGTGATCACACCAGCTTGCATTCACTCTTGAAATTGTATTAGTGTGAGGCTCGGGAATTAGTTATTTGATGTACATTTAATTGTTTGTTTTGTTTCTGCGAGACTGTCTGTTCGTTTCATTGTGCATCTAGTTACCACCTAAAACAAATGTAGTATGAACACAAAATATTTTTTTTCGCACTTTTGCGATTTCAATCCTGATGTTTGCAAACCAATTGGTTTCACCGATATTTTACAATTCAATTTAATATCTGATTTTTGTTTCGAAACCTTCCATTCATTAAACAAATAAATCAAACCATATATTAATTTATTAAGATATTAATGTTATTTGTAATGATAAAAGTTGTGTAAAGAAAATACAATTTTTACTTAGATGCATGTTAATGGTATATTCGCATACTACGCTTAAAATACTGCGATGCAAAACAACCTTTATCAATACATTTTTTTTGTACATTGCTACATTATCAAAACTACAGTTAATCTAACTATCAACTGTATTCTAGCTAGGTCAGATAATCTCACTGACCTCTACAGCAAATGCATGCAAACTTGTATATTCCTGAGTATCTGTATGTATGTGTTGTAATATATAAGCTGGAAATGGCATCCTCCGTGTTTCTGACACCCTTGACTGAGAATGATATAATGTGTCTTTTTTGTTTGTACCGTCATGCATGACTGAACATTCTTACAGACAATCCCTGATGATGGGGATGATAATATTTATGAAATGGAACCGGAAGTTAGGGACGAACCTGCAAGAGCACCGCCTCAGGTACATCGATAGATAGAGCTGCTTTTTGCTTTGTGGTGAAGGGGACTTTTTTAATTATTTTCTTTAAACTTGCTAATTTTACATAATGTCTTCATGAAGATTTTTGACATTTTTGACTGCTGTAGAGTGTTTCTAGTGTTACTAAAATGCAAGTTTACGATGAATGTTTTCTTTTATTTTCTTTTTGCAATAACACACGTTTTTGTGTTCTGGGAGGGAGTTTTTATTTTCAGATTTTAAATGCTATAAATCTAACGCTTAAATGGTATTCTTCATTTCACTGCAATTTAGGCTCATTACGTGTATGTGTCATGCCTTATCACTCTTGATACTAACATTTTCAAAAAAGCTGTACATGCATTGTACATTATTTGTTCGGATCTTGGGACAGAACTGCTTTGGTTTTCGACTTCAATCTTTTCAAACATATATACCGTTACAATTACATGTATCATCTTTCTCCAAATTATTAGTTTGTGAGATTGTGAAAGATGCTTGATATCTTCATGTAATTTTCCAGCTTTCATTATTCGTAATCATATTTATGAATTTTGAAATTTCATTCGGATATTTGTGGTTTTATTTTCAAATAGAAAATATGATATGACTCTGTCTGATAGCATATATTTTATTTTTATTACTACAGACATATACTCTATTTATTGCATGCTTTTTTTTTCTTTTTCCTCTTATTTTGCTATCATCTTTTCTTTAGATAGCCTACTAAAATAGTGTATATGTTGTCATTATTTTTTATAACGGTTATATGTAGGCTTTCATTCATATATAATTTTCTATCAACCTTTTCATGATTGTTTTCTTCAATATGTGTAATTGATAATAATGATTGTTTTTAGTGTTTTTAGTATTGTTCAAATTACGTTTTTATCTTCTTTTTTTGATTGAATTGTTTATTTCGTATTTAACCCGAAGTCACGTTTCGTTTCAGTGGCTTTGTTTTTTTTATTATTTTTTTTATTTTGGGAGGGATGATTTGTCATTTTTTCTTAACAATTACGTGTTTTTCACAGTGAACATTCTTATATTAATTGATGAATCTCTTAGAGACAGTCTTAATTGACTTTAAAACTTATCCAACCACTTAAACAGTGTATGAAATGTTATGCAAATATCCCAAAGATTGCCTTTTATTAATAAGATGTAACAATTGACCTTGAGCAAGCAACAATAAGTCATTTTAAAAACAAATCTTACAAAAACCAACTCCCTTAAGTAGCTTTATTACTTTGCTTACTACTTTCAGCTTCCAAATAGACCTGCTGCAAACCCCCCTCAGGAAACCTATGAAATTGAAGAAGAGGTATATCAGGATTGAATCACAATATCATCTTGGCAGTCTTTTGAATCTATTATGAGTCTTTTATTTTTATTTTATTTTTAGCTCACCTGAGCTGAAAGCTCAAGTGAGCTTTTCTGATCACATTTTGTCTGTCGTCCGTCTGTCCGTCTGTCTGTCCGTCTGTAAACTTTTCACATTTTCAACATCTTCTCCAGAACCACTAGGCCAATTTCAACCAATCTTGGTACAAAGCACCCATAGGCAAAGGGGATTCAATGTTGTGAAAATTAAGTAATTAGGAATAATTGAAAATTTTTGAGAATTTATCAAAAATCTTCTTCTCAAGAACCATTCGGTCAGGAAAGCTGAAACTTATGTGAAAGCATTCTTAGGTAGTATAGATTCACAGTTGTGAAAATCATGACCCCCGGGGGGAGGGGTGGGGCCACAGTGGAGGATTTGATTTTTTTCATAGGAATATAGAGAGTAAATCTTTAAAAATCTTCTTCTCAGAAACCAATCAGCCAGAAAGCTGTAATTTATGTGGAAGCATCCTCAGGTAGTGTAGATTCAAAGTTGTGATAAATCATGACCCCCGAATTAGGGTGGGTCCACAATAGGGGTCAAATTTTTACATAGGAATATATAGAGTAAATTTTTAAAAATCTTCTTCTCAGAAACTAATCAGCCAGAAAATCTGAAACTTATGTGGAAGTATCCTCAGATAGTGTAGATTCAAAGTTGTGAAAATCATGACTCCTGGGGGTAGGTTGGGGCCACAATGGGGGTCGAATTTTTAGATAGGAATATACATGTATAGGGTAAATCTTTAAAAATCTTCTTCTCAGAAACCAATCGGCCAGGAAAGCTGAAACTTATATGAAAGCATCCTCATGTAGTGTAGATTCAAAGTTGTGAAAATTATGACTCCCAGGGGTAGGGTGGGGCCACAATGGGGGTCGAATTTTTAATAGGAATATATAGAGTTAATCTTTAAAAATCTTCTTCTCAGAAATTAATCAGCTAGGAAACCTGAAACTTGTGTGGAAGTATCCTCAGGTAGTGTTAATTCAAAGTTGTGAAAATCATGACCTCCGGGGGTAGGGTGGGGCCACAATGGGGGGGGGGTCGAATTTTTACATAGGAATATGTAGAGAAAAGTCTTTAAGAAACCAATTGGCCAGAAAAGCTGAAACATGTGTGGAAGCATCTTCAGGTAGGGGAGATTCAAGTTTGTTCAAGTCATGATCCCTGGGGTAGGGTGAGCCACAATGGGGTGGGGGGGGGCGGTTAATTTTTACATAGGAATATATAGAGAAAAATCTTTAAAAATCTTCGTTTATAAACCATTTGCCTAGAAAAGCTGTAACTTTAATGAAAGCAACTTCAGATAGTGTAGATTCAAATTTGTTAAAATCAAACTCTTGAGTATTAGGGTGGGGCCACATTAGGGATCAAATTGTACAAAGGAAAACATTTTAATTATTCGCAAAAACTGAAATGTTATCATGTATGGTTTTACTTATATGCAAGCATTTTGACATATTGCTGATTCTTTAAAATTGTTTATACTCTGGTCCAAGAACGATTATTGGGCCTCACAAGTGGTTCAGAGTTTGATGTAGGTTTATATTCCATGTATATAAACAATTGTTTAGGAATTTTTATAGAACTGCAATGCTGAACATATGATATAACTATAAAATCATCCTATTAGAAAAGGGACTTGATTCTAAACATAAGTATATCCAGGGGGGAAAATGAGTTTTTTTATACAGGATCTACATGTATTATACCACAATGTCCAGATATTTTGTATTATGACTCCATTCAGCTGATTTTATCATGCCTATTGTTGCTCAGGTGAGCGATGTGGCCCATTGGCTTCTTGTTGTTTTTTTTGTGAGAGTTCATATCTAACTATGCTATTGGAGGCATATATTCTTACAAAAAATTATTATTATTTATTTTACGTTTTGATAATATCTTTTTTTAATTACCACGGTTAAACAGACGTTGCATAGGAAATAGATACGACAAGTTCTAAAAATGCTTTCAATTTTATTTCATGTTGGAAAAAATGAAAATATGTGAGTACATAAAATTATAATGCATTTTTTTCTTTTTTTATAGCAAGAAGAATATGACGAATTTTCCATGGAGGTTTTTACCATTTAGAAATATTTGCACTTAAGGCTCATAAAACTCTTTTAAATTTTTTATCTTTAATGGAACAGTAAAATTCGCTCTAAAACAGTGTACTATACCTCAGCTAATAAGGGATAAAAACTTTTATGAAATAAACTACAATGTACATGTATGTTGGTAAAAATTTCAATTATGAAAATATGTAACTTTCTGTAATATTATGTACCAAGGTATATAATTCATGCTTAGATGTACATGTTTCAAACTACGATAACAATTTTGATATTTTAAATGAGAAAAATAGTGCAAGATTAAAGATCAACGAATAACGCCATCAAATAGAAGCGATTATGGCATATATGTTGATACTATTTGTTTGGGCAGCAAGAGACATACGATGAGTTTGATCAAGGGCCAGCTGAGGTCTATGAGGCGGTCAGTGATGAGACCCCTCCATCTGTACCAGGCAGACCGATGCCCCCACCCCCTCCGTCTATCCCAGCACCATCTAAACATGTGAGAGAAACACTCCTATACTAAACTAAAATTGAAATCGTTAATCAAATTAGTTGTGCAGAGCGATGTTGTTAACAACAATTATATCATTTTTGTTTTGGTGTGGTTTTGTTTTCGTTTTACTGTTAAAAGATTAATTTGACCTTCTTAATTTTTGAATTAATTTGGCAAAGAAGTCACTGCTTAGTAAATATATTGTAAATCAAAAGCAGACATTTTGTAAATCAAAATGTTTAATTGTATTTCAGAATCTGTTTTCTGAATTAACGTATTAATAACTTTTTCTTTTTTTTTCTTTCAGACCCCGCCAGTTCCAAAAAGCAAAGGTAAATATTATCTAAAAAGATTTATGTATTTCCATGCAATTCTTTCGAAATTATGGAGTTATTCATATAGTCATGTTAAATATCTTCGTGATAAAAGTGAAAATCAAACTGAATGATTAAAGGTGCTGCTCCGAAACCTACCCCTAAACCTCCTGTGAGTGGTGGACCCATGGGTATAGATCTCAGTGCTATCACTAACATCAGACTGAAGAAGGTTGGGGTACCTGCAGACGATCGACCCAAACCAACGGAAACTGATAAAATCTACAGCGAAGAGGGAGGCGTCAAATCAGCATTTGAAAAGTTCAAACAGAAAGGTAAAATATGGACGGCAAAAATTCACAAAATCAATGATGCACTTCTTAATTTTGTTTTTGTAAAATTGATAAAACTTTACATGTGAAAATTTCCTTTGTTTTTGGTTTTTTGTTGTTCTCTTGCTCAGTTGTTTAAGGCTTATTTTTGCTACTATTCCATGTTTGATTGTAAATGCTATATGTCAAATTTAGCCCCACAAGGTATGCTTTATATTTGCTTTCTTTTTCTGTCCAAATCTCTAATCTGGATTTCTATTTGACAAATCTTTATCATTGAACCAAATCTTTTTCATTTATGGAGAGTTGATAAACTTTTGTAATAATATATTTTTGCCCCATTCGTCTTGAAATTAAAGCAAGACAGCTAATTGGGTTTTCCTCTCGGAAAACTTGAAATCTACAACTAGAACCTCACTCAACGTGATATGTTGTGTGTATGTGATATATTATTTGACGAATATGATGTTTTATTCGAATTGTATATTGTAGAAGAGTATTCCATTGACAAAATATTGCTCGATTTTTTTAAATGTATAAATTAAATGCATAAGCATAGATTAAAAGGAAAGAATCTTCTAGATAATAATCGATTCGTTCAAAATAAAAACAATTGCTTATAATGCATACCCACTGACATGTGTCTCGTTTTCAGCAAAATGAACCAAAAGATTTTCTTTCAGAATCAGGAGGGGTGGGCCAATTAGATTTTCGAAGTGTTTTGTCTAAGCCTAAAAATAACATTCCACCCCAAGACATTGGAAATAAACCTGTAGAAAAAGCACCCCCACCGACTCCTCTTAAACCGCCAGTGAGCAGATGGGGACAAAACAGGGGTCAAGGTGATACAAACTCACAAGAGCAACACCCAATGGTGTCAAAATCACTTCCTCCTGTTCCACTCATACCGAAGGAAGACCAACACTCTCTTACACGACCAGAGCCCTCCTCTCCCTTTCCTTTTAAATCTAAGCACAGTGATCCATTATCGGAAGTGCCGACGCCATCAATAAGAGTGTCACCTCTTCCCGATCCTGTTCCCAGAAAAGAGGTACCAATGCCTCCCAGGCAACCATCTCCAAGTCCCGACCTCCCTCCTATACCTGCCCTGAGGGTCAGTGAAATTCACGGTTCTCGTATACCGCTATATCTTCGTCAGTAAACAAAAATGAGCCTTAATGCTCTCACTTTATGCACATTATTTCTACTCCACTTTACCCAATTCCTTCGTTCAAGATGATATTGCGTCTGCATGAATAATACTAGACTAGTATTTTCTTCTTTGGGTAGTCTCCTCTGAATACAGTTTTGATACTAGCGCAAAATATTTAAATGATTAATCATTCGTACAGAGTGTTTGGTTATTTTTACAATTTTCAATGTACCAAGTGCATAAGTATTTGATACATGAAATCTTTCGTAATACGATTATTTAGGCGTCGGAAATATCTTTAGCAAGTGAATCCGTTTCTTTTAGTTTCCATTAATAAGATGCTCGCGATACTATCATTTTAAGAACATGGCTATACACTCTGTGGGCTGGCTAATTAATTTATTTTTAACAGAACACATAACATGAAGGTCAGATGCAATTGCTGTTTTGTTAGTGTGTTCCGTAATGTCAATTTTACGACTGTAATATTACATTTTATTTCAATAATTTAAGCGATTACTTAATCCCTATACTTTTATACTAAGTTCGATGATTTATTGGTGATAAATAAGTTGAAAAAAAATCACCATTACTAATAACACATACACTAATGCTAGATGAACACATTGAGCTTTATCAATAATGAAGATAATCTGCTTGCAGGAAGGAGTAAATAATATAACCATTTAGGCATCAGTTTATTAATTTGGTGCTCGCACAAACAGACGACGATGGCGCCCAATATATTTTCTTTGAGACATTGATCTTGGAAATATTGTCTTGCGTATCTTTGGAAAATGTTGACAACAAATTTATATTCATTTTACACTATACCAAATAATATTCTACGCCAGGTCTAGTTGTTTGGATTTCGATTATTACATTAATACAGTCCAAATTTATACATTGGCTTTAGATGTTTTGTGCCAGAAAATCAAAGTAAATATATATTTTTGTTTTTATGTTTTGTTTTGTTTTTTTTTTGTTCATTTGTTGTTCTTGTTTTTTACATGTTTTTTTTTACAATTATATTTACTCTTTCAGATACGTTGACTTTTTATCAATCGTTCATTTGTGTATCAAATTCTCTCTAACATATTCAAGTATAATTTTATTTTTTTATATATAAACAAAGCTTACACACATACTTCTCTAAATACTATGGAAGGGAAATTTAGCAATGTAGGAGATATTAAGATACAATTAAGACATTAAGACAAATAGAAAAAGTAGCGGGAATAGGTAGTTATTTAACACACGATTGATGTTAAACGTACTGGAAGTAAATTAAGTTATTCATCATAGAAGTCTCGAGTCGCATAATTTTGTTTTCGCCAAAGCACATAAATAATTGCAATTCTAATATGTTTGATATTCTCACATCGCACTATATACTATGGCTAGCATTTTGGTTATTGGACTACTTTAAAAAGTGTAGAGTCAACAAATATAAGCACTCAAAGGCAGAGCAGTTGAATGGGCGCCTAACATCAAAGCATGTGTGTTCGAATCTTTGCATGCTCCTCTCTTTTTCCAGACCTTCAAGCCTCTGGATCACTTCCGTTTCCAAAATCAGCGGCCGCTGTGGCTACGTCTCTTAAGAAACCTATCACACCTGGAAAACCTAATTTACATGTGCGACCGTTTAAGAAACAAGAGTCAGAAAATACGGAAACCAAACCTCCTTCATCGGTATCTAAAGCACCGCCGTCTATACCTAAACCGGTTAGTCAAGGAAAGAGAACTTTTACAAATTAGGGCAGGGTATCAAGTAGTGAACTCAAAAAATATTTAGTACTGAGGGTGATTCCACTCAAAAACGCAAAATTAAAAAAGATATTAAGGCATTTCTGTCGTGTAGTTTGATAATTGTAACGGAAAATGGGTTTGTAAATTGTACAAATATCCATTGGAATTATTCGTGGTTGGTCAATTTTTGTGGATTTCTTTGGGAGTGAATGGAAACTGTAGAGATCTACTTATCTTTAATTATGTTGTATTATGACGAATTTAATACGGGACGAAAGTGTATGCTGCATGTAAAATCTTACTCTTCGGGGCAACTCTTGTATTTTTAACTTTTAAATATTGTGCCCACAAAAATGCTATTCACTTATTGAGACGTATGTTTATTCAAATTTTGTTAGACGTTTTGTTTATTTTGAAAACAGCTGAATAAGACCCAAATGCACAGTATCGTGTGGAATCATCATCAGCAGTATATTAATTTCATGTTTATGTCTTCCTTGGTAGATAAGAAGAAAAATGTTTACCGGTATCTACATCGTTATGGATTTATCATATCTCTGAAGGATTAATATTTTAGAGAATAAACGAGATCAATGGCTGTATCTTTATCATACTTTTCGATCTATAATACATGTAACAAGTAATTTCATTTAAAATAATATCCTTTCTACAAAGCATGCATGTTTTACAAGTTTTCAAAAAGCACGCATTTTATGCATGCATTGCACACATACTTACCTACTGAAATTTGTTTAAAAATAATTTACGATGTATTGTTTGAAATTAATCAATTTAATTTCGATTTACACCTTTTATTATCGTTTAGAAGTAACTGATAGAATAAAAGAAAGAATTTGATTTATTTTTGCTTAATTGGACAGTAATTGTTAGGCTTTTAAGAAACATAACGCCAGGTCTTACTTTGTAGCGGTCACCATCGCCGGCCAGAGATGCCCCTCCTCTTCCTCCTCCCTCTAAGTCCATACCAGACAAACCTGCGCCAGTTCCTTACTCTCAGGTCAAACCAAACTCCAACGTTACCAATGGAACTAAGCTAGGCGTCCAGGAAGATGAGCACTCGTCTGGAGATGAGGATGATGATATATATGACGATGCCATCTCAGTAAGTTACAGATATTCTTCTCAGCTTTTTTTCGCCCCCATTCCTGAACTTCGGAGATGGTTTTTTTTTTAATGAGAATGTCAAATTTGATAAATGATGAAGTAGTGTACTATAACTTTGATACTGATTATATCTTCTTTTCAGAATCGAGATCCCTTGCTTGGTGAACCTTGGTATTTCAAAACGTTAAAAGATAGAAAAACAGGAGATAAATTATTACGAAAAGTTGGCAAGGTAAATTTTCAACAACATTAGATGTCAAACCAACAATTTTATCTTTATTTCTTATTCTCTGGGAAGGGTTAAGATATAAGTGATGTCAACATTTCATCCAATTTATTCATTTCTTCTTCAGTGAAATTTTATACAGTATTGTGAAGTCATATAAATTCAATAGACATTATATTGTGGATTCATTCTTACAAATAGTTATTATACCCCCCCCCTCCGAAAAAAAGTTTGGGGGCTATATAGGAGTCACTTGTCCGTTCGTTTGTCCGTCCGCCTGTCTGTCCGTCTGTCTGTGCAAAATTCGTGTCCGGTCCATGTCTTTTTTATGAAGAAACATTGAAAATTCTTACTTGACAGAAACATTGCTTATAAATTGAAGGTTTGTCATGACCTAGACCCAAGGTCATTTTGGCAATGTCAAGGTCACTGGTAGGAAAAGGGAAAAATTCATGTGCGGTCCATTTTTTTTTGTGGAGAATCATTGGAAGTTCCTACTTCACACAAACATTTTTTATGACCTGAGGATTATGATCTTCACCCAGGGTCAGTTATGAAAATTCAAGGTCTTGGCCCTATCTTGTAATGGAAAATAATTGGAAGCTAAAATTTGACACAAAGATTGCCCGTGACCTGTAAATATGTCCTGACTTGATCTTTGGTCAGCTGTGCTAGTTCAATGTCACTTTAAGAAAAAAAAAGAAATTCTTATTTTTAGCTCACCTGAGCTGAAATCTCAAGTGAGCTTTTCTGATCACATTTTGTCCGGCGTTCGTCTGTCTGTCCGTCTGTCTGTCCGTAATTTTTTTACTTTTTCGACTTCTCCAGAAACACCTGGCCGATTTCAACCAAAGTTGGCACAGAGCGTCATTAGGTGAAGGGGATTCAAGTTTGTTAAAATGAAGGGCCACGCCCTCTTTCAAGGGGAGATAATTAAAAAATCATTGAAAATTTGTTGGTATTTTCAAAAATCTTCTTCTCAAAAACCATTTTGCCAGAAAAGCTGAAACTTGTGTGGAAGCATCCTCAGGTAGTGTAGATTCAAGTTTGTTCAAATCATGATCCCCATGGGTAGGGTGGGGCCACAATGGGGGATCAAATTTTTACATAGGAATTATGGAGTAAATCTTTAAAAATCTTCTCTGAAACTGATCAGCCAGAAAAGCTGTAACTTATGTGGAAGCATCCTCTGGTAGTGTAGATTCATGTTTGTTCAAACCATGATCCCCAGGGGTAGGGTTGGGCCACAATGGGGGTCAATTTTTACATAGGAATATATAGAGTAAATCTTTAAAAATCTTTTTCTCTCAAACTAATCAGCCAGAAAAGCTGTAACTTATGTGGAAGTATCCTCAGGTAGTGTAGTTTCAAGTTTGTTCAGATCATGATCCCCGGGGCTAGGGTGGCCCAGTAAATCTTTAAAAATCTTCTTCATTGAAACTGATCAGCTAGAAAAGCTGTAACTTGTGTGGAAGCATCCTCAGGTAGTGTAGATTCATGTTTGTTCAAATCATGATCCCCAGGGTTAGGATGGGGCCAAAAGGGGGGGGGGGGGGCTCAATTTTTACATAGGAATATATAGGGTAAATTTTAAAAATCTTCTCTGAAACTGATCAGTCAGAAAAGCTGTAACTTTTGTGGAAGTATCCTCAGGTAGATTCAAGTTTGTTCAAATCATGATCCCCAGGGGTAGGGTGGGGCCACCATTGCGGTCGAATTTTTACAAAGGAATATATAGAGTAAATCTTTAAAAATCTTCTTCTCTGAAATTGTTCAGCCAGAAAAGCTGTAACTTACGTGGAAGTATCCTCAGGAAGTGTAGTTTCAAGTTTGTTCAAATCATGATCCCCGGGGGTAGGGTGGCACAGTAAATCTTTAAAAATCTTCTTCTTTGAAACTGATCAGCCAGAAAAGCTGTAACTTGTGTGGAAGCTTCCTCAGGTAGTGTAGGTTCATGTTTGTTCAAATCATGATCCCCAGGGGTAGGATGGGGCCACAATAGGGGGTTACTTTTTACATAGGAATGTAAAGAGTAAATCTTTAAAAATATTCTTCTCTTAAAGTTATCAGCCAGAAAAGCTGTAACTTGTGTGGAAGCATCCTCAGGTAGTGTAGATTCAAGTTTGTTGAAATCATGATCCCCAGGGGTAGGATGGGGCCACAACAGGGGGTCACTTTTTACATAGGAATATAAAGAGTAAATCTTTAAAAATCTTATTCTCTAAAACTGATCAGCTAGAAAAGCTGTAACTTATGTGGAAGCATCCTCAGGTATAATCAAGTTTGTTCAAATCATGATCCCCGGGGGTAGGGTTGGGCCACAATGGGGGGTGTATTTTTACATAGAAATATATAGAGTCAATCTTTAAAAATCTTCTTCTCTAAAACTGATCAGCTAGAAAAGCTGTAACTTATGTGGAAGCATCCTCATGTAAATTCAAGTTTGTTCAAATCATGATCCCCGGGGGTAGGGTGGGGCCACCATTGCGGTCGAATTTTTACATAGGAATATATAGAGTAAATCTTTAAAAATCTTCTTCTCTGAAACTGATCAGCCAGAAAAGCTGTAACTTACGTGGAAGTATCCTCAGGAAGTGTAGTTTCAAGTTTGTTCAAATCATGATCCCCGGGGTAGGGTGGCACAGTAAATCTTTAAAAATCTTCTTCTTTGAAACTGATCAGCCAGAAAAGCTGTAACTTGTGTGGAAGCTTCCTCAGGTAGTGTAGGTTCATGTTTGTTCAAATCATGATCCCCAGGGGTAGGATGGGGCCACAATAGGGGGTTACTTTTTACATAGGAATGTAAAGAGTAAATCTTTAAAAATATTCTTCTCTTAAAGTTATCAGCCAGAAAAGCTGTAACTTGTGTGGAAGCATCCTCAGGTAGTGTAGATTCAAGTTTGTTAAAATCATGATCCCCAGGGGTAGGATGGGGCCACAACAGGGGGTCACTTTTTACATAGGAATATAAAGAGTAAATCTTTAAAAATCTTATTCTCTTCAACTGATCAGCTAGAAAAGCTGTAACTTATGTAGAAGCATCCTCATGTATATTCAAGTTTGTTCAAATCATGATCCCCGGGGGTAGGGTTGGGCCACAATGGGGGATGTATTTTTACATAGAAATATATAGAGTCAATCTTTAAAAATCTTCTTCTCTAAAACTGATCAGCTAGAAAAGCTGTAACTTATGTGGAAGCATCCTCATGTAGATTCAAATTTGTTCAAATCATGATCCCCAGGAGTAGGGTGGGTCCACCATGGGGGTCGAATTTTTACATAGGAATATATAGAGTAAATCTTTAAAAATCTTTTTCTCTGAAACTGATCAGCCAGAAAAGCTGTAACTTATGTGGTAGTATTCTCAGGTAGTCTAGTTTCAAGTTTGTTCAAATCATGATCCCCGGGGGTAAGGTGGCACAGTAAATCTTTAAAAATCTTCTTCTCTGAAATTGATCAGCCAGAAAAGCTGTAACTTGTGTGGAAGCATCCGGGGGGGGGGGGGGGGGGGGGGGGAGGGGGGCTCCATTAATGTTACAAAGGAAAACATAATTGTTTATAATTTATATTATATGGTTTTACTTATATGCAAGCATTTTGATTTATTGTTGATTCTTTAAAATTGTTTAGACTCTGTCCCCTGTCCCCTGGACAATTCTTTGGCCTCAAAAGAGTTCAAAGTTTGATGTAGGTTTATAATCCATATATAAACAGTTGTTTAAGTCTGATCATTTTCTTGAAAACTGCAATGCTCAATATGTAATGTGACTGTAAAATCATCCTTTTACAAAAGGGGTCAATGATAAACATAAGAATATGCAGGAGAATTTTTTATAAGAAAACGTGATAATAACAAACCGTCATCCATCTCAAAAATCCATAAAACGAAATACAAATTCAAAGCAGAGCAACACAGACCTCCAAAAAGAGAAAGGTAGGATCAGGTGCCTAGGAGGAGTGAGCATCCTCTGCTGACCGGTCACACCCGCCGTGTGCTGTTTGTCGTAATCGGGAAAATACAGGATCTATTATACGACATTGTTCAGATATTTTATATATGACTCATTAAAGCGGATTTTATGATGTCTATCATTGCTCGGGTGAGCGATGTGGCCCATGGGCCTCTTGTTTAATAGAGAAATACTTCAGTTTTGATATTTTTTTTAGCGGGGAGTATTATTTGTGAGCTTACTCACAGTACCTCTAGTTTAATATTATATTCATACTTCTTACAGTATGTAAATGTTTGGGTGCGGAAAACTACGATAAGTGTGCTACCATAAAAAATGACTACCGGTATTTCACGGTAATCAATATTGTTTTGTCAGGGTGGAAATGATCTAGGCATAAGAATTTAGGTAAAATATTATGAGATCATTAATTTTTTTCAGGATGGAACATTTTTGATACGAGAGAGTACCAAACAAGGTCACATACAACCCTACACGATGATGGTATTATTCCAGAACAACATCTATAACTTAAAGATAAGGGTGCGACCGGACGGTAAAATGGCCCTAGGAGAGGAGAAGCCGGACGAAATGGTAAGATTAATCTAAATATCACAATTCCTTTAACTTTGTAATTGAAAATAAATTAAAAAAAAATAATGCATGATGGTTATGAAGAAATAAGTTAAAGGTATTGTTTGCCAATGTTCCTTCTTGGTTTATGATATTGCTATATACGTTTTGCCAATGTTCCTACTTGATTTATGATAATGCTATTCAAGAAGCTTACCATGTCTGAGGAGTTTGGTTTTTTTTTTGTTACAGTCCTTTATGGACGTCCAGAAGCTTGTTAAATATCACAGAGAAACGGAAGTTATTCTTGTTGGTAATACGGGACAACACAAAACATTACTCAAGTGTTCTCCACCACAAAATGCTCTTTGAGTATTCACAGCACGTGATTAACCCAACAGGTTGATTTTTCACATTTAGAAGAGCAGTGTTATTTTGTGTTTCTCATGATGCCTTCCAATGGATATAAATTATCATTTTACTTTGTATATTTTAATCCCTTAAAGACTTATCTGACACATTTCAATTTTTGTTCATCTGCATATACATCCATATTATTCGAACGAACCTCGTTCCTTGTTTCATTGTGTGCCACATATATGTGGGACCGGGTTTTGATTTGTTTTTCTTCATCAATGTCAGTCGATTATAATTTCCGATATACTATGCAATTTCAATGATAATGCATTAATAGAATGATTTGCCTATATAGCATTTTAGATCAAAGGTCACAAATTTACAACGAAATGGTTTTATTTTTAATGATAGTAATTAGTATGATTATGCATTTGATCAACCAATTGTCATGTATAGAATAGACCTGAAAATTTGTGATTGTTAATGGTGCTATTTGAGGGTTGGGTCTTACCAAAATGTTACTAGGGTGACGTGTGCTCCAGAGGTCATAACTGTGTTACAACGAAAATGGATTATCTCTCCCCTCATCTAGCTGGAGATCAGTGTAATGATAATTTGATAGGTGGGGAAATGGCAAGTTATATATGTGGGAAAACCTTTGTTTAATCAGTCTCTGATTTTGTCTTTGTTTTCATTGGCGAATTTGATGTCAAATTGATGTCAAGTTATTTAAGAAACACTTTTCAACATACAAATTTTTATTGGGGTGAAATTCCTTTGAAAATGACTGAATAGTACTTTAATTTTTTTAGCTCACACATATCATGAAATATGTACATTTATTAGTACTATGTAGTTTTGAAACCTACTTCGAAATCAATATCAGATGACTCTTGCAGGTTAAAAGCTTTAGAATGGACACATTCTCCTAGCTTATTAATATATTGTTATTATTATGTAACTATGTACTTTAATAGACATATATGGACGACAACAGTCGTAACATATACAAGCGCACGTGTGATATTGCACCCAATCCTTGGACACAAACAATACATTCCACTGGTAAATATCAATATTTATATTTTTCTTCCCAAGCCTATATTGGTAGTTATGAATGTAATTAATTATGTATTCATATTCTAAAGGAAAACAAAGAGTTAAAAATCCTTTTCTTGAAATATATTCATTTGGGATTATTTAGATATTGAACCATCATTTACGTTGACTTCAAAAAGCGTATTGTGCTATATTTGTTGATATAACAACTATTTCGTTCGCTTTTATTTTTGCACTAGTACTAGTCTTTCTTGAATTGCCAAGATTTTATTTAGAAGTTGAATGTTTATTTGTGATCAAATGAATGTCTCTTATTTTCTTAAATAATGCATTTCTAGTAATGAAATAGATTATATACATCAAAATGATTTATATGTAACATAGAGATATTTGTTTTTGTGTATACATGTACATTGTAAATGAGCTCATTATTTTTCACAATCCTACGAAATTGAACTATAAAATTGTTAGTAAAGTATTGTTTACAATATCAGAATATCAAATAAAATTATAAAATACTTAGTGGTTTTTTTTTATTTCCTGTTTCCATTAAGGAGTTGTTTCCCTTCTTATATCATAATGCCAAGGCAGTTTTTCTTTTCGTGGTTATTGAAATACAAGGAATCCGAATGAAGACAAATTGGTTCAATCACTACAGACTGTATAATACTGTGGAATCATCATTGTTCGGGGGGGGGGGGGGGGGGGGGGGCAATGTTCGTGGTTTCATAGGTAACCCTTGCCCACGAATTTACATCCCCACGAACGTATATATGTAGAAGCATTTGTTTAATATTTATTAAAATTCTCCCGAACTTTCTAACAACGAAATTACGTCCCCACGAACCAGGAAAATATTGGCTATCCACGAACATTGAACCCCACGAATAAAAATGATTCCCATTTGGATTATTATGAAAATTTCAGCAGTATTATGACAATCTTATGCTTGCAAACATTTTTGAAAAGTGTATTTATATTGATGACTTGGGGATAAAGTTCTAGATTCACGTGAGGTAGATGCTTCCATCCAAAACCGTGCACATCTGTTGTCTGTTTATTATCCACATTGGTGAAGAAGAAAACATTTTAAGGATTAATTAATTTTACTGTTTATCATTATGATCATCAGAGCCAAAACAAAATTAACCAGGATAACCAAGAGTTTTGGGTTGAATCAAATTCAAACCAAAATCTAAGCCTTGTGCACCAGCCTAATAGCTATGTCGTGAATTACAAAACCCAATTATTAATCTCCCGTTTATGCAATGTATATTTAAAACCAGATTTAGACAAGATTGAGTCAGTAGTTTCAGAAAAGTTTATAACGACAGATGATGGACGTTGGATAGCAACGGATATAGTGGCATGTAAATTTCATACAAATATGCAAGATGTAGAATCTTGTGGTTTGATTCATCATTAAAGAGTGTTAAACATTTTAATGAGGCTGGTTGGTCAACAAATTACCCATCAGATCTACCTTAAAATTTTTAATATGAAATTTTCGATCATAGACTATTGTTTATTGGGGTTTAGTAAAGAAAAAATCAAAATATTTTATTTGCAATTTCAACATTTTCCTATATATTTATACACAGCTCTTCAACTGAAGGAGATTGATACTGTAACAGTATAAAAAATGGTCACGACCATCCGTCCAGCCCCTGTAAGGTCAAAGCTGACGAGAGCAGAAAGAACAGTAAATGTTGGATAACATTCTAAAACACTAATCTGCGCAACGTTGATCTGCAACAATACACGTTAAGGTCAAATACACCCTCCAGTTACTCGGGTGATTTATTCGATCCATATAATTGTCATCCGTCAGTAGACATTTATTACATTTTATATGCAATCCAAACAGTGGATATGGGACAAAAATTGCGAGTATTAAACTTGATGTCCCTCTAGTATATTGGGCGTATAGAAATAACTACTTAAAATTATATAATTTTCAAAGATTTCCTTCTTTATACCCTTAACTATTGAAATAAATTATGCATGATGTCACGGTAAAGACGGGAATACGAATAAACTGTAAAACTCGATGCTTTTGTGCAAAAGGCCTGATTTATCTGTACCACTGAAAGAAAACGTTTTTCAATTATAAAGCGAGGTCTTGTTTTGTTTCATTAAAAAGCCATGACATCTATACATTTACATTCAAATAGCAGATAAAATATTGTATTGTAATATAAACAATATATTTACACAATAGAAAAATTAATAATTTTAAAGGGGAAATATCAAATACAGCACCATAAGTTGTGTCAAAAAATTAATTTAAAAAACAGATTAAAACCTGAAAAAAATAAATAGCTTTCACTTATATATGTATATACACTGTATGTGTACAATACTTGGGACAAAACAAATGTACCTAATCTAAATAGCATTTTCAATTGCAAACGTTGGAAAAAAAATATCCCTCAAAATTAAGAATGCATAAGAATTGCATGAAAAGATTCATTATAATGTATTAAAGGAAGTTTATATGGAATTTTTTAGTTGACGTTTATTAGCACGTTTACGGTAATTTGAATAGCGAACCGCTATAAATATAAATACATGTACATGTACTTAATACATCTTCAAAATTGAACAATTTCAGTATTAACTAATGTGGGCAATTAAGGCTTTATAAATCATGAAGATTTGTGTTTATAAAGTGTAAACTGTCCAACCCAGTTAACACTCGTAAAAATTCTTTTGTTAATCATTTCTTTATCATAATAAACCTTGAATTCATTTCCTATAGTTTCATTATCCTTTAATAATCAAATCTACGCAGAAACCAAGGCAATTAACTGTCCTAAAAAATAACAATAAATTGTACTTTAAACATAACCTGCGGATTGACAGACCCTAAAATGTTAACTTTTTCATTTAGCCAATGAAAGAGCGAGTTACAACATAAGTTAAATTATATTTACCTAAACTTGTAAAACTGCACGGTTATATTGATTTCGTTTTTAATTACATAGATATTTGTTCAATATAATGTCTTCAAAATGTAATGATTACTAAAAATAAAGAAATATGCATTCTACAAAATATAAAATGTTTTTAAAACAAAAAAAAAACAAAAACAAAATGTTAAAAATGAGCATTTTGTCAGCAACGAAGCACCATCAATGATTGTATTCACACAGTTCTGAGACAGATATGCCTGTATGTGCACCTAGATATACCGGTATATAGACAACACAAATATATAGGACCATAAAGCTATCCAAGTGTGTTATATTTGTAAACGACTGACACAATAAACTTTTGCATAAGATTATCTCAAATAAATAGAAAGTTTGAAAAGTAATCTAGAGATTGAGATTGATATAAATCAATGAATTTTCAAAACCAACTAACAAATTTTGGCAATTTTCATGATGTAAAGATTACCTTCCATTATTTGCAGACAATGTAATATTCTTTTCAATGACATAAATGAAAAAAAAAAGTATTACATTCAAGTGTTCTTTTTTTCACCTTTGCTATGGCACATCTTCATTCATTTAAAATATAGAGCTATTTTTAAAAAAAAAAATATATATCATATTGGTCAATTTTTTTTTATATTAAATATTTTGCTAAATGCACTGATCCACTTGAAGTTTCTACTTGAAAGAAGTAAAGTTTTCTCCCTTTAAGGTGTTTGAATTAAGGCTCTTTCTTCTTCCCCACTGTGCTGGTAATACACCAAAGGAACTTGAAGACTAGATCTAAAACAGAAAAGAGTGATTCAAATACCGGTATTCTTAAGGCAGGCAAATCATATGTTTGGTTTTTATGACCAAAAATTTTAAAGGATTAGGTACAATTATAGTATACTTTTTCCAAATTAAAAATCATTCTTAATTCAATTTCTCTATTATCTATTTATAAAATGTTGACTTTGTCATTTGTCAGGGAAAATTAAAGGAAAGACCCCCTCCCCCCCCCCCCCAAAAAAAAATCAAAGTTACCCAATGTCCCATGTCCATACTATACACAGAGACACACTGTGCTATTATATATATATATATATATATATATATATATATATATATATATATATATATATATATATATTTCTTAGATTACAAAGCTTTCTTAATGCAGAGAGTGTATTGGACTTTTTTTCCTTGTCCTAACCCCTTGAAGGAATAGTTTTTCAAAACAATCAGTGTCAAAAGAACTTAAGTAAGAGTTGAGCTATCTCCTTTACACCAAATTCCTGTTTCTTTTTTTGTTATGTATTTATTAAATAATTCTTTCTAATTCATTAAGATTACAAGAAACAAGAGCAGTAAAACCACCAAAAAATTTTGTTATCTGTCTGTAAACATGCAAGAAAAACATATCTTTGGATTAGTAGATTATTTTACACCTAGTACCAAGAAATAAGATAGTGCACGAACATTATATCTTTCTGGGAAGAGAGAGATCTGAGACTGCGGGAATTATTTTCTTTTCCTATACACCTTCTGCTCCTTTTACTATCATAGCCACCCCTACTCAAATGTATGCTAAAATTGTGTGTAATTTATTAACAATTATTTTGAATAATATCAAAACGAAAGGAAAATTTGCTATGGGAAAGTAAAGAGTAAAGAGAGATGTTGCCCCATTGATTCAATTAAGTACATGTTTATTAATAATAGAAAAGGAAATGTAAAGAAAACAAATAATAGCATTACTAGACGGGTATGGTATAATACCCACATGATCTGAATAATGTATAAATTTATGCAAGATCATTGGAGGGGGTGAGTAATATAATACACCTGAAGTGGTAAACATAATGTGAGTTATTTAAATTTGTGGGGGAGAATTTCTGTGGATTGCAGCCTCAGTTTGACATAATATCATGAATTTAATTGTACAATTAATGAATTGCTATCATTGTATCTTTAATATACTGAGGATGTAAAGTGAGAAATAAAATTCTAGGTGAGGTGAACCCAAAAAAATCCACCAAAATTGAACCATATCAAATTCTTATGATTCTTCAGTATGATGAATTATGCATTAAAAGAACTTGTGACCTGTTTGATTGGCTGTCCCTTGGCTGATGTCCAGAGAACAGTTCCCGATAAGTGGGTGGGGATGTGACCCTCTCATCAGAGGAGGTTGGTCTTCTTTCTCTGAATAACATACAAAAACACCTGCCATAACTCAAATATGATTACATTGTAAGATATTATTTCATTTGCGACTGTCACAGATTTATAAGTAACAAGGTTTAAATAACTACAAATGCTCATAACACTTTCCACTTTCTATCAATATATTTTAATAGAAAATGGTAATTCTTTAACAAAAATAAATTTTGGATATTAGGGGTAAATGATAACAGACATGTTTTTAATGCACTGATTCTGGATTTATTATTTTGTTTAGGTTTCATACCATAGTAAATTCTGGAGAATATAAGTTTTTATAATTTTTACAATATAACTCTTAACTGAAAGTCATACATTAAACTTTGAAGGAAGAAAAAGTATTCTCTCACAAAATGATTGTATTTTTCTTTTTAAAAATTTTATTTTTTACCTCTGTAGGGTGGAGGGTGCAGAATAGGTGGAGCTTCTAGACGGCCGTGTCCCCCTTTGGGGCCTCTCTGAATCAACATGGGACATGGAGCCACTTCTACTGGTTGATAGCATGGAGTCTCTGTGATTTGACAATTCCCGAATATTCTGCGAAGCTCGCCGAATAGAGTTGTATCTTGCCAACTGCACTCTGTTACTATAGATATTGATTCAAAATCAATTGAATTCAACAGTTTTTGATATGTGGTGAATAATGTAATGATACATCCCTTTTTCTTATTTCTTTTCATATTTTCATATTCAAAATTATTTAGAGGTGTCTCTTAGCAAGACAAACTAGAAGATTTGAGTTGTTATAGTACATGAAATAAGCGTCCACAAATAGGCTTTTTCAGACGTTCAAAAGTTACACATATTGCTATACATTGTAGTCTGTCCCAAGATATTTATGCAGCACATTTGGACAATTTTTAATGAAAATACACATACCTGGGTAAAAAGTGCAATTGAAAAAGATGAAATGAAAATTTCCAAGATAACTTCATTCACACATTATCAATTTTCACTCGTAAAAATTCACAGGAACGAAAACAGATTTCATACAGAGATTTATAATGGGAATGTTGACATCTTTTCTCCATTCAGAAGTCACTCGGAATACCTAGCACAATTTTTCAACATTATCATCCGGGTCTGTTGCAATGCAAAATCCCCGTAGACATCACTTATTTAAACCCGATAAGCTAGAGGGGGCATTTCAAAAAAGAAATCTTGGAAATTTTTCATACTTTTGAATAAACATTGGTTAACCCTGAGGTATTTATAAATATCAAGTAATTAAGCAAAATGTGAATCGAGGACATCTTGGGACAGAGTATAAATACTGTCTAATCAAAAATAAGAAATACTATAAGTATAACATGATTCATAGTTAATAAACAAATCAAATATACTTACCCAGTGTCTTCAGGTGGCTCTGCCCTAAGTAAAGTAAAAATTCATTTCATTGATTTTATATACAATGTATATGGATATATGAATATCATCTCTTTTCTTCGAATGGTTGAAGATACATGTATAATTTAATACTATGAACATGATGAATAACTGTTAACTCCGTAAGGCAAAAAGTAAAAATGCATTTGCTTCCATCACTCAATTAAATATATAAAAAGGAATCAGCCTACCGTTTGGTTTTCCGTCGAAATACGAGGACACCAAGAACAACTGCAAACACGAGAACGATAACAACAGGTACGATGACGATGTAGATGAAATCGTCAGACATATCCCTGCATCTTCCGTCGGGGCAGGTGCTAGGCGGACTGAAGTCGTCTGTCATCTTTAATTACAATTTTTGGTTATTAGATCACTCGAACACTTTACAAAATCGTTAAATACAAAGTTTGTCAACTTTTCTGTATTGTTTCTCAGACATAACACATGTCGGAAATAAAAGGCGCGCTCTAAATTTAAAACTAAAATTGTGAGGAAAATTTTACTCCGGTTTAGTATTCTACTTCATTATGGGGTTGTTTTTTTTGCCCCCTCCCCCTGATTTAAATTCCTTTCCTTCTTTTCCCCTGATCGGATATGAGTTGTGTATTTTGAGCATATATCAATTTGTTTTTATTTATTTATTTATTTATTTATTTATTTATTTATTTATTTATTTATTTATTTATTTATTTATTTATTTATTTTCCCATGCAGGGGCAGATCCAAGTTAGAGGGGGCTCCAGTTTTAGACAGGTTGTCTGAGGATTCTTCCAGAGATTTTGTACGGTAAAAATGAAGTCTTCAAATTTAGACTTTTGTGATATTTCTTCTCGTGATTATACTTAGAATGTAATAAAATTATAAATTTACAATTTTTAAAAATTTGTAGATTTAAGACATGCATCCCATCAAACCCCCTGCCTTGCAGAAATATTAGAAACATTTCCTTTAACTTTATTTTCTTACGGATGGTTCTAAATTAATCAAATCAATCAATTTAAAAATCTCAAGTTTAATGGGACGATATAAATTAAGTCAAAAAAAAATAATAAATAACCATTCCAGGTTGTACATGTATATTATAATAAACATGGAAGAGTCGTTAAAAACACTAGGTAGTATAACTAATTACTCAAAGGTAGGTGACTGGTCGCATTTAGATCCACGGGGAGCGTGACTAAAACTAAAACTAAGGTTTTATTTACGTTACACCATTTAAAATGCGGGTTTTCTTCATACTACACCGCTGATATCAGTCTAATGTAGAGAAATTCATTGAGTTTCCAAAAAGTTGATAAATTAAATTAAGACTCGCAAGTTGTACATTTTCTTTGCCATAAGGAGTATGATTTAACTTTATTTTGACAATTTTAGGGGGGGGGGGGGGGTGCGCCCCCCCCCCCCCCCTTGAATCCGCCACTGATTCCCTTTGATTTTCATACACAGCGAAAAAAAAATTGATGTCATGGATGGAAAAGGGTATTACTAAAAGTAGGGGGTAATATCCGCCACCGGATATTTATAGGCTAACAAAGGATAAAACCATTTTACAATATCAACATGTCAGCATTACTAGCACAGATGTACACTCACGTGTCGTCCCTTTGAATGGGTCTTTATTGATTTCACCCGATACCCTTGACAAGGGGATTTTTCAAAGAACTATTTACTTCAAATAACTACACTATATATGTATATTGATGACGTTATTTTAAAAATAAAAATAGTGAATGCAGCCAGTGTAGTTTTCTTCGTACGCTATTGTCCAGATACTGGGATGGGGGTAAGTGATAAATGAAGTCGAAACAGTTCCATGATTATACTCTTTCGTCGATATTCGATCTCCCCTGCAACATTGTCTGTCAGTGTTTGATTACCATGAAGTTCGATACTTTCCAAATAGCCATAAAAGATGTAAATATACCGAAACATGCAGTGTTGTCTATTTATTGTCTAGTAAATGTGTCTTCATTGATTCTTCATATATCAACGAGACGGGTTAACAGAATACAGTAGGACAAACACTTCTCTCTCATCGGCGAATCCTAAATATATGTATATATAAGTATCAAAATATATCATAATTATAATTATGATAGGCGAACCAGGGTCAATAGCAGAAATACTATGACAATACACGTCCCTTTTTATGTTTCATCGCTGATGAAAAGTTAGTTGTTTTTTTTTTAAATTTCAACTGGAAAGCTGATCGTCATTGGGCAGAAGAAATGATCGAAATAAATTGTTTAATAAACAAATATGAGAGAGAGAGAGAGAGAGAGAGAGAGAGAGAGAGAGAGAGAGAGAGAGAGAGAGAGAGAGAGAGAGAGACAGACAGACAGACAGACAGACAGACAGACAGAATTTTGTCATTTTGTTTGAATTTAACTGAACACAAAAGATCTTCAATTTTTTTTAAAATCAAAAACATCTTGCTCTTTTAGCAATATAACCAAAATAGTCATCTATAGAATTATTTTATTATTATTATACGACTTTTACGTATACTAAATTATAAAGATAATAATTAAAAACAAGCTCTCTATTTTCAAGACGAAAAAATATCAACTATATAAAAAAGACTGAACTGTATCTTTGTCTTAGGAGTTTGTGCCGACATAAACATCACTTCATTATGCTGCAAGTAAATTCCAATAACCCAAGCAGCCAGGATAACCTTATGTGCCTTTAATAAAGTGAGCAAACAATATTTCCTGATCAATGAGGCATACATATATATATTGACTTCAGCACCATCTCCGTATGCGTCCGGTTTGTTGCGTGATGTAAAATGGAGAGATATTTTAAATTAATTGTAAGTATCTGATTTCTTTTGTTAGGGGAGTAAGAATATTTAGATAGTTTGAAATTAACTAGACAATTATAACACTTTATAAGTATGAATTTATTTCAATTTTATTCGGAGACAAATTTGATCTTTGACACCCTAGGAAAAGAGTCAAAATATTGTTTGCCTTTCTTAATCTCTCTGTTCATATATTTTTATCTCTATCAATCGGCAACTTTAATCTAAGTCATAGATTTTGAACTGTACAATATTGGAACGCCATATTTGTAAATTGGAAGGTTCGAGGTCAGAGATCAAGGTCATCCATAAATGTCAAAGTTCAGATTTCTTTTCCATGGGTTTTCGACTTTTCGTTACCATTGGAAACATACATGTACAAGTATACTGATTCCCCCCCCCCCCCCCCACCCCCCACCTTTGCTTACAATGTAAGTTTCGTTTTGGCTTGTTTTTTTTAAAATTAGATCAAGACTACACAGCAATAGTAGATCGAATTAGGAAATTGACTGGTCGATTTTATCCATTGTTTAAAGGCTTATTGTCAACAGTTAAATCACGGCTTTGGTCAACGTTCAGCATTAACCATTTCGTATTTATCTATGTAAGTCCGTACGTTTTGTGTATTGTGAACGTAAACGTATTGATTGATATTGTAACTTACACCATACAGTTATAAATTTAATTGATTCAGTATAGAAATAATAAGACCGCAAAAAGAGGCAAAGAAACTAATGATTAGAAAAAAATAAAAGACTGAACATGTGAACACTAAGGGAACAGAGAGCGAATGCTAAGTGATTTTTGTCTATATACTTTCCAATTTGGAGTTTACTCGACAAGTATTCGCTAACGTTCAGATTTTGCTCAGTTTTCCAGGGACTGTCCATGAATTACCTATAAGATAAGTATTTGCTGAGGTTTTTTTCTGGTAAATTAACCTTTATATTTCAATACATGTCAACCCCCCCCCTCCCCCCCCCCCCCCCCACACACACACTAATACAAACACTTTCTCATTTACAAACTGCATTTTTGGATTAATAATTGCTTGCAATCAATACGATTTTTTTTCGAAGAAAAAATTTAAAAATTAATGATCAATTTATCAAAACTTCGAATATGATACGTGAAAATATTTACCTTTGTATAATCACGAACAAAAGTATCAGGAATAGATTTTCAACGAATAAGTATAAAGTAGTAATTCGAATAGTGAATAGCGAAAAAGCGAATAGAACTCCAACTTCTGAATGCCGCAAATTGGTCGTTTTGCACCCAAACAAAGGAACTTTGAGCAGTCGAGCTTCACTTGTTCTTTCATTACGAAGCCGCTCTATAAAAACGTTTGCTTTATAAAGAAATATGGCGCCATATTTTCTCATATTGCATTCTACGTAAACAACAAAAATTTATGTTTTCTTTACAAAATTTCTAGATGAAAGACGAATTTAATAATAAGATTACTTCATGAAAGAAAGATGAAAAAGGACCGCCTTGTTACTCCAATTAATTAAATCTATATTCTCTGCAGGGATTTGCAGAAACACCTCTTCCACTCGTACAGTTTGGATAGTTACATATTTTAAAGTTTACGTCTAATGTAAATGTATGTAAATGTCCAACAATTCATTGATTATACGCTAGCAGTTAACGGCATCTACATATTATGATTCATATGTATTATGAAGATCAGGTTTTACAAGTGGAAAGAGCGTACAATGCCTGTCGAATCCCCCGCACCAAGGATATTTAAATGACTTACATGGAAGTGCATCTTTTACAAAGACATCTTACATTCGTACATTTGAGGGTGTGTCTCAGTAAACATACATTATCTGATCATTAACAAATATATATGTATACTTTATACTTTTCTCCTTAGTTTTATCTCAAAGTTTATTTTCTTAGCATTACAGCATGATCTGTGCTAGGGCTTTATTGCTATATAACATTATTTATACTGGGCAAGAACATTATGTTGGTTTTTTTTTTTTTGATAGATATCTGATGGAATATAACTGTTTTCCAAAATATTTACATAGTATAAAAAAAGAAAGTAAAAGCACAGGAATTAAAAAGAAAACGCACACTTTGATTCAAACACCCACTCAATCGAGAATGATTGTTTAAATTAAAGCCCCCGCCTTTCACACTGAACTTCGTTGACACATTACCGATATGGTGAATAACTTTTATAGTTTTACAATTATCATTAATGATAAAAGTTTTTTGTGAAAACCACGAATTTTGATCCATATTAGGTCAAGACTTTACTTGAATATATTAATAATAAAAAGGAATGAAAACTTATGGAACGCAATAGCTGCCTTATGTGGTTATTTCATGAGAGGATGGTGCTTTTAGAATTCATATAATAGAGCACCATCTTCATATAACAAAGCACCATCTTCATATAATAAAGCACCGTCTTCATATAACAAAGCACCATCTTCTTATAACAAAGCACCACCTTCATATAACAAAGCACCATCTTCTTATAACAAAGCACCATCTTCATATAACAAAGCACCATCTTCACATAACAAAGCACCATCTTCATATAACAAAGCACCATCTTCATATAATAAAGCACCACCTTCATATAACAAAGCACCATTTTCATATAACAAAGCACCATCTTCATATAACAAAGCACCACCTTCATATAACAAAGCACCATCTTCATATAATAAAGCACCATCTTCATATAATAAAGCACCATCTTCATATAACAAAGCACCATCTTCTTATAACAAAGCACCATCTTCATATAACAAAGCACCATCTTCATATAATGAAGCACCATCTTCATATAACAAAGCACCATCTTCTTATAACAAAGCACCATCTGCATATAACAAAGCACCATTTTCATATAATAAAGCACCACCTTCATATAGTAAAGCACCATCTTCATATAATAAAGCACCATCTTCATATAACAAAGCACCATCTTCATATAACAAAGCACCATCTTCATATAACAAAGCCCCATCTTCATATAATGAAGCACCATCTTCATATAACAAAGCACCATCTTCTTATAACAAAGCACCATCTGCATATAACAAAGCACGATTTTCATATAATAAAGCACCATCTTCATATAACAAAGCACCATCTACATATAATAAAGCACCACCTTCATATAATAAAGCACCATCTTCTTATAACAAAGCACCATCTTCATATAACAAAGCACCATCTTCTTAAAACAAAGCACCACCTTCATATAACAAAGCACCATCTTCACATGAAATATCCATATAAAACAGATATGGCATTCCATAAAAACATATTCTTTTAATAAAAATACTTTAAGGATGGAATATAAACCGATTCATACCAAATATTTGCAGTTACGGTAAATGGTCAAGATTTTGTCATAAAAACGCTGTGTAGCTTAATCTTAAAACCTGTTCCGCTCGGGTTTACAGAATGAAAGCACGCTAATGATGTTAGTGACATTTATAATATAAACAATGCACACTAGACAAAAATGAATATTTTAACAACATTTGAAAATAGTTCTTCTTTATTGCTCCAAGTGGGGGATATATAACGTCGTGTAAACCCCTGTCCAATGTTTCGTAAAATAATCTATATAATCGATTATTTTGAATCATATATCATGATGGCCAATACTGTTAAAGACGAGGTTTTTCGCATTTATAAGGTGATAGCCAATGAAAATATGGTTTGAGGGTTTCGATGAATAGTGTCAATAGATAAATTAAAGAAATGAATTTGATTTTGCAATTTTAAAAGGAATCACATAGCAATTTATCGATTAGTCCTTGGATGTGTACATATATATATAGGAAAAGTTTCATATTCTTTCCCTAACCATTATCTAACAAACTGTTCCGGTAATATTAAGCTTGCCGTGTAATTAAACCAGAATTAATAACTACAGATGTATTTCCTCCACAGTCGGCCCACACAATTATCATTATGAATATTTCACGATGTCTGATGAACATAAAATGTCAAATCAATTTATTGTCCCTTGTTCTCCAACACAATATAAATAATTTCTAATGCACCTCAACATGCACACCGGGCACTATCTTTGCATACAGGGAAACCGAATGAATTAAATATCGTTGAGTATACCTTAACTATCACCGAATTTGATGTTAGGCGTTCAGCATACTTTCCACCATATTTGAGTGATTTATTTGTTTTTAAAACAAATTGTACATTTTCCTAACACATTTGCAACGTATCCGCTAATTAAATTATACGAACATTAATACAAGAAAATATCATCACCCACCGCCGCCGCCCCCCCCCACCCCCCCCACCCCAAGAAAAAAAACCCTAAAACACTAAAACAAAACAAAACAAAAAATTTACTCACACTCAGACACACACACATCAAAACAAAGAACAAAATATATAAATCAAACACCGTAAAACAAATGAATGATAAAACAAGAGGCCCATGGGCCACATCGCTCACCTGAGCAACGATAGGCATGATAAAATTATAAATTAGATTAATGGATTCATAATTCAAAATATCTGGACAATGTGGATAACTGAATCTCCAATGTGGCCCCACCCTACTCCTGAAGATTTTGATTTTAACGAATTTTAATCTACACTATCTGAAGATGCTTTCACTAAAGTCACTAAAGTTACAGCTTTTCTGGGCTAATGGTTTTTTAGAAGATTTTCTCTCTATATATTCTTATGTAAAAATTTGTCACCCCCCCCCCCCCTGTTGTGACCCCATCCTACCCCCGGGGATCATTATTTGAACAAACTTGAATCTACCCTACCTGAGGATGCTTCGACAAAAGTTTCAGCTTTCCTGGCCAATTGGTTTCTGAGAAGAAGATTTTTAAAGACACTTTTCTCTATTTTTTCCTATGTAAGGTATAGGACAAGTTTCAGCTTTCCTGGCTGATTGGTTTCTGAGAAGAAAATTTTTAAAGACTAACTCTTTCTATTCCTATGTAAAAATTCCACTCCCCATTGTGGCCCCACCTTACTTCAGGGGGTCATGATTTTCATAACTTTGAATCTACATTACCTGAAGATGCTTCCACATAAGTTTATGCTTTCCTGGCCAATTTGGTTTCTGAGAAGAAGATTTTTAAAGATTTACTCTATATTCTTATGTACAAATTCAACCCACAATGTTGCCCCACCCTACCCCCGGGAGTCATGATTAACACAACTTTGAATCTACACTACCTGAATATGCTTATAAATAAGTGGGCACCTTTCCTGGCTGATTGGTGTCTAAGAAGAAGATTTTTAAAGATTTACTCTATATATTTCTATGTAAAAATTTGACCCCCCCATTGTGGCCCCACCCGACCGTAGGGGATCATGGCTTGAACAAACTTGAATCTTCCCTACTTGAGAATGCTTCCACATAAGTTACAGCTTTCCTGGCTGATTGGTTTCTAAGAAGAAGATTTTTAAACATTTACTCTATATATTCCTATGTAAAAATTCGACTTCCCATTGTGGCGCCACCATATCCCCGGGGGTCATGATTATCACAACTTTGAATCAACAATACCTGAAGATGCTTCCACACATGTTTAAGCTTTCCTGGCTGATTGGTTTCTGAGAAGAAGATTTTTAAAGATTTACTCTGTATATACCTGTGTAAAAATTCGACTTCCCATTGTGGCCCTACGTGCACCCTACCCCCGGGGGTCATGATTTTCACGAATTTGAATTTACGCTACCTGAGGATGCTTCCACATAAGTTTCAGTTTTCCTGGCCAAATAGTTCTTGAGAAGAAGATTTTTGAAAATTTCTAAAACATTTTCAATAATTCCTAATTATCTCCCGTTGTAAAAGAGTGTGGTCCTTTATATTCACAACTTTGAATTCCCTTTGCCTCAGAATGCTTTGTGCCAAGTTTGGTTGAAATTGGCCTAGTGGTTCTGGAGAAGATGTTTAAAATGTGAAAAGACAGACAGACGGACGACAGACATAATGTAACCATAAAAGTTCACTAGAGCTTTCAGCCCAGGTGAGCTAAAAAGTGATAATAATGAAAAAAAATGTATAATAAGAGACTAAACAGATTAACAACCACAAACATACTTAATATATGTACATATATATTGCTTTTAATGTAATTGTCGACCGTTGTCGCCAGTCCTGGAAATACCGGTGCCAACATTTTTCCTTTGATATCGATGTAAATGAAATATTTAAAATCGAGGCATCACTAAGATGTGATTGGTTGTATGCAATATGTAAACAAATTATCACGTTCCACCGTGCACACAGAAAGCGAGCCTCGTCCTCCATATACCTGTAAACAGGTGTCTACGCAAACACGCAAACATATGTTGGAAATGTTGTCGCAAAACAGCAAATCATCGTTAATTATGTTAATCGTTTGTGTTTGTTTTTATTTCTGTTGTATGTGTATATACCCTCGAGAATGACCCAATTGATATTAGAGATTAAATTATGACAGAGCATTGAATAATTTATATATTTTAATTTGCAATTTTCCAAAAAAAACATCTTCAATTGCTCAACTTTTCAGTGGGAGGGGCGTGATAAGGTAAATGATACGTCATACACATTTTTCTATAAAGTAATTTTCATATTAAACGCGTCACATGTAACTGCGTATGATGTAAGAAACTAAATATCTTATACATTGAGCGCACATCACGATTTGTAACGACTTGTTCTATACTAAAGCACTTGGGGGTATAAATATATAAGTAAGTAAGTAAGTTATTTACTGTAAACCAACTTTTATTGGCGTGCGAGAAATTCTCGCAACGTTCGCGAGAGCCTCATGGTCGCGAATATTTCTTGCCGCGGACCAGTATTTGCCATATAAAAATGTAATGTAAAAATGTGTGGATAAGGCTTTTCCGCGAAAATTAGTCGCCGCGAACCAGTATATCTCAGGTTAATCGCGAAAGAAAGTCGTCGCAAATAATATTTGGTTTACAGTATTTATTTATAGTGAGGTGTATAAAATTTCAAATGTAATATTAACAGCAATAAGCATAGATTTAACACCCGGCCCGTCCTGCCTATCTGCCAAATTAAACATTATAAATGAAAAAAAGAAAGAAAATAAAACAGCGATTGAAAAATTGATCGCAAATGTTTAGGCATATCTAAAAGTACATAATTTTCTCTACCAAAAACTGTTTTAAAAAGTACGACGCAAGTAACGTAATTTTCGAATATTGATGATCTCACTGTTCCAGAGATTTGAATAGAAGAAGTGTATTTTTGATTGAACTATATTTGTGTCCACGATCATTCTAGAGTCAAAATAATAACCTAAACCTAAGTAATGGAAAATACCAATACATTTCTTTTGATCCGTTCATTGTCAAATTAAAGGACAAAACTCTATTCCAATATCTTATTACATTAATCCAACGTCTATATTGACTAGGTATCCATTCAGTGTCTCAATAAACTGACAAAGTTGGCGCAAAAATTAACTCCAAGAAAATAACGAACAGCTATATTTTGAACATTATCTATCGATTGAAATTATTTGGACCCCAGACACCGGATGTATACTAGTAGTCCAAAACTGGAATGACGCAAGAGTAGAATAGTTTCTCTTATGACTTAAACCTAAAGTCTTTATTATTACTGTATATATTGATTTACCCAAGAGCACCCCCCCCCCCCCCCCCCCCACCCCGCTTTAGCTAACCTTTCTCCATTTTCCATAAAATTTCCTGAATACATGAATGTTATTTCCAGATACGTATACATGTAATTATCAACTGTTTTTAGCTTATTTGACTCAATGGTAAATTCAAAATTCGTTGCTCTTGACCTACTTTTTTTCGAAAATGCATACATTATATCTTGGTGATGTTTATAAATACTCTCCAACATCTGCACTACTCATGTAATTATTTAACATACATTGTAAATCTTTGTAAAAAAAAAAAGATTTCGCTATCAGAGCAATATTTTTTTTATTTAGATGTACGTCCAAGAAAGCATTTTATTGTTTAAATGATAACCAAAGACCCGAAAGACACAATCTATTGAGAAACGAGTAGATTTGAAGCAATAATATTTTTTGTTGTTTTATATCAACTCTATTTGAGAAATTTTAAAATATAATCATTAGGTAAGCGATAAAAAGTTCTCGATTTCTTTTAGCTAAGCACTCCACTAATATAGTGGTTTAATTAGCACACGATCAGATTTCAGGCTTTTAAAACACTGAACATCTTTATTTAGCCAACAACTCGTACTTCTCGACATCTAGTCCACTGTCTTTTATGGATTTATTATTCAATTATTTGAACATGTGATCTCGACGGTTAATTTCCGGTCCGACGAATGAGAATCCGTTCTCTCAATCTTGTTATCAATCTGTAGCAAACCTAAATCGGTGAAAGGGATTCCGATGATTTGGTTTTAAAAAATCACAGGAAAGTTTTTTTTACTTTTTTACTTACGTTATATAAGAGGTGGTGATGTTCGAACTCTTTAGCAAAATGTATTTATATAGGAAAGAAAATTTAACTAAAGTTATATTTTTACTGAAATCAAACCACACATCACACAACGAACTACGTGCAGTATCATTTTTACTTTATTTTGTTCATTTTTTAAAAAGTTATTTATTTATTTTTTTACGTCCCTAACCTTTGAATAAAAAGGACTGCTTTACATTTGAGTTCATTAAAATTATGTATATTGCGCAAGCAGAAGCTGAGTAGACACGAATGCTATCTAAAATTATAATTAATCAATTGATCCTCCCCATAATGATATCAATGCTTTGATCTCTTTAACGACAGTGCAACAAAAACATCACCTGTTTCAAGAACTTTCCAAAACACAATGAAGTGCAAAAGTCTAATTTTTCTAATTTTGACATAATTAAGGCACAAACCTATATATTACAAGTACTCGCATAAGCTGGTACAGTCAGGTCGCATTTGATGCTGTAGACAGTTTCCATGGAAACATGGACCAAAAACCTCCAATTAACCTTTACTGTAACGTTTATTGGGCAAGATTTGAGTGTGGTTTAAACCCCATGTTAGAGAATTCCTCTGTTAATGCAATTAAAGCACCAATAATCTATACGGTTCAAAACAATCGGTAATTTCAGTTGTTTTATGGTTATTCCTTTGTAAATCTTATCTCACATCTGAATCATTTGCGTGGCTAGATGATCACGAGTGCTAGATGATTTAGAGTGTTTTTCTAATTCCAAACAAATAAGATTTTTAAAACTTTGATGATTTTTTTTATCTGTATAATATGCTGGTAGGACATCAATAATGAAACAGAATGCAAGTAATTTAAGTAAGCCAATATTACAATTTCGATTATTTAAAAAAAAATGTATGTATGGCTGGTACACCCAAACCTACTTTTAATATTATTTTAAACAATGTGTATTTAAATGTAGTATTTAAATATCAATGTATTTCTCCATCCATCCATCAATCCATCTATCCATCCATCCATTCATCCATCCAATCACATCCATCCATAAATCAATCAATCCTTTGTCCACTGCATGACACAAACATGAACAACGTTTACCAAATCCTATTTTTGCTCAATTCTGTAAAAATGCCTGCTAAGCCTTATAATAACAGGCAAAAGATAAAAAAAAAAAACCAACAATTCCGTTTAAAGTGTTTAATGATAAGGACAAGATATTTAAAATGTTGATTTTTTAATTCAATTTAATCAAATCGACACAACATATAACATGAGTTTGTTTTAGCTACTATTATTGTATTTGATATAACGCACTTTTATGTTGCATTTTAATGTTTCATTCTAGGAATATCAAATTTAGGCATTTTTTACAAAAATCCATAAATTAAGTTTTCAAATGTGTTAAACTAGAACGGCAAACAATCGCCACTTCTCGGGCCTTTCCGGCATAGCTCTGAAAAGCCCGTTAAGTTGCGATTTGAATGGCAACATTTTAAAATCATGATGTGTAATTTCCATTTTTTACTTAGATATATATATCGTAGCAACGGAAATAAAATTATTAACATCGATTATGAAAAAAATAACGTTTTGAAAATACTCAACGATCAACATATTAATTCTTTAGTTAATTACTCGTATACCAATGTTAAGATATGTTTTAAAAATTGGCAGGGCAAACATCTTTTAATTCTTTCTTTGATAGCTTACATATTTAATATACAAAATCTTCCTTTTGACTTTATAGTATTTAGAATTTAAAATTTTCTATTGTTTTCAATCTTTAATCTCCATCCCCATGGCAATGGTCGCCTAAACAATTCATTAATTGTGTCTGACAACTTTTCACATCATTGTCTATCATTGTGCGCAATATAAGTAAAAAGTGGTGCACAGGACTACATATACCCGGTATGCTTCGTCAGCTATATAAAATTGTGATATCAATAATGACATGACCCCCCCCCCCCCCCCTTAAAAAATACTGTAAATGTATTACATTTGGCTGTGTATTCTATTTAGCGTTTTTGGCCCTAAGCGGCGTCGGCTAAATAAATTACATCGCCAAATGTAAAATATATAAGTAGATAAATAGGAACATTCAGACATGCGCTACATCAAATCCACGCTAACGTTTACAGTATTGCAAATCATATGAAATGAACCGTAATAAAACATGATGAGTCTTTCTTAATGAAGGTTTTGTAGGGGAAAATTTAATGAATCTTTTGAACGCCTTGCTGATCCATTAAACTACTAAATATATAAGACGTCAAAAAGACGAAGCAAAATAATAAAGACGATGCCTTGAATCATTTATATGTTTTGGGTTATAAAAACTGACTGATGTTCTAGATGAGCGAAGCTAGATTCTGGCGTTATAGATAATGACGTCAGCACATAGAAGAAAGATATATGAATTTTTCAAACTAATGTCTCAGAATTATTATTGTTCACTTATTTCAAAGTTCCCAGTATAAAATATAAATGAAGACTTTTGATGGAAATCAAGGCAAAAAAGAGATTTCACAATGTTAATCTTGCCTTAAATATCAAATTTGTAAATCATTCATTTCAACGGTTCAAAAGATTTTTTTATCTCCATCCTGGCAATTTATAACGTTGGTTTTATATGACTAATATATTCTCTATGAATATCTGCCTCTTTCTTACAACGTGAAAACTATTAATTCAACAACTTTTTTGTGTTCAAAGTTATACAATTTGACCTTGCTTTGGTTGGTTAAGGTCAAATCTGCTGTTTCAATTTGTACTGGTTCACATTTTCAGCAATGAAGACTTTACAGAAATTTATGCTTTTGGTGATGTATGTTGACCTTTAGCAAATCAGATTTGGATCAAGGTCATTATTACATTGTAGTCATACACTTAACAAACTCTCTGAAGAGAAATCTACATTTGGTGAATGGATATCCGCATGATGTGTCTGATATCGATTGAATATCAAAGACTACAAAAAAAAACCATGCATCTATACCAACAATTATATCATTTACATGCGATATAACGTCTTACATAATGAATTCATTGAAAAACTCAAGTCAAACTACATGTACCACATGTAACAAACACTGACACGTACCAAAGATACTAGATGAATTTTATTGGAAACCGTGATATTTCTTATTTAGAAAAACACGGGTTTTAATGAATATTTCCGATAGTCAAACCATAAATATTAAACACTACGTGTTATTGAAATATCAATTTTAGAATTACAAAAGATGCTCTATTATTTTTTAACAAAACGAAAAGAGTTGCCAAGACAAAAGAATTATGTTACTGTGTGCACCATCGATTGTTTTTTAATTAAATTAAATTCATTTTTGATAGTATGTTAGGTTGTGGAAATTAGGGACGTAATTAGATATGTTAAAATCAATTGAAATACAATGCATTTTATTACAAGGCTACTTTTTCTTTTCTTCCCTATATCTCAAAACTATAATACCAACTTATCTATTCTTTACATATCTTTATATCAAGTTCTTCTTAGCATCAATGAAGTCTATTTAAAGCAGCGAGGTATAATGCTTTCATTGAAAGATTGTACTTTGCAGAAAATCCAATCGATATTGCAGGATAAAATTCCCTTTTGTAATTTCTAATTAATTGCGATGCAGCTTTAGGTAAAGGGTTTGTGCGGTGTAACTTTCTGTGGTCGCTCGCCTGAGCAGGAAAAGTTCAAAGCAATTTTTCCTTCATTAAATCAGATGACATCTAGCCATCATGCAAAAGAAGTCCTAAACGTTGATGTTTTAGCTGATGTAGAATCTCAGACGATGAACCGATGACCTATATCTCGAACTCCATTTTCCTAGTACTAAGCCAGCCATGATCGTTTCAATTTTTTTACCCACATCTATGGTTTTTCAATAGAAGTAAATTAAATATCACCGATATTCGTCATGCTGTTTGTCTTTCTAGAATAAGTCACCCATAGGTAACGATGTTTTTGTTTTTGGTGATGAGGCAAGAATGTTGACCAACAGATATCATTAGTTATCCAGGTCCAATAAAAGGTGTACGGGGATTTACCTCGGGTTGTATTCCATACACCCTGAGGCCGCATGTAATTTTAATATTGTTTTACCAGTAGTGCTTTGCAACTTGAAAATCTTGTCTAAGATCACTCAGAATAAAGATAAATAAATAATATAACATATTTCATTAATTAATCAGTATAAACAAGGTATTATAATTCAATTGTTAAACGGGGATTTTGACAAATTATTAATTTTATTCATTTACTTCATTTAATGTTACATTATTTTGCGCAAAGATCTATAGGTGCACTTGTAAACAAAATTTGCATTGTGACGTCACATTTTATTTTCACCCGGCTTCAGCAGGTGGTACGGAAATTTAAACCCGGCTTGTTGACCAATCAGATGTCGCGTTATACGCGAGATAGGAAATAAGAAGTCTTGTCACTTCTTATATTTAGAAATACCCCACACACCTATCACTAAATAAAAGTTGGAATGAAAAATATCTTCAAAAACACACGCCCTCTTTTACCTAGTGTTGATTTCTTGTTATCACCTGGGTACTTTCATGTGGTTTTGTAATGGACAATCAAGGTAGACTTTTTATGACCAGCTATATCATTCAACATGATCAATTATAAAGATCTTTTTAAAGAAAAATCCTTGGACCTGACTCATTTTTCAAGTGTGGGCACAGATCATTTCATTAAGATCGAATTGATAAAATTGGTTTGGGGTCGAAACCAGTTTCTAATGATATTACGCCTCTTAAATACATGTACAGATATCTTGAATACATTGGATTATATTATGTCAAAGTGAATTCGAATTCGATATTTTGAATACTCGGTTATCTCATAGTTATTTTCTCGGTCACGTCGAGTTTCAAAAAATGGGGATTGATTGTATTAGTATTAGGCCGTGAGTAATGTGGAATCTTTATTTTTTAAGTCATTTCTGGATCTCCATTTTAAAGATATCTCCATCTTCATCTACTAATGTCAACAATAGCTTCAATTGAAAAACAAATCTGTTTCCAGGTCTTTGATCGTGATCCATCTTTGAAACAGAATCAGAATAAATACAGCAGGATTGTTTCTCCCGGTAAAGGTTGAAAAAAATTTAAATCACAAATAATTATTGACAAGGAGACGTTAAATAAAAAACGCTTAATAACAGCTTTTAAATTCTACTTCAAACCCGAATACGCAAATCAATACATAACAACATATCCTCGAGAAAAACTAACCCAATAATTTAATATTTTAAAACCATAACAGCGTAAAATCAGTACGAAGCAAAGGCTCTATGAAAACATTAAAAAATCAATTTGTATCTATTCAAATAATTCGGGGCTATTTCATATTCATAGATAATAGACTGACGTCATAATGGTATCATAGGCAAACAGCTCATCATAAGCTATCCTGTTCATCAGCTAAGGTTGCTCCGGATAAACGTTTTGCTGATAGCAGAATGTTTAATGTGAATGTATTTGTTTTTTCCTTGAAGCCCGATTACTAATGGGTTGAAGCTACTATAGTTCAAGATCTTGTCTTAGTTCTAGATCAACCAAACTCAAATGTGTTCGGATAATTTCAGATGATCCTTTGTCATGATTTTAAACTGAAAGTGTATAATGTAAGTATTTAAATCGGGTTTTTTTTTTTTTTTTTGCTTTCCTTTTTTGCATCGTTAATCCTTTATTCATATCAATATTTTTTGCATGTTTTAAGATCAAGCGCATATAAATATATACTGAATTTGTAGCATATCTGATTTCGACAGTTATGTCATGTTGTAAATTTTGAATTTACTGGGTGGGTGTAAATACAAAATTCACAATATGACAGTTAACCCCTTGCGTAAAGTTCATATGCAATGAAACATCTTTTGGTTTACAAAATATCTATAGAAATTTGCTTATTACAATGTATTATAGTTTTGTTAGGAATCCGTTCGCTAACCTTTACCGATAAAAAGGGAGATGCTACCTGTTACACTTTCCGGTAAAAAGGGAGATGTTACCTGTAACACTTTCCGGTAAAAATGGAGATGTTACCTGTAACACTTTACCGATAAAAAGGGAGATATTACCTGTAACACTTTCCGGTAAAAAGGGAGATGTTACCTGTAACACTTTACCGCTAAAAAAGGAGATGTTACCTGTAACACTTTAGGTGTGGAATATATCATGGTATTTTAATAATTTCACTACGTCCGTGATTAGGCAACTTTCGCAAACATTTAAATATCATTATCTATTTTTAATCAAAATTAGAATATTTTTTCTCGTAATAATTATAAAGGGTTTAGGCAATTACTTATAAACCCCTCTGCCAAAATAAATATTGTTTAATATGATTTGAGTCTAACAAAGCATCGAAAGAACATTTTTTTATTCCTCAAAAGATATATAAAAAGAATAAAAAATGATTTCCTGAAGATTCCGTATTTTACAGATTTTCTACATTCCCAGACTCTATCATTTCGTATCATATAGCGAGAAATCAATATATAATATCGCGAGAGCCGAACTTTTGTTGTATTTTCGTATACATGTAGATCTCTCAACTGTCTGAAAAAATGAAAGCAAAATTCTAAATCTGCTTGGGATGCAATTCGCGATTTTCTCGTTTTTACTTATGAATTTGCAGTATTTCGTAAAGAAAATACCCAAATGTTTTAGATTTCGAATTCAAATAGTTTCATTATATCTGTATACAAAGTTTTTATTTGCAGGAGGTTAGATACAGGTATGTTTCAAAATCTAAAAAAATAATGGCCTTGACAAATCCAAAGAGTGTATTTGTTAGCATGCAAAATATATCGGTAAATGGTTTAACAATCTGCGGCAATAGACAAGTCGTTTTCTTATAAAGCATTCCTTGAATATCATTAGAATTGCAGGGGCCCCTAAGCCAATATGTATCAGTTTAGATATGTTATTGCAAGGTTCTGCAATATTACCGAAGGAATAAAATTAACGCGTAATTTTTCAATACTCACATTTCGCATAAATGATGTTTCTAAATATTTTTTGTTGTTGATAAAATGAATACAATAGTTCTTAATTAGAAATGAAATAATCTCAGACTTGTGAAAATTATGTCTCATCAAAATACACAACCATTATTTCCTTCATGAACACGATTCCCCGAAAGAGAATGTCTCACATGCCTTATTTTGTCTTAAAATTGATTTGCCTATTACAGATTATTGATACAGTATCTAAGCATCGACAAAATATTTTGTTAATAATTTTTGGTAAAAAATGATCCTTATTTTGCAATTCATGTAATTACCCCACGGCATGGGTTGTATTTTTCCAATATTAGATATCTCTTTTTTCAGTACGCAAAAGTAAACATCTTGTGTTTCAGAAAAATAGTCAATTAAACTATAAAATCAATAGTTTACCTGTTTCTGTAGAGGTATGTTTTTAAAGCTCAAAAAGCTGTTTTAAAATCCGTCATGATATATTCGAAAAGAATTTTTTGGAATTTAACATTTTCACAAAAACAAGTATAAGTTCATAAATAACATGTTGCATACCTTATGTTCCGGAAGCGTGTATCCTTTAGCAACAGATAATATAATTTGTTTGGTTTGTTTGACCTTAGAATGTTTTAGCGGAATGCAAGCTTGCTGTGGGGATTGGGGATGAAACAAATGAATAAAGTTAACACTCCTGATATGATTGTATCATTATAGTGTACAGTCGGTTACTTTGATAGAGTTGGCCTTAATATTAGGACATTCATTTGGCTCAAAATGGTAATCTTCAAAGGCTGCTTATATACTACTTACATGTACATTCATTTGATAAAGCCTTTACTAAATATTCGACACAAACAATTTTTCTGTAATTTTCCTTTTTTTGACTTTTTTTTTCTTTAGAAATCTTTAAAAGTTGCACATAGATGGAGATTCAACACTCACCTAATAATTTCAATCTTCGGGGAAAATAAAAAAAAATATCTCATTCTTTAAAGCAGTTATTGGAACATGATTGGTGCTTCATACATATACAAAGGTGGTAAAGGTGGTATAGGTATATATAAAAAAAAAAATACAATCCATGTTTAATGACCATGTAAATTTCTAAATACGACAGCTGCTTCCTCAAAAGGTCTTATGGACCTACAAAATCTCTAAATAGAACTGTAAAAATATTTGATATTTAATGCGTAAAACTGTTATCTGCAAATATCTGTGATGGCTGGTAAACATTTTAAACCAACTAGTTGTATGGGGATAAAAAACACTTTTGCAAGTCAATATACCATGATCGCAAATCATGAGAGATTCATTCTATCACATGTTTTCACCCAAACCAATTGATATTGTTTGTACAAATGATATCAATGCGTATATATGGAGAACGCTATATTAACATTTAACCTTCGAATATTGCAAATAGAGTTGCAAGTTCATCAATGGAAGAAGTACCATAAATACAAACATCTACTTTTCTAAATAATAGAATGGTTAAAGGTAACAGTTTTAGAACCATTTTAACAAGACATTGTACTTTAGGTAGGATGTTACTATCTTTTTCTTGCATCAAAACAAGTTTAAAATGACGCTGGTTTCAAGTGAAATATACATACATGTAGATTGCATAGTCTTAACTCAATAGCTCAAAAGCCAGACAAATCTTGTTGATTTCAAAGAGCCATGGCTGAGTGGCCAACAAGGAAATAGACAGGCTTACGTCACATTGCTGTTGGACACAACTACCCAAAGTCCAAGCTCCTGTTAAATTGGTTCTAAAGGCTTAGGTTTAAGAAAAAAGGGAACTAAAGCATCTCATATGTCAAAACTAAACGTTCATCTTACTGAACTTGGATTTAAAACGGAAGTGCATTCCCCTCTACCGCGCCAATTTAAGGCCACAAAATAAAACGACTTGTCTATACTTAGTCTAACTGTAAAACCATCACTTACACATCCTTTCCGATGAGGGAAAGTGGTTAAAGTATTTGAGTCCAAGTTGTTTCGTTTATTGATTTGTCCAAATCTATTGATTCCCTATAGAATATTCCGTATACAAAATCAGTTTTGTAGAATGCACATTAAATTGGAAACTGAATTATGTATGGGAATTGAAAACATAACATTTTGAGCTAATAATTACCTTTGCAATAATTAGTTAATCAATGTTTTGATTTTTTGTCAAAATTAGAAGAAAAAACTAATACTACACGATTGAGCATAAGGTTGGGTACAAAAAACCCATATCTTTGATTCACATATAGATTTTATTTCGAATAAATTTTGTAAGCGGTAAGTCTTAAATTTACACAGTCCGCAAACAACAAATTATTTTCTGACGCACTGGCTTCTTCGGATAGGTTGTTTTCATCAATTTCATAGAAACTAAACGCGTGGCAAGACCTTGCCCCAGTGATATTTGAATAAGTTAATTGCTACTTTACGTAGACTCGACACATATGGATCTCGATAAAACACTCAAGACAACAAATGATCTAAATTTACCTACATGTAAGTCATCGATTTTGACTTTTTGATTTTAATATACACTTTAAGGCCATCAAACGTTTGCTTTCTACATCAACATGAATGTATGCAATCCAAGACATTAATTTTAAGTACATAATGAAAACAGAAGAAAACAAAGCACACTAGTACATGTATATGGGACGTGGGCCTGGGCCCCTCTCTCCCGGTGAAAAAAATCAATTTTTTTTTTAAAATCACGTTGTAGATTAATGAAAAAATATGCCTTGAATACCCTTCCCCCCTTTCTGGCAAACAGATTTATCCCTGTACCCCCCCCCCCCCCCCCCCTTCTTTCCGGGAAAGATTTCTGAACGAAGCAGAGTTACACCCGTTTTTTGACGAACCTATAACACCAGATGAAAATAAAACTGGCGTGATATTTTGAAAGGCCATTGTATGGGACTAATGGTGGTTACTTTTATAACATGTAGTTCGTATACATTTGATTAAAATGAACATATTGGGCTTGGTTACATGTATTAGAGCTTTGAAACCCGTCTAGAAACAGAGAAGTGATAAAGAATAGAGTTTTATCTTTAGATCTCCGAATATAAAAAAAAATCACTACCGATTTTATTTTTAAAAATTCCAATGGTTTAAACCTTAAAAAGTCAAATCCAACAATGCTTATTCTGACATCCACCCTCTCAAATATCTGATACTATTTCATGTATGATAATTGAATTTACTCGTAAAATAAATTACTTTTTCTTGTTTTCTTTTAGGTGGTTACTCATACTTCTGGATAATGTAGGAGTAATTCTAAAAATCCTACCGCTGTAGTCTAGAATTAACAGGAGTAAAAAGTTTAAAATGGGTGACCCTTTCGAAATTTTGAGTCGACTTCGTCGCAATGCCAACTCAACTTCCTCGTCATCGGAAGAAGACCTCTTCACAGATTCTAACAATTTGGCCATGTTTGTCGTCATCCCCGTAATGGTGATAGTGTATGGGGGATGCGCGTGTATCTATTGCTGCTACAAGTGCAGGCGCTACTTGAAGGAAAACAGGCCGTTCCAAGATTTAGCCGACAAGATTCGTGGACGAGAAACGGCGGGAAACAACGAAGAAAGTGAGATCACGGATGAGGCTTTGCAACAAGATCAACCGGATCAGGAATCGCGTGCGGAATCGAGTCAAGAAGGGAAAAAGCTGTATTTGGATGAAGATACGAACGAAAAGATAAGAAACGACAATAATAACGTGCACTCTAATCACAGTTCTCCGGGGCCTGACGGAGCCATTCGGTATGTCGATTACGACACGGATTTACGGTCAGCCATGTCTACGCCTGGAATGCAGTACAAACGAAACGGTTCTGTGAAATCAAAACGACTGAAACTCGGCACACCTATTGCCGTAGTGTACAACGAAAATGATTCTGAATTACGATCTGATTCAGGGATAATGGAGGATGCTGCACTCAGTTTTGTACATTCAGATTCAAGATCGTCTAGACAGAGAATGCTTGTTGAGGCACCGCTTTCAATTGAAGAAATCGACAATCCGGCTGTAGAGACAAAAGGAAGTTCAACATGCAATGGCAATAATCAAGAAGCACCCAAGTCAGAAAATCTTGCAAGATATATATCTACATCCGAAATTGCTATCCAGACTGAGGATACCGATTTTCAAAAGCGCGGGGCATCGAACAACCAATCAAAGTCTCTGAAGGATTATGTGGTCGTGGCGAAATATATGAACTGGAGAAAAACCAAAAAGGGTTCAGAGAAAGAACGTACGAGAGACCACTCAGGTTTCTTCTCAAAATCAGACACAAAGCATAGTCTCTCATCGGATTCCGGAGTAAGTGTCATCAGTGGAAACAAAATGGCCGATTCAGTCAGCAGGGGGGTGAGCATGTTCGAAATGAGTTCCGGAGGTAGGAATGCACGTGCGCCATTGACTACAAATAAAAATTTCGTGCATAATGCGCGGGCAACCGGCAGATATTTTAATCAACCATTAAAGAAAACCCAAACCTCATTGACAAACAATGATTTAAAAAAGTTCATTGTAGGACCATGGAAGTGACGAAGGAATTTTTTTCATTTGAATGCATTCATTTTCATTCATCTCCATTTTTTAATGTTGAGTTTCTAGTTTGTATGTCTGTTTGTTTTCAGTAAAAAGTCATATACAAATATTGGTGCTTGTATTATCTGAGAGATTGCTGCCACTTAGGTTGAAATTTTATTCATTATAAATTATTTAATTTTGAGGGTAAAATTGAGTTTAACCGGAATCCAAGAATTGTATTGTACAGCTTCGGACAAGTTTGGTGTATATAGTACTTCTGCAAGGATTCTAGAGTATTTCAGAAGGAGTTATTTATAACTGTCAACTTTGTTTCAAAGCCGACATTTTGTTTCAAAATGAAGCGAAAATTTATAGTAAACAGTCTAGTACCTGTGTTCTTCAATTGTATTTTCTCACTTCTTTCGTTCCCCTTATATAAGAAGAACATTTGAACTAAAAGTATATATAAGTATTGCACATTGTAGATTTTAAATGTAAAGTTTATAAACAAAATTAATCTCGACATTCATACTGTATAATATCAAAGAATGTTTTATCGGTGTAATTGCACGAAACTATAATAATTAAATACAATTTAATACAGAAAATAAAACAAAGAGTACCGACCTTTAACTGATTTTGAACACTTTGTCAAGTTACATCATAATTCAAATGAATAAAATGTTGGAATAGTTTAAGAGGGAAATCGGGAGATCTGCAAACTACGTTCAAAAAATGAAATGTCTCTACTTTTCCCGACGATATTTTTATTGAGTTCTATTTGAACAATAAGGCTAGGATTGTTAATCAGCCTTTTCTCCTCGCAAATTAACTGACTATTGATGAAACGGACTTGTTTTCACTCATCACTTTGATGAAGCGGCCTGTCCTTGTACCTAGGCACTGCACCAACTTGTAATATTGACAACGGCAAATTATTGTCTTCTTGCATTCTGTTCGTTGCGGGCAAAAGAGCCAGTTTATATTGGTGTACACAAGGACACAAAAAAACGATAATTAAACACTCCAATTTCCGCCATCTAGTGACACCTTGAGTAAAAAGAGACAAATATTGATATTTCATTACCACCGTTACGTACGGGGGATCGCTTCACAATTCATGGGACATTGATTTTACTTTTCTAGTGAAAACAGATGATACATAATGTATTTATATACTCTCCAGTTTCCTTATTTTACCCCCTAGATTTCGCAGTTGGATAGCTATTTTGTGTACATGCTAGGTTTCATATTTGTTTTGCAACTTTTAGACAACATTTTCTTCAGCGGATTTTATTTCTATCCGAAAATTGCCCCACCCCTTTTGAACTAAAGGGACCCCAGGCCAACTGGTTATCGTCTGAAAATATGTGCTTTTTATGCGATATCGGTTATATTTAGAAATCAAATAGAAGCCATATGGCCATTAAAATGAAAAGAAGTCTATAAACTAAAGAAATTGAAAATAATACTCTAAATAAGTAAAAGGATGTCTTAAAACTCTTGTAATTTACAGAACCAATGATTACCCCCATCCCAATAAAAGAATCCTAGACGTTAATGCAGGTTTTTATTTATAATTAATAATGTTAATAGAAGATCATAAATGTGACGCCATGACATTTAGATACTAGACTCTTGGTGCCTCATTAAATAAACAATTACTTATCGAACAATAGACTGTAAATGGTATTTCTGTTTCAGTGTCATTTTTCAATCATTTTGACACAGCCATACGTTCTTTCATAAAACATGAGTTACTTCATCACTTCTAGAGCAATATATGTAAAAGCATACACACGATAGAAAGCAATATATCGTAAAATATCTTACCGACCCCCCCCCCCCCCTCCCTCCAACCGAAACTAATAGTTTCTTGCATAAGTTCAATAGAAATTATTATTTCATTCTTGTTTCGATAAAAGTCAATATTGATGCTATCAAAACAAACTAAAAAAGACAAAAAAGTGATTAAATGGAGGCAGTATTTAACAATGACGATACAATGGAACCTTCACTTGAATAAATCATACATTTAAATACCTTGAAAGACTTTCTTTCTGACTTTATAATGGTAAATTTCATTCAATACTGTTGAAATCGAAGCATGGTTCTCACAAATTAGTCTAATAAACTTCATCTATTTATTCAACGTCTATCTTTTCATTAATGTTTCAGTTGTTGATTCTATTGTGTGCAAAAATGATCATTAAAACCCTCTGTCTGTTTGGTGACGATTATAGAGCATCTATTTAATGTAACTTTTATCAATATTAGATAAATGTTTTACCTTATTATTGCTGAAAAATAATATTTTAAATATGTCAATAGAAAATCCTTATTCAATTTTGTTTCTGTTTTTGTATTGTTTTTGTTTGCTTCTAAAGACCAACTGAAGATAGTGTTAATAACGTTCAACTTATTATTTTAGCTTTAAAGTTTGAAGACTTTCCTATATCTTTATACAGAACTTTTCTTCTTAAGGAGTTTGATGTGTTATAAAAATAGCCAAGACCATCCAGTCTCCTTAAATTAATCGTATTATTCATTATAATTTTAGATTAGTGCATTGCGTTACTATATACTTTGCCTCTATTTTAGATTTAAATTAATACAATTAATGCTTGTCATGAACTTTACATAGTATTCCCCTGTCTTTCCTTGCTATCCTACAGTGATATGAATTAGTGTATCATGGGAAACTTATTCTAAATTTAATATCAAAAATGTCTTCACAAACAGCTATAATTTATTCGCAAAAGTACGTCAACAAAGATCTATGGAGTGGAAGATAATGCTTAAATTTATATATACTCAAACAAATTTCAAAATCTTGAGATGAAGTAAATTAAATAAAATTAAACATTTTTTAAATTTTTTCAACACACATTTCTTTATAAAGTGCATGTAATAAAAACGCCAGTTAATACTACATAGTATCCATATTGCTTAAAGCTATTTAGTTATGGTAAACAAAAAAGCAATCTTATTTCTATTCTAAGGTTGCCGATAGGTCTTACGGCGTTTTTTCTCCCATGGGCTACCTAGAATAGAAATGCTACGAGATATCCATATTTGAGAGTTTATATTTATACAAACGACATTGGTAACGTTTACTTAATTCTAGTATAGTTGATTTATTCTTTAGCATTTAAGAAATTAGATCAAGTCAAAAATAGATTTGTGCCTAAACAGAAGAAATTCAGAATAATTTTTTCTAATGCTTTCTTTTCCACTGAAACTATAATTGGAGCTCTATAAAAACAAAAGTTCATTATTTATCTGTAATCAACACAGTTTTGCAGATGTTATTTTGGTTTCTTATCACTTATACAGTTAATTTTATGGCATGCAATGCAAACAAAAATTGAAAAATGATTTCTCAAAAGCACTGAAAGACGGCATATCTGAAAAAAAATTCATCGACCTCATATAATTTTATATCAGCTGAATAAGGTCGAATATCAATTTATCTATAAATGGTTTTTTAAAATTTTTATCATCATTGAATTTTTTGTGATACTCCAAATCCAAAATTAGGAGAGTTTAGAAAACTAATAGAAAAAAGTATGAGTATATCAGACATGTAAATTTTAAAAACTACCGCTCAGGGCTATCTAAAACATATTTCAAGGTCAATTACCTAACTTGAAGATCATTGAATATTTTTTGAAATTGAACAATTATAGCACACTCAAGGTTCTATGGCAGACAAAAGAAGGGTTTTCATATTCTTCAGTGGAGTTTTTTTTTCATTCTGAGTAAACATTATCCTTAAGCTATTGAAAAACGTTTTTAAAAGGATGAGCAATCGTTAGTTTCCAGAGTTAAACATGTTGAAAAACTGGTACCAAGCTTAACATAAAAACCGGTAGTTGGTAGCTCTAAGATCCGCAAAGTGACCCGATGAAATGAGTTAACCAGCAGCAGACAATAAAAACGTGTGTCCATTAAAACTATGAAATGGTGTCCAATATATGTCTGACAAAGGAATGAAGTTCACAAATTAATGCCTTTTAAGCAGCCATCGCTCTAGAAAGGAAGCCTTTAATCTACTTTAATCTATCAAAATACTTGGCCTACATAAGCTTTTTAATTTTTCTTACATTTAGACAATGCTGCTTCTAGCTTACCACGGACGGAGAATAACAGTATTAAAATTCTTACTTTGACCCTTAGATACAGCTGGCTATGAAGTAATAACATTCCACAATTTAACTAACAACAGAGTGGTTTAGACAAGCATGAAACATTTTTTTTTTGGGGGGGGGGGGTAAAACTGAGGGGATAATTTTGACTACAATTAAAAAACACACCCTTACTTGTCAAATCCACAAAGTATGTTCTGGTACAATTGTAATTTTTTTCAGAAAACCAAATCAAAGGGCGAAGGAAATGCTTAACAACATACTTAGAACATTTGTCATTTGGTATCACCAAAAATTCATTATTCGAGATATCAAACATGTACTAAATCAAGTTAGGCAGTTATAGTCTCGTCTCTTAACATTTATACTCATAATGTGTCTTAAATGTTTCAAACTTTCGGAAAAAAGGAAGGAACTAGTTTGTGCAAATATATCTTTATATGATTGATAATATAACCTAAGAACAATGTTGGTTACCAAAAAGAGGAGATACCGACCCTCCCATTTGATACGAGGTCGATAGATCGAGTTGTATTCTGCTTGAATAATTACGACTCTAAATAGTTATTTTTTTTTCTGAGTACTGTATGTATAGTATTGTTTTCATGACAAATATGAAATGGGGATTTTTAGTTGATTTTGGTTAACACTGCTTTTACGACTTTTAAAAGATTGGCTATAGATTTCCCGATTCTAAGTAAAAATCTATTGTCTATTATCTAAATTATATTTTTCTTCGATATACAACGTACCATCATAGCGTTTTTCTTTCTACAGAGAAACTGGACAAGTACCAAAAATGTCAGAGTTATAGCCTTTGCTCACCTGAGCTGAAAGCTCAAGTGAACTTTTCTGATCGCATTTTCTTCGTGGTCCGAAAACGGTTTACATTCTATTCTTCTTTAGTTTTCCGTTGTTGACTTTGCAAATACAAAAAAGGCAAATAATATACAATTATGGACTTCATTGTAGGTCAATATGTGGTTATATGGACCCATGTCAAGTGATATCGACCGAAGACACAGAAAGTGATATCGACCGAGCACACTCCATATAACCAATATTGACCGTGCAATGAAGTCTATAATAGTTATATTATATAATCACTCGCAGCACAGTTATGGCTGTGAAAAATTTCGTTTAGACAAAAAATTCAGGAAATTGTACATTATGACGTCAAAATAATCTGCTATCTTTAAAATACTAAACGCATCAATTGCCAATTCAAGCTATCCCTATTTTAATAATCACTACTAACATATGACATTATTTACAACGCCGTCATTATTTTAAAAAAAAGCTACAGTACATACTGTATAGACGAGAGAGAGTGAGAGAGAGAGGCCGATCTCGCTCCACAGCTTACTGTGACGTCATCTGCCTCTTGATGACGCACTAAGTGAACGGAGAGTAGGCTATCAACATCAGTTTTAAAACAACGAAAATCAAAGATTGTAGATAAAGGGAATAAAATAGAAGAATATTTCGCAAATTATTATTTTTGATATTCTGTATTTAAAAATTCCCATTGGTACAATGTCTTTACAATACCTATTTTTGTTGATACTGCCGAGTCGTGCAATATCATATTCCGCGGACGCGCTTTGAAATTCGCGTCGATATCGGAAAAGGACGAATGTCACGTGATGTACTTTCAGCCAATTAAAATGACGAAAATTATTGTCTTATATAATATTCAATTTTGCCGAAAGCGCAAGAAGACTACATGTATGACATTTTATCACATGTTTATCTCAATATACGGTGGATATCACTCATGGGATAAATTTTTGATATTCCACTGTGTGTTCTTACGCCACGTGACGTCATAATTAAACATTACGTAGCTTCAGGTGGATGATTGACGTAGAATGAAAAAGTAACAAAACAATTCACTTGAAAAGTGTAGAGTTCTAAATGTGAAGCATTTAATGCTGTTTTGATTTTTTTCTTTCATGAATTGATAAAAATATGCTCGAAAATGAAATGTTTGTTTGTTAATCTTTAAGGAACTCTTTTTCCGTGCGTAAAGTTGTTGACGTCTTGTAGTATATGTGTTGTGTGGTTCACATTTATAATTTTTATATAAAAGATTGAGGTTTAACAAAATAAGTGGTAAAACATGTGATAAAAAGAATCTCTCATGATTTGCGATGGTATATGATTTTTATCCAACTCGTTGTGTGTTTTCTATCCCCTCGCCAAGGCTCGGGGATAGAAAAAACAAAACTCGTTGGATAAAAATCATATACCATCGCAAATCATGAGAGATCCTATATATACATGAATATTTCATTTTCAGATATTACGGTACTATGAACGTTTGGCGATTGTTTTATAAAATACAATTGGAATTTTATTGACTGATATGTGATAGTATTCAGTGACATGGTTGGATATTCGCTTACCGATGGTATTCTCACCACATGATGCACTCAATCAACATTATTTTTCAAAAGATTTATTATAATACTAAAGAAAAAGAACTGAATAGAATGAAATTCTGCGGTCAGAACCAATATTTTTAATAATCTATCAAATGACATAATTATATGTATACTATTCCTTTGATAACACATTACACTCGAATCTATGGAATCAGCATGTTGTATCTGTTATATATTTCAGAGGACACGGCAGCCACTTGTCTTAAGAGATAAACATCTCTCTCGTATCTTGTAGCAATCGATTCGAAAACACACCAGTCAGGCGAATTGATTACGTCACCGACGAAACCATGAATGACGTCATGAAATCCAAGCACGAGGAGAATGGTGTGTAATTCACAAAGCAACTGTTTTATAGATCGGTGGAGAAATTTTAACGATTGAACTTGTTCTGAAAATGGCAAGAACGACTTTTCCTCTTGGAGTACGCTTCCAATAACTTCATGTATTGTTTTTATGATGTTGTAGTCTCTATGTAGATCCACTATCTACAAGAATGAACACAGAGAGGCAATTTAGCATTTAGCAAAAACATTTAAATTGAATGAAAATGAAATGCTTCCATATGTATTTAATTAGGAATGATTTAGTGTTCTTAGCAAAAACTGACGAAAACAATATCTTTTTAGCGATATTTCATAAAGATGGTGGATCCATATATCAAGCGAAAGTATCTAAAAACGCGCCATGGTACTTACATTATTCGATGAATCACAGTATATACAGTGTCTGATAATTCTCAAGCAGGGCTCTGGGCTGTACAGTGACCAGTCTAATATGTATGGAGTCCGGGAAGCGAGCTGAAATAAACCATAAAATGAACCATGAAAGGAGAGATAACTCTGCGTTGATTTAATTTAAAAACATTGCAGTTCTATTGAAAAAGTCCAGCAATTTATATGAATACCATTCCGTTAAAAGAAATCATAAATTCGATAGCTAAATAGATATAATATCTATTTTTTTTTAAATAAATCATTGAAAAATGCTTCATCAAAGAAAGTTTGTAAAATTTCATAGATTTCTTTATTTGATAAATAATAGGAGAAAATACTTACATATTGTTGAAAAGTAAGTAATGATATCTGCTTGAATTTTAAACTCTTTCTTTGAAGTCCCCTTAAGATTGCTCGGAAGTTTAACGTTGAGTTATTATAACTATAGCAACGGAATGATGCGTTTTCCCTTGATAAATGGCGACTACAGACATGAGTCGTGTGACTTTGAACATTGTTGTCAGATGTATTCACTTTCGTGGAGTTTAAGGTTTCTTCACAGTTTCTCGGGCGTCTGGTGGCATTAAGAAGATCTGCTGAAAATTGTATGGATCCGACTTCTTGAAGGTGGATTACAGTTGTGCACAAAACGCAAACGATTAGCCCTGTAAAAAATATGACATTGTACCAATGCAAAAAAAACCCCCAAAAACCAAAACAGAAAAATAGCACTATTATTCATTTATAATGAACATTGGGCTTTGAGGTTTCCACACCGTAATACTTTCAAATTTATTTGACAATATATTAAACATTTTTAACAAATTGACCTACAGAAATGAATAATTACATAGTATTGGCATGTTGAGAATAAATGATGAAGATTAAGTTTCTACCTATTTTAGGTTCTTTATATACTTTTTAACATATAGTAAAAGTTAACAAAATGTCGTAAAACCAGCGCCACTTGAAAATTTTGAATTTTATATTGCGTTCATTAGTATGAAAAAGTTTGTACCCATTGGTTAAAAGGTATCAAAAAATATTTGAAGATTTAATCATTTAATTGAAAGGCAAACAATGTAAAAATCTGCCCTCGTGCAAAAATACCAGAAATATATTAAGTATTAATTGTCCCATTTGCTACTGAAAGTATTTTCTTTTCTTTTCTTTTCGTTCTTGCACAGTTTCTTTAACTGTTTATCTTCAGTGTGTGGGCTTGGGATCAAATAAAAGACAACCATTTTATTTACTTTATGAAGATGAAGGACATTCCCTGCCGTTTTCTGAAATCAAACGTTGAATTCTTTACAGTCCCTTTAGCTTCTGGTCCATTGATCATGAAACGTCAATAAGGTTAAATTCAATAGGTTTCGAATCTTTCTTTCGATATTTAAAGGGATGTGACGTTTTTATGTCAACATTTCTATCAGAGGTTATTTAAATCTATTGATATATTAAAAATAGATTTCATTTTCCAAATAAAAATTAAAAAGCGGCGGAGACATACGGAAAAAGAATATCGCGAGTTAAAGTAAAGTTAAAGGCTAATTCAGATCAATGACTAATTCACAAGAAGATCTTTTTCTAGTTTCAAGGTCTTAGTTTATTTAACTAAACAATGAATTAAAAAACTAAATCTTTCGATTCTGTAGATATCTGTCATAACATGTATGCAAATTTATGAAGTTGTTCATTACATTTATTATTTATGCATACGTAAAGCCGGAAATACATAGCCATTACTTAAGGAACCGAGTTTCATATATATCAAAAGTTGAAGAAATGTTCGCTTGTCGGTTTTTTAACGTTAATATCATACAATTATAGCCTTTTGATATTTTTCAATACATGGTTTTATAGACCTGATGAGAGTTTATCGACGAAGTCGAGGTTGACGTCACAATGTCGCACATGCAAATACCTAAGGCGTGTTCAGTAGATAGACCGCTAGCAAGCGCTCACCAAAATTCCCTATACCCGTAACACAAATTTTGGCGAGCGCTCTCTCTGCTGAACACGCCTCAGTATTTAGTCATCAAATTCTATTTTTTAGTATAGTAAGGTTTATAATATATTTTTTTAAATTTTAGTGTAGTAAGGTTTATAACAGAATTTATAGCACGGTCACGTTTATGAATTTATATTATAGCACGATTACGTGACAACAATCGACCAATTATATTCTTAAGGAAAAAACGATATTATAAACAAAATTATAAATTCTAAGTAATAAATATTTGTTGAACAATATATAAATACTGATTCTTGATGTCTGATGATTTTTGTTACTTTGCATTTCACAATTTACCCATTGAAAAGTTAATTCTTCACGAAACTTAACTAAAAAGATCAGGTTTGTCAACGACACGAAAATGTTATATGTACTGCGTATATATACAGTATTATGCCTAGAGTTTATGAACAAACGTCGACGACGTCACGCAAACGGACGTAAACAGAAGTGCTTAAGGAAAATTTATAACCATCATAGGATACTTAATTTTGATAATAAATGACAAAACTCACCTCAGTATTTTGTAATATTGCCCTTGGCTCTGATTACTTTAAGCAGACGTCTTGGAATGGAACGATACAGGTTTTGTATGTAGGTTGCAGGGATGGCCGTCCAAATATGGCGGATTTCTCGTTCCAGGTCGGAAGTGTTGTTTATTGTATTTTCCCGCGTTTCGGTAGTAATAGCGGGAAAATGTTGTATTTACGGAACGGTGCATTATATTATGGAAGAGTCGATTAGTAGCCAATAGAATTGGAGAGTTTAGCAGGTTTTAGACAGGTGTTATTCAGGTATTCACTTCTAGCCGCCGCGCGTCAGGAGTTAGACAAAATTTGATAAACATTTTATTATTATGTAACTATATATAAGATATATAACTACATGTCGTGAGGTCTGTTCACAACCTCCCTGCATCCAGCGGCACCTGGCAACAGACGCAGCTTTTAAATTGCGATTTTTATCGTTTTATCTCTAGTTTTTTCCTGGCCGGCCCTGGTGCTTTGTGTAAAGTGGAGTTTGGTTCTGATTTTGAGATTGATTTTTGATGTATATCGGTACACTAGTAGTTTCCATATATTAACATATGCTGGTTCATCGTGATGTTTTTCTGTAAGTTTGTCTAGATATATATATATAAATATATGTAATAAATTACCGGCGTCCAGCGACCACGGCTGGCTGTCAGGCATTTTGAGGTTTTGTTTGTTTTTTAATGTAAGTAGTAAAGTTAAATACTGTGCAAAATTCGTTGCTTCGCTTTATTTTTCAATAGCAACCAAAGGTTTTCAATTATATTACAATCTGGTGATTGTGCTGGCCACAACAGCGAATTATTATAGCAATTCTCTGCTTAAACTCAGTAACAATCTGGGCCCATTGAGCGGGAGCATTGTCATTTTGAAAAATGCCGAGCTACAACGGGCCAAAGTTTTATTTCTAGTATGTCTATGTATTTTTGTGCATTTATGTTACCACGACACATATTGTTCCAACACCACTCCAAGTTATACATGTCGAGATCATCAGACTTACTTAACTGGCGGACCTGGACATAAACAGTCGGGCATCCAATCTTCGCCGGGTCGTCTCCACACATACACACGGTTACTTTCTCCTATCATGACCTTATATTCATCGGTAAAAATCACTCTATCCCATTCTCCTTCAACTATCCACAATCTCTTTCCTCTTGTCCATGACACACGTTTTTTGCGGTTCTCATTGCGAATTCGTATTTTATTTCTAACGATCCTTCTATGATAATTATTTTCATATAATCGTCTCTTGACTGTTCTTTGTGAAACAGGAGAATGCCTACCCTGATTGATGATATCGGTAATTCCAGCTAGCGGAACAGTATGTCTGGTTTTTGAAACTTTCTAAAACTCTTAAAAGTTTTCTAGTTTCTCTGTCGTCCATTTTTCGTTTTCTGCCACTTCTTGGAGCCCTCTTTACTGTACCTCTATAGTCTGTCCCAAGATAACCTCGATTCACATTTTGCTTGATTACTCGATATATATCTTACCTCCTGCTAAATTGTAAGGAAATCATTGGCTAACAGCAGTCACGTGGAGACCATGTATATCCCACACACAGTCAGTACGAAATATATCTCCCCTTAAGCATTATGACGTCATTCTAAGAGTGATATGACGTCAGGTTTCGTACCCAAATTGAAACTTGTAACTTTGTTATAAAACGCTTGATTTTAACTGTTTAATTATCTTTATGTCATTTACACAAAGGCAGTCGGTAAGTCGGCTTCGAGCCGAGTATGAAATTTACTAACCAGTATCATCCCGTACCCGGTCACTACATGACTATGTAACTAATAAATACTCAGGGTTCAAACGATGTTCATTCAAAACTATGAAAAATTTCCAAGATATTTCCGTTGAAATCCCCCCTCTAGCTGATCATGTTTCAATACACGGCTAAAAAAATGTAATGTCTACATGGATTTTGTATTGAAGCAGACCCGGATGATGACGTTGAAAAATTGCGCGAGGTACAGTATTCCGAGTGACTTCCGAATGGAGAAAAGATGTAAACATTCCCCATTATAAATCTCCGTAAGAAACCTGTTTTCGTTCCTGTGAACTTTTATGTCAGTGAAAAATGTAGCTGCAGGTCTGTAGCTCCCGGTCTGAAAAAATTCGGATGGACGACTTGGGAGCTACAGTGCCTCCCATAGTAAAAACCTGCAATTTACGGCGCACAAAAAAATGCGCTAGTTTCGGACTGATTATTCTCATTTCCAAACATATTCTTTACAAATATTTGATTCCCAAAAATTCCTCAGACATTTTACTACAGATATCATCACTTTACTTGCCTCTAATATTCTTCTAAACACCATCACCAGCCCCGTAGAATGAAGTGGTGCAGTTTGTTTACATGGGAAAATAGCGACTCTCGATCTCGACGTAAATTAATATACCTCATTTTTCGAGGTCGGTAAGCATGTTTAAGAGAAAGTTTGAGGCAAGTAAAATGACGGTATCAGTAGAAAATTTCCTGAAAAATTTAATGGTACTAATTGTTTTTACAGAATTTGTGTGGAAATAAGGTTAAGCAGTCCAAAACTAGCGCCGTTTTTTGTGCGCCGTAAATATTCAGTCCTGATGCCTACAGAGAGGTGTGAGGTCAGTATGTTACCATGCAGAATGTCTGTCAACAATCTACTAGCGTGTTTACATTTAGGGTAGTTTGTAACATAACGTTAACTACTTGTATTAATGGAGAATCATGCAGGTTTTTACTATGGGAGGCACTGTAGCTCCCAGGTCGTCCATCGGAATTTTTTCAGACCGGGAGCTACAGACCTGCAGCTATGGAAAATGATAGTGTGTCAATGAAGATATCTTGGAAATTTTCCCTTTCATCGATTTCAATTGCACTTCTTGTATGTGTATTTTATTCAAAATCGGCCAAATGTGCTGCATATTTACATATTTTGGGACCGACTATAGCTAAATATAGTTGAATTACTGAATAAATACTGTTCCGTCGAATCTTCAAATCACAGCCAATATTTGCATATTTTTCCTGATAGATATTTGTCAATATTGATTTGTTTCACAGGAGTAGAACACTCTTTACATTTACCCATGTTTACATTCACGAGATTTTTTCTAACTCAAATGACATATTTTACAAATGACGTCATTGATCGATAGTAGAAATTGTCAGCTATTCATAGAGTTAGGACAATAGTATAGCATTGAAAGATTTATTTTTGACGTTGTCGTGTCAATAACTGCCGTCAGGTGAGCAGACAAATTGAATAACGCGCATTACGCGTTATGATAATTTGTTTGCTCAACTGACGGCAGTTATTGACACGACGACGTCAAAAATAAATAATTCAATGCTTACATTTACATTCCATTATTGATTAAATAAATTATTTTATTAGATAAATCGGTATAAATTGCAGATCACGGAGGGAGTAAATAAGTAACAGCAAGAACAGCTTTTCTCTAAAACGAGTTTAAACTGGTTATCACATAGACTGTTGAGATGAGCATGAAAATATAATCCATTAATAATAACTCTCAAAATTTTGCTTTTAGCAATAGAATCAGCTCTATTATTGAATAATTGTAAAATGTGGTGTTTTAACATGTTTGAAATATATTTTTAAACCGATAACATGTTAATCAATGTTTGGGAAGTACTTATGTAAATTACATATAAATTCATTCGTTTCGTTTGTTGCATTTAGAGGCATTTAAAAATCACAGACTTTAATGGAAAAACACAGTAGAATGTAAATATTTTGGTAATGACTTTGCAAACAGGCGTAATTTTAACGATTAAGTAAAAAATAATAACGCTATTTTTACGTTTGTTCATAAACTTATGGCACAATACTGTATATATGCAATTATATTAAAACGGGTAATTTTAAGTCGACTGCGTCAGAGTTTGGTTTTTTTGTTTGTTAGTTGGGTTTTTTTTTGGGGGGGGGGGGGGGGGTTTAACTTCAAATCTCAATATTTATTTTCATTGGTAACAATCATTTTGTTTTTATTTGCAATTGTCAAAAGTGATAATAGAAGCGAGGAGATCTATTTTAGTCATATTTGTATACCCGTAGTGTATATAATAAAAATGAATTAGATTATAATCTTTTTATAAATATTCCAATAAATCTAACGGATAAAATAAACAATTTTATTTCACTCATAACTTTTGGTATTCTTAGCTTACTATTCAATTGAGCAATTGAACAAGATGTAAAATACTGGTTATACTAACAAATATAAAACAATGGTTGGACTTTTATAACCATAAGATAAAGTGTTCCTGAGATACATGACGGTAAATGATTGCTTTTGATCGGTATGCACAACAACTGCACCTTATTTTTGGAAAAAATATTGTAAATGATGTCTCTTTAATAAACTTTCCTATTAATAATAAGCGGTCAAAGTTATATTGGTTTGGGTCTATAAAGGATCTATATAAATACATATAATCATTAACCAGGTCTCGAGCTATATTTGACCATGTCATTCAAAGATAAGACAACAATACAGGAAACTATTGTGCTTTTCGTGGAGCTTTTGAACTATGATGATCGCCATTGTCATTCTGTCTGTTGTGTGTTTGGTTGCCACGCAGACTCCAGGTATAATTTCCTTTATTAAAATTCTGTTTATTAAAACCAAAGCCTTGAATTAGCTCGAACTTCTCGAAATTCAATAGGTTACCACGGGTGTCATTTACAGTTTCTTGTAAGAGCATGAAAAACATAATTTGTAAATGACAAAAAAAAACCCTACGTGATTTATCAATATCAATATCATTTAAGATTTCTTATGACTTTATTTTAAAGAAAGAAAACACAATAAGGTACCTGTTTGACAATAGCTTTTGAATTTTCATTTTATTGTTTCTACTTCGTAGTATGTGAAGATAAAACGAGCACCTGTTCCCAGTACGGACGCACTGCGTGTGCGGCGCCGTACGATGCGTGGGCCCGGCAAAACTGCGCCCTCTTCTGTGGTTTCTGCACAGGTATAGACGATCCCGTATTCAGATTCTAGCAATTTCTAAATAAGCACGCAAATAATTTTCATTATCTTTTACAAATGACATATCAAATTGATATGTTTTAAAAAATACTTTATCATTAAAAGTTGCCATACGGTCGACCATTCTGTTACAGAATGGAAGATGGCCGATAAGGATACAATGCAGGGATCATTCTATCTTTTTAACTGTTACACGTACAAAAACAGTAAACGGAGACCTCAAAGTTTGAATGATATCGAAAAATATATTTAAGATTATTGTTTGTTTCATAAGGTTGTTCACGTTTAATTACAAAATGATTCCGCTGCAGAGTTTAAGTCACCATTTTGACTTGGTACAATAATATACTTCTGTATCAATACTTGTTTACCAGCTTCTTCCACTCTTCCACAAACAACTGTGTCATCCAGACCGGAACCGTGCGAAGACAGGATCAGTAACTGTGCGGACTATGGACATGATGTTTGCAATAATGCGACCCTCTCTCCTTGGGCCTCACACAACTGTCGCTATTTCTGTCGACAGTGCACATGCAAGTTTATACATAACATTTTGAAAATGTATGAGAAATATCTCACAAAGTATGCCTTACTTTAATGTCCAGATGAAATAAAATCCCCACGTGTTCTACACTCTCCTAGAGTAAAAAAAATGATAAAACATTTTGTGATTTTTAATTCTATGCATTTTTCCCCTTTGATATAAATGCTCCTGTTTGTAATGCTAGTACATGTATATGAATGATTTCTAATGATGCTACATATAACAGGAATATTAAATTTTTTATCATCACTTACAGCAGAACAATTGGCAATGGCTGATCTACAACCATTCAAGATCGGTAAATAAAGATTTGGTAAAGCATATATCATAACTTCCTTAACTTAATTGCAATGTATGCAACACCAACAAGTAATTGCATCTGGTTTGTACGAAGCAAAACAGTCGTAAAAATGACTTTAATATATATAATTATATGCTTATCTAAACCACAACTAAGAGAGTATTTGTGTGCTTCATTTTCTGTTGTACAAGTAAGCAGTTAAATTAATAAATATACAATGCGTCAGCAAGTCATAACTAGTATCTACATATCACTGAATATATATTTTATCTAGATTGCAAGAACAAGCGAAGCAACTGTGCAGATTATGGTCCTAGTATCTGTAAAGACCCATATCAGAAGTGGGGACGGGAATATTGTCCTCTCTTCTGTGGCTTTTGTACAGGTAATTGAATCTAGTGCACTCTCTACTGTGGCTTTTGTACAGGTAATTGAATCTAGTGCACTATAATAAGAGAAAAGCCTACACAATGAAATTCTCTTGTATGATAACGAATCAAAGACTATTTATCAAATCAAAAATATTTCTGTCTGTAAATAAGCTCTCTTTTATAAAGACATAAACACACGATTCTTTTGTCAGGAATTGGAAGTCTTCGATCTTCTATACATTTCTTGTGACATATCACAATTAGAATAACATTAAATCTTTGTGAAGCTGAAATGAAACGAGTTTTGTAATTATTTATTCGCGTGACTGATTATGAATTACTGAATAACCTGTGGTCAACAATTCGTTACATTACATTTAAGACTGCAGAGACAAAAGAAGCAACTGTGCTGATTATGGTCAAAACGTCTGCAAAGAACCGTATTACAAATGGGGACGGGAATATTGTCCAAAATATTGTGGACACTGCAATGGTAAAACAAGTCCTGTTGTTCACATTACTAACATGTTTTAAATATTCTAACACCCATATCTTGAAATGCTCAACCAAAAATAATGTTGATATAATCTAAATCCTACTATGCTCTACTTGAACTTTTGGCCATTTAAGAAATGGATTTGAAATCCACGTTAATCTCAAAGTTTTTAGAATTACTGTCTATTTCAATCATTTGTTAACTAAAGACAAACTTTTTTATATACTTTGTCTTGTACAGTTTCTTCACCGCATGTTACAAACGCTCTCACTACTCAAATTTTGACCACCCGACCTACGGCGATACCAGTATCTACAACACCGGCAACTAAAAGTCCTACTACTCCAAAACCTACGACACGACCACCAAGACCTACCGTTACTACTCCAAAACCTACAACACCTACACCAAGACCTACCAGTGCCACTCAAAAACCTACGACACGACCACCACGACCTACCGCTACCACTCTAAAACCTACAACACGAACACCAAGACCTACCACTACCACTCAAAAACCTACAACACGAACACCAAGACCTACCACTACCACTCTAAAACCTACAACACGAACACCAAGACCTACTACTTCAATTGCCTCAACTACCACTTCAACTGCCTCAACTACCACTGCTACTGCTGCACCTTGCATTGACAAAAGACAGGATTGTAGTGATTATGGCCAGAGTATCTGCAGTTCTTCAGTATACCTAGCCTGGACATTACAAAATTGCCGTTATTACTGTAGAAAATGCACACGTATGTTTCGTTGTTTTGCATTTTGGCCATTTTATTTAGAATGAGGAAACATTTCTTTTAACAACGACTTATTATACTTTTTAGCTGAACAGTTAGTCATTGTTGATTCACAGACAACAACCATACCACCTGCACGTATGTATTAAAGACAATCATATTGCAGTGTCAATTTTGAAATCATTCCCTTTAATCTTGCTGTCACTTTTCAAAATTTGAAGCTAGAAATTGGACAATAACATAAATTTTGAACCACAAACCATAAAACAGAAAAATCCTGATCCTGAGGGTTCAGGTTGAAGTGAAATTTCGAAATAACAAAATTTTTATAAATAATAATATTACCATAAGGCCACGTAAAGTTAATATTTAGATTTTCATCCTGATTTGCCAAAAATATGGGGTGGATGGTTTGATTTTATATATTATTATTTAAAAAATATCTAATAAACAATTACTCTATCGTTTTAATTGTTAAAGTTTATTTAAGCACATAAACCAATTTGTAATCTTTTAATTCCAATTTATTTCAACTTAATTGCTAATTCATGTATAGATTTGTATCCTTATAATAACAAAGTTAACGTGACTGGATTCTAACGAGAATCCACAGGTCAAGCACCCTTTAAAATGGTTTTTTTCTATACCGAGCCCAGTTTTTTTTCCACGCAAATTTTTTCCACACGATTTTTTTTTTCAAAATAAAATAAAATACATCGGGTGGGCCTTATTCAGAGTGGTGGGGGAGATGAGCATCTAAAAATTAATTTTATGTGGCCTAATGACCAATCATTCTTTTCAGTTTGTGTTGATAAAGTGGACAACTGTCAAACATACTCTCCTACCGTCTGTACTCAGTATCGGACCTGGGCAAGGGAAAACTGTTTAAATTACTGCAACTTTTGCCAAGGCAAGCAAGTACATGCATGCGTATACGGCTGAAGTGGTCCTGTTTAATTATACAATAACCAGTATATTTTAATTTATAATCTTTAATGCCATTTTCAAAAGTTTAGTTTTCATTTATTTCACAGAAATAGGATAACCCTTCAAATATATCGATGACAGCTACTGTCTGTTTTTTGTGGGTTTTTTTTTTTTTTTTTTGGTTTTTTTTTTTTTTTGTTTAATAAATCTACATTTTAATTAAGGTTCTACGATCCTCAGCCTTAAATTATTTTTTTTCATCATAAAAATGTTATTTATCTTTCAAAATTTATAAATAAAATAAAATAAAAAGAAATTTGTTGATGGTATCCATGCATTTTACGAAGTTATTGCAATTTTGGCCACGATGGATATAATGGAATAAATATACAAGTTGAGACCAAATTAGACAAAAAAAACCCGGCTGTACTGATGCATCGGTGGCTTGAACCCCTTTATCTTTATGTAGTAGGTCTCTGTTCAGCCACTTAGCCAAGCAGTTCGTTGGATAGCTGAGTGTAATATTAACACTACAAGAGTTGTTAAATTTGCTTATATCAATGGCAGATTTATAGTACGAATAAAAAAATTCCGGATGATTTAGAGTTATCGAACATTGCTGAGGATCGGAGATCGTTCGTAAGGCTTATGAAAGTGATGAATTTAAATATCCGTGTTGAAGCAGGGCCTTTACGATTGCACATTATACGAACCAATAAAAATACATTAAAATACCTGTGTAATTAAGTGAAATAATTATGACCATTCTGAATATCTTTGTCTATATTATATTGGGATCTATGTCGAGAAGAGACGTGTATTGCGTATTTTAATTCAGGAAATGGACCCAAGTGTGTGGACAAAATTTCTAACTGCAACGCTTACGGTTCCGATGTTTGCACACAACCGCAGTATCGCACATGGGCAGAAAGCAATTGCAAATTGTTTTGCCAACTGTGTAAGTATTCTGAAAAAGAGGACAAATAAGATATTTTTCTCGAACTACTTTAAATAGAACGTACTGAAGATTAATAACTCGATAGCCTCACCCATGCATATATGTGCCTTGAATTAAATCACTTGAAAAGACATCCTAAAATATTATGTTCTAAAATATCAGTAAATTATTTTTTGTGAAGCCATGTGTTTGAATTCAGTGAAATCTGGAGCAAAATATCAGAGTATTTAATGGGAATTTATATGGTTAGCATTAATTGACGAAGGCTCATTTTCCGCTTATATATCTAACAATTGTCTTTTTCATTGTAATCGTGATTTAAAGTTTCTCTTCCAATATCTTTAAAACTTGACTTTGTATTATTTTTGAATTTACAATTATACAAGCACTATTTTAAAAACAAAATTAACGCTTTTTTTTCCAGTTGTATATGTACCACGTTATCAACATTATTCTTATTAATGATTATTGATTTCTAGGTAATGGGCGAAATTCAACAACCGTCCAGCCTTAACACCCAAACTGACATACAAATGAAGGATAACGTAGATGTATTTAAAGAAAATGTATATCAAATTATGCATCTTTTATGAACTTGAATGACGGCAATTTTGGAGGACGATAACTTATGAGACTGCATGCATCATCACATTATTAACTGTTATTCGTTAATGTGAATCTACACGACGTACACGTATTGAGAATGATTATATGAGAAAATAACGTTATAATAAGGAAAAAATGGCGTTAAGTTGTACTGATTGTTTGATATGTCTAGTTTATGGTTTTAACTTTTTATTATTATTATACAATATCTAGGAGTTAAAACAAATTATTCTTTTGATAGTATGCAGTTACGTATTAGCCTATAAGTTATAATATCAAGATTGCACATCTTTGATACATACATGCGTTCGGAATTCAATATTGATGAAATACTTTCTAGCACTCAACACTGTGCCGGATAATTATGCCAGTGCCAAGGTGGCATTTTTGCACCCGCTTAAGATGCAGTTTCGGAAAAATCCGTATATACCAAATGATAGATCATTGTCTAGAGAGTATATAACCACTTTTGTCTTAAGTGTTTCACCTGACAGGTAAAATATTTACCTTTGAAAATTAATATCCCTAGGAAAATGATAATTCCCATAGGAGCAATGATTCTCCTACAGGAAATAATGACAATCCTATAGGATTTTCTAAAAATCCTATAGAAATTATATTTCCTATAGAAGAAAGGTATTTCCTTTAGGAATTTGATTCAGACAGGTAATTTTCCTATAGGAAATTAAGATTTCCTATCGGATTTAATGAAATCCTATTGAAATTGAAATTCCTATAGGAAATTATTTTAATCCGATAGGAAATTTCAAATTTCCTAAAGAAACGTTTTTTCTATGGGAAAAATTATTTTCCTGTAGGAATTTTTTGAAAGGTAAATATTTCACCTGACAGGTGAGATACAATGATAACAAAGGTGGTTGTACACTCTTTTAGCAATGGTCGATCATATGACATATTTATATGTTTCGATACATTGTATATGCAGCTTAGACGGGTGCAAAAATGCCACCTTGGCACTGGCATATTGTTACTCGTTGTTTCAAAGACGCAACTCTGTTGTTTTATCAGATAAATATCGTAGACAGTACCTGACTATAAATATCGTTGACAGTACCTGACTATAGATATCGTAGACAGTACCTGACTATAGATATCGTTGAAGTACCTGACTATAAATATCGTAGACAGTACCGGATTATAGCTATCGTAGACACTACCTATCTATAGATATCGTAGACAGTACCTGACTATAGATATCGCAGACAGTACCGGGCTATAGCTATCGTAGACAGTACCGGACTATAGATATGGTAGACAGTGCCTGGCTATAGATATCGTAGATAGTACATGACTATCAATAACAAAGACAGTATCTGACCATAAATATCGTAGACAGTACATGCCAATAGCTTCATTGCACTGTCTACCGGATTTTGCTTGACAAAACAAAGCTTAATACGACACTAAAGTTGTTAAAGAGCATAATAATTTTGTCTTTTGAAAAACAGGAGCCACAGGATGAAACTGTGCCCTTCAGTCAAGTTAAATGTGATAGAAAGGTTACTGAAAGGTGACTGAATGGTATAGCTAAGCCATTCAGTCACCTTTCCAGACCTTTCAGTTACCAGTAAGTTCATTGAATGGCAATGCTTCATCCTGTGAGCTCTCTTAGGAAAGGGAAAATATTCAATGCTTTTTGTTCTGCGTCAAGAAACCTGTGATAGAAAAAATATTTTTTCTCTAGTAAAAAATTCAAGTGTCAAGTGTTGTGGTGTACATTTTTATTTTAAAAGATACATACATTAAACAATTTAAGCAACGCTAGGAGCAACTACAGTTTACATAAACCTCCTATAAAAAAAGATTATGTATACATTTACTTAAAGTTGATTTTAATTAGAACAAAAATAAATCTACTGACGATGATAATGATAAAAAATGTAAGCCTATGCTAAAGGATTTTGCTATATTACACTCCAAAAGAGTTGATCATTAGCGTTGGTGTTAGTACTTAAAAAATCCCTTAAAATTAAACAATTAATCAGATTTTATAAATTGAGATTAACAACTAATAAAAATAATACTTTTAAAAATCAACAAAATGACAATGAAATACCCAATTATTAATCAGAATACATTTATATCATAATAGATACACTGTATAGAGGACTAGTTTTAGTCATGATATTGAACTTTTATAATACCGATCCGAATATTAACAATTTGAACCACAACATTCTGAACGATGAATTCGAAAATTCTTGTTTGTTCACTTATCTTGTTTAAATATTATAATTTATTTCTTGTCTTCTTTCAATATCGAAAGAAATCATTTCACTGCTCATTAATAATGCTCAATGTAAATTTTCACAATAACAAGAGATTCAAAGGTCATTAGATACAACTACACGTACATTATATGTAACGGGTTCTTGGGTCATCAGATACAAGTTCATGTAACGTGTATACAAAAGGATTTACATAATTGAAATTTAGCTATCATATATCAAGATAAACTGAAAACGAAAAAAAAAATCCTTATAAGAAACATGATTTGAAGGTTGTGATTAAGGTTTAAGAAAAAAACAGTATGATTAGTCAAGCCACCGCCCTTTTAACGAGAGTACGTGTGCCTCCTACCCTACAACAGATTTTGGAGAGTCATCTAAGTTTGCTTATCGTAGCCCTGCAATGATTTAGACTGATAAATGCATTATAATGTACAATAAATTAAAAGAATTGCTTCGTATTCACTCTATGACCACTGGAACTCTGCCATTATTGCTTCATATTCACTCTATGACCAGTGGAACTCTGCCATTATCCCAAGGTTCTTGGGCCATTAACTGCAGCAAATTCTGTAAAAATTTATCCATTCGCACTTACAAGCATTGCTACACCTTTTACTATTTGCTCGTTTACAAAATAAATGTTTACACTCATTAACCGTTCTATCATACTTTTAGATTCATCAGCATCGATTCATTAAAATTCCTCCAAAAAAAAAATTCCTCTTTTTTTATACAATTCTTTAATAGTCGTTCTTACACAACCATCATGTTACAAAACATATTACTTAAAAGTTTGTAATTACAAAATATGCAATTTTATATTCTTAATATTTTATTTTGTTTGCTAACCTCTGTAAACTAAACTAAATTTATGTACAGTAATTTGGATTATATTGAATCGCGTTGCGTTTCGTGTTATCGGAAGTTTATGGTATCGCTATGATGTACAAAACATCAACAAAGAAAACCACCCTAGCCATAATTAACAATATATAAGCTATCTATATAACAAAATTAAAAAAAGAAAATATAGAAAATTGATAAAATAATTTGTGATTTAATTACTGTACTCGCTGACAGTAATAGAGGAAATTCGCATCATGTGAACGCTGTTGAATCCTTCTCATGTATGCTGTAGTTTTAATATTTGAAGACAATTGACAAACTGTGTGTTGATAAATTTGCAATTTTATTTTAGCTTTCAAAGTTCTTACATACCCTATAAAATGTAGACTTTTTTCATGCATTTTCGTCTCCCTACAGTTTGGGGATTACCAAATAACGTGTATACACAATGATCGCATGATGCACCTGGATAAATCAAGGTTTATTGACAATTTTAAGGATATAAAAGACGAACTTTGTAAATTATGACGGATTTATTCCGATCACTTCACATTTCCTCTGTGTTTTTTCAGATAGTGTGTACAGGCGATGCATCGAGGTATTATTAAATTTAAAATATAGTCAAAAGTATGGACCAAAAGAATGATAATATTTTTATTTCTAGTATTATGAACGAATTGGTTAAAAATATTATTTTTGTCGGACTGTTTTGTGCCAGTTTATCTACTGATTCAAAATAGGCGGAAGAAACCCGCAATACAGTAAAGTGATGGAGCCATAAGAAACCCTGTTAAGATAGCTTCTTTAAGGACGGAAATATTTTGTTACAATGATGTTTCCCGACATAATCTCCGTTCTGTTCTGTTGATACCAAACAACCAATTATAAACACGTTTTACATATTTTGTAACCAATTTGTAAAAATGGATTTGGAATATCTAATGAAACAACTGAACTCCTTTTAAATACAGAGAAGTCATCGTTTCGTGTAAACGAACAACATGTCATTTCTCACATATAAAACCGTACTCTTCAGAACAAGGGTAATCGTGCCAATTGTCGTACAGCAACAGAACAACACAATTTTCAACCTTTCAGCCAGTAGGATCACCTGGACTCCATTTCAAAAAAGTCAAGTTCTGCCTGAACTGTTGCCAATAAAAGACGCCTTCTGAATCTTCATCCGTTCCGCCCGACCACCACATAGTGCCATAATCTTTAAATAAAACAAAACAATTGACACGCGCGGAGATTGATGGATTGAGCGATGAGTAATGTCATGTTGTAATCTCTAACCTTACATATATATTGTAATGTTAACAAATGGTATACAGGTTGGTTTATTTTATATTGCAAAAAGCATTCAAATCTTTCATTTTTTAACAAGATTAATCACCACATGGTACTGTAATAATGTAAAGTAAACAACATGGAAAACATTAATGTCGTTGACTCTATGCGAGCGAATAATTCCAATCTTAAGATGAAAGCGAAAAATATTTAAATATTTATAATTAAAACCAACCGTATTTCATTAATTATAATTGTGATATATCTTTCTGCATTTTACAAGATATCGATTATGAATCGCAAATTGTTGGGTTTTTTTTTTTTGCTCAACAATAATGGTTTTATGTGTGTTTGTTTTTTTTTTTTTTTGTTTTTGTTTTTTTGTTTGTTTATTTTTTTTTTTTTTGGGGGGGGGTTGCGTATACAGAAAAGTATCATAACATATCTTTTAAAATATTTATTTAACAATGGACACACATTAGTTGCCAGATTTAAATAAAGAAATAGATACTTGGTTTTGATGATTTCGTTTACATTTTCTAGATATACCAAATTCAGAGAATGATTGAGAATGAATACTTGCCCATGATATCTTTTTATATCTCATCCTTGCATATATCCACATATTTTCTTCCTCGGATTCTATTGCCACCAGATGCCCTCCCATCATGGAACAATTTCTCTGTATCAAAAGATATAATTGACAAATCTATAAAATAAAAATCGACAAGGCTCTTCAAGTTTATTAAAAGGACCAACAATAATTATTGCATTTAAAGAATATGTTTTCATGTTTGATAAGATAATTATTAATATTTATACCTCAGCCACAGCCCAAACTGCATTTGATTTCACAAAACAGTACTTGCTACTATCATTTTCTTCCCAAGCGCTAGGACACTCGATTATCACGCCTGGTTATAGAAAGAATTGAAAAAAATATACTCAATTGTATGAGGGTTGTCCAAAAAGTTCGTGGACAATCGCGTTTTTGTCATTTTGAATGGGTTTAAATATACATTTTGTATATCTAGATCTTTTTCATAAAATTTCAAATCAAACTTAAGTGGTTTTGAATGTTTTCCATAAAATTAAACTAGAATTTAAATGTTTCAAAGGGTCACGGATAGGACGCACGGCCCAGGGTACAAATTGTCCAAACTTTGTCATTGAGTTTTTAGATATGAATATTTACAGTTTTTATAAAACATTTAAAAACAGTAAAATTTTCTATTGTGATGTAGTCTGTATGGTGTACTTCATTTTCATACGTCATTTGAAGCTATTTTCAAACTAGCATAGGACTTTTAAAAGATATTACGGCAAGAACATGTCTTTGAAAACGCCCGAAAAAGCGACGTCAGCTGACCGCATGGAACAGCGCGCCGTCATAAAATTGTGTCGACTGAGGTAAAACACTGATAGAAACAAAACATCGAAATAGTTCGTGTTTACTTATCTACAAGTGGCACAAGCGATATTTGGATGGAGTATGCGATTGTACCCTCTGACCTAACGGTGAATGCAGCATATTACTCTTAGATAAACCAAGGACTACGACGTTATAGAAACGTCGTTATAACTTAACGTCAGACTGGGCCGTGCGGCCTGTATAGGCAATGAATGCATAATGATAACTCCAATACATTGTACATTGTTCTGACTTTTATACATATACATCATTATACTCTATATTAAATAATTATAATACTTTCTTGATAATTGCTCCGCTATTCTGAATAAAATTGCATGTGTCCACGAACTATTTGGACAACCCTCGTATATCATATTAAGTAATAAAACTGTATATTCAAATCTGTATATGATATGCAAATTTGCATTTAATTTGCTAATTATAATGTAATGTGTGGAACTTGATCAGGGTTTTCACCCCCCCCCCCCCCCCCCCCCCCATTTTCGAGTCTAATATTAAACATTATATTAAACTATATTATGTGGATGATTACAAACTGATGGGCTGTATTGCCCAAATTGTATTTCTGAATGAATAAATAAATATAAAGTATAGTACAATATGTTATATTCATTGTGTTTAAATAACCGTTATATCTTGAACGGTATAATTTTTAGGCGCCAACCTTCAATGTTTTTTTTTCAACTGTCGTCTGACTTGATAATTTCCTTTTTATCTACTGTAATCCTATAAAGTAACATATCATAAAATTGCAAAACAAAGGCATACATGTCGTAAGATGCGCAAGATGCAGCTTTCTAATAAAAATATATCTTTGATACATCATAATTATAAAGGACCATAACCTAGAAAGTATATCACTAGTCTTAGTCTAACGAGGATGAGTCTATTTATTTCTATCCTAGATATTTCGATGAGATTTCTTGCAAGTTGTTTAAATTCTATATCTATATCAGTTAGATTTAAAAGACATTTAATTTTTCATAACGATTTCCTAGTTGTTGTTTCGAAACTTATCAATGTATACTATTGAACCCTATACGAATTAGTTGCAAATTTCTAAATTCTCTACATTTTTTTTGTTCCAGGTATTTTTTCTTTCAAATTTATAAAAGCTATTGTTTAAGTCACCAATTGGTAAAACTTTGAAAAAAAACACTTTTAGTGTGATCCATTAAATGATTAGTTAAATTTTTCAGGGCCTCATATTGATTTAGCATATTGCGGTATATATTGGCTCGGAAAAAATATTTTCTAAGAATTTCAAATAAAACTGTCTAATCTGCTAATATGTTTCTTTTGATGCCTTGTAAATAAATCATTCATTTAAAAAATCGTGGTCGCTTCGAATTAATGAGCGAGTCATATTTTTTTCATCGGCTACATACAAAGTTTACAATATCAGAAAGCGATCGGATGTTGTCGTAATCGCCATTGCAGCAATTTATTAGGTGAAGTTCATTGAATTTCCCAACTCATTTACACTACTGATAATGTTTATTTTTAATCAAAACACAATACAAAAGAAACAAAGGTTGAATGTGAATAAAATGTCAAAGCAAAACACTAGAACTGTATTTGCCCTAGTTAATTTAAATCTTTGAAACTAAAACATACATATGGCTGAAAATATTAATTAGAGGAAATGTTTTTATCTTTAGGATAAACATGTATATAGAAAATTCTGAATGAATTTCAAAATCTTGGAGGACTTTTATGTGTTTTGGTATTAATTTTAGAGAGTTTTATTTCGATAAATAGTTTTCCATTTCCCTATGGAATTTAAATATCTCTTGATTTTTTGTTCAGGAGGCTTGGTCAACAAAACACCAACCAGATCTGTCCTAAACTTCTAAATATGATATCTTAGTTGCAAAATATGTAAAACGCCTTATAATTGGTTGCTTGGTATCAACAGAATGGAGAATATTTAAGGAAACAAATCTTTGTCACAAAATATTTCAATCTTTGAAGTAGCGACTTTGACAGTAGTTCTAATGACATCACTGCTTTAGTATATTGTGGCTAACTGTATGGTATTTCAAATCAGTTGCTAAACTGGCACAAAACATTTTGACAAACATAATATTTTAAAGCTGACATGAATTCATAAATACGCATTTTTTCCCTTTTATATCCAACTGCCGCCATATTAGTTGTCGATTTCTATTGTTCTGTTCATCGCTACACCCCCAATATAAGGCCGATAGCACTATATTCATGCTTCACCGCATTCAGGTATTTCATTCACCCGAACACGTTACATTGGACGAAAAGACTTGTAGAAATCGTTTTGAACAAAAATAATAAGACAACCACTGCACTGGTAAGGAATATCCAATGAACGACGAAACAAGACAGACTGAAATGCAGGCACACATATTTTAAAAATCCTCGATAATTGTAGAACGTTTTCTTGTGTATGTTATAACATCGCACGTAAATGTGCAAACCGCACACTGTGGCAGATCGAGCAATGTCGTGCCGTGTTTTAGAAACGGAGTGTTTTTGTAAAAACCGATGGAAACGATGTTACTTTCTTGGATTACTATCATTTATCTATTGCGTTGGATGTAGCGCCGCGGGGGTCTTCAAAAAGATGCAGACGTTATGCATTCTATGAACGACACACGTGTGCGATGCGCATGCTAAGTAAGACAGCACTATTTGTGCAAAATAATACGGATACCTTGAAAATTCGTTCAAAGAATGAATATATTCATGTTTTATTGATTGTAGTTTCCTTTTTTCTTTTTTTACAATCATTTTACTACAACGTGTATTCATGCATTTATAAGTCCGTGCAACCTGAATGCCTGGATCGGAAAGCAACCGACCGTATCTTTTTCGACCGGTATATATACCCCAGTGGCAGATGAGGAATGATCGAAACTAACATGGCGACCAAATGCTTTTTTGAATTCATGTCAGCTTTAATATTTTATTGATTTACCCTAAACTGAAGAGGGTTGAAAATCCATTAATTACTTCTACATATTTGATAAGTTTTGTGAAAAAAATCTTTACAGTTCTTGAAGCATATAAAATTGCCGATTTATCATCATACAGTTTGTCAATTGTCTTCGATTATTCAAGTTACAACATAAATGAAATATATTTAACATTGTTTTCACTAGACAAATTTCCTTCATTTATGTCAGCAAAAACATTGATTAAATATTAACGCATTATATTTTCTCCTCAAACTTGTAACAGATAACTTATGACTGTAGTGTAGTTTCATCTGTTAATTATTTGTACATTGCATAGCGACACTTTAAACGTCCGAAAACACGAAACGCGATGCCATTCAAAATACCACCAAAAGACTGTATCTGTGAAAATTACTCAAAGGTATCTTAAGTTGTATCAAAATATATGCCTCCAATGAAATAATATTAAATGATTACGTAAAGAGTGAATATATTTACTGGAAACTTATTTTGGGTATAGATAGAAACTAAGATGTGAAAAATGTTCAATAAATAAAATGAGCCATTTCGTTTCTTGAATGCACGATTTTAGTTTTGATGGATAAAACTTTCCAGAACGGGGTAACCAGGTGCGCGGTTTAACGTCATGGTGGAAAGTGTAGGGCGAGTTCATTATCGGGCAGTTACCTTGGATATGACAACTTTGGTTTAAGATATGAAAATAAATATGTATATACTAGCGTTTTTAAATTATATATTTTTATACCACTACAGATTGGAGGAAAACGTTATACATTGAATGGCGACCCATGAACATATTGTTTTAACAACTCTACGTCTGTATAAAAAATGTAGGCAAAAAACGGGGAAGTTGAATTGGGAGCGGGCAGTCTTTTATATGAAATTCTGATCTGGCACAGAGATAAAAGTTAAGAGAGATTATACCTAAAGAACAAAATTTAGAAAAGAGATACGACGCACTATACACCCACTCCCTGGATTAAAACAAAATAACAATGTCATTTTTTCCAGTCAGCTGCATGAAAAAATAATAAAAAAGGCCATGTACATGAACCCTTGTATCATATTAATGTATAAAATGTTACTTCCCGCGCTTGCGCGGGATATCTTATAGTGTACTAAAATGTTTGACTGGCTTATCATTCGATATTATTTAAGTTTTGAAGATAATTGACTGACACCTTTCATATGTGATTGGTTATCTTTGAATAATCTACTTATTAGGCTTTTGTTATTTTAGACTGGTTTTGTTTTGAATAAGATTTGCAAATAAATTTCATACTAGCACATGTATATTGATTCGTGTCACCTGCAAATTAATAATATTCTCAGTTTTTCTAGTATAAAATTGATTTGGAAATCACATTCAAAACATATTGATACATGTATCTACTAGAATATATGTCCCTGGTATCATATAAGGTAAGTGTGTATTATTTTACAAGTTAATCTCGGGTAATTACCGGGTACATGCTACAGAGTAACATTTGAAAACATATTTGAAAACACGACCGGTAGATAAAGAAATCATCTCATTTATATAATTAGTGAACAATGGAAGACTGTTTTGCGATTTCAATTACTGTGGATTTTTCATACCCGCAAAATACCGCAGAAAATTCCCTTATACAGTAATTCATTTTAAACGACTCGTTTTTTAGCTCACCTTAGCTGAAAGATTCAGTAGGTTTTTCTGATCACGTTTTGTCTGTCGTCCGCCTCTCTGTCTCTCTGTAAACTTTTGACTTCAATTTTATTTTCCATTTTTTTTTCAATTTTCAAGATGTACGTCGGAATTACACAGTTTAAACACTATAATTATGATAGTTACGCGCAAGAATCTCAGACAAACTCAATTCGATTTAATTCAGTCTATAAATGTTCAGTTTATTTACAAACGATATTTTAACAAAACATCCTAGTATTAAAGAAATCATTATGTAATTCTATTGTTTTTTTATTCCAGTTGGGATCAGTTTAATCGTTTATTTTCAATTTAATTAAAGAACACTCACGTTAAGTTGCTTTATAAGGTATCTACTTTTCCGAACATTCTCGTCCTGTTGGACACCACTACTACCAGATGCCTTAAGGGTCCCTAGAATACAACGTCTGAAGATTGATGTTGAACAAGAAAGCCACACACCATGACAAGTGACTACAATCCACTGCACAGTTTATCAAAGAAGTTCTCAAAGAAACCGATGTTTCACAAGTTACATTTTCGCCATCAGATATCAATTCGCTGTGATCTTCGAATTTGAACACCAGTTGTTCCCCAAATGTTTCGATATTGTCAAATATCAATAGAGCTAGTAAATGCCCCAAAATATTTGCCATTATTGTTTTAAAACACATTAATTCCTAGTAAGAGCACTCCTTTGCAAATTTTGTAACGTGGTATGAATGATGTTTTGTGTCAAGAATATCCGATTCGATTTTCTTCTCTTGAGTTTAGTGTCACATGACTTTATTCTTATAGATTTACGTATTTCATATCGATTGAAAAATGAATCACTTTAACACAATTATGTTATTCCCAATTGTGACAAGGAGCACGGCGGGTGCGACCGGTAAACAGGAGATGCTTACTCCTCCGAAGCACCTGATCCCACCTCTATCTTTTTAGAGGTCCGTGTTGCTCTACTTTGAATTTGTATCTAGTTTTGAGGATTTTTGAAATGGTTGACAGTTTGTTATTGTCATTTTTCATTTGCATAACATGCATGTATAAAGTATTTGTTTAGCATATTAAACAAGTGCATGGATCGGAAATTGTTCCTGAAAAATTGGACAATTGATTAATTACCGAATTTTCCACGGATTTTTCTCCGTTTTTCCCGATCATGATATTTTTCCAAATTACGACAATTTCCCCGATATTGACATTTTTTACCGATATGACATTGTGAGCACGGCGGGTGTTACCGGTCGACAGAGGATGCTTACTCCTCCATGGCACCTGATCCTACCCCAAAATATTTTAGAGGTCTGTGTTTACTCTGCTCCTGTTTTGTAATTTCCCTTTGGACTTTTGAATTTGAACACTGTTCGTTATCACCACATGTCATTGATCAGAAATAAAATCTCGAAAACCAGACCCACCCGTAGATATTGGTAAGTAGACCATAAAAAAAAAAAAAAATGATACACATTAACACTTTATGACCATTTTGGCCACACCCTGCGATACAAATGTAAGAACTTCTATCCTGGGGACATGAAATTTACAATTGTGGTATATATTAACACTAAATGACCATTTTGGCTCCGCTCTACAGTCAGAACCCCTTTTGTTTCAGATCCGCAAAAGAAAAGAAGATTTTTGAAGAAAGCATGGTAAAATCTTGACCATTTTGGCCCTGTCGCTTACCACTTTCGGACAAGTGTCATGAAATTTACAATCCCAAAGATTATCCCAAAGATGCACCATATCAAATTTGAAAAGAATTGGCCATGCAGTATTTTAAGAAGATAAAAAGGTTCTATTGTTAACACACGACGTACACGCAAGACGACATACAAAAATTAATTGCAATAAAGATGGTTGATATAGAGAAGAATTGACCCATACCCAATTGTTTGAACTTGACTTCTTTTGTATCTCAAGGTCAATCATCTACACATGTAACGAAAACCATTGTCTAGGGCATAACACTAGATCCCTTTATCAAACAACCTTAAAATTATACCATAGATAGATGATATAGAACGTGGCTATATCCTACCAACATTTTTGACTTTGATCATTTTTGTCTTTAGAGGTCAAGCGTTTTCTGAAAAATATTGTACGAACCATAACATAAGATTAATTAATCTAGCTATAGATGGTATAAAACATAAGACCTAGCTTAATCTTACAAACACTTTTGACCTTAATAATTCATTTTAGGGTCCAATAGGGAAACCATCTTCAGTCATTTCCTAAATATTTATGTCATAAGGACTTGAAATAAAGAACAAAATGATACACGGAGATGTAATGTTGTTAATTTTTTTTACCTTGGCCTTTTTCTCATCTCAATGTCAAATTAAGAAAAATTCCAAATTTTGATCAGATGAAAATTACAAAACCCTTTAATTAAAAGAATTTAAACTTTGATGATATAAAGATGATTTAAAAAACAGTGAAATCTAGCATTTTTTTTTTACCATGACGTATTTTGAATTGCAGAAAGGTCATTTATCATTTAAAAATATTATCGAAGTCATAACATATGAATCTTTTCAGATAATATATTGCCACCATATAAAAATATGATATAGAAGATGAAACGATAAAAGATGTTATTATATACCAATCAATTTTCCTTTCTATATACTGTCAATTTTACAGAGTGTGATCCAATTTTCCGGATCACCACACTGTGTTTTTCCCGTATCACCCCTTCTCTGAAACTGATGACGTAATACACATAAAATAACGTCTGTATATTTTAGCGCGTTTTAAAAGAGTTCATCTAAAAATAGCTTTATTATATAAGTAAACGTCAAACAATTGATTTTAAAAGGATAGTTTTGTAATTAAATTTTATAAATTGACAAGGGTATGTAATGAATTTATCATTATAACAGTAACTTGATCCAAAGAGCCGGATCACGTATCGTTGCCAGGCAAGGATCATCATCTGATGATCCGCGCCTGGCAACTCGACGTTATCCGGCCCTTTGGATCAAGTTACTGTTATAATAATAAAATTATATGTATAAAACATAGCGGTCCTCTACCGAAAATGTTTGTACCAGACCTATTGTTTGAATTTAAAGGTCAATTTAAAACAAGAGTCCAATGGGCCTTAACGGTCACATAAGTACCATGGCCCATACACAAACTTGTCAAGGAGTCTCGTATATGCATTTTATTAAGTTTCACACGATGAAACTGTGCCATTCAGTCAACTGAAAGGTCTAGAAAGGTGACTGAATGGCATAACTATGACTTTCAGTCACTTTTCAGTTATCTTTCAGTCATATTTTAGTTGACTGAATGGCACAGTTTCATCCTGTGTTTCATTCTTGGGTAGAAAAATTATAATATTGTAATGACGACCATCTCTCTGCCTGAAATCTTTCAAAAAGGACTATGAAACCTATAATTTTAGCGAAAAACCCACAGATCATAATTGAGTGCATGACCTTATATCGAAAAGATGCAAGACTGTGATAGAAAATAAATTTTCCCATATTTGTTAACTTTCAAGATAGGTTTTATGTGTATATGTTTTCATAGATAAACTAAAACAAGGTGGCTATTATACCAAATGTACATGTGTTATTTATATCAACCTCCCAACCCCCATCCCCAGAGGCAGACATAATCTTTTCCTGTGGGCATTAATTTAAAAAAAATGAAGCTTTACAAGCTATTATGTGTTACTCCCTTATGGTCCGGCTTTAGAGTATTCAACCTTCAAAAACCCTTTATAACCACCTGGCATTCATACCAAAATCATTTTACCTGTACTGCGTATCAGTGATTGTGGTTAGCCAATTATTACTTAACTATTAACACGTCTATTTGTTTATTTAAAAAGTTCAAAAACTTTTTTTTTTCAAATGATAAAAATACCTGCATAACTCTTTTGATCATACGACTTATTAATTACATCATATTCAACATTTACTAAATATGAACCAGCAATGGAAGATAACTCCATTATGAAGAAGCAATGGAAGATTACTCCATTAACCTCCTGAACTCTTTCCAAATGCTTTCAGAATATCTTAACTTTTTTTTTTTGGACAGCTTCATTCTTTCTCTTTTCTAAATAATTTTACGTGAATTAACTTATTTCTTTCACTGAAATTCCTGAGCAGAATAAAACAATAAGAACCCCTACCCTATACATTATATGAGTGTTTTGGCCCCGCCCTAGATTCAAATCCCTACATTGGGAGACCTGAAATTTAAAATTTTGATAGATGGCTTTTCTTTATATGGAGTCAGTTTTTATTCAGTATCATCAGAGGTAAAGAAGACGATTTTTTAAAACATTAAATGCATTAACACTATATGGCTTTTTTGGCCCCGCCCTGAAGTCAGAACTCCCTACCTCGGGGACATGAAATTTATTATTTTGGTTGAGGGCTTCCTGATCTAAAAAATTATGAATTCAGTCTTCCTTATAGGTATGTGGGAGTAGAGAAGATATTTTTTATAGGTTATATGCATTAACACTATATATCCATTTTGGCCCCGACCTAGAGTAAAAGCCCATACTCCAGGGTATAAGAAGTTTATAATCTTAGCAGAGGACTTCCTGGTTAATTTAATTATGAAGTCAGTTTTTCTAACAGATGTGTGAGAGTAGAAAAGAAGATTTTTAAAAATTATATGCATTAACATTATATGGTCATATTGTCCCCCCCCCCCCCCCCCCCCGCCCCTTGAACCCCTTTAGGTATTTAGGTAGAGGAGTTCATGGACATCATAACCATGCATTTAAACCTGCATATACAAAGAGGAAAGGTACGCATTAGGTAACTGTGACGGAAGTACACATATGTCGGTCACTTTGAAAGGATAACATCCGAATAAATCGATTTAATTGTATTGGCGCGCAAAAAAAAACTCCTCGGAATTTATCGTTCATGAGTATACATAACGTCAGTGAAAGATGTTGACTTCCGTCTCAGTTACCTAGCTTGTCTTAGAAAAAATCCTTTGACATTGTATAGTAGGTTTACAGAAGAACATACCTTCAAAAGCATTTAAAAGCATAATGAGGAAGAGATATATTGACAGCAATATTGCCACGTGCTTGTTGGATATATCAATCGGATACATGTTTTATAGTCCGAAAATGACGAACGTGTAGTAATGTAAGCAAACTGGAGTGACATACCTTTCCTCTTTTTCTATGCAAGGGGCTTTTTACATGAATCGTTCATTTTCCTTTAAATTTTAGATATTTAAAAGGGAACATGTTGTGTACATGACTTCAAAGGAATTTCTTTTAAAAAAAAGAGTCAGCTACCCCGGGAGTTTAAATTGGGGGTGGGGTGAATTGGGTCCTGTCCTCAAGCACCTGTGGGCTAAACCTGAATACAATGATATGATATATAGACAAGTTAACGTCATATTTTTTCACTTGTTAAATCTGCCCCATATTACAAACCTTGGGGAGAAGGGAGAGACGCTTTTGTAAAACCAACCAATGCCAGTAGCTTGTAACAGAGTTTCACTAAAAAATGGGAAATATCGGTTTTAATTTTGATTTGTCCGTCCGTCTGTCATTATGGCTGTGTTTAACACTACCGTTTTCAATCGATATCTAGAAAGGCCTTAAATCTGTTCAAAAATCTTTGATATCAAACCTCCCTATGCCTAAAGAAGACCCCTATTGCTCTTGATGTCAAAAATTCTTAGTAAATTCTTACATTTCGTCCGTGTAACACTTTTGTTTCAAGGCAATATCTAAGAAAACCTTTGATTTTCTAAAAATGAAATTGATATCACCGATTCAAATAGAATAATAAATCCCGAATCGAATTTTTGCTTTAAATGTTTTAGCAATGCACACCAAACAATGCTTAATATATGCCATATTTAAAGAAGTGTTCACCTGATTCTTTAAAACTTTTCCCTTGATTCTGCTAGTACATTATTTATTAAAGGCAAGCGTATATTTACTTCCATTTACAAAATTAAAGAAAAACATTAATCTGTATTTCAAAATTTCACAGTGGCTGAACAAGTTAATAACAGTGGGACGGACAACTCCGGAATGGACATTTTTCCGGCGTTGCGCACCCCTTTCCATTCACACTATCGACCAAAGTTTAGTACCAAATGGTGGGTTTTTTTTATTCTAAATAAAGTTTTGAAAAAAAAATTGAAACATTTTTAGACAGTTTTTGAGATATTTGATCTTAAAAGTTTCAACCCCATGGGGTTTTAGTTTGGAAAAAAAAAACCACATAAAACCCCATGCAAACCCCATGGGGTTTGGTCATAAACCCCATGGGGCAAAAAAACCCATGAAATTGCATATGGGGAAAAAAACCCCACCTTTCCCAAAAAATCCCCATATTTAATGCTAATGTAGGTTTCTTCCCCCCAAATTTTTTTAAGTAATAATAATGGGGGTTTTTTCCCCATAAAATATTAATCTGAAGTTAATAGAATCTGCTTATTTTCTGATATAAGGCAATAGTTGAATAGTTGATACCTTACAAATTATTACTATAGGCAATTTACAAATAAAGGTTAATTTACTCAGCACAGGTTAAACTACAGCATACATAATTATATGGTCTGGGGTTCTGTGTCCATCAAGATGAAGAACTCATATTTAATATGAGTATGAACCACAGGGGCTTGTGTAGAAAAAAAGACATCGTTTAAAAAGTAGTTATTTTTCCTCCGAGGTACCACTGTTTTAACGGTGCTTTTTTTCTACACAAGCCCCTGTGTATGAACTACGAGATAAAGTTTTACATGCAAAAATCTACTGCAGTACAATCCCTTATTTCAAATATTATACATGTACTTACAGCAAATAAATTCTTTGAAGGTGATGTTTAATGAACTGATTCACGACATCGAAAATTAGATTCTCGGGAAACTAGCAACACGAGAAACAATTTACAAATGCATGATTCAGTCCAAACAGTGTGACAGACAATCTTGTTCAAGTGTTGTATCATGTTTGTTTCAGATTGTTCTTTCCATACCAATAATAACGTAACAGTAAGCGCCTTTAAGACTGTGACAGGTGTTGACTAAAATCAAAACATGCAAATGGGGAAGCTAATACACGATTCTGTCTGTTTTGCACTTACTTCATTTTTTTTTTAAAAAGTATTCTATAGAAGAAATCAAAACATTGTCACAAGGCATCGGAACAGCGGTGACGGTCGTCGTCTCAGAAAAAAGAGAGTTTTTTTTTTTTTTTTTTTTTTTACCATAAATGTACAGGTGTTTATTGGAATGCTACTGCAGACTGCAGTGCAGTGCATATATTGTACAACGGCCGCAGCAGCGATCGGTGGTCATAAACTCTGTTGTATACACAAGCGCGAAGTGTGGTAAAGATATATACATTCGAGGCTTGTTAACACGGTATTTTAAATTGGATATATCTTAGCAGTAAGTGCAAATTACCAAAATTCTGTTATTTGATCTACTGTGAGAGCTAGGTTACAACTTTACAACACCAATTTCTGGCAAACACTATTTTATATACTTCCCATTGTAAGTGCATGCATTTCAAAGTAAAAAGGAAAGAGAAAACCCCCAATTAGAATACCTAAAGACACCCCCACCTTCCCCTTGTGCTTAGGCTTTAAAATTGGTTTACACCCTCCCTCACTAGGAGTTCCACGTACACCCCCATCCTATTACTTCTACTGGGTTTGTCTAGCTCCCCAATGTTGAACATATTTAGACTCATTAGATTGATTATTTTGCATCATTATGATTTCAATAAATTCAAAAAATAATTCAAAACTTTTATTTTTAATACAATGTCATAAAACCAATTTAGCAAATGATATATTAAATAATTTAAAATAAGATTTATCCCCTTTCCATTTTAAGATTATAATTTGAGGATAAATTTAATAAGATATAAATTATATGGCAGCAAATAATTTATTTTCAAAATGTTTCAGTCGGATTTTAATACAAATTGTACTAAAAAAATATAGAAATTATATTGGATGAAAATAGAGCAATGAACTTAATTGAAGTATAATAAATGCTGTAAGTTGATTAACTACAGGGATTATCATTAAACTGTTAAATTGTAATTGCAATTTATGAAATACATTTACATGGTATAGGGTTTCAATAAACATTATAGACCCCTTCATGGTAAGAGTGGTACTGCTCTATTGCAGGGCAAATTGTTAAATATTGGCGAAGTTAGAAAACTAAATGATGCATGTAGATTAAACAGTTAACGCTACATCATATTTCTCTAAATTAAGTCATTTTTCCCTGCAAAAGAGCAGTAACAACAGTTATGGTGAAGGCCGGGTCTATGAAGCCAGCTGACAGGTGATTGTGTCTGTTACAGATAATAAAAGTTCACCTATATATTGACTGCATGTTATTATTACACCATGGGTAAGTTTAAATTTTAAAAAATTCTTTGAAATTAAGTGACGTAATAGACAAATGCAGTTATCATAGAAGACAACATGTCAAAAAACCCAAGTTTGTTGCTCTTTCCATTAAAAAGTGATATTTTAATCATGTTAGATACATGTATATCGACATAGTTGAAAATCACCCACCTCCTTCCATTAACATTACATGTAGAATATGTAAATGTACATTTGACCTTAAAATAACATCTATTAAAATCATCGTTCACTTTTAAAATGAACGAGAAACAACATATTTTTACATTTTTGTTGTATTTATGCAATAATTATGTAGAAAAACATGTAAATTTTGAACATTTTTCATGGATTTCTAATCCTTCTCCAGCTATCCAGCTATGTTTGAATTATTTTTAATTAAAAGCATGCAGGTATCAAACTGGTAGCTAGCTAAGGTCTTATTGCTTTAGCATGGTTGACAAGAGAGTAGAAACCCTATATAGCTATATAGTATAGAAACATGTAGAATATTCACACACTAATTTAAAATATGATTGTTAGCTCACTTTTTCATGGAAACAATTAAAATTAAGAAATATCACATGCAGGACAGAATGTCTATTTGTCTATGACTAAAAATGCTACAAATCAAAAGGTCAATTTTTAGTTTAAGTGATGATTGTTTTCAAACATCTCAAGGAAATTGCCACAGGTTTTATAATACATATATTATATAATATGTGAAAGATTTCTAACCACTGCTTTTTATAAAAAAAAAAAAAAAAAAAAAAAAAAAAAAAAGATAGGGGGAGCTGGTATACATGTACTAGTAGTTCTATGTGATATGATTTTATCATGATAATATCATGAAGATACTTGTAGTATTGAATAAGGTTTTTTATTAAAGGAGCTGTTGACCTCTTAATGATTATATTATTCAGTAAAAATGTTTTACTGAAAGAAAACTCCATGAATCTTAGTGTTGAATAAATAGATGATCGAGTGAAGTGGAAATGGTAGGTTCACTTAAATGGTTGTATTTTTTTTAAACCTCAATGGAATTAGCATTATGGGGTATACTTTTTCTTAGAGATGCATAGGCTTTTTTACTCTATGACAAAATTTCATTTTATTAGAATGTTAGTGTAAGTTAAAGGTAGCAAGGAACAGTTATAATTTGTACCCGTCAATTTTTTGTAAAATTGAGAATTGCTGTACTTTAAGACTTACGAGTGTTTCTAAAATTTATGACATGGTTTTTAATGATTATAATCATTATAGTTAGAGAGATGTCTCCTGTTGAAATTGGTATGCAATATGTATAACAAGGTAACAAGACTTCAAATTGTCTCTAAAGTTTATTAAATTTCACAAAATGCTGAAATTTGTATATGTTGGTTGCACCAAGGCCAACTCAGGTACTTGTGTATACATATTACATGTACTTGCATAAATGTAAGAAACAGTAGATCAAATAAGTGTATTTTAAATATACATGTACATAGTATTACATCAGCACTACAGAAGATCAAAAGGTGGCAATGTTGCAAACATCAACCCGTAATTTGCCAGTCTGTCACCCTGATTAATATGTATATACCTTAGTGGTTGATCTGTGTATATATACTGTTTAAGACTTGTTACCTGTAATTATCATCCTTGATATACGCTGTTCCAGGGTGACATAATGAAAAGATTTTTTTTAAATTTCAATGACACTTCGTATACTGGTCCTTTGTAACAATATTATTTCCTTTTAAAAGAAATTACATGTATATATGAATTAATCATTTTCTATATATACTCATTGACAAATCAAATGAAACTGTTTACCAAATGTTTCATTTTTTGAAATTCTCTCTCTCTCTCTCTCTCTCTCTCTCTCTCTTTGTTTAACCCCACCCCACCTTTTTCTCTGAGGATAAAAATGGGAGACAGAGGTTTAGGTGGGTGGGGGTCGTGCACAGTTGATATGGGTTTGTCATGCCATGTAAAATCAGGTTATTTCCTAATATCTCTCCTTCCTTCTCTCTCTCTCTCTCTCTCTCTCTCTCTCTCTCTCTCTCTCTCTCTCTCTCTCTCTTTAACCCCACCCCCACCTTTTTCTCTGAGAATTAAAATGGGAGGCAGGGAGAAGGGGTGGGGGGGGGGGTGCATGGTCACGGTCCATTTTATTTTTTTGATAAGGGTTTACTCTCTCTCTCTTTCTCTCTCTCTGTTTCACCCCACCCCCACCTTTTTCTCTGAGAATAATGATGGGAGACGAGGGTTTAGTGTGGGTGGGGGTCATGCACAGTTGATATGGGTTTATCATGCCATGTAAAATCAGGTTATTTCTCTGAGAATTAAAATGGGAGGCAGGGAGAAGGGGGGGGGGGGGTGCATGGTCACAGTCCATTATATTTTTTTGATATGAGTTTAACTCTCTCTCTCTCTCTCTCTCTCTCTCTCTCTCTCTCTCTCTCTATCTTGTTATTTGCTTGCACTTGACTGCTTTAAAATTGCTAAACTAAGAATACCAGGGATAAATATGCAGTGTTAATTCTCCCCGTCAACCACATACACATGTTTTGAAAAACCTCATAACCCCCCCCCACCCCCCTTTTATAACTCAATTTTTTTTTAGATATCATACCCCGTTCTTCACTGGCTTAACACGTGTCTGAAGTGAAAATTAGAAATCCAAAGGCAGTATATGTGTACTTCTACATATATATGCTTTGTGGTGTCAAACCGATGTAATGGCAATTAATTATTTTCTAAAATTTCTAAATTAGGCCATGTTAAAATGCCTCAAATTGACAAAAGTAATTGTTGTTAATATGCATTATAATACATGTACTTGTCAAGTTGAATTAGCAAGTTCATAAAATAATGGTAAATATTTCACCTTAATTATAGCTATTTTATGTAAGTACACATCTAACACATAATTTTCAACCAATTGCTAGCATCCATGCCGAAAATATCCATGTCATAAAACTATTCGGGGATGCTGAATTAGTAAATATATTATACACCAATGTCCTTAACATATCTTCTTTGTATATCTGTTTATATTTTGTATAAATGTCTTTTTGTAGTACTTATCGAGACATTATCACTGTTGTACAGTACAGCTAGCATGCAAGTTAGGGGATTTTGTCTATTTACTAGATTTTTGGTTTTTTGCACAACCTAGCTTTCTGATTGTAAAGTGTTTTTGTGAGAAATAAACTCTTAGACTAAATGTCAAAGGTGGCAGTGGATATTTATAGTTTTGTGTGAGAGACAAGGTCAAAATTTTGAAAAAGGGAGGAAAACCTGCCATTTGAATGGTTATTTTTGGGGTATAGTCAGAATATTGCATTCATTTGTTGCATTCGACCCCCCACCCCCCCTTTGCCAATATCAGGTACATGTAAGAAATATGCCCACTATATCTAATCGACATTTCTTTAATTGACAGAAAACAGAAAAAACTGTCACAGTGGTATTTAGAAAATTAACCTAGCATGATTAATGTACCTCAATATATGTGATAAAATTATACATGCATTTAAAAAGTACAACTAGGTCTGTATATTATATTGTTAGATTGCTGCGGACAACCCGTATTCTTGAATATAGGTGTATTAAAGTGCATGTAATGTATCAAATAAAACTAACTGATAAAGAACTTCTAAATTATAGTCACAAATTTGCATTGGCAGCTCATTTTCCCTGATTACAGTCAAAAAAGTAAATATTAATTGGAGCAAATAATTGTTATCTCAATCTTCATATTTAAAAAAAGAGTACTACCTTAAATTGATCTGTACTAATACAACTAAAACCATTGATAAGAGAAATAGCCAATGTCATTGAATGTATTTTCCTCCTCCTTCACATTTGCATGTATGTTTACTTAATGGATAAAACCATGCATAGTCATGATTTGAATTTTATTTCCTAATAATCCTGCTAGTATGATTCCAGAATATCAATTTAATAAATCTGAGTGACTGTACCAGTTTTCAGTTGAATATGAAATTGTATTATGATAATACATGTACATCTACGTGTACAATTCAAATTCGCCAATAGGTTACTGATAACCTGACAAAATAGCATATAGGAATATTTGTTTTATTGCAAAAAGTATGTGTCTATATAATTGTGATGTTCAATGTGCGGCCAAAAAAAAAACCTAAACATCTGAGCATCCAATAAATACCAGAGATACATGCAAATCTTTAAGTTAATTTTAGCTGCTCGAGTTTAGACTTTTGAAATTTTAACTTGTTTAGTTTAATGTAATGTATTCCCAAGAGGATAACATATGGATGTATCAAGTTATTGAGTGATTAAGTAATTAGACTTTGAAAATATCAATAATTTTAAGAAATAACCTCATCACTACAAACTAATGCATTGTATAATAGCATATATCAAAGACTGGACTGTACATTGTTCTAGGAGATTAAAGAAATGTGCAATATGCTTTGGCATATTATTTTAGAAACACACTTCGAAGAAACAATGTAATTCGTTTACGTGTATTTAGACATTTCATGATAATTTTTTTTTAGGATGTACAGAATTGAGAGATCAGGACAATATTGATATACATGCATATTAGAATGATGTTCATAAATCAAAAATTGACATAAATATGTACCCAGTATAATAAATTAGATACATTACACTTTAAATTGGAGATTAAAGAGTCTAATAAGACTAATAATCCAAGATTTTTAATCATTCAAAAGTGAACCTAGGTGAAATTAATATGCAGAATTTGGTGTTTGCATGTATATAAATGTCTAATTATTAGAGCATGCAAGTTAAAAAAAAATCCATAGACCCTTCCCAAATTAAGGAACATGCAGCACAGAAATAGCTGAAATGTGTATTTTGATAATTTTACATTTGTCTTTCAATATATATTGTGTTCGATTGAATAATTTAATTAGAATGTAGCCCTGGGTGTTTTTGTCACTTAGATGCATATGAGACTGGGTTGGAGACATACTGTGTATACCTCATTAGTACCTATTGTTCTTTCACAGACCTTGCAATTAACTCAGAATTCTTACGTGTCTTTGTAATGGGCACGTTCTGTGTATACCACTTAACACCCTATTGTTCTTCTAATGCTACAATCAACAAAGAGCAAAAGGTACATATACACAACACATGAGAACAGGTTTCCGATCGAGCAATGCACGTGTAAGCAGGAAAGAAGCAGTGGAGGGGGCCGGGGGCGGGGGGGGGGGGGGGGGGGCTGCCATTGCTCTAAATGTAAACTAACACTCCTTTAAATTTTACTATTTGTAAGTCTACACAATCACATTTTGCAGTGTGCGTACCATATGTCATCATCACAAATTTATTTATTATAATGGACTTCTAGCTTTTGATATCTCAGGCCTGAAAAGGGTGACACATATTAGATTTGTATTCATAATCGATATTAAAATATATTTCCAATAAAATTTTGAATTTGTGAACAAATCCTAACGGCTCTGATCAGGAAGCATATCACTACCGGGTTGGGGGTTGGGATTTGGGGCAATGGGGGGGGGGGGGGGGGGGTTAAATTTAAATTTTAAAAATAATTTTATACTGGGTACATGTATGCGCTTAAAATTAATCCCAGTATTTATTTAGTTAAACCCCTTCTCCTTTTGGTCACCCTCCTTTTATAGGGACTTGAGAGCTATAATTATATGGTTAAACGACATGTTGATATTAAGTTTATCATCTACTTAATGGCATTCGTCGGATTTTTCTGCAAAGATGTATCACTGATGACCAGTGCACCCATTTCCTCTGCCCCCCCCCCCCCCCCTCCCCCATGCTACGTGCCTGCAAGTACATATATATTACGACGAAAGACTAACTTCTAAGAGGAATCCTTAAAAATTGCCCCGAACACTCGATTTTTTTTTCAGAATAAATGTGTGAAGTTTGATCGATTAAAGCTTTGTGTTGCACTTCTTATACGTCATATGTATATTTTACAAAATCTATTTCATCAGTCACATCATTAATTATATGTTGAGGAAATAAATTCGAAGGTATCCTCCATCTCCGACCGCATGCACCATGCAAATATTGATCCTTCTCGTAGTTTTAGGTCTCCGGTCTATTTGAAGGTAAAATTTAAAATTGAAGCGTGCTTATGAAACTGCTTTATGTGGTATGCACTTCAGAACGTCTGCTGCTATCATTAATTGACTTAGAATCATATTTCCATAATGATGTAGGTCTTATATAGATCAACATAATAATCAGTTACTTGGCTTATCCCGTTACCCGAAGGTCAATTTTCACACGTTGTCGCTTCAGTGAGCAGGCATTGTAGTAACCAAAAGTGCGTAATTTTTTGTTTTGTTGTTATTCAATGTGTTCATATCAAATATAAACAATCCAATGGTTGAGATATCATTGATTTGGTTTTTAATGTAGACAACATATTTAAATTGACATCACAAGTAATTTTTTTTTTTTTTTTTTTTTTTTTTTTACATCTTTTTAATATACTTATTAGAACATTTTACATAGAAAACACCCAATTTGAAAATCATACTATAAACTTTATTCATTCTTATGAGAATGTAAGTTGCTTTTCTTAACAAATGCGACTGAATTTTAGTTATTATTTTTTTTTTTACATTTTCGACTACTAGCTGTTTGAAAAACCCAGCTGCAACATTTTGTTGAATTTTAAACGTAGTCATTACAAAGTAGCGCCGTAATTAAACTAGATATGAATTATAAAATACCGCGCAAATCATATCTGATGAGCATAAATTTAAATAGGTAAAGAGATTTTAAAATGTCATGGATAAAAAAACCCAAAATCATTTATTATTTTCCTATGATCAGTTAATGGTTCTTTTTAATATGATCTCTAATTACAAAGCTAAAATTAATGAGCGTCGTGGCGCATATGGTAGCGCGTGCGCTTATAGACCTGAGGGTCGGAGGTTCGTATCTCACTGATGATTTTTCTTCCTGTAAAATGCTAAAATTCCATGGGACATCAAAATCAAAAAATGATCAATCCAGTGACAAGGTTCCAACTTCTCGGCTCGATACAAATTTGACAATATAAATCCAAGTATTGATATATTTAGTATACAAAGTGTTCCGATGTTATGTATACACAGATGTGTTGAAATTATGATAGTATATTGAATGTACATGTATACACAGGGTTTGGTCTTGTTCAGTTTATTACCAAATATAGTGGAAATATATTTTACGATACAATGTGCAATGGGCCCCTTCTATTGACTTCGATTTTGATGCTTTTTTGTCGTCCTTAGACTCAGTTATTATTGCCAGTGTGGAAATCACTCGAAGTTTTCTCATGATTAAGCTTTCCCAAAGACTGCATGGTTTGTTCTCCATGACTATGTATTTCAAGCACTGGTTTATTTTGTATAAATGTTAGCCTAATAGCCTACTTGCTGAAATACAATAATCGGGGACGTGAAATTCGATTTCAAACAAAATTCCAGCTCTTCCACGCTTGAGATAAGTCATAAACGACGAGAGGGGTGAGGAAGAGATAGATAAGAGGGACTTGTAAATGCTACGGGTTAATTAGAAAATCAAAATTGTGAGAGGCAGCTACGCACTGAATCTGTCACATGCATCTTAAGTTTGTCGTTTTATAGCCATAATATCTTTTTTTTATCTCAAGCATATCACATTCAAAATAGTTTCTGGACATTCTCACATATACTCTAACACTAAAACACTCTAAGGAAAAGCAAAATTCCATGCCACTTTTCATCAAGTACCCCCACCCCCCCAATACGAAATTAACAGTTGAAATATCTGTCGATAAGTATTATTGTATACCTCAATAATTGCCGCGGGAACCACCTTACAACCTCATATTAAAGTTAGAACTATATAATGGTTTTACTGTTATTATGAAAATAAATAATTACTATATTCAGTGGCGTCGGAGGCAAATTGAAAGTGCAGGGGGGGGGGGGGGGGGGGGGGGGAATGGCCGCTTGACTTACAGTGTATCAGAAATATTGACAAGCAAAAAAAAAGAAGGATTAAGGTTATGGTAATGTCTAACTTTAAAAAAGAAATGAGTGTGGATGGGGGGGGGGGGGGGGGGGTATCATTTAGTACTGCGTGTATTGTATGCTATTATTGTTACCCCCCCCCCCCCCTCCCCCCGATCGACACTAAATTCATCGTGTTAAGTTAGATGCATAATGTTACGGTGTTCAGGTTGTTGAATAAAGAAGAAATTCCCAAGAATTACGAGTTCATTGAACGAAATTATACCTATAAGTTCACGACAGATAGACTGTTCTATAATCGAAATGTTTGTGCCCCGATTTGTCTGTAACTAAATTACGACATCCGGTTTTCAATTCCATCACTGGTAATTGAGTAGACAAATGTTGCTAAGTTTGTGTTTATTCTGTCCATTTTTAAAGGTAATTCCACTTATTTCAACACATTTGCACTTTAAATTCATACGTCTATGAGATCTTTACGAACCTCTAAATGAAAAATAAAGATAGATAGTGAAAAAGAGATTTATTCTTGGACCGAATTTTCTCGAATTTTTATAAACTGTACTGCAGTATGCTATGATATTTAACAGAAGTTTAAACATTATGTATAATCTTTGTGATCGCATATACCGTAAATTTATGCCTTATTTAATAGGATCATATAATGCTGGGACATTCAATATTCAAAACTGTTGTTTTTATACAGTTCAATATTGGTCAATTATTACAACCTGTCAGTTTTTAAAGAGTTTTACAATAAGCAGGATAATTCTTATGTTGAATTAGATATGACTTTTAAACATTATTTACATAGTTTTCATAACATCTTTTTAGGCACATTAAAGGATGACAGTGCATACCTCTGATGCTGACACTTGTCATTTGAAAAAAGAGGCATTTTTGGAAGACAATACCAACATCTGTGGATTATTATTCAATGCAAGAGACAATCTAGAGTCATTAAACTAATGCAAACATTAATAAATCAGTCTCGAGTAACTTATCATTGAGAATCTGATTTATATGCTTGGATTGGTTTAGTTAACACCACTTCATACTGTCTGCACTGTGAGAACCGGTATTTTAATAGGTAAAATATTATAATTTTAACTTTAAACAAATGGGGTAAAATACCCCATGTCTATATGTGGGATAATAAATCCCATGACATCAATTTTGTGGGATTAAAAACCCTAAACTGTTATTTAAGAAAAATGTGGGTTTTAAAACCCCATATTATTTTCATGGGGTTTTCTGCCCCATGGGGTTTATCGCAAAACCCCATGGGGTTTGCGTGGGGTTTTATGTGGGGTATTTTTTCCAAACTAAAACCCCATGGGGTTGAAACTTTTAAGATCAAATATCTCAAAAACTGTTTAAAAATGTTTCATTTTTTTTTCAAAACTTTATTTAGAATAAAAAAACCCACCATTTGGTGCTAAACTTTGGTCGATAGTGTGAATGGAGAGGGGTGCGCAACGCCGGAAAAATGTCCATTCCGGAGTTGTCCGTCCCACTGTTTAATATGAGACTTGTCCGTCCGTCTGTCATTATGGCTTTAGCCTGTAAAACACAACGAATATAAAAATGGATAACCCTAAATAAATATCAAAGCTATTGTAAACAAAATAGATCAATAACTTGCAACAGTACCTTTATAAAGCAAATTAGACTTTTTCCTTTGAAGATTTGTTCGTTACAATTTTCAATGGATCAAATGCCTGTACATTTACCATATTAAGAAAAAAAATAAAGATTATCTGGAAATGCCATTTTTTAAAACTTCACATACTACCACTAAAACGATATTATTCCATTCTTGGAATGCTCAAACATTTAAGTAAAATTGATTTATGGTTATCCTAGTGCTTTTTACAGCCATTCATTTTGATTCTATTTTCATTGTTATTGTCATTTTTCATACAAAATGGTGTCGCTTCCCATAAATTTAAATATCGACAAGAAAGCATTGAATGCCTCTGTGGTATATTTTAGGGTATATTATTGAATTTAATGAATTCTACCTCATTCAACAGATCGTGTCGTATTTGTTTCAGGTTTTTTCTAAAGGGGGGTTGTCATAGTCGCCTTTGTAATACATTCGAAGTGTTTTTCCGAGCTCTGCCGGAAAGGCTCGAGAAGTTGCGATTTGGTTTTACTAGATGATCTCAAAATATTCCTTTCGTCTCAACAATTTATCAAACAAAAAGTACATATCAAATTCAACTTATACTAATAAAAAAGAAACATTTAACGGAATCAATTAAGGGTTGTCTGTATATGATTTTTGAGAATATCAACGAAAGAGTATTATGTAGTGTTAAACACACATGTAAGTCTTATTTTCATTATCCGTTTAATACATGCATAATGTTTACATAATATTTTGACCTGAATTGTGTTTATTTAAGGAATAAGGAATCATTCTTTGAGTATTATGAGGTGATAATTTTGGTCGGGGCGTGATCAAATCCATTAAAGCCCAAAGGGCTTTATTATAGATAAGAATGATTCCTTATTACCTATATTTATATAATTTTCAGCAATTGTACTATCAAATAGTTGAATACAAATAAGCAAACCCCGCTTGCACCCCAATTTTAATTTTTTGGCCTGTATCTTACAGAATCGATACGTAGTGTTATTACAGTCAAAGACACTGAAAAATGTAAATATTTATACATAGACTGCTAAAAGTTGCAGCATGGTAAAACAATTTTTTCTTTTAGAGCGGGTTCTTACCCGGCATTATTTTGGTTAAGATTGCGTTTACTCAAAATGAAAAAAAAACCCACTAATGATAATGAAAAAACCACCTAATATGTGTTATAGACTTTTGATTGTAGTGTTATTTTTCACTTTCAAAAAGTAGGTCAATGACCTTCTGTTTGAGTTAATGGCCATTGAATATTTGTTTTTAAAAATTAAGAAAAATCCCTTAAAATTTTACAGTGCGATTGAGATTTTCTAAATTGTGAAAATATTACAAATAGTTAAAATAGTACTCTTTAAAAATGAAATACAGTTTATGAATGGCAGAGGCACTAAATAGATACAAAACATTAAGTTTTCAGCAACAATTTTTAAAAATATTCCAGTCCGAATTTTCTCTATCAGTTTTCAAATTCCTACCCATTTTTGATTCAATTTAACAAAACATTGAATGATGATAATTCAAAAACATTTATAGTATTAAACTACTTATATTGATCTTATTCTACTAGCATAAAACTTATATGAGGTCAATGATCAAAAGTTTGAGATATGGTGTCTAGCTTTTATCGTTTTAAGCATTTTCCAATATTTTTGCATTGCGTGCCATACAATTATCTTAATGAATAAGTGAAATAAAACCAGCAGAAAATATGCAAAATTATATTGATTAATATATGAATGCTTGACTTTTAATATCAAAGTACTGACAAAAATATTTTAGCGGGAAACAAAATCTGCAAAAATTAGTCCGCATTTCCTCTGTTTTGCTATAAGTCAAGTTTTGTTTGAGCCTAATTCCATAATATAATAAAAACATCGAATGTTATGTCAATAAAAAATCATTTTATATATACTTCTTGTGTTTAGAACAAATTTTACTCTTGATATTGAACTTTAACAATCCGACTTTGACAACTCAAACCCTGAGTAAACATCCTTAGTGTGCTGTCTATAGTTCTATTCTAAAATTCATGAGAAGTATTTTTTGTACAAGCTAACTACTCTGAGTTTAATATAAACATCTTTGGTACAAGTTAACTATTTAGTTCTGGTCAAGCACTCACTTCCTGTCAGCCATACTGACCAGTGCGGTCACACTTTGTCAATCTTTTTCCATCCTGTTAGATGCGTGCCTTAAACCACTATGTAAGTCTTTTTTAAAGTAGTAATTGCTTTAATTTGTCAGTATTGAATCATATTTTTGAAGTATAATTACAGATGGAAATTTATGATACAGATAAAATATTCTTAAAAGTATGGCACGCCATTATGGTCTTTGAAATAATTTACATATTTTTTCTATGGTATAAAGTAATGGTTTTACATTTTCCTATTTTGTAAATTGTTATTTCTATTTGTTGTAGTGTTTACCAATCTTTTGCACGACGGCAACGTGTACCACACAATAAAGTATGAAACCGTGTGACTTTTGTTAAACGTGTTGTGCATGGTTATCTATCTGTTGCACCAGGCAGAATACTTAGCACAATGTACATGTGCAATGTGCTCCATACAATTATCACTATATCACTTTATTTAATTAGGAAGACCGAAAAATAAATGTTAACTTATTACTTTTATCATATTGAAACTTTTGCATTTACTTGGTTGGTGCAAATTTAGAAGTTGTCATATTGTAAATTTTGTGTTTTGTGTTTACATCCACCTAGTTTATTCATATACTCATTATTTACAATATGACAATTTTCGACCTTGTCTTTGTCATAGTGAAATTTAATTGAAATGAATTTTAGGGGTTCCAAAACAAAATTAGTGCATTTTTGTTTTCAATAATTTCCCGATGGTTTGCATTTTAGCGCAAAATAATCAGGAATATTTGTTTTTATATCAAATAGTCTGTATTAATTTTGAGACACCCTGTATATTCAGAAAAAAACTCTTTACGGGTTAACCATTGCTTATTGCCATTGGCTTATCCGGAAGCCCAAGCAAAACCCCCATAGTTTTTTTTATGGAAACTTAGCTTAGCAAGCAGCACATGGTACCAGTTTAGAACCGTTAATATGCCAAAAAAAATAATTAATAAACCAAGAGTTTTTATATTTGCCGTTAACTTCAACTCTTTACAACTTACTGATCTGTGACGCAATACATGCCTATTGTTCACGTCATAAATTATGATGTAAAACAAGAAAAAAGATTGCAAATCGTAGCTTAAATCGATTTTAAGCTTCGAGAGGGGGAAGTGAACAAGATAATGATAGCATTTATAAATATTAAAGATATGAAATTAATCCTTTAAAAACGGGTTTTCTTTTAAAATTCAAACATATTATGTATTTTACTATAAAAACGAAATATCTTATTTTGCAGTAACTCGCAATTGTGCGGAATGGAAAAAGAAACAGAAAAATTATTATCATACGTATACATCTTTCAGATTTGTAAATAAGCAGAAGTATACGTTATTATTTGATTGATATTGATATCGATTAAATAACACAACAATCCAATTTCGATGTAGTGTAAAATCGTTGAATACTGATACGCTTAACATTTTGATATATACATGCTAGTTCATTCTTTTTATTTCAAAATAGTGTTTTTATTATAATTATGTGTTTATTAAAATGTTATTCAACCACAAAGGTACTACGACTAATTAATACACACGCGTAAATCTCAAAATGACACGTTTAGGTTATATAATCACACTTCTTATCGCATTTATGAAATGAAATATTAACTATGTTTTTTTAAAAATGCAATTACTGAAAATTCCTAAATTAACGCGAGTTCTTAATATCGCGATTCCGCTGATTTGCATCAAAACGCGAGAATATGATATTTCATATACTTCAAAACTGTCTGAAAAATAAAAGCGAGATTTTAAAATTCGCGAGAGTTGCTTCTCGCGATTTTAAGCGGACATTTATTCCTCACGTTTAAAATTCAGTATTCTGGCGGAATCATTTTCGTGATTTCAGCAGTTATTTACACTGCGATCTAAGTCCCTGCTACATATCTAAAAAAAAAATGCATCTCGAGTATTGATAGACAGTTCAAAATGAATGAACCCAGTATGCATGCGATACAATTTTCCCATTCTTGATGCTGATTATTTCCATGATGTTCATTGTAACAAGCATTGCTGCAAAGATGAACATTACATATGGCACATAACAAGTGTCTTTCCTTTTTGGGGGTTGATACGAAGCACCGCTTGCAATATGACCTGCTTCTACCAAACCTGACAAATATATGGTTTGTCAAACTCTGAAGTTTGTGGGTTGGTTTTGGCTCCTCTGTGTTCCAATCAGCTCCTCTGATAATGCCAATCGGAAATCCAATTGACTCCATCATTTTTTCCTTGACTGGCCACTCTCTTTAAATACAATGAAGGCATCAATAATGGCCACATTGATGAGGAAATGTAGCAGGTATTTCCACCACTTCCGGCTCTGTCTGCCTATACTTTACTTCGATCGTAATTGATAAAAAAGGTCAACCCCCCAAAAATAGGTTTGATAGTTTGCAATAGTCTGCGTGCTAACACAGTTGACCCGTTCTGGAGTCTTCGTGAGACGGGGGCACTTTTCTGCAGCGGCAAGGAATTAATGGCTTACACAGCCACATGTCTCCTATCCATACAGACAGTCGCCGTCAAATTCCCATCTTGTCAGTAAATATGATTATATGTTAGTCGTTAATACTCTGCTTTAATTTATCACTGGAATAATTTTACATCGATTCGGAATTTTTAATTAACAAAAATATTGATGAGTAACATTGATACCTGGTGACGGAATCTCCTTTATTGAGTTGGGGAAGCGACCACAGGCCAATTGGAAAACCTTTTCTGTTCTTTAAGTTCCACAGGAGAAAATTCTTTTAGTAGAAGAACTCTAGCAAGGCTGACCGATGTGAAAAAGCTGTCAAAAAATACATGGAAATTCTTGCCAACCAGACTCTCTCTAAGTCTTTCTACCACGCCCTGACCTCATGGAATGCTCTGTCGCTTACCACGTGCTCTCCCCATGTACACTTCGAACTGGTGACAAAAACCAGAGACACAACGTAACTATACTTTAAGGCCCCAGCGCACAGGTTTAAATGGTACATGTATATACTGTTTGCCTTTAACAAACACATATATAATCATGATTAACCAAAATGTCATTGTACATGCTTCATAACACATTTTTAGGTCACCTGAGTTTACTTGTATTTTAAAACTGTTTGAAAAGATTATACTTACCAGGATCAAAACCTATGTTATATCCTCATCTGACTTTCCTAACGCCTAGCAACAGGGATTTCAACCCAAACTCGACTTCCTCGCTGCCTCAGTACAGATAAATCAAGCGTTTTTAGATTCCTCTCTTCATCAATTCGAAACCAGTCGAATCTCTCATGGCTTCTCGGAAATGAATCTGTCGTATTATTGGAATCATACAATCACTTAGAAATCATCCTGCAATCTAAATTGGTCCATACCGAAAAAATCGAAAACGAAATCGAAAAATAGAAAAGGGAGACAAGCGTATTTGGTATTAAAATAAAGGATCACCTTAATCCCGACACTATATAGCAACTGAATAAAAAAGCTGTCCTTTTTATCGATTATCCACGGATGCGAACTCTGGTGCGACCTTCGGCAACGAGATCTCCAAGCATTCAGTACGATCCAACACTTCATATGCAAAAACGCTATGGGCCTTCCAAAACAAGAAGATCCAACATTTGTGAATCTCTCTGCGGACTTCCACCCATATAATCCAAAATTGATAAAAGAAGACTTCTCTTCTTCGGTTGATTATGTGATCTAGACACTAAAACCCTTAAACACCAGGGCTGCGTCCTTAAGGCGATCCCGCTGCGTCCTTAAATAATGTTAAACGCCAAGGTACACGTAGTAGAGTCTCCTACAGCGTCGTAACAACGTAACAGCATCTTCATTTGTCACAGTGAGTTCTCCTAGAAAATTGTAGAACGCCATGCGACGGCGCGCACTTTGAGCATGCACAAAGTACGCGCTGTTGCTCTGCGTTCTGATAAACACAGTAGAAACGGAGTCAGGTCGCCGTGACAGCGCCGTAAGGTCTCCAACAACGCCACGAGAGCTCCGTTGCTGCGCTCCTAATTGCAGTATAGACGCAGTGATAAGTCTTTTGTTCCTATCGCGCTCTCACTGCGCATCCACAGCGTTTGATCGAGTTGTTTTTCAATTTGCTGCGTTCACACAACGACCCCAAATCGTTGTTGCTGCGATCAGTGCGCTCTCTTGGCGTTTTTTCTGCGATAATTAGCGTTTATACCGCGCTTCCAAGGCGTTTCTAGTGCGTTGTCAGCCAGACCATAAAAACTTGAACAATGGCTTTTGTACAATAGCAAGTGATATAGTATTTTCTAACTTTCTGTGGATGACTATGTAAAAAGATTCCAGGTATATTAAAGGTCGTAGATGGAATTTGTGCCATTTTGTTCTGATGTTTTCACATTTTTCTAAGTTTTATAACAACTAAAAACGGTTCTTTTACTTAAGTTTTTGTCTTTCACAAGTGTATAGAAATAAGTTACGTTTCAATTACAATGTGCCTTATTTCATTAAAACAAAAACAATGCCTTTATCATTTATTTACTACTTGTAAAGTTGAAAATGCTTGTTTGTTTCACAAACAATTGTACAAATTTAAATTTACCTACCAATAAGTAAAGAACGTCTTGTGCACGCAGTCAGCGCGCAGAGCACGCCGTGGACGCGAGGTAAAAACTCCTAGCACGTCATGAGCGCTCGGTGGTGGATACTCAGTGAGAGCATCGGTCGCCGTCAGGACGCCGTTAAATCTTCACTTCCAAAAATTTCAAATAAAATTGTACAATTTTTCTGAGTTTTTCCTGCGATCCTACGGCGATTCTAGAAATTTTACAGCGCCGTGAACACGCTGTGGGAACGCAACTTGGTGTCACAGGGCCTTTACCAAACAGATATTTCTACATCGGCTGTTTTCCTACCTACAATCTCCCGAACGCAAACAACTTAGCTTGATTCACGACATCATTGCTCTTATGCTTAGGTACAATCTCCTTCACTACCTCACTGTTTACCTTCAAGTTGGCTAATTTCTCCCGAAACTTCTCTGGAAAGAATCCGTAAAAGAAGCAGTAACGAACTTCAACATTGACTCAAGACGCCAGCGGGTGCTTTCTGACCAAGAGTTTTACGTTTTCAATATGATAAACGCAGGAATACCACCTTCTGCTATCTAGAAAATCCCATCCAATGAAATAGAACTTTGTAAATTCATTGTTATATTATGGACACTTCCTGAAATCTCATCGGAAATCCGTCTAGTGTGCAGGAACCACTTTACCAACGTCTTCGAGCACATCTCTACCGTTTCCTCAGGGACGGCTGCATTCCGCGAAGCTTGGTGGGAAGACTTTGACATCTCTCTTAGTGCTGAACTAAGTGGTCTCTGTCCACTTAACATCTGTCTCTTTTTGCTCGGGTCAAGGCTTACATGTATCTCCAACGTTACAGCTAACTTCGATTTATACACCTTGCACATCCTCCACTTCTGCTTCCTGAGGGAAGCATGGTACAACAGATACATGGCCGTGTTCTATTCAAAACACCACGTAAAAATGGTCTAGAAATTTTTCTACACTGCGAACATTGTTATAGTTGTACGTTATATCAAGTTAAACTAAAATGAACACCCCCAATGTATATATGTTTTTGTTTCCTTTGATTTTTTCTGTGGGACTTTTTTTCTGCTACCAAGAGGCAATAGGATAATATAGTTTTTGTTTATTGAAATTTGCATATTGTTCTTAGTAAAATTTCATGCTGCAATCTCCTATGGGAGTAAATGAAAAAAAGAATGAATTGTACAATCGTACATGTACCATTATGGATCATGACTTGTAATTTAAATACATAATTATATGTTAACACTCTCTATGCACGTCATTAAAAAAGGAATTTGAAACTTGAATCAATATAAAATATATAAATTATTTAAAACAATGATAATCAATTAGGATTAATTTAATGTCAGTAATAATACTGAAGGAGAGGTGGAAAGGGTTTTGGGTTGGGTTTTTTGTGTTGTATATCAGAAATATTTCAGCAAAAACTATTTCGGTGTTGAAGAATTCCTATTCCAATATTCCAATTAGGGGAAGTCGCAGCGTTAGAAACCTGGGGGGGGGGGGGGGGGGGGGAGGGGGGGGGGGGCATAACATTTGTGCTTTATGTCACTCCCTCCAGTAGAATGGTTTTTTTGGTTAAATTTTGTTCGTATTTATTGTTTTACATATTACTTTTAGAATTATGACTACGCATTTGTGTTGATACAGTCAGTAACAAATAGGAACACATATAATTAGGAGAAAATATTTATTATAAAATGCAGTGAAAAATGGGTACTGTATTTTACCAGAGCGATTTTTCAAGCAGACGGGCCCGCTAAAACGCTAACAAGAAAATGCAAAAGAAATTTAAGACTTCAATTTCTGTAATAATTAATATATAATTCATGAACCTTCCATTGTTATGTCTATATATTCTGCTTAATTAGTCTCGATACTATTAGTTTTGATTCAATTAATATATTAATTAAATCATATCTGGTAATGTTTTATCTTCAGAAAAAATGTTTGCTTTTTAAATTTTCCGCTCATTTCTATGGAGAAAGAGAGAGAGAGGAGAGAGAGAGAGAGAGAGAGAGAGAGAGAGAGAGAGGCTTTTAAATGAATGTATGCATCAAGTGTGTATTAAAAAGTGTTATCTTCTTGTAATTAAATCTTTTATTTCTTACCATTTTGTTTTTGCAGTTTAGCGGCATACTTGTTTGTTTCCGTCGTCAATAATCTCAAGCATTCGGAATTGAATATAAGATTAAAGAAGTCAATTTCCTTTGCGTCTAACCCGAGATCAGAGGCGTGTTCAGCAGCGAGAGCGCTCACCAAAATTCCCTATACCCGCAACACACATTTTGGTGAGCGCTCTCTATGCTGAACACGCCTCAGGTTTGGGTCCTGTAGTGCATAAAATTTGCGTTAAGTCAATTTCTCTAAAATCTGCAGTCCAGGTAGGTGTGATGCCATCGTTTTCATCAATCAAATGGACTCTCAACGTCAGTCTCTTCTTCATCTGAGCCTGTGTTGGAGTCACAGAGACTCAAAAAATATCTGAATTCGCCATAACAGGCGTCTGGGACAAAATTTTGCTGCGACTCAAAAACCACACACTTCTATGTCATCAACGCTCAAAACTGACGTTGAAAACTGTGTATGACGTAATATTTCATACAATTAAAAATTCTTTTACGTTTAAAATATAATAAAATATTACGGAATAGAAGATTTATGTCACAATAAGTACAGTATTAAAAGTGTGGGGAAATGCGTGATTGCGGGGAAACAATGTCTGCATGATTTTGCGTGACGTAAAGAAAACGGTATATGCTTTAAAATGCGTCAATGCGGGGAAGGGGGTTAAGAAAGTGCTGGATAGCCTCTTTTCACCGTTGTTATGCCCCCAAAACGGAAAGCAATGCCTGCGAAACGCAAAGCACCTGCAGGGACCCCAGCCCGAGCGCCAGGGAGAAAAGTTCCCCACCATTCCAACAGAACAGGTACAGGCCCCGCTGTGGATCCGCTATAGGTCCCAGTGGATATTCTACCACCACCCAAGACACGGGCTCAGGACCAGTTTCCTCTCAATGGAGCACCCCGGCGTCAACAACAACAACTGGGTGAGTGCGAATTTGTACAAAAATGGGGACATGTGTCATTTATCATATGCAAACGAGGATTCCATTAATTGTTTTCTTGATCCCACAGTATCTTCTGTAAAACAATTTATGATAAGAAACGTGCGCATGATAACGGGTGGTTGCGCTTTAAAAATAATAGACAATTCTTCTATATACATGTACTACTAATATTAGGTAACAACAATAATAATACACACACATTTAACTCATTAAATCGTTGTTAAACTGTACAAACTGAATATTATTTGACCAGATAGTGTCAACAGGTCACATTCCACAAGAGCTGATGCCTGGCAGGGAAGTTATTGAACCATTGAAACATGTAATGATCAACATATGGATGTTGGCCAACATGGAATTAAATAAACAAATATCCGACAGATTTAACGTTACATATTCCTCCGTGTATCGTTGCTTTATGCGTACATGCAGAGCTCTTTAATGCCTGTCTGCTGAAAAAATCAAGTGGCCCACTGGTTAGTCCATTAAAATAAAAGATGTGATTGTTATTGCATATACGACCAAAGATTTCTGTAAGTTAGGGGAAAAAGATATTAATTGTACATGTTTTGGGGCATCTAGAATGGTTGTTGTTTGTTTTTTTAAATGGGGATACTTAAACACACACACACACACACACACACACACACACACACATACTCAAAAGAAAAAAACCGAAAAGAAAAATCTGTTCATAAACGTCAAAATCCCTCAAGGGGATTATTTAATATGCAACTTTTTCTACTTTTGATATATGTGTGCCTTTCAATACAATTTTCAATGAAATATAAGACAGCGGGAAGAAACAATTTGCTTAAACATGCTTTTTATTTGTGAAGTTTAGTTAAATAAAAGTATATGTTTAGTTTAATAAAGGTCTATGTTTGCAAAAACGAGCTCCCTACCTTCGTTGTTACGCGCTCGCATCTCAAGTCAATTATTAAATCCATTTCAAAAAACTGAATTTTATAATGTCACAGGAGCATGGACAAACGTGGTTATGCAAGGCTTGGAGAAGATCAAAGGGTTCCCTAGAGTTTTAGGAACCGTCGACGGATGCCATATTCAATTTAAAGCACCCCAGGGAAAATTCCATTCATTGTCCTACCTCAAAAGGAAAAAGGACTACTGTGTTATTTTACAGGTGAATATATGATTTACTTCATTAGCAAATTTAAACACTTGCATCGATCGCATTCATTCAAATTTAAGTGAAGTTAATCATTAACTATATAAAAGTAATCATTACTTTTCAGGCTGTATGTGACCACACATTGCGTTTTACGGACATTGTATCAGGATGGCCAGGCTTCGTGCATGACACCAGGGTATTTCGAAACTCACCCCTTTACGAAGCCAGTGGAATATTCGATGGGAATACTCACATTGTCGGAGATGCAGCATACTCCCTGCACATGTTAATATCATTTATACAGACAGATTATACCATTTGAAAACCGTGTGCGTTTTGCAAATGTATGTGGTATATTTTCAATTTTAGGTGGATTTTAACTCCATACAAGGACAATGGAAATCTAGCCGAGAGACATAAAAAGTACAACTTCGTACATGCCAACACTCGCCAGACCATTGAGCGTGCCTTTGGTCTGCTCAAAGGAAAGTGGAGGAGGCTTAGGTTTCTCGAGAACACCAAGCCAAAGGATATAGGCAGCATGTACACTTCATAACATGTGCATAGAGGTGAGATTTGTACTGCTGTCAACTTTCAAACATGTTAATAGGGTTCATTCTCTGTAAACATTTTCAAAATTACTTTTTACAGAACAATGAAGCTGACATGGACATATGTGATGATGTTTATCCTGAAGCTCCGGCTACTAATGAGCCTGTAAACCAGAGTGCATCCATTAAAAGAAATGCTCTAGCCTAGTATTTCTGGGTTAACAACCAGTGAATTAATTTTTATAAGAGAAATAAAACATGTTTTTTTTAAGTTTAAAACAATCTTACTTTATATTACAATGTTATTAAATTGAGTGTGTAACACTAAACAAGTACAAATTAATCAATTAACAAGATTTCCGTATATCCTTTACCCAAGACCATAAACGGATACCCAGATACATGTAATAATCTTAAATTTTGAAATATCATAATAAGACATTCAGGTTAACGAAATGCACATTGATATCTATCTATCAAACAGGGAAACCAACCTCTCCAATAATTCAAGCTTTCTTTCATTCAGTCTTACCTGCTCTACTTGAAACTTTCGCCTATCATCCCTCACCTCCGTCAACAAATCATCTTTCCTCTTACACTGTGACACTTTCATCACTTTCTCACCCCTTGCTTTGCTATTCTCACACCCCTTCTCACTATCATCTTTCTTACCACAAACAACATTCACACCCTTTCCCACATCTACATACACTGTCTTTAGAGGGGTTATTTTGGGGTCTTCAATCATTTCTGTATGGAACTCAATAGACCTCCGCCTTTCACCCGAATTTCTATTAACATCTTCAACAGCTTTATACTTGGCGGTTAGCTTGTTAAATTTTGATTGACATTGAAACCTATCGGCAGTACAGTTGTGGACCTCCTTTAATTTAGCTGATATTTCTTTCCATAATACCTTATGAGTCTTCTTTTTTTGGCAAATTATGCATCCATCTCACCTCTCAGACTTATCATGCCTTTTGTCAGACAATTTGTCCAAGTCTGTTTTGTGTCTACATGTAGAATTAGATTTTTATATAACCTCTAATTATAAGGTAGGAATAACATTTGTAGTAAAGATATAGAGATGTTATTCTGAAACTCTATAAGGCCCTTATTATGCGAACATAATTTTCTCAAGATATTCTTATGTTAAGGGGTGTGTGCGGCCATCTTGTACATTTGAGAATAAAAATATAAACATTTCTTGAACTGGCTTGTTTCTGCCCAAAAACTGGCGAAAACTGTTGTCAAAAGATGAAAAAGCAATAAATATGAGGTTTTACATGTTGTTTTGTATGCAAATTACGCAGAATCACTTAGAACAGCTGTAGAACTGCGCAGCTGCAGACTTATTTTGAAGGTTTAAAAATCTGAAAAAAATAATAAAGGGGCTCATTGGTGTCCCTGCAACTATTTGTTGAGAAAGAGGTTAAATCTTGCACATTATTGTGGTAACTAATAGGGTACAAATGTATCCTATTTTGATCAGTTGGCATGGGATCTATTTTTAGAACAAGAAAAATCCAGGGTGTATTCGTTTTGTCGATTGGAGAGCTGCATGAGTGATCCTAATTTGCTCGTTTGCAGTATGGAGATATCCGGTAGATCACCATTGTCTACTTTCCAAATAGCAGGTAGACATTGGAGATCTGCTGGAGATATTCAGGTCCAATTCTGGAGGTAACAAACGAATACACCCCCAGTGTATACTTAGAACTTCTGTGTCTTTGGAGACACATTCACGTTATATTTTCATAGAAAAAAAATAAATGTCAATTCAAAACAACCAGTGTTGAATGTGACAGACATCTCTATACTAGTCCCAAGGGTTTTCTCAGTTCTATAAGTATAAATTAAGTTTAAATCCTTTTAAAAATGGGGTAGGGGTCAAAAACATTAATTGTCTTAGATAAAAAACATACATATATTTTTCAATAAAATTATAACTTCCATGCATTCCCATAGACACAGAGAAAAATATCTCGTGCGAATTGATAGTTTTTGAGACCCATTTTAAGAATAGGGTATACTCTTGTGAGACAAAGTTACAACTTAAATAAGCAAGTTTAGACTTTTTTCTCAACAAGTGGTTGTAGAGTTGACACTGATGGCCTCCTTTCATATTTTTTCACATTTTTAAATCTTAAGGGTGTATCTGCGCAGTTCTACTAAGTGATGAAAAATAATGGAATTGTTCTGTTCTTGTATGCGTAATTTGCGTAGAAAACAACATATAGAACCTCATATTTACTGCTTTTTTATCTTTTGACAACTGTTTTGAGCAGAAGGAAGCCAGTTTAAGAAATGTTCACATTTTTATCCTCAAATGTACAAGATGGGCGCACATCCCCCTTAAACATTAAGCCCCTTTTGTAAGACGATTATGTTAAAGTCATATTCCACATTGCTCTCAAGCATTGCAGTAATCAAGAAAATCTTAAACAACTTCATATTATATATAAACTTTTAAAACATTGAACCCCTTGCTGAACCCAAAAATTGTCCAGGGACCCCAGTCTAAACAATTGAGAATCAACAATATGTCAAAATGTGATTATAAAAACTCACTTAAGCTTTTAGCTCACGTGACCTAAAAAACGTACCCGGCAAAGGTGTGGGAGGTGAATATCCTGTGGAACCAGCTTGAACATTTATTTGCACATCTCATATTTTTGTTACGTAAGAAAGGAATGAATTTATTTATTGTCACTATATGCATATAATACATATTTTTTTTGGTCGAGAAAGTGATCTAACATACACTGGTGAGAAATTGTTCTCGTACACGAAATGGCAGTATAATACGCAAATAAAATAATTTTGTGAAAAAATACTAAATATTATGATACTGATCTTAATTAATGTTTACTCACTACATTAACTGATTCATTATATTTTCAGAATTTTTAAAAAATATATATTTCGAAAGCAGTTTGCATTGATTGAATATTTTATCTTCTCATTCTATTATGTTTAAGATTTGTTTTTTTTAATTGCGTTTTTTACATATTAATTTTTCTAAATGATATTGGGTGCGACCAGTTCTCGCTGAGCCGAGTACCATTTCTAGCCAGTGCAGTTTTACGTCAATTTTTGTATCTTACTTTATGTGTTGATAAAATGACGTAACAATGTACTGGGCAGAAATGGCAGAGAAGTTAGTATTGCATTTATGCTGGTTCTCAGCGAGAACTGGTCGCACACCTGGAGTATAGCAGTCTATAATAGGATTCAAAATTAATTTCCCTGGTAAAAACTACCAAATCTGGGCCAATATCAAGAATCATTGTACAAAAAATACACTATTCTTTCATTTTCTTCACAATACACGAACTTACTTTCTTCTATTGCCACATTGGTAAATGTTGATTTGCTGATCGACTGACAAGCAGCTCCCTGACCATGTTTCTGGTTCTTTTTCCCTGAAATATCATGATAGTTTGTGAACATTCTACATTCTTGGACTAAGTTGGTGTCTTTCGACTTATAATTAATACCTGGTCTAGACATTCTCCTTGATAATTCAAACTACATGTACAATAACTAATTCATGAAGGAAAGATATCAAACATAGGCATCAGAACTCTTCCCACTCCCAGTGCAAACGAAATAATCCCAGATACCACAATTGAAAAAAAATTCTGGATCCGCACGTACTATATGTATGGCCTATTTCTCAACAAATTTTGACAATTTTTAAAATATTTATTTAATTTGTGATTTAGGACATATATTGTTTGAATTATGATCTTATGGCTTATCAGTTATACGAGAGAGGAAAAAATGACACTTTACTTGTACACTGTGGTCATATTATCCTTTAGGATAAGATGCTGTACAGGAGAGTTAGTATTGCATTTATGCTGGTTGAAATGGTTCACAGAAAAATTTTCGAATTGTGAAAAAATCCTAGTCCTAACTAGATGCCTTATTGTTTCCTAATCGGCAACAGAAAAATGTGTGGCCGCAATCGCTCGCCGGCGACGCGCGTTCCAATAATCGGCGACTAAGACAACACCGCGGCAAATCCGGCAATGTCGGTTAAATGGAAAGCACCCTAATATGAAGACAGCTCGCTCCCAGTATTTTTTGTTTATATTACGACAATATTTATTTCGAAAAAATTTTCACTATAACACCTCTGAACAATTTTTATTCTTCAGGTTTTATTTCAATTTTAATAGGTTTTAATTTGATATTTTACATACTACCACAGTTTAACTTTAACAGTTTATATAAATTCATGTATTATTATCGAAAGAAGTATTTATTATGAATTTACATTATGTTTTTGTTCTTATAAAATCTCTTTCTTGATATTAACTAGTATGTTATATAAATGTACTTTAAAAACTTGTCATGTTTGAAACCGGAGCAATTTAAATTGAGCACCTTATGTAAAGCTTTAAAATACCTAATTAATAGGACTTATTAATTTACGCAAGTTCCGACTCTTACGTAAAATAAAGTTGGTTACTAATTGGTGTACCCAAGCTCCGAAGCTGCAACAAAGTGATGAAGAATTCAAAACGATTTAACAGTGTGTGAAAAACTAATTAAATTATCTGAGGTGTATAGAAAGGGCAATGACAGACATCGGCATCAGTATCAATCGTGACTGACATGTGTATCGTTTGTGTTCCATTGCAACAAGAAGTTAAACGTTGTTTTTCCTGTCAAGGAAAACAACATAGAACTTGCAACTCAGGTATGTTAAAAAACATGAAATATATTTTTTCTTATCTTATGATACATGTAAAACAAATATTTCAGCATTTATAACAACGGTTATTATAGGCATCTCACGTGAGGACTACAAGCAGATGAAAACTCAGGGAGAAACTATTTTTCAGTGTCAGGGGTGTCTTCTTTAATTATACATTAAAAAATATCGATAAAGTGTCATTTTATGGTATAACCAGTCTAACAGGACTATACAAGATTTATGATAATTTTATCAAATTGACATACTCATATTTAAGTACTTGAGAAATTAAATCAATGTTCTTATAATTATTTTATTAAGCGAGATAGTATGAACAAGTTTGTGAGAAAGGTGCTTGTCCTGCCATCTCTGCCTAAGGAACAGATTCCAGTCGTGTTCAACGCGATAAAGGAGGTTGTCACCAGCGACAGACTATTAGAGCTCAGCAGATACCTGAAGAGGACCTAAATCAACTTCTGGACACTATCCACTTGGACTGTATACCGCATGGCTTTGAGGACCAAGAACGACGTCGAGGAATGAAACCACCGTATCAACAGAAGAGTCAGCGATTCTACTGTACAAGGAGACTGGACCGCCAGCATATCAACCCAGCTAAAGATGATCAACGAGGGAAAACTCCGGAGATATCAATGAAACACAACCAGACTACTGCAGTGCTGGCTGCAATAATGTAGTCCTCTCCGATGTTTTTTAATTTGACGTTTACTGGAGAGGGCTACAATTCCAAAATATCTCCGTTTAGACTCAAAATTAATTCATTTTTTAATACGACTGACTTCGGTCTGAATTTTAATTCAGGTTGGACAACCTAACTGTAAAAAATCAAAGCCAGCATGTTTACCAGTCGTCTTTTTCAGCAGCCATGACTGTTCTCCCGTGATTTTATGAGATTCACGCATGTTATCATCATGTTAAAGTTATACTCGTACAACAACAGTAAAATGTTATCAGGGTTTGAGGTCTCAAATTCGGATTGATAAAAGGTTTAATGCCATGAGTAAAATTTGTTCTAAACACAAAAGTATTTATGAAATCAATTATCATTGACATAGCATTCAATACTTTGACTTTATTATGGAATTGGGCACAAACAAAAATGGACTTCGAGCAAAACAGAGGAAATTCGGACTAAATTTTAAGATTTTGTTTTTCGCTGAAATATTTTTGGCAGAATCATAATATTCAAATTTAAGATTTCAATTGTTAGTCAATAATTTTACATATTTTCTGTTGGTTTTATCTCACTTATTATGATAATCACATGGCTTGCAAAACAAAAATATTGAAAAATGCAAACAAAAAAACCAAAAAACGATAAAAGACACTGTATCTCAAAATGTTGATCGTTGACCTCATATAAATTTTATGTCCTCAATATAACGTCAATATAATTAGTTTCATTCTATAAATGTTTCAGTATGATCATCATTCATTTTCTTTTGTTAAATTGGATAAAAAATGAGTAGGACTTTGAGAACTGAGAGAGGAAATTCGGACTGAAACTGAAAAATTTCTTTAAATTGTAAATAAAAACTTAATGCTTTGTATCTATTTAGTGCCACTGCGTTTTATAAACTGTATTTATAGTTTTTAAAAGAGTTTAACAATTTGTATTATTTTCATAATTAAGAAAATCTCAATCATATTGTAAATTTTTTTTAGATTTTTCTTAAAATTTCAATAATATTCAATGGGAATTAGCTAAAAAAATAGATCATTGACCTATTTAATTAGAAGTGAAAAATTAAACTGCAATGAAAGGTTTATGTCGCACAATATATGGATTTTCATTATCATCAGTAGATTTTTTTTTTTCATTCTGAGTAAACGTAATCCTTAAAATTCTATGCATTATTTTCCTATTTTCCACTTTTATGTAAATGCTCTTGTTCGTAATGATATATGAACTGATTTCTCATGATGCTACATATAACAAGAATATTTAATTTTGTATCATATCTTAGAGCAGAGCAATTGGCAATAACAGACCTACACCCCTTCAAGATCGGTAAATAATGATTTGGTAATGCTTATATTACATATTTTATGAATATGAAAGAGATTTAAATAAATTGATGTGAGCTGTGCAATTGAGCTACCCAAGGAGTTTGTAATAGACTGCGCAAGAAGTCGCAATGTGTCTTAAATTCAGTTTTTTAAACTCAAATTCCTCCGTTTGAGCAAGGACTGTCAGTGTTTTTTTCCTAGGTGTATTAAGAAAAGTCGTCCTCCGGAAGGCCACCGAGTTCCGCTTCCAGGTGTATGGTAAAAGACCCGGACACCGAGTTCCACCAATTGGAGTGCCGTGTTGTTGGTGCCGGACATGAGATGGTAGCATGCGAAAATACATCGCTAATAAATTGTCCACAAAACATACAAGCTATTGAGGTATGTAGGGGTTTGGAAGCCATGAGTTTGAAAGTAAATTTGAGGTTTTGAATTTCACTAAAAGAATTGGTGCATTGCCACATATGAATTTGACTGGATGTGCAGAAAACCGCATTACAGCGAAAAAAAAGTCTTGATCGTCCTATTCGTTCGATTCGTTGAAAAGTTTGGTGTCTATAAACAGATATCGTACAATCGATTTCCAGGCGGATTTTGACGGGAATGATCCATCCGAAAGCCAAGTATTCAGGTGGTCCGGAAGTTGATAGGTCTGGAGAAGTTGTAGGACGTCAGGAATAAAGACCATCTGGGTCTCACTTAGGTTGTACAGGAAGGAGAACGGGTGTGAGGTAAAGATTTTTTTAGGAAGGAAGTCAGGGTTCATCCGGCAAAGTCTTCCTAAAACGAGGAGTTTTCTAGTATCAATTTCTGCATTGATTGGTAGAATGTTCATGTATTGTTCGAATATATCTGATCTTGTAAGTTTTGGAAGGTTAAATATCTGCTAGCAGATTCCGTGTTGGAAGCTGTTAATACGTCTTAAGTCTTCTTTAGTCATGTGGTTCCAGGTTTCACAACCGCAGAGAACAGATGGTAATACCACTGATCGGTATAGGTGAGCCATCGTCGCGGGATTAACACGGGATATATTTAGGTCGGACAAAGCGTAAAATGATTTCCATCCTTTGGAGCATGCGTTAGAAATTCGAGATTTGGATTTAGTATTAGAGCTGGTCATAAACCATCCCATATTGAATTAAGGATTGTCCTAAGTGAATATCTACTTCTGCGGGTTATTTCTGGGTTTTGCGCAGAATGAGATAATAAATGATTTAGATGCGTTGTATTCGAAGCGCCATTCCAAGGCGTATTTAAAGACAGTGTCGAGCATGAATTGTAGAGCGCCTGGAGATAATGCTATGCATGCTATGTCGTCTGCAAGGGCTGGTGAATGATAATTCCTGTCAAATATTATAAGATGGTTGGAATTTTGTAATTGAAGTTCGTCTAGAAGGTCATTAATGAATACTAAGTATAAAAAGAAGACAACACGCCCCCTGTGTGACTCCTTGTTGGACTGGACACCAGCGTGATTTAGTTTGGTTGACTATACACTGTAACTGCGCTCTTGGTGTTCTCATGGCAGTCGGCAATGATGTCCCATATTTTTCCTCTGATCCTAAGCTTGTACATCTTACACATGAGGCCTTTCCTTCATACCGTGTCAAATGCTTGTGTCTAGAAAGCTTATGTAAACTACCCATTTCTAGGTTATGATACAGTGTTTCGTGGAGGTTAAATGAGGCAGTTAGGCAACCTAGTTCTTTCTGGAAGCCTTGTTGTTGTAAGTTTGGAAACGGCGGTTTACGTAAGGACAGAGAGGATATTCTGGCTATAACACTTTTTCAAATAGTTTGAAAATAGTCTGTAGTAAGGCTACTGGACGGTAGCTGTTTTTTTAAGGAGATTTTAGGATTTGAGCCTCCTTTGTGAATCGGAACGTTTCCATTTAGGTGGAACGCAGTCGATGTCAATGAATGCATTGTATAGTTTACATAAACATTCAACAATGAGATTGTCAGAATGTAAGATGTGTTCGTTTGTGATGTTGTCAGCTCCTGGTGCTTTCCTGTGTTTCAAAGAGGAGGTGGCAGTGATGACGTCATCGTGTGAAATTTGAAATGTGTGATATTTGTCAGTAGAATTTGTTTTGATTTGATCATACATGGAATGAATTAGATGTTTAAAGTCGTTATCGAAAGAGTCATTTTCGCTATAACGGTAGATGTTTTCATAAATGTCTGCAAACGCATTAGCAATTTCATTTGGTTCTGTGCGGCTTTTTTCGGTTGCATCACTAATTTCGGGATAGCATCGAGAAGATCTTGGACGTCTTTGCTTTATGAGTCTCCAAAAAAAAGTCGCAGGTCAAGTTCAGCGGCTTCGTCTATTTCGCAATAGACAGATTGAATAAATAGTTCGTATTCTTTATCGTGATCATTTCTAAATGCAAGCTTGGCGCGTTTGTAATTGCGGAAGGCGTCGTGTTGCATGCCTCTTGGTCTGCCTTCTTGTACCCAGATTCGGCGCATCGCTCGTTCTGTTGCAAGCAGTTTTTTAACAGCTTTTGTCCGGCCAGGCTTTGTATATTGGCTAATTTGCGATGATGGGATACAAGATGAAGCCAAGGTTGAAAAAATATCTATCAATGTTTGGTTGTAGCTTGTCTTCAATGTCGTCTTTTGAAACAATGTTAACATCGATTAGCTTTTGTAACTCGACGATGGTACGTATTTTATATCCCAATATGGCTTCACTACTCGCCTTGTGCCATGCTTGGAATATAGAACAAGAGTCTTGCAAATTCATTCTCTTGGTATGTGTTTCTAGATTACACACCTCGGGTAGGTGGTCGGATGTTGAGGATATGGACCCTTCTTCAAGAATTTCGTAGTGGCATTTAGTTGTATCCTGGCTGAGCATTATGTAGTCTAACATAGTTTGTTTAGGTATAAACGAGAATGACTGGCCATTAACTGGGAAATCAACAAGGGGGATCAGAAAATTGCATCGCTCTACAAACTTGCAAAGGATGATTGACTTGATACTGTTAGTATGTAGTTCACGAAACAGACTAGCATTGAAGTCGCCAGCAAAGATAACGTGTCCATACTGGGAGTGATGTACATATTAACTGTACATTACGTGTATATCGACTATGCATTCATAATAAGTTATGTCACTGTCAGCTGGAAGGTATACGCCAAAAATATAGAGAGGGGTGCTATTTTGTAGCATAACTTTAGCACCCACAATAAAATCCGTTTGAATTCCTTCAATTTCTTTTGCGGTATATCGAAGATTCTTTCCAAATAAAAGAGCTACTTTGCCGCGAATTGGTTCTGGATGTGAATGGTTGCTGGTCGAATCTGAGTGAAGTTTAACAATACTAAAATAATGGGGATGAATACTGTCAAAATAGGTTGCAGAGTATTTATTGAGTTTGTGTTCGGAAATTATTGCAACGTCACATTGAGTTTTATCCAGAAACGCACAGAAGGGTAAAGTGGATTCGATGATGCCTCTAACATTCCATGTTATTATTTTGAACAGTGGGGATATTGTTGGAAGCGCTATTGGTGTCGGAAATGAGAGTGTTCATTTTGATACCGGGATTCCCAATCTTCTTTAGATTTCGTCGTATTCACTGTTTCAGTCCTCGAAGGCGCGCTGTTTTCACATTTGTGTTCCCATTCTCGATTGCTCATCAATTGTCTACATCGTACGCCTTCCGGCCAAAAGTTGGGAGATTCGACAATTTGACCAAATTTCAGCAGGATATTAATTTTTGCGGATAGAAGAGATGGATAATATTTGGTTTGAATAGCATGAAATGTGTTATCTTTATGCCTTTGCTTTCCATGTAATTTGCTATTCCGGATCTTGATGATTCTTTCCCTATCCCCGTTAAGTAGTATCTAGCTGTCTTACGGGAAGAAACACCAACGAAAACATCCTCCTATTTCATGTTCGTTTTCGAGTTGTTTGTCATTAAGTGTAACGACGCAAGACATTCCGTCATCTTTCACAAATCTCCTAGAGAGATCCGCCCACTGTCTCGGCGCTGTCTGCAGTTCTTTTGTCTGTCGGAATGCGACACCCGTGGTCGAAGTGAATCGTGACCATTGAGGCGAGACGGGGTAGAACCGTTATGCGGGCTGTCACATGTATAGGTGAGCCGTTAGAGGTCTGAGACGGGGATTTCTTACTTTGCGATGAGTCAGTAGGGTTTTTTGAGGGTGTTAAATTTTTGGCCAAAGGTCCTTCGCTTTCGCGTAATTTTTTTCACCTTTTCAGCAACAATGTGTTCAATGGAGGCTATAGATGGTGATGTAGTTGATGATTGTGGTTGAGCATTTGCCGGTGATGGTACCTTTTCGATTTCGCTACATCTGTTATTCACGGGACTGATAGTACTGCCGTCAGACTTGCATGGGCTTACTGAGCTACATGTAAGTTGTTTCTGAAAGTTTACGGGAACTTTTGAGAGCCTCTTTAATTCGTCATTTGTTTTTTATCTGTAGGATTGATGTTTTCATGCGTTTGAAAATATCAGACGAAAGTTGTTGAAAAGTGTCATATTTTGTAAACTTGGCCTTTGATTCTCCGTGCAAATGTTCGTGATCAGACTGAAGCTGTTCAAATTGTGATTGAAGCGACTGTACAGTCAATTCAAGCATATCTTTTACAACATACACCATACCATAGCATAGCGTTGAAATCGCATAGCATAGCATTGGAATCTCATACCATAGCATTGGAATCTCATAGATTCTCATTCGTCATATCATACCATAACATAGCATACAACATGATTTTAACTCGGTTTTAAATGCTTTTATTTAAAAGAAAAATTCACATTGCTGATTAGTGGTAAACTTTGGCTTCTTATCATTTTACTTCGAAATGTTTGGAACTTTTTTGTATATGGAGGCGTTTTTGTTCAAATCTCATAGAATACCATAGCATAGCATAGCATACCATATCATTAAACCATTCATTTCAATTTCTCATAGCATAGCATACAAATCTCATAGCATTGCATTGAAATCTCAGCATATCATTAAAATCGCATAGCATAGCATAGCATAGCATAGCATTGTAAAAGATATGCATGAAATGACTGTAGATAGGAAGTTGGAGAACTAATGGTCTTTTCCTTAGAATTAACCATGTTTTCTAAGTTCGCTATTCTTTCGATGAACGATTGGATTTTAGACCTTAATTCAACTGCATTGACTTTGTTCATCTCAGCAACGATGGGAACGTTATTATTTTTACCGAATATTTCGTTGATGCTCGATTTTTCACCCTGCAGAAACATGTATAAAATGAAACAATCTTTGGAATATTAAGATATGCTTGAGCCACCTGATGTAGTTTTTCTTGTGAGAAGTGTTCCTGACGGACATTCTGGTTGGTTTTTTTTTTAGCGTGAGCACACAGCAAATCAAGTTTTCATCATTCCAGCACATATCTAACAACTTGGATATGCATATTTCTTTTGGTAAGTTTTGCAGGTGTGTATCAAAAGTCTCAATATCAATTGCAGCTACAGTATTATGGCATTATTGCTCGTCTAATATTTGCGAGCTTTGCGACATAGAGTTACACAACATACAAGTGTGACTTTCGTAAGGAGTACTCACAGTTTGTGTAGAAAACAACGCTGTAAATTCATCATTGTCCATCGAATTACAGAGTTGTCGAAAACCGTCGGCCCTGTCGGTAGGGCCGGTTAGAAATTTTCTGGACCGGTAATTTACTAGAAATTCTCGGACCAGATATCCGATGGAAAAAAAATCGGGATCGGGGTGCACAGGTGAAGGTCAATTTACAGCAATGGCCGCAGGGCCGATAAAATTTGTGGATGGGTCAAAACCCGGCAAGTAAAGAAAACTAACAGAATTAGAAAACGGCCAATCTAACAAGAATTACGAAGACACTCGTGGTGTTCGCGAGTTTCAGGTGTGCTGGAGAACCTATCGCGAATGCTGAAAAAGGAATGACTTGTTCATGGTGCACTGAGATTGGTGTAAATAGAAATAAAAACTCATTCAAAAAAAATGATAACACAATTTTACTTATTAAATTTTAGGTCATGAATGGCAATGGACCTTTACCTCACACAGTCAGTGGAAGCAGATGGATGTCACACACCAAGAAAGCTCTACAGACATTATTCCGTACTTATTCGGCTTTTATAAGTCACCTGCAAAATGAGTCTCACTCAAACCCTAAGGCAGAAGGACTGACCAAAATGATAGAAGATTGCAATTTAATGACATTTGCTGCTTTTCTTCAGGTATTCTAATTCATCTGATACTTACTTTGAGAATTGTTTCAAGTCCATGTTCTGTAAAAAATTAGATTGAATATATTTTCAGAAAATTCTGAGCTCACTTGTCCGGCAGTCCCTTACATTGCAACAGCCTGATATTACTTTGGGGGATGCTAGAGTCACCATTTCTTCAACCGTTGAAGTATTGAAACAGTTCAACACAGGTACATTTACAATTAATCATCTTATAATGTTTTTTGTTGCCATGCTAATTTATAGTTTTCTGAGCAGCTGTTTTCTGGTATTTAATCAATCTAACCTCATTTTAGTACATGTATTATGATGCATGATATTCAAACAAAAAAGGAGATATCTGGCTATGGTTTGAAAAGTAAAGACCCATCAGTAGACATGAACAAAAAGTGTACAGCAATCACATCATCTCTTGTTAGACACATGGAGTCCAGATATGATGACAGCAAGAATGATGTTATTGAAGCGACTCGCATTGACAACATCAAGAGCTGGCCATGTCAGAATGATGCAGGTACTTGTATAAAAGTTTGAATTAATGATAATTGAACTTATTGCTTTTGTAAATATCGACAATCACTAATGAAAGTTGTTAAAGTTATGTATATTTTATGAGTCATACTTACACACTAACTTATGTGTTGAAATTTGAAAGATCATATTATTTTCCTTTTTGTATGCATAAATTTTATGTTTTGTAGTATTTTTTTTTATCTTTTTTACAGTGATTTTTTATCAGTTATGTTGAATATTTCCTCTTTTTATTGTATTCTCTTGTAGCATGTGGCCTATTCATAATCAAGTCACTGTAAATACTACTATTACTGTAAAATAACAGTAGTATATAAATATATTTGTTTAAAATATTGCATAGAAATAATTTCCATTCTCCTTAAGGTTTTGGTGTAAAAGAAGTCCAGTGTATTGCAGAAAAATTTAAGACAACATTGGGAAATCAAGGAACAGATTTAACATAATTGCAAGGAGAATGGCAGCTGCTAAAGAGTCTTACTTACAAAAAGTAAACAATAAAAAAAATTTAATTATAATTTTATTTATTTTAATTTTTTTATCCAAATAAAAGAAATGTTAACAAGTAGATAGTAATATAAAATTAAATGAAATGGTGCAATTAGCATACGCTTTATTTCGTTAGATTTGGTGGAAAGATTAGCAGTACTTCTTTAGAAGACATCGAGCTTCTCAGATAATGAAATACCAAACATTTTGAGTTTGCTGCATTTAGTTAAGAGCCTTCCTGCTACAAGTGTTATTAATGAAACTACTTTTAATCAAATGAAACTTTTAAAAACGTCAAGGCGCCACAGACTAAATAAGAGGCATCTAAATGACTGTATGATGATCAGGCTACAGTCACCTTCAGTTGTAGACTTTGACCCTAAAGAAGCTGTTGATAAGTGGATGGTAAATTAATTACTTCCTGAAATATACAAATGAAGACAGCAGTGCAACATATTGTTAACTCGATGACTTAGATTGTTTTTTTTCTTTTGCCAGTTAACACCTAAGGGTAAGAGAAGAAGAGTGAATTACCTCAGGAAGAAGAAGATGTTAGTTACACAAATAAATGCAGAGACTGGTACACATTCTGATTCTGTGGCTGATGTAGAGGAAAATCATGATATAGTTAAGGTGCTGAGACAAGAAAAGAGCCACAGTGTCATTGAGACGAGTGATCAGTCTGATTTGGAGGATGAAGAAAGACCAGATGAATTTGAAAGTGAAAGCAAAAATGAACAATCTAATGATGAAAACGAAAAAATAATAAGAAGCATTATAAGGGAATATGAAATTGAATATTATTAAGAAAAAATAAAAAAATCAATTGTATAGTGCAGTTCAATGATTTATTCTTTCATGTACACTAATGCTTTGATCTGGTCTGACAGAACTGCTCACTGTGTCAGACCGAATGTCTGACAATGATAAAAAATTTTTCGACAACTCTGGAATTATCACAATTCAGCTTATCAGTAAAAAAACCTATTCTAGGTGAGTTTTCTATACCATTTTCATGATCTCTAGAGCCCTTTGATAGGTTTTCGACAGCTTTTTTGGGTTGAGGTGATAGGTCACGTCCACTAATACTAGCCGCCATTTTTTTTTCTCGGGTGTCTTACTTCTTCGATAGATGAAAGCTACCAACATCGATAGTTATTCTGGATGACCGCACACAAGACTGACCTTACCTTGTATACATTTTATTGCTTGTTCATTTAGCAGTAACTGTTGCATGTTTTAATTTCATTCAGGGCTTGCACCATTAGGAATCAGTTAAACATGTAATTTCTGAATTAACCTTGATTGGCTTAGGAACATGTGACATTGAGGAAATTCTGGTTACTTTCAATTTTACATCTGGATTGAACCTTAGAAAAAAAATTAAAATAGATTTATATTATGAGATAGAGTTCATTAATTTCGAAAAAAAAAGAAGAATTAGAATTAAATTGTCGAGGTGAAAAGAGGGGCTGTTTAGACAATTAGTCACTTCATCTGTTTACTTCTTGTCAAAATGGCGGTCACTTTAAAAATGACATGTGATGACAACGAACAGTGTTCAAATTCAAATTCCAAAGGAAAATTACAAAACAGGGGCAGAGCAAACACGGACCTCTTAAAAAATATAGAGGTAGGATATAATATATAATAATAACATAATATATAAGCTTAAGCTAAAAGGAGATCAATAGACAAACATGCGCTAATGGTTAAAACAAGAAAATATAAAAACTTTTTCTTCTTGTCTATGCGTTCTCTGTTGTAAATTGTTTATTTTGACCTCGTATTTACCTAATAAATATTATAATTCACCACATGATTTCTAAACCCAGGTATCTTTGTGAATACCAAACTTTCGTTTCGTAATGTGTTAGGTAGCACACATTCTGCTGGGCGATATTGATTGTGCATACCTATTTCCATCGGTTGGTGCTTCTTTGTTTCTTACAGATACATATATATTTAAAAGAAATCTCTGTCATATTTTTGTCAAAAGCGTCTTATTTTCATTTTACATGTAATTGTGTTTTTTGGGTGTTTTTGGATGGTTTAGATCTAGGGCTTGGACGATTCAGGGTTCATTCGATTCGGTTTGGTTTCGGTTCAAAATGCTACGGTTCGGTTTTTTTCGGTTCGATTCGATTCAACATATATAAGCCTTAATATTTCTCATTATAAATAAAAATAATAATCTTTACCTTGTAATTTCCTTTACTTATAGATAACAAATAAAAATGTTATGCATTCTATTCAAATTAAATATTTAGAGGATGAAAAACTTGCAGGAAATGGAAAAACTTGTTGTGCAAACTGTATACAAAGGATATTTGATAATATAATTGGTTTACATGCTAATACAATATCTGAATACGATTTTGAAAATAATTTGAAAAAAGTATTTTGCAAATATAGTAATATTAAAAATATTCAAGAAAAATGCAATGGAAAATTGTCATTCTACAGCCAATTAATAATTACACAAAATCTAAACAAGCTTGAAATTCAATCATACTTAATTTTTTCCATTTCCAAGAAGCTTCTTTCTTTTTTTTTTTTACTCTATTTGGAATAAGTGCCCACATTTTTTATTTGCATGTCCTCTTTCACTACGAAGTGAATATTTTTCACCTTTTAATAACGCTTGTATATCTTGTAAAATTCTTAATCCAAGAGATGTTAAATCAACAAGAATTAACTTAACAAAATAAATGTACTAACTATTTGTACCGTATACTGTTTGTATGACTTGCGCCACATGTGGTTTCTGTCAATAAATTGAATTGAAATTAGCAGACATTGAGTTGGTAGATCCAGTTGTATATTTGAATTGTGATGTATACAAGGTACAAATAGTCGTTGATTTATCTTCTTTTCCATCATCTGATAGGAATTTAAATGTCCCCACACTTCTGAGCGTCTACTGGCGGCCATGTTTGTTTATACATGTTAGGTAAATTTTGAACCGAACCGAGCCGAAATGCGGAATTCCGGATCGGTGCACCGAATCGAAGGAATGAATCGCGGTGCACCGAACCTTTCGGTGCACCGCACAGCCCTATTTAGATCACGAGGTTTTCTTTTGGCGATACTCTCAGCCTGGAGATAATATCATGTTTACAGGACTCGGTCTTTTTGGATTATCGGTTCTGTACGTTACCGTCAATCTAATTGTTGATTCCTTTCGAACACGTACTGTGGAATCATTAGAATTGGTGGTGTCTCAATTTTTCGTGCTATTCATGGGAAACACTCGCCCACGAATATACATCCTCAATGAAAACTAATTATGAAAGATTTAGTTTTCCCTCTTAAACTTAAAACCAACGCATTCACGAAATTTCACCCCCACGAATAAGCAAAACTCCCACAATCCACAAAAAGTGGCCCCCCGAAATTAAATGATCCCACAATAAATTGTTGACATCAGCCATTGGTTTACGATCATCAATGGATACTTATACAAGCTGATCTTAACTGTCATATATTTTGTTTTGAAACCTTTAAAATGGCGACACGCAGAGAGAGAGAGAGAGAGAGAGAGAGGGTCAATTACAGTACCTCTATTCTAAATTTAGACCACTCATTACAATATTAGTTCCATCCTCCATGAATATTTATGAATCTTATCTTCCATCAAACAAGTCTCAATTCCAAACATTTGCCGAGCAGTTAAGGTTAAAAAAAACCAACGAATTATTTTAATGCGACGCAGTTTAACCCAATAGGGCACTGAATTTCTATTTGAAACAGACCAAACTCTAGAACAATTGTTTTAAAGTAAAATTAAGCGATGATATTATATAAAATTAGCTACCGAAAAAGAGGCCAAAATACGGTGTTAAGTGCAGTCATCCTTTAATATGTAGGAGTTTCTCAGCAGTTCACTCCATTATCAAGCTCAGCTACAATTTTCCATAACATTTGTCCAATTATATCAAAATAACCCAGTAGACAAATTCTTTTAGTTTTAGTGGAATTTTCTGGGTCCCTACATATTCTCTTGTAAGGATTCCTTCTTAAAAATATCTTGCTGTAATTGAAGCAAGATTACGCTCGGTATTTTATTTCCGTCCTGGGAATTTGGACCAAACCCGTCCTTCAAATGAATACTGAGCAAACAGTCATGAGTGTAACTAGTTGATTTACACTTTTTTCGACTTATCAAGCGTATCCTAACACGTCTTGGGTAAACAGATTTGGAAATTTTATTTAAAGTTACATGCTTTTCAAATGACTTAACCCTACCACTTAAATTATGATACATGTAGTCTGTCACAGAACAATAGTATTTCCCCGTGTTTTTCTTCGCGATAACTCTTACAACCAACTTTAGGAAAATCCAGGATATTAGCAATTTTAATCTGATTTATATTCTTAAACATTAAACTTTGCGAAACATTAACGTAATGGATTATGTTTATTTTGAATGGAAAGACAATACAAAAGACATTTATAATTTGGCAACTACGGCTGCATGAGTATGAAAACTGCGCAAATTCATGCGCACTTGAATTAAATCCGGCTTCGTTACATTTAATTGAAAATAAACGAGAATGTTATTAACTTCTAGACAAACCATTTTTCAATTTCTATCATTATAATTTAATAGATGATACGTCGATTGATAAAATGTATATAATATCAGGTTCGTTTATACAAATTTGCTTTTATTTGTTTAATAATATAAACTCAAAATTATTTTACTTAAAAAGATACTTATTTGAGTATGAAAATTTTAAGTTAAATTTAAATTTGAATTGGCAATATTCTGATCTAATAAAGGGTGGATTTAATTTAATATTCCCTCCGGAAACAAACCGAAAGAAAACTCGTTTTTCTGCACTCCTTCCGCTAGATTACTTCGCTAGGTAACTTGACATTATTTAAAGCTTTTGCGATACCACCAATGTCTACACAAACGATTGTAGGTGAACGACGTAAAGGGACGTATACATCTATCGACAAATCAAACTCATTCTTGTGTTATAATTGAGCCTTGCATGCACTATGCACTGTAATTTGTATGTTCATCATTATTTGAAGTGCGCATGCAAAAGATTTCGGTATGTATTAGAATATTTGTCATTTGTAATTTACAAAAACTAGATGAATATAGCAGTTGAGTTTGGTGTTTTCTAAATATAAATGATTTATCACTATATGACAATTTGATTAGATTTATAATTAACGAGAGTTGTCTCATTTTCTTGGATGTGTTATTCTACCTGAAATTCTACAACTATAGGTACTGGCCTCGTCGTCACTAACTTTCCTCAAGTCAAAACTCAGCCTCAAGTCTGAGTTTTTACCTCAAATTTATGCATTTTTCTTGTAATAGTTTGCGTTGAGGACTGAGTTGAGTGATTTGAAAATTTTGGTGACGATGGGGCCTGGTACATCGGTTTTTTAATTAAACAAAGTTTGATAGACATTACACTATAACACACTGTTGATAAGTTTCTTTTGATTCTCTGTCAAAAATGTTTGTAAAAAATTCACGGCCGCCTCAAATACGCGAGCGATGTTCGGATTCGTGCATGGTTTATAATACCCGAAATGATACTATTTTAAAGCTAAACAATGCCCTTAAAAAACATTGTCTGCCATATTTTCTTATCCCCGCTGTCCCTACAACCAATATATAAGCTGCAAACCCCTCTACAGTTCAAAGTATTTCGCTGTTGAGGTATAACCTGTGTGGTCGTACATCTGTCGTCGCCATGTTACTCTGTCGCGATGAAATTATCTAATTGTACGCACTTTTTCTAAGCAAGGAGAATACCAACATTTAAAATACCGGTCAGTGCATTATTTAATCAAAATACTGAAGTACTGACGGGAGTTGATTTTATGTTGATTTTATTGATTATTATTTAATTCAAAAATCAGTGATATGTAATTTTACATGGCAATTAGTTTCTTGGCATTTTTTTCTAATATGAATTCTTGGACTTTTCCGACATGAATTCCGAGCTATAGACGGAACACCTCATATGAATCGATTTGTGTAATATTTGAAAATAGAAATAAGGTAAGGTTTACGGCTTGCATTTATTTTTTATTTTTGGAATTGTATTAAAGTTACATGTACATACCATGTTGTTAACTATACTAAAATCTTTCTCCTATCAAATTTAAATGATTTTGCTGGACCCGTTTTATAACTACAAAAGGCCAAAGTTCAAACTATCATTTTGATGAAATGTAAATAATTTCGTGAAAATATGAAGATTTTATAATTTGTGACTAGTATGTTTTTTTTTTTTTTTTATATATATTTAACATATTCGAAAAAAATGCTTTAATCATGATTCTTTTCAATTAATTTCTTAATAACTATTTTAAAAAAGAATCAAAATAAAATTCAAAATTTTGGACTACTTTAAACTAAAACACCGTATTTGAAAACAACTAATTTGAAACCTTTCCAAGTCTACCGATTTCAGTAAAGACTTATTATAGTATAAGTGTAATCGGATGTTTCTAAAACAAAATTTAAAACCATATGGAAATTGATAAAATGCTTGTGTCCTGTTACCAGTTCACTGTAAACTACAAAACCCCGCGGAATGAAAAAAAACTGAAGTCAGTTATTACGTCATATAAATCTTAACGTGATATCTGAAATAAATGGAAGTTGGTGTAACGTTGGTGTGAAAATCTGTGAGTTATCTCCCTGTAACCGCAAACCTTAACTTAAAGCCATCAAACTCTACGATTCATAATGTATCAGTAATCGTAATATTTCTGGAAAATAGTATCCAAGCAATGTTTTAAAACAAATAGTAATAAAGTCTAGTCTACGTCAGTACTGGTCCTAGCTTTAGATTGGATAGTCTGCCCTTGATTCCAAACACTACCGCTGTAGAAGTGTCTGGCGTAGGAATACATATGCCTACAAAAAATATCCAAATTGTTCCTTAAAAAACAATGCTTCTGACTTCATTACTTCGAATTTATCTATTATTTTTATGTACTAAGTCTTGTCAGCGGCGGTGGTTCTCCACTCATGATTTGTGCTTATGTCCAAACACTGTTTCACTTCCGTTTTGCAAGAGTAACTTCATAGAATGGTTTATTATATAATCAACTCCCAAAAACAAAAGTGTACACAAAATAAATGTACAAAATCTAAGACCACGAAAGGAGTACTACTCGTCGGCCATGAGGTTCAGGGGATCGTTTTATAAAGAAGCGTAAGTTTTAGACATATGAGTGGACGAATTAACTTAAGGCGGACGTAACGACGCGCTCTTTGATGAAACGTAAATATTCTTTGTATGGGCGTACACGCTGTTTATGAAACGAGCCCCAGATGTGCAATAGGGTGTAACGAAATTGAAGGGTTTATATACCTGAATGGCGGTGCCTATTTATTAGCGGTGTTCAGCTTTTAGCGCAATACTTGCATTCCAATTAAAATTAATTGCATTTCGATTAAAATTCATTTTTATGTCATAGTTTGAAAAATTATGCAACTTATGTTCATAGTGGGTTATGTTAACTTGAATAAAAGCAATGCAAAAAAATGTATAGCTTTGCACCCATGGCTGCAAGAATATGAAAGGGCAGGGGCGTACAAGGGTAGTGTATCCCCCACTTTGAGCAAAACAGACGAACGATTTTCAATTTCAGTTAAAATATCAATTTTTGGCTTGTAAGCATTGTTTATAGTATAAATGTCATGGTGTGAGTCAAACATATGCTTTCTTTCTGTAAACACGACAGGTCTGGGTTTCCAAATTAAGCCGCACAGCGTTTTATGCCAAAATCGTTATCATTTACTGTTCTAAATTGCAAATTTTAGGTATGAATGGGTCTTGACTCCATCCTAAAAGTACTTTTATTTAAATGATCTGTTTTTATTCATTTTTATTAATGATTTATTAAAATGCAGTCTAAACCCATAATGGGTCAAAATTCATGGTTTTCACCAAGAACATTTCACTTTGATTCAATTACTATTACATGTAATTGTCAAACAAAGTTATTCACCGTTCCTGTAGTGTATCAACGTAGCTCGGTGAGATAAGGCGGAGGCTTGTAGAATATCTTTATCGGATGAAAGGGTGTTCGAATCTTAGCCGACGTTTTATTTTTAATTTCTGTGGTTTTAAGTAAATAATTTAAACAAAATTATTTAGATTTTTTTAAAACAAAAATTTAATACCCTTTAGATAACGATCAAAATTACCTAATGTTCATGTTCTGTACACACAATGTCTCATAAAAATAGCGCTAGCACAGATGTGAGATCATGATGTTAATGTTTAAAAAATAAACTAATAAAACAAACGAGATAAGTACAAAGTATAAATGTATATTTGTTAATTTGTCAGGCATTGTACGCTCTTGTCCTTTGCGGAAAATTAAATTATACCCGACATCGTTAAATGGAGAATAAACGAAAGCCTTGTTAACTTTTGAACAACTCATTTTTTCATATTCTGGCATATTTATAATCATATGAGTAATACACTGAACCAAAGTTTTACGTGTTTACCCAGTATAATGTTTTTACTATTTGAAAGAAATACATTTGTCTTGCCGCGGGGATGAATGACGTAAACACAACTTTCATCGAGGAAAGAACTATGTATTGATCTTGGCCTCTGGTTTGATCAAAGACCTTAACCTTTTCTGAATATCATGAACACTTTCGGTTCTGGATCGTTTAAGGATGCCAATGGAAATGAAGATACACTTGTAGAAGAGAAAAATTATGTTAAAATACCGTGTCCTTCAGAATGATTAATAATTTAAAACAATGTCGAGAACAACATTAACAGCATATCTAAAGTGAGGACAGTCGTAGGAACAATCCAAACACCAACATTCCAATTGCTCTGGCTTTTTTTTCAAAGATTAGTTTGCCCATTTTATGTGTTTTTCTTTTTAAACTATTACTTAAGACTCATATCAATAGCAAAAAGTTGTGAATTACACTAAGCACGCACAGAAAAAGCAAATTTCTTGTTTTGACGTTTTATCACAGGTAATTTATTTCAATCGGTATTGTACTATTTTATCTTTGCTACTTATATCAGTTATGAGTTGTTAAAAATTTCACATTATTTTATTTCTTAATTTTCCAATTATTGTATTTATCAGGGTGAAAACTTGTAAGTTTTGTTATGTTTACAATTGATAAACTGTATTCTTTGGTGAATGACATCCTAAAAAATAAGCCTCATCATTTTAAATATGATATTTTATTATGATAAAAAAGACCCCCCCCCCCCCCAAAAAAAAAAAAAATAATAATAAAAATAAAATAATAGAAATTTAAAAAAATTAGAAATTATCAAGATTTTAGGATTTATTTCAGATCTTATTGCAAAATTAAAACAGAAGCATGATAAACTTGGAGCTTTTCGCAAAGATTAAATAAAACATCTGTTTGCTAAAACAAAACTTAAGCGGACAGAACATGAAGAAAAACCCACAAAATACTTTGTAAGTCTAGATTAAAGAAACTATTTCAACAAACCTGTATGCAGGATTGTTACAGATAATGGCATTGTTACATCCCAGTTAGATGTCTTGTAAAAGATTGAGAATTACTACAAGGCATTTAACTCATGTAGGGATAGCAATCTGCAAGATGTTAAAAAGGATAACATCATTGATACTGAGAATATTAACATTTTGGATAATAAATCATCAAAAATCTTGATGGCATCATTCCAAAATAATAATATTCTACATAAGCCAATTAACTGTTTAAATTCTCATGGATTAAAAGTCTGATAAAATAAGCCGAAAAACATTGCATCTAGGCTTAGGAAATTGTGGATGTAGGATGACTAATTTAGATGTATTCATAAAATCTCGTGAAATTACTTGGCTTAGAAAAACGTTTGTCTCAAAATCAATGTGGACAGAGTTGTTCACATCAATTACAGGCTGTTATGTCTCACACGTGTCAATTTGGATATATTTACATCAAACAAAAAAATGAGACAACTTTAAATTTTCTCGGGAAGGAAACACTTTATTTTAAAGACTAAATATTAATGCTTCTTCCACAGAGTAATGTGAAATTTTGTTGGAACCTCTATTGTATAATGATAAAATGAACATTAAAAACAATTGCATATTTTACAAATAATAATATTTGAAAAGATTTTATGCAGTATCTTATTTGCTAAAAATTCGGGTAGTTTATTACATATTAGAGTTATATTATTTATTTTTCTGTAAAATACCCTTATACATGTACTTTTATATATGATCTCTTTATATCTCAATCCCAACATAGACCAGTATGTGAAAAAAAAATGGACTAAGGTTTGATTACTTCAAGATTATTTCGATTAGAAATGAGTTTTTAATAATCTTAAATCCTTAATTAAAGATACAGCATTGTTTTGGTTTCAATAAAAGATTGTACACATAATTTTAGGTGTTAATAAACACCTATATCTTTTTAAACATTGCTATCAAAAATGTGCATTATGTACTCATAAACCCAAAACATTTAAACGTGAATGTTTTGAATGTTTTTCTGGCAACATAATCTGGTATTCTCTTGAAAATTGAATTTACGAGATGTCTGGTGAAATAGTTAAGTTCAGTTTAAGCAGTGTCTTAGTTGGTACTTTACACAAAGAAATTGGGTGGGATATGATAATTTTACTGGTCAAGAAATATATTATAACTTCAAAAAATACATGCAGTTCATTTTATTTAATAATGTTTAATTATACCCTATAAACTGCTATACGATCATTATGCATGCTTTGATGGAAAATGGTCAAAGTGGAAATGTATCTTCCAATAATATTATGAAACAAAGTTATTTCAAGTACTAGTATCTATACTCAATACATGCAAATGTATCCCTGTGTTTGAATCAAGGTAATGTGTGCTTGTGTGTGGGTGTGTGCGCTTTTATGAAAGTGAAGCTATAATTCATATGAATGAAATTAAACAAAATTCATTTCAGTATTTAGATTTTCATGTTTTAATTTCAATGCACATAAATCAGATAAGATATAACAAACAGTAGGAAAAAATGAAAATAAAAGATGTTATAATGTTCCTTTTTCAAGATGCGATTCAATTTCCGTTTCTAGATTTCAACGATGTTTGAAAGGAAATATATAGTCGAAATCAGAATCGTGATCCTGATTGCATGTCTGCTAACATTTACCCTGGAGTGTATTTATGTTTCAACGGTTTCATTAGAGGACCACGGCAAGTGTCCTAAATACAATCCAAAATTAGGTAAGGACATTTTTCTTCAATTTTAACCTTTTTTCATTAAAGGGACCTTTACACAATTTTAAATGAAATTTTCAAATATTTTCAATAATTTATATTTAAAATAGTTGGGCATTATAGATGATTAACGACAATTTAAATGTTAGAAGTCAAGTAACATGTGAGATATAAAGGTCAGAAGCCATGCTATGTAAACTAAGCTTGAGTCTTTGAGGTTTTGTTTACAACTTATGCGCAGTAAATATATTACAATAGTTACACTGAACAAAAGTTCTGAGTGTTCAGCCAGTATCATGTTTTACTCTTTAATAAACGGATTTATTTGTCTTGCCGTGGGGTAACTGATTTCCACCTAACTTTCAAGTCGTTAAGAATGGTTGACCTCTGGTTGCGACCCGAGACCATGACCTTTGCTGAATATCATGAACACTTTTGGTTTGGTTGAATTTCGCCTAGACCTTTGGATCGTTTAAGGATGCCGAAGAAAATGAAGATACACTTGTCTATTGACTTTTCCGTTTTTTCCGATTACGACAAAGAGCACACGCCGGGTGTGACCGGTCAGCAGAGGATGTTCACTCCTCCATGGCACCTTTTGTTTTTAAGAGGTCCGTGTTTGCTCTGCTCCTGTTTTGTAATTTTCCTTTGGACTTTTGAATTTGAACACTGTTCGTTATCTCCACATGTCAATTGTACCAAAGAAAATTTGTGTAAAAAACGTTTCCTTCAGATTTCTTAATATTTTGAAACAATGTACAGACAACATAGACAGCAAATTTAAAGTGAGTACAGGCTATCGTAGGAACAATTCAAACACAAACATTCCATTGGCTCTGGCTTTTTTCTGAATGATTAGTTTGCCCATTTGAAGCGCTTTTCTTTTGAAACTATTACTAAAGACCCAAAGCAGTTGCAAAAAGTAACAAATTATGTGAAGCTCGCGCGGAAAATGCCAGTTTCTTGTTTTGACGTTTTGTCACGGGTAATTGATTTCAATCGGTATAATTGTCCCTTTTTAACTTTGCTGTTGTGAGAAGACATATCAGAATTGTTAAAAATTTCACATTATTTAATTTCTTAATTTTCAAATTATTCTATATATCAGGGTGAAATCTTAAAAGTGTTGTTAAGTGTATTAAAAGACTTGTGACAAACAAGAATGAATTGATTTACTGTTAATTTATCATATAAAAAAATTAAGATTTGATTAAATGTTATATAAAAATAACATATATGTAAACAATAACAGGACACGAGCAAAGAATTCTATACTCGGTATCTCGCTTGTAACTCGATATATGACGTTCTAATTCTGGTGAAACTTAAAACAATACTCATCGTAAGCATTGTAGACCTTATATATGTAAAAGTCATTTTCCACAATTTTGAGCACAAATCGTGTCTAGGTCCTTTTAAGAAAGAAATGTTACAAACTTTGTTTCATTTAAATTTCTGCAATGTTTTTCACAATCAAGTAAACTTTGTGAGGGTAACAATAACATCCAAATAGAGGGACTCTTTTCTAAGTAAGGTTACGTTATTCTTTCAACCAATGTTAGAGATAAAAATGTATGTAAGCAATAATCGGTCTACTTCTATTTCAATACAGAAAATAAAATAGTTTGTACACAAGATAATTTGGAACCTCAAAACGTTTATCGGAAAAGGTACATGTAAATGATTTGATTAAAATAAATGTACCCTACGCAAAATACCTCTGACTTTCTTCTTTATCTAAAACTAAGTTCTAAATGCGTTTTTTATTTTTAATAGCTAATGCTATGCAAAGTTGAAAAATATTATACATGTATTATTTCATATTATCTCATTTTTGAGAATATATTTTTTTTAGTTTTTTGATTGCTCATAAGTCAAGGCAGAGTTGGATTCATAAAAAGCAACAGCTACCTGCTATAATTGTTTATCTCTGTATTTTGAATCGTTTGGTCTTCTAGTAGCCAGATAATACTGATATACGCATATCGATAATAGTCTCAATTTTTTAAACCGTTGTATTTTATCATTGGGTAGCAGTAAAGAGACAAAAGGCAATGGAAACTGCAGATTTATTCGCTGAACTGAATAAATCTACATTGTTTGCATAAAATAGTCTCCTTTTTTCAAACCATATAGTTTATTATTGGGAAGCAACGAAGGGCTAAAAGCTGCCAATGTGAACTGCATGTTGCACTGACGTTGAACTGATTTAATCGCCCTAATGAATAGCTCGACATTCTTTGCATAAAATAATTTTTTACGGCTTTTAAACAATCCTTTGTTGCCTGCAATGAGCAATGAGGCATTTATTTTGGTTCATTGCATTTACTGTAAACATTATGTTTTATATAATGGAAACTCTCAAATTACACAGAAAAGAGCAATATATATGATACGGGCCTAGAATTGTCCCCGAAAGGAACGTCATATTTGACTGTACTAATATTTTTCTATGTACAGGAGACATTCGATGGCTCGAACTTCGATCTCTCGAAGTTCTTGATCTCTCGAAGTGAAATCATGGTCCCGATTTTTTTCCTATATAACTAAGTAAATTTACTCTTGATCTCTCGAACTCCGATCTCTCGAAGTTCCTGATCTCTCGAAGTAAAACCTGGGCCCTGTTATAGATATTTCATTGTTTTTGACTCTTGATAACTCGAAGTGGTGGCTGTGTACACACGCGACCGATCAAGTATAATTAGCTCCTCGTGGACCTTACCTGGATGATCGAGTGAACCCCTAGGGCTTGCGTAATAGTGGTAATTGGTTAATTACGGAAGAGACACTACCCCTTGCTTCCTTCGAAGGGTAGATAATTAATTTGTAACTGATCTATTAATTTCAACAACTTGTGAAATTAACGGTAAATTAAACCGGTCTTTATTTTATCTATTCTGTGATCAAGAAAACATAAAATACCAAAAAAAATTCTAAGTTAACAAAAACAATAAATAAACACAAAACTAATTTCTGTATTGTTAAATTTGATGTAAAGTAGAAAAAAATACAAATGAAACCATGTTAGACTATCATTCCATGTTATGAATATAAACTTCCGGCTACTATAATTTTAGAACCAACATGACAGGAACAAATATTTCCTGATTAACTTTTGATCTCTTGAAGTTTAATCATGGTCCCCTGAAGTTCGGGTTATCGAGATTCATCTGTATATGTGAATTGTTTTTTCCATAATTTTCATTTTGACCTAAATGCCGCTAATTTCGAAATATGATACCATAAAGTTAATTTTCCTGACATTTTTGAATTTTCTTTGTTGCCAAAAATGTCAATTTGAGACTGTTTTTATTTCAGGAAACCAATGACCTTAAAAATGTAAATAAAACATAACGACGACTGCCACTCAAATGTTGACTGAATATTAGGAATGCCTTACCGAAACATTGAAAACGGGGGAAAATGAATAAATCGTGACCACATCCCTTTAAAGTTCTCTTAAAGGGGCATGGTCAGGATTTTGGTTAAAAATTATTTTTCCTATTTTAATGTTTACAATGCTTCAATGAGGCATTTTTAATAGGAAACAAAAATTTGAGTGTCATTCGTTGAGTTATAAACGAGTTACAGAGCTCCCAATTCTTTGCTATGTAAACAAAGCTTTTGTTTACATTTTTTATGTTGAAGTGAAAATTCCAGTTTTAGACCTAAAATGAATGTGTTAAACGTTAGGAACTGTTTATTTATGCTTAAAATGAATAAGAAGATGAACAAATCAGCTTGAAAAAGATTTTACTGGTATATTGAATCTATGTTAACAAAAACAAGGCACGCGCCTTTACATGACAAAGACTTGTGAGCCCTGTATCTTGCTTATAACTCTGAGATTGACTCTCAAATTTTATTTGATCATTAGAAATGCATTCCTAAGGCATTGTAAATAATAAAAACAGAAAAATAGAATTTGAACAAAATCGTGACCATGCCCCTTTAACCTCAACAATTTTTATACATTAACGTTTTAAAACTCAATTAAAACATCTTTAATCAAAATGATTCAGCTTGATAAAAGAACAGGTCTATTGAATTTATGTTAGCAAAACATGACGCATGCCTTTTTAATATAACAAATAATTGTTAGCTCTGTGTCTTGCTTATAACTTTACGATTTTAGTTGATCATTAGAATTGGCTAACTAAAATATTATAGAACAAAAATGACCAAAATCGTGACCATCCCCTTTTAACAAAAAGGTAACATGGTATGTTGTATAAAAATATAGTTTTCGTAGGAGGTTTAAATTAATCACAACCCATTATTATCAAAATTTGGTTGTCAAAAAGTACGATTTGAATAGATAAATTTTGAATTTTAAAATGCTGGGTACCATTTCGATAGGTCTGGTAAAGTTTCGAACAACAAATCTTAGGACAAGGAAATGAGTCACAGTTGTTAATAGAGACAAATTCCTGCAGAACTTTTCCTGTGTTCTGAACTTCTTGCCCTGTGTTTCTACTTCCACCATTGTGGGTTTGGCATTGTTTATGAATAGTTCAAGAACAGTTGTGAGCTTCAGGTAAATTTTCCATCACATTATTGCCGGTTTCAATTTGGTTCTGTTTGCAAAATTTCTCAAGTTCATCATAGCAAAATAGATATCCTTCTCCAAACTCATAGGCTTTTCTAAGACGTATTTGAGGATGTGCAAAGGCTATGTTTGAAAATCAGCCGACACCTTTCAATGAATGGGTAGTCAAGGACTGCTTTGTGTTGTCAATTTGGACCACCGCTGTTCCTACACCACGCAGTCCTCTATCACTGTCAATCGCTTCATTCGTTTTACTGGCTGCCTTTAAAATATGACCTTCTGATACAAAGACGTTCTTGTCTGTCATATGGACTGTCTTTGCATCACAGTAACTTTTATTACGTTGATCCTCACTGTAGTCATATTGGAGAAATTAAATACTTAGAGTAATATTAGATTCTGTTACACAGATAAAATAAAGTATACGTGTGTCCACAATGGCAGTAGCATGTATTGTCTGATCTTATGAATGCCTTTCCCTATATGCGGCGATTTCTTTTTCACAATTCCTAAGGTGTGATCAACGAGGCACATGACGGTACCGCAAAAGATCTGCAAAAGGGGTCCATCTTCAGCAATGTTGTCGACACCCTTCAAACTGGTTCGCTTGGAGGCTTCACATGCTTTCGAAATAGAGAAAAAGGATAAATCACTGAGAGATGTAAATTTTGCATCTGAGAAAATCGTGTTAATGTACATGTATAACAAAGTAGAATAAATAACTGTTCTAATAACATTAGATATTTGCTGCCAAGAATCTAAATAATGTTCTTTGTGCCAGATGACACCATCTGTGTATACATGTAGTAGGGACTCGACAGCATGAACCAGTTTTGTTTTATCCATCTTCTGTCTATGATGGATTGTATCTTCGTTTGGTGGTTATTTACACCAGGGCCATGTAATGCATGTTGGCGTGCTTAATCAATCTGATGTTTGATGTTTGGTTAAACAGGAAACAATTCAATTAATCTTGATTGTGAAAACATTTTGGCAATCAAGACACAATCTGACAGAGAACACTATTGTCCTGTGTATTTGCATACAGTTTTGCTAAATTCTTTATGTTTTCTACACCATATTTTCATAAGTTTTTATTAAATCCTGTTCCTTGTTTAAGGGAACGATATAAAGTATTGCATGACATGATTATACCGCTTTCCGTTCGTAATGGTTAACAGTTCTGTTAGCGTCATCAAGTGAGATGGAGAATTGGGAGCGCAATGGACTAACAGATCAAAGGAAAATGAGAGAAACTGCTTCATTAACCCTCTCTAACACATTGTAACCAATTTGTTCACTCCAGTTGGATATATCTGTTGTTTGAGACCCTTGGGAGACTCACTTACCCGAACAGTCCTGTAAAAACCAAAACAAAGATTCATAGCCCCCCCCCCCCCCAAAAAAAAAAATACAAAAACAACCACAAACAAAACAAAACGTTTATAAAAAGAGGCCCATGCCACTTTGCTTAACTGAGCATCATACGCCTTAATTTTAAATCAACTTTATGTAGTCATATACAAAATATTTATGCCATTCAGCCACCTTTCAATACCATTCAGTTACCATTCAGTTGACTGAATGGCAGAGATTCATCCTGTGGAATATATTTACGGAAGAACTTTAAACTTTAAAATAATACTAGTATTATTGAATTATGAAAAAGTTCAAGTCATTAAAATGCTTATGGTCACATTTTCACCCCATATTATGCTTTTTGCAATTTATTATACTGGTTTTATGCTTAATTTTGAAGAGTTATAGATGATATAAGCAAAATAGATGGATATGTGGAAAGAGTGATTACAGGGTTTTTACAACGAGTGAAGAATAGCATTCCGGTATGGCGTCAAGCTAGTGGGGAAACACTTTGAAAACTATTATTAATGATTGACAACATACTGGAATGCTATCGTTCCATCTTTGGCGCAGAAGGCTGAGAAGGCCTTCTAAGTCTAACCTACCAAACCAATCGAGCGGACGGAATGATTATTCCAGATTAAGAAGGGTTCCAATCGAGTGCCCCCCAGGTGATTTCAATCTGATTAAGGAAAAATGTTCTTTTTGCACGTTTGATTGTTTTTTTTAAACCTTTGAGATAGATTGAAAATGCAGCATGTAGACAATCAAAATCAGAATCATTATGCTCTTTAAAGTTTGCAGCATGAAGCTTTTTTTTTAAATTTCCAACTTTGCAATGTACTCAAAAACGTCAAACTAAACGTTAAGGAGAGGCCGAAAGTGGCCATAAAATTGTTATTATGTTATTTGTTGATATATGAAATTTCAAAGAAACGTCCGATGGGTATATTTATATGTTATCACATTCTGATCAAATTTAGAATCAAAAACTTCAAAATTTGAAAGGTTGCTTTTATCAATCATTTCGTGAAATTATGACATTGTTATGTAAAAAGAGCAATGTTGTATTACACTCTGTTCTTTAAATTATTGAATAAAATTTGATAATAAATTCAATTTAATTGATTATATCATAAAATTGAAATTGACAAAAATATAAAATGAAATAAAATGCCAGAAAAGGGGTGGGGTTCATATCAAAATACCTCCCTTGCAAAGCAAGAAAGTTGCCCTAAAAAACATATAATGTAAAGGAGATCTTAATGTTTGTGGGTAAAAACAAAAACAAAATCATTTACAAATAATTTTACATGCATCGTCCTGATCCCCCTCAATTTATTACGTGGTGATATTAATTGTGCACTTGGTCGAATGCTGACTGACGTTTGGCATACTAATTGTTAGACCATAATTAATCACCAAATTGTCTACGAACGTTTTCGTTTTTCCCGATTACGACAAAGAGCACACGGTGGGTGTGACCGGTCAGCAGAGGATGCTTACTCCTCCACCTGGCACCTGATCCTGCCTCTGAGGTTTTTCAGATGTCTGTGTTTGATCTGCTTTGAAATATTATTTGAATACCGAATTGTCGACTGATTTTCCTCCCTTTTCCCCGATCATGATATATTTCACAAATTACAAATTACAACAATTTCATTATTGATCATGAAAGTTTTACCGATATGACATTGGGCGCACGGCGGGACGGCGGGTGTGACCGGTAGGCAGAGGATGCTAACTCCTCCATGGCACCTGCTTCTACCTCTATTTTTTTTGGTTAAGAGGTCCGTGTTTGCTCTGCTCCTGTTTTGTAATTTTCCTTTTGACTTTCGAATTTGAACTTTATTCGTTATCACCACATGTCATTGTTAACATTTATATAACGAAGTTTAGTTTATTTTTATTCTATTTACAATCAATCATGTTTGTGCAAATTTTGATCGAGCATTTTCTATAATACGCCCATAAGAAGCACGATGCAATGAGTGCCACTTATTTTTTCACAGACCCCTTTTAACTATGGATAACATATTTAAATATGCAGCGTAGAGAGGTTTCAAGTGTTAATTTTGAGAATGCCTGCTTTGTCTGTCTGTAATCATAAATTATGCAAGCATGCATGTATTGTGTTTTTGTGGCACATAAATGAACTACAGGTATTCAAATCCAATAATTTTAGTTTTAAAGTATGATAAGAATGCAATTATGAATTCTGAAAGACGATAGCTGCAATAATGTTTGGGTTCGTCGTATTTGTTTTGCTCTAATAATCTAATAAATGCAAGAATTTATTTTTTCATGTTCCCTTCTATGGTAGGGCAAAACATGAAAAGGTCTAATTTTCTCAATTAACTGGAGGTCATTTATATAGATCACACAGCAAATAAATGTCGCCTTACATTGTAACTGATAACCAGGGATGGAGTAATTGAAAAAAGTAATCGTGGTTGAGCGTAAATTACATTTTTCAAAGTAATTGGAAGTAATTTGTAATTGTGTCTACTGAGTATACGCTAAGACAATTATTTAGATTTTTCAAATAAAATTAAAGTGATCTAAATGTGTTTAATTACATTACGCAAAGTAATTGAAAGTAATTAATTATATTTTTTTAAAAATCAAGGTAATTGTAATTTCAAGGAGTTGACCAAATTATCAATGTATTTCAAAGTATTTCATTACACTAAAGTAATTGACCCCAACCCTGCTGATAACTCAATTGGATTCAAATAGCGATTTTATATTACTTGTACATTATTATATGTACTTATTAGGTTTGTTACTGACTGACTACGGAAATATATCCCGCTGATCATTCTCAAAGACGGCGAGGCGAAGCCAAGTCGTCTATGATATTAATCAACCAGATATATTTCCGTAGTGAGTCAGTAAAAATACTAATAAGTGTTTTGTTTTACTTGAGGACTATCCAATGAGACATTAATTTCACAAGAAGCGATGATCTTCAAAAATCCAAGTAAAATTGGCCTTACATCTGTCCAATTTAACACAGGCAAACTTCTCATTCTCACTTTTCAAATGTCTCTGAAAATGTTCGTTACACGCTTATTTACTTACAATATTTTTTGCTTTTTAATTTTAAAGTCACCCCCCCTCCCCCCAGATTTTTGAGAAAATCACGACAATTCCATTTTATTCTGCAACATACACAACAATGTGACGTCAATTCAAAAGGCAACTGCTCTAATTGTAAAGATTTCATTTTATCTTTTAAGAAATTAAGAAACGCAGTTTCTGTATAAAATACATTTATTGGAATGTCGAGATGAGCAGGCGAAGCGTCGGCCATATTGCTTAATATTACATGTAATTCTCATTAGACGAATAAGGACATTTATCCGGAAATCACGGGTCATGTTTAAATCAATGAAAATTTGACATTTCAGTCTGAGGGAAAACGAAAAACACTATCATGTATTTGATTTAGTATCATAATTAAATTGAAAGCGTGTTGCGAAGCTTAATGAAATTTCATAATACTTGCTCCATTTTATAATATTTCGAGATTGAAGTTATAATGTTGTTTATGTCTTAATAAAATCAGTGTTAAAGACAATTATTACATATGTAGTGCTTTTAATAATTCTCTTAGAGTAATATGAAAATAAAAATCATGATATCAAACTGTTAAAAAAGTTACATTTTTATGTCTTTATGTTAAAGTTTTCGGGCTGTCATTTTATATTACTACCCTAAGGCTTGTATATTGCAGAAGGTACTATTTATCCACAACTTGACAGCGTTTCTTATGATGAAATGATATCGAACTTTAAATGGCTGCTTCATGGAGGTCTCTATATTCCAACCAATTGCAAACCAAGAGAAAGTGTAGCTATTCTGATACCATTCCGGGATAGAGATGAACAATTACGGATCTTGCTGAACAATTTACACCCAGTATTGTATCGCCAACAGCTAGAATATACTGTTTACATTGTGGAACAGGTATTAATTGAAATATATGCACCTTTAATTGTTTAAGGTATATTTATTGTAAACGAAGTCAATATTTTTTTCATAATAGAGAAAACATAAAAACATAAAAATGTTTAAAAGCTAGACCAAAACAGAAATATTGAAAGAGACCGGGTCCTAATATAAAAGCAGTGTCAAGTCATACTTTAAAGACAATTTATTTTTGCTAGATCTGCAAATGGTAGGATACATGAATCTTATTAAAAGAAATGTTGATGCTCACTTTTGTAAGATATTCATGTATCTCAATGTTCATTCAAAATTATTAGACCTGAAATACCATTTATTCACTCCTCTTTACACCTATATTTGTATTTTTCTTAGATGGACAGGAAACCGTTCAATAAAGGATATCTTTACAATGTCGGATACATGAAAGCGAAAGAAAATCACCACACTTGCTTTGTCTTCCATGATGTAGACCTTATTCCCGAGAACGACCACATTTTATACGGATGCATTAGGAGTCCAATGCATTTATCTAGAGCGATAGATAAATTTAATTATAAGTAATTCTGCCCGAAAGCTTAATATATATATATGACGCATCTTACATTTGTAATTAAAGTAGCATCTAAACTTATTTAAACTTAAGTTGATTTGTCAAATTATAACATTCTTACATCATTTTAATACACGTAAATATTAATTTCTTAGGTTATTCCTAAAAATGAAAATAGATGCTTCAACAAAATAATATATGACAGTTTAACGAAAATATATTAATCATGTCGTCTCTTACAACTACTATCCAGACAATTTCATATGATTAAACCACTATATAATTGTACGATTATAAGAACATGTATAGACAACGCAATATAAAACATAAACCTGGCATGGTGCACAATTTTCCGAATAAGTAAGTACTATACAATTTAATACAGACACTGTAAAAACAATTTATATATGTCTTCAACTGTTGCACAATTGCTCTGTCTTATACGCATTTCAATGTTCATTGTATGTTGCTGAAACACATGTGTTATCTTTGCATTTTTCTTATCAAAGTCTTTCTCTTCAAGTCTGCCTGACGAGAAGTTAATTGGAGGTGTATCCGCTTGGAAAGCAAAAGAGTTTGAACAAGTAAATGGTTGGTCCAATATGTTTACAAATTGGGGCGGAGAGGATGACGATATGAGCTTTAGGTGTGTACAGTATTTAATCTGAAAAAATTGCAATTGACTAATATGGACTTCATTTGCTAAAATATTAAGCTTACATACATGATATGGAGGTAAATTCCATCTTTTCAGAATAGCCGCCAATGGTTTATCAATCTTTCGCTATCGCAACTCTTTGGCTAAATACAAAATGCTTAAACACAAGCGGACAACTGTTAACACAGCTAGGTACGTATGAATTAAAATATTTGTTGAAGTCCATCAAGTCATGAACAGAAAAGTAATATCACATTGAGATGCTTCATTAATGTTGAACAAATATACGAAAGTTGAATGTTAATCTTATTTTTGAATAAAAATGTGTATTTTGTTGCTTTTTTGTAGACACAAAATGTTAGAGGACAGCGCAACGCGATTTAGAATTGACGGATTATCGACTCTTATTTTTATCCCTCCTAAAATTGTACAACGCCAGCTTTTCACTAAAATATTAGTTCATACTTGAAAAATGAAATTAACAACAATTATATATTTTTCACACATAAAAAGAGATGTGTTGTCCATTAAAAAATGGTAGACTTTGTTGAAAAAATCCTTTCCGACCAGAATATTTGCAAAAAATCGAGAAATTCAAATTATACTAGTATTGCATGATTGTTGATCAACTTTCATTGGAGAGAAATATTTGTAGAACAAGATTTAGTTGGTCCATACGTAATGTCACAGACGCGATATAATTATGAAAACGCAAAGTAAAGTAACACAAAAGTGATGTGAAATATTTACATATTTTTATCTAGTTATTTAAATTTCAATGCAAAAGCATAAATACTTTTCATGAAAATATATTACATAGAGCATGAGGCCTTTGGTGCTATTTCTGGATTTTGACGTTTTGATTTATGCATTTTTTGCATTTTTGCATTTTTTTCATTCAATAAATCATTACTCTTTTCGTGTATAATAGAGTTATCTATTTGGTTGATTTTTATTTTGCCACTGAGCTTAAGACAAAACCAAAAGCGTAATCTATAACATAAATAAGATATTACACAAGAGGTTGACTGAAATTTTCTTTCTTGACATTCATTATTGTTAATAAGCAAGGCGTATGCCTTCACAGAAGACTTGGAATTGCAAATGTTGATATATGGTTTTCTATAGTACAACACACACGAGAAGCGCAATGCTGCAAACAGTCAGCAAACGCAAAATTGGGAAAGTAGAACGTTCTAAGGTCAATGCCACTGCATTAACAGCAAAAAGCCCAGAGGCAACATCGCTCGCCGGAGTAAAAAAAAATCCTTAGCTTTAGACCGTTTTAGAGTATCAAATAGAGACAATTTCGACAATATAGTAGAGCATATATTGATTTTCAAAGATTTTCAAAATTTTCTCCGACCTATTCTTAATTTAACGAGACTGGGACTAATTTGTTCTGCTCTATATTTTTTGAAGAAAACGTTTGGAAAAAAATAAATCACTCCCTGTGGCCTTCAACTCAACATTCAGGTATATTGACGACGTATTATCAGTTAACAATTGTTACTTCCTTAATTACGTCGACTCGATATATCCCAGTGAACCTGAAATAAAAGATACCACAGAGTATGCGTCATCTGTTTCATATTTGGATATTTTTCTGGAAATGGACATTGATGATAACCTAACAACAAAACCTTATGATAAATGTGATGACACTTTTTTCTATTGTCAACTTTCCTTACTTATGTAACAGTATACCTTAATCACCTGCATATGGTGAATTTGTCTCTCGGTTAATTGGATACGCAAGGGCATGCTCTTCGTATGAACAGTTTCTAAGGCGAGACAAGCTACTGACAAACAAGTTGATAAAACAGGACTATCAACTGTCTTGTTTGAAGTCATCTTTTCGAAAATTCTATGGTCGATACAACGGTCTTGTCACCAAATACAATCTTCCACTGGGTGGATGCTGACTGACGTTTTTCATACTAATTGTTAGACCAGAAGTAACCGCCTAATTGTCTACGGACTTTTTCGGGTTTTTTTTCCGCTTACGACAAAGAGCACACGGTGAGTGTGACCGGTCAGCAGAGGATGCTTACTCCTCCATGGCACCTGATCCTGCCTTGAGGTTGTCCAGAGGTCCTTGATTGCTCTGCTTTTGACTATTAGTTTAATACCAAATTTTCGACGGGTTTTTCTTTGTTTTTCCCGATCATGACATTTTTCTCAAATTACGACAATTATACCCCAATAATGACATTTTTACCGATATGACATTGGGCCAACGGCGGGTGTGACCGGTCGGCAGAGGATGCTTACTTTACTCTTCCATGGAACCTGATCCTACCTCTATTTTTTTTAAGAGGTCTATGTTTGATCTGCTCCTGTTCTGTAATTTTCCTTTTGATATTTGAATTTGAACACGTTCGTTATCACCACATTTCATTTTTTCTACTGATATAATATAATTTAAATATTTTTAAAAATCAGACTTTTACCACATCGTTTTTTAAGGATAAATCTCAAAGTTTGTTAATTTTTAACATAGGACCCTATGGAATTTTGAATGATCAAATTAAAAAAAAAGTTTTATTTCCTGGTTTGTTCCAGGAGTCTCATCATTTTTTTGTACGCCCAATTTCCCAGATTATAATTGACAAAATTGCAAATTGTGATCTTTATAGGATATTTTGGTCCTAAATTATAATTGAATGTTAAATGAAAAAAACATTATTTCATATCACAATTATCACTATTCAGTATTGAACTGCTCTTAAAGATATGAATAACTGGATATGTTCAGAAAGTACCACTCATGAATCTTCATCAGAAGTAGAACGTGGTTGACCGTTACACGCCGTTCTGTTTGATTTGTAAGCTCAAGGTCTACAGCTATTTCCTATATTTACACACCTGTACAGGTACATCTTTCTCCTTTAAGACTTTAAAGATAAAGATAGTTAAAAATTTAATCACTAGACGAAATACTTATTTGATTAAGATTTATAATTAAATTTAAAATCGCCTCACCTTAGCTAAAAACACTAACTGGCGACATTGGTGATGAATTTTTTTTACTAGTATTACAATCAAACATGCGTTTAACGATCGACCTGCCACCCACTTGATACACAGGTATATGACTGCACAATAAATCACTCAATCATCACTTCAACAATTAAGAGTCATTCTCTGTAAGCACTTAAACTTTTTCGGCAGGCATAGAAACCAATTTTGCTAATAAAAAATTCAATGCGGTAGACCTTATTAAATTATTTAAAAATCAAATTGTCTATTATATAGTACTTGTATCTACTGACCAGTTTCTATGGAAGTTCGATCCAAACTTCACTAATTATTAAAATTGACCAATTATGTTGCAGTGTTGTCAAACAAATTGCGGCAAGCTCAACGTTTCACAGGCATAGAATTAAAATCATTGAAACTTTGGCTATTCAAAAATGTTATACCATGATGGGAAAAGCTATCTTTATGTTGTGAAATAATTGGTTAAAAATGGCTACATTTTTGAAAAATGAATTTAATTCCTTTACAATTTATAAATCTTTTGTGTTCAGAGTTCAAAAAGAGAAGGGTCGAAAATTTGTTTTCAAAATGTTGATATTTTATCCTTATTTTTGGGATGACCCATATTGTCACTACACCTCTGCATGTAATAAATCACTATAACTGTTTCTGGAATTTGATCGTAAGCCTTTATCATCTTCATATAGTGCAGTTTGACTTCATGAACTTTTGTTACTTTGGGTTTGTCGTCGATATCAGTTATGCATATTAATTGCTGAGTAAAAAAAAATTACAAAGCATTTACCAGTTATATTAAATATAATGTGCCACTGGAACGTTTTTTTAATGTCTTAACTGTGTTTCATTCAATTCGAAAATAAAACAAATATACCAAACAGATTTCACAAATGCTCACATGTATTCAATTTACAATATTATAACTGTTTATTACATGTACATTCACGTTGAATGCATTCATGCATGTGGGGATAAAATCAACATTCGGTGGTAGTTTCTCAATTTTTATAGTAGGATTTTTTGTTACTTCCTTTCAGGTTTATAACTATTTCTAATGCCTTTGTGCATTCCGGATATGCGTTTTATATTTGTTAAGAGAATATGATTAAACCTATAATCAATTTTAATGTGATTAAACAGTTAATTATCGCAGTATTGTAGTGTTTTTACGTTAAAAAAAATTCAGTCTTTCATTCGCATTGATTCCGGCGAACAGGTTCCCAATGAATCGTGATATTTATACAATCCTGTCACATCACTAGTACCATGGGTACCAATTATACCAGCTCTACTTAACAGAACCATTATCCAAAGAAAAAATCCATATTTTCTCAAACTTGTATACTGACTTCCGGTTGGGTAGTTAATGTAAACATTAATCAATAATGGCGCCAAGAAGCTGTGCGGTCTTCTTGTGGTTGACTGTCCAAGGATTCCTGATTAGACCATACCAGACAAAGCACACAAGCTTCATCAAGACTAGTCTTATCCAGCGGGGAGTAGTGATGCATCTCTCAATGCATGTAGAATAATGCGTTTCAACACGACGATGAACTTGAAAATCATCAATTCTGATAGATATTCTACCGAGAGTAAATTTACTGTACTCCTGAAGACGCTTGTAGACGTGGAAATTTTCACGATTGGTTCCAAGCAACCATTTCGCCATTTTATGATAATTCAAAACGTACTGCATGATCCTTGTTGTAGCATTATAGTCAAATTTACAGCTTACTGCAATAATCGCCTTGATTCGCATTGTGTTGGTGATATTTCCCTTTCGCTTTCCACGTCTCCACATTGCCCTTCGTCTGAGTCTCCCACCAGGTCGAAATCTTCTACGTCGGTACCTTCGTTTGTATCCATATCGACCTCGTCCTCTCCGTCCAAGTCGGCTCCGGATGAATTGACGGACATTCCCTCTGCGTTGTGACCTTTAAAATGACAACCTGGATAACGATTTGTATTTTCAGGAAGAATATTTGAGACATTAAAAAATATGTTTGCATGGTACCTTTTATTTGTATATATCCTGAATAAATTCCTTCACTTTTTATTTTGTTTTTTATTACGATCATACCAATTGACCGTAGGCGTTGAATAAAAAGCCGAAGGCCTGTAAAGGGGAGTTAATGTTGGGAACAGGGTTAATAAGCGGGTTGGGGGTGGGGGCGCAGCGAGCGTTAGCTTAAAAGTCGTGTCTAAGCCTTTAAACCATGTCATCTTTATTGATTAGGGTTAGTGTTAAAGCAAATGAGACAGAAACAGTTATATATATTTATTCCAATAAATTACACAGGAACTGCGAAGTGGACTCGTCTCGGTTTTTCTTCACCGGCTGTTGGGTGGGTGTAGAAATCCAATACGTGCCATCTGTCGATGGATAATTTGGTGTAATCTGGTTGGAAGTTAGCCATACAGCAAATTTTCACTAGTGGAAATGTTTTCATTGATGAATCGTATTTGGAGGAGAGTAATCTTCCATTTTTGAGTTGTTCCAATATGTCATAGTTGATGTTTTGTTCTGTAGATCGAACGTAATCGAATATTACGTATCTGTCATTGTTGTAGGAATGTGCAACATCTCGTGTTATACCGTTAGATAGGATGGTTCCTCCGTAGCGATAGAAAGTAGTTGGCGAATTCTGTTTTGCCTCTTCCTCCAATATTGTCGTAAATCCAGATTACGCGTCTGTTGATTTTGCATTAATAATGTGAGTTCCAATTTTTCTTGCCAGCGTCTAGGTACGAAGTTTTCATAGTTGTTGGTCAAGCGTTCCTGCTCTTCTTCTCTTTTGAATTGTTTGAAGAACTCGAGGAATTGTTTTTGTTGCCATGGTTGTAGGTTGCAGTAAGGATATCTTGTTGGATCGAATACTGCGTTTCCTCTGTAGTAGAGGTATACTTTTGTGATGAGGGATAATTTGTCCCTGTCGTGTCCAGTTGAAAAGCAGCGATAATCTTCTTTTGAGATGTATTTCAGGACTTGACTCACATTCTTTGGTGATTGGATGTCGTCGGGAACGATGTTGTATTGATCTTTAGAATCGCTTTGATTTCGTCGAAAGAATATTTTTCTTGTGTTGTCAGAAGTGAATGCATATGTCCGTTAGGAATAAATCCGCATCCCCATTCATTTGCTGCTGTAAATCCTGTACACAAATGATCAAATCCTCTGTTAAATATTTTTTTTAACGAGTTTGTACTTGCAAGTTCTGTTGAAGGTCATGAAGAAATTTTTTCCTTTGTTTATTCTTACTTGTTGAGGTGGAGGTTCGTTGGTAAATTCACGGATATCCCGATCATTTTTTGGCCTTTTATGTCGTCTGGGCCTTCTAATTACAGGTAGATAGTTCGGGTGTAATCGGCAGAAATCCTCATGTCTTTTGATGTTGTTTATTCCGAATTCTTTGTTGCAATGGGTATGGTGTAGTTCTATTAGCCATCAAGAAGGACTTCATCATTGACTCAGTGGACATCAACACTACATCAGAGGCTGTCTTTTCAAAGTTACACCCAAGTAAAAACTTGCCAATTATCATCGGAAGTGTGTTTAGACCAGCGTCTAGTAGGGAAACGAGCATCGAACATCTTTGTGACATAATCCAAAGACTCTATAACTCAATTTCAGAAATACAAAAACGGTTAATTATCAAAGATATGTGTTGAAAAGATAGCAGCCAATATATTAGAAAAACTGCATAACATCTAGTGAAAATTCAGAAGTCAATGATAGGAAAATTCCCTTTCAAAGATTCAGGCGTCAAATAAATCTTTATCAGAGTTTGTGTTGAAATCACGATTATGAAAATGTTGACGAGGAGGCCATTCTGCAAAGGTTAGGTTAACTGAACATTATGCCAATAAGTCCTACGTCTTTACTGGACGAGATGATAAAACATGAACACAACAGAACCTTAACAGTTTGGCATGATTATTCTGATGTTATGTCAGCTTCATAGAATTCTGCACTCTATGATCCAACAGTCTCTTTAACACACGAAGAATATAGAGAAAGATATCTTTTTTTAAGTTTGTTCGTCAAGATATTCGGTCGGTCTGCCCTCCTTGGTTCGAAATGGCAAGCAGGGGGGTTTAATTAATGAAAATCCTTTTGAATTTTTCAACAAAAACTGATTTGTTGTATTAAATAGATATTGTGAAAGTTAAGAGAAATGACAGTGCTGGAATTAGATCTCAGTGCTTTATAATAGATTTTATTATACCCGCACTTTCTAAAGAAAGTTCGGGTATATTGTTGTTATCCTGATCCGTCCGTCCGTCCGTCTGTCACGTTTTACTTTCTCAAACTGCTCTTAGATCTTATAAACCAGCAAACTGAACTCCTGGAGTTTGATTTGGGGGGGCATGTTGTTTTTGAAAAAAGGTTTCAAATATTCTTTGGTAGTCCTGGGGGTCAAATAATAGGTAAAAAATGACGTTTTTTCACAAAAAACCTTCTTCCTCGAACTCCTTTTACACTTTCAACAGTAGACAAATCATCTCTTGGAGTATATTTTGGGGTGTCCTACAGATGCGCATTAAGGTTTCGGAAATTTCAATTTTGACCCGGGGGTCATTAAATGGCTGGAAAATGACGGTTTTTTTTTTTTTTTTTTTACAAAAAGTCTGGTTTCAAAAAAACGTCAATTTTTTTGCAGCAGCCTAATGATCAAATAGAATATGATTCGGGGTGTCATGTTGATGTGTAATCATATTTCAGAATTTTTGTTTTTATCACGGGGGTCTGTGGGCATCAAAAAAAGGCGGTTTTTTGGGCAAAAAAAATGGTTCCCAGAACTCGTCTTACAATTTATGCAGTACCTATGTCATCTCTTGAGATATGATAGGGGCTGTCCTATACATGTGCAATAAGATTTTAAAAATTTAAATCTCATCCAGGGAGTCAAATTGTAGCTGAAAATTGACGTTTATCACTCCTAAAAAACGTACTTCCCAGAACTCCTCTCATGATTTAATGAATAGCCACATCATATCTTGGGGTATGATAGGGACTGTCGTATATTTGTGCAATAAGGTTTTAAAAATTTAAATTTCATCCAGGTAGTCAAATAATAGCAGAAAATTGACGTTTATCACTCCTGAAAAAACCTACTTCCCAGAACTCCTCTCATGATTTAATGAATAGCCACATCATATCTTGGGGTATGATAGGGACTGTCGTATATTTGTGCAATAAGGTTTTAAAAATTTAAATTTCATCCAGGTAGTCAAATAATAGCAGAAAATTGACGTTTATCACTCCTGAAAAAACCTACTTCCCAGAACTCCTCTCATGATTTAATGAATAGCCACATCATTTATAGGGATATAACAGGGGCTGAACTATAGATATGCAATAAGGTTTTAGAAATATAAATTTGATTCTGAGGGTCAATACTATCTGCAATTGATGTTCCGTCCCATACAAAAACCTAATTTCTGGACCTCCTCTTATCTCTTGTGATTGAAATAACGTACCATGAGATGCATAAGGAGGAAGAATATATATGCTTTAGGGATGGGGATCACAAGCATTTTTTTCAAGTTATTTGATAGTTTCTGTTTTTGGGAGGGTGGGTGGGGTTAGGGTGACCCCCAGAGGCCATGACCTACTAATGCCACAAAATGATTTGCCTTGACATGGTCATGGTTCAAGAAACAAAAATATATATGGTATAGGAGTGGGGATTTCGATGATTTTAAGGATATTTTAAAAATATTCGACTATTCATGTTTTCGGGGGGCAGGTAGGTGGGGAGATTCAGAGCCTCTTCTCACATTTTTACAGTAGCAAAATCATTTAATGATTTTTGTTTTGTATGATGTCAGATGTACATAAAGAGATTTTGGAAATTGCTTTTTAATCTTAAAGATAAACAAAATGTTATATATAATTGTCGAAATTATAAAGTCAGTCAACGAAAACCTTGCTGTAAAAAACAAAGCAGGGTCATTATTGGGCTAGGGCTAGGAATTACACTACATATGAATAAGATTAGTTGATTAGTTCTAACTCTGGAAAGTCATTGGGCATCTCAAAGGGGGCATAACCTATATATATGTACCAATTGATGTGCAATGACACAAGGAGTAATAATGAATATGGTTTAGGGGTAGGGATATCAACGATTATTAACATGTATTATCATTCCCTATTGCAGAGAAGGGGGGTGGTGGTGGTGGTTTAAAAGCAACTCTTGGGGGGAGGGGGGATGACCCAAGGGGCAGGGGCCAATTTGTCTTAAATGTATCTTGACATGATCAGCGGAATCGTACAGATTGATCACTATAGGGAATCTGCAGAGTGGGGCCCTAAACAAGTTGTTAATAGTTACAAAATCAATCTTCAAAAAAATATTGATAATATGTTATACATGTATTTAGAAATGTCTATATTTTCAATATGATTAACAAATTAATCAGTCAAGTGAGTTATAAATAATCGATTGGCAATTCTGCAATTGATTGCCATCCCTAGTATAATATCACATGTATTTTTTATATATATAATGATACATGTATATCTGTTAACAATCAGGATTGAAATGCATATATTTTCATGAGTCATAAATCTTGATATACCACATATCTCTTGACAAAAAAGAATAAGCAAAATAAAAGAAAATTACAGTCATTAACTCTTTTTCTATTACTGGTATATGATGATGGGATAGGGGTTTAATGGGGGAAAAACCAGGCCCCTTTCCCTTCCTACCTATTATAACTCATATAAACATGATATTTAATACCCAAATGTAATACAAAATGTTACAGTATGATACAGTATGCTGGCAAAGGGAGATCACATTTTAGAAAGTGAAAGTAAAACTTAACTGTTATGTATACCGATGTCTCATACTACTGCGCTACTACATATATTATACTTACCTATATTGGTCAACATCATTATGATAATCCAATTAGAGCACAATATGAATTCTTTTAGCTGATCACCACAAAAGAAACGTTTATTCATGATAATTAATCCTATTCTGCATATCAAAAACTCATATGCATATATACACCACTTGAAACCCGTCTAACCAAAGAGCTGGGTAAAACTAGTACCCGCTAATGCAACCTGTGAACCTGTGTTGTGTATGTAACTTCGGACAAAGATCATTTACTTGTAATATATTGCATGTGTTTTCACAACTTTATTCTTTAAAACCACTTGCACAATTTTATTAGGTAATTAATCATGTAAAGCACAATTTTCAGCTTTAAGGTGGTATGGGACACCTACATATTGTGATGTACTCCTTATTGAACGAAACAAATAAAGTATAAAATATAATATTCCCCCCCCCCCATAATGTTACCTAAGAGCATAGTGCTATGGGTTAGAGCGTTAACAATGTGTGTGTAAGTAGAGAGTTTGAACCCTGCTGGGGCTTATCTTATTTTTAGCTCACCTGAGCTGAAAGCTCAAGTAACCTATTCTGATCACATTTTGTCCGTCGTCCGTCTGTCCGTCTGTAAACTTTCATATTTTGAACTTCTTCTCTAAAACCACCAGGCCAATTTCAACCAAATTTGGCACAAAGCTTCCTTATGGATGAATATAAATTGCAGAAATGAAAGACCGATCTTTATTCAAAGCGGAGAAAACCTCGAAACTGTAGAAAAATGGGGGGTGCATTTTTATAAATCTTCTTCTCAAGAACTACTGAGTCAAATTCAACGTAATTTAGCGTAAATAATCCTTATGGAAAGGAAAATATAAATTGCAAAAATTATGGGCTAATTCTGTTTCAAATTTAAGTAATTTACGAAAATAATAATAAGATAGAGAGAATAGGGGGTCCATCAGTTTAACTTCGGGCTCGATATTTCATATATCGAAAACCAGGTTAGAGACAGAGGACCAGTCTAGTTTGTTAGAAGCAGCCATGTTGGACGCGTGATAAACGGTCAAACTGACAAAGATGAATTTGCTTGTTGTGCAACAGTTTACGTGCGAAGGGAATATTTGAAACATCCCAAATGTTTGTGCCGTTTTTGTGATGTAAATTGAGGTTAAATATTTCAATGCGTTGACATTTTCATTTCTGACGGTGGTTTTAGCTTGTTTTGATTTTCGTTTCGTTTCTTTTTAACTTGAGGAGGAACTATCGCCTGTAATTTGGAATTTTTACGTATCGAATCAAATATAGACTTCGGTAAATCAGACAGCTAATTGTTTACATGTACCTGCGCTAAATGAGCAAAATCTGATGCACTACTATTGGTACATTTAATTTGGTACGATCTCTACGTAATGGTTGATTAATGCAACATGTTTTGTTAAAATGCTCATCATTTTCAGTCTAAACGGAGATTATTTTCGCTGCTAGAAATATATAAGTATATATATGATGAAAAATAAATTGTGTTCTTTCTTTGTTTTAGTGCATTTTTCTTTTGTTTTAATTGATTTCAATTTTATATTTACTAACTGTATCTGAGAGTCAAGCTTCGAGTTATAAGCAAAATACAGAGCTTTGCGCACAATACTATGTTTGTACACAGAGCTGAGGTCATGCTTTAGTTTGTTTATATTTTATATATTTTAAATGCAGCTATGCTGAATAGGAAATACCAAGTTTAAAAATCTTAAGTTGATGGTAATAAACTCATGTGAACAAAATCATGACTCAAACCAAGTTATGTATCTTGTTTATAATTCTATGATTGACGCTGAAATTTTTGTTGATCATTAGAAATGATGATATGCTGTAACTTCTTTCTGGGGCCCCCTTCTTATTCGATTAATTATATGGAATCTACACCAATTTTGATAGTTTTTCAGACACAAGTAAATAAAACCGACATCTTTAAAACAGTTTCCATAGTTCTGACACATTACTGTTATGGGGTAGACTGGTCCTCTGTCTCTATCGTACGAAAGATCGCGCATAGCAGACAGGCATTGTCAGTTTATGGTATGGGGATAAATGCATTATCGCTATTCTTAAGAACATATTACAGTGGTAAATCATCTTGGTTTGTAGCCATTTGTTGTTTTTGAATAAAGATGAAAATAGTGGGTGGGCCCTAGTAAAATACATTGATTATAATAGCTCTTTAAATATCACGTGACAACATTTTTCATTCGAGTGTATTCATCGATCAAGTGAGTAAGGTTATAAAATGTCACACGAGTTCATGCCAGGTAAATAACAATCGTTTATTAATGGGGAAGACCAATTAAAATTTTTAATGCTTTTAATTTGAGCGCATCAAGGTACAATTTTCTTCTTTCACATATAGGAATTGTTTAAATAAAATACAATAACTATAGTCTGTCCCAAGATATTAATGCAGCACATTTGGCTGATTTTTAATAAAAATACACATATCTGTGAAAGAAGTGCAATTCAAATCGACGAAAGGGGAAATTTCCAATATATCTTAATTGACACATTATCATTTTTCACTCGGAAGAATTCACAGGAACGAAAACAGATTTCTTACGAAGATTTATAATGGGGAATGTTTACATCTTTTCTCCATTCGGAAGTCACTCGGAATACCTCGCACATTTTTTAACGTTATCATCCGGGTCTGCTGCAATACAAAATCCCCGTAGACATCACATTTTTAAGCCACGTATTGAAATCTGATAAGCTAAAGGGGGCGTTTCAACGGAGAAATCTTGGAAATTTTTCATACTTTTGAATGAACATGTTTGAACCCTGAGGTATTTATAAATATCGAGTAATTAAGCAAAATGTGAGTCCAGGATATCTTGGGACAGAGTATACAGTGCTGCTATCCTGAAAGTTGACTAGGATAGGATAGGATAGGATGCACGATACATGATAGAAATATAAAAGTTAAGTTCTATCCTATCCTATCCTATCCTATCCTATCCTATCCTGCATCCTGTAACCAATTCGATTCGAGTATAAATTTCAGAATGATTTTGCAAAACGAAAATTAACGTAACAATCCATTTACAATGTCAATATCAGGGCTCACACTGGCTCAAAATTTTGTGTCGCATCCTTTCGCGTAATAAATCATTTTTTTTATCATAGTGTTTATCACCATACTAGAATACTAGTTTTAGATCCTACATGTACATATTATATGCATACTCAAAACTACCATTTTATTATTAAATTTTTATGAATATTTATAGAAATATAATTAATTATGGATCTATATGATTGTGAATATTGACATCTTGTGACAAGTATAAAGCATTTTAGATCTTTTTAGAAAATTAATATTATACAGATTTTATCTTTTAATTTGTTTTCCTATGATTAAGTTTATTTTTTAAAAAATAGAGCAAGAGAAGAGATCAAATTTGCTGTAATATTATTCAATCCAAAAACATGATTGTTATTGCATCTACTTGGATTGTTGATTGTTGAACATCATATCTAAGTAGATATATGTAGTTTGTGTTAATATCGGGAACAGAGGAAATTCTGGTTGAAGGTGGCTAAAAGTATTTAATGTAAATTTTGTGATTTACAGTCAAGATTATCATTCTAAATCATACTTCTTTTGTTTCAAATAATAAGTAATTGAACTTTGACATTTTAGCTAAATTTAAATGCAAAAATTTCAAAGTTTGCTACATTCTAATTATAGACTACCCTTACAATGTCAGAATTTTAACCTTGTTAAAAACTTACATAACAATTCAAATTAAGTAATTTTGATCAATCATGTCATATCTTAAACCAGTTACACTTTTCCAAAATATCTATTATATTTTATGCCGTTTTTTGTTGTCCATATCCACATTCTTTGTGAAATGACGATCACATTGTATGCTCAGTTGATGAAAGCATTAGATATGTCCGTGGTTAATTACAAATCCATTTAGCTGTAATAAGGTATGAAAATCACCTATCATTTTTTAAAGACGGCGTGTATACCCCGCTTACAGATGGCTTCCACCGTTTACCTGTGTCATTGTCTTAAGTCAGTCAAGCGTAAAGACCAGTTACAGTTACAGTTCATATGTATGTATGGAGTTACTGTGAGAATTCGATGTCAAACAATGATTACTACATAATAGATTTCTTTACTTCATTTAAAGTCTATAAAATGTTAAAAGCTCAATTGAATTCATAGATGAATAATTCAGCATATAATTAGATAAAGGTATAAAGAAGAAATAGACATTGTTTGAGTGTACTTTTCACGATTCGTATAATATCTTCGATGTCTGATACATGTAACAGGGCCGTATATTTCTGTCCGATATTAAACTTAACAGATCAAATTAAAAAACAACGCTAACTATAAATGCGTATGAATTTATTTTTTTGAAACATTTCCAAATGATTGAACTACAAATGCTATCGTTTTAATGATTCCTAAAGAAATTATAATGTTCAGATCGTGTTTACATCTATCACTCAGTTATTATGTGATAAGGAAAAAATGATAAAAATGTGTTTAAACAATAGTTCAATAAAAACATCGAAGTTATCTATCTGTTTTTAATACATAAGTCTTATAAAAACAAAAAATGTAATCGCTTACCTGTTTGTTTACGTTATTGTGTACAATATGTGTACGATTTAATTTTACCGTTGCACAGGTAAATAAGTTATTCCGTTCTAAGAATTTTCGGTATTATCTTTTAATTAGTCATTTGAGTGCTACATTAGTTGATAAAATCATTTGTTTCTCAAATTTCGTTTTATTTCACTTTAATTCCTATATATGGATGGTATGAGATAGGATAGGATAGGATAGAGCTTATTTGCAGGATAGGATGCAGGATATGAATTGTTTTGTCAACTTTCACGATAGCAGCACTGTAGTAAGTAGTCGAAGAAGAAAAGTTCAGAGTAATAATTGTGTTTGCGGGGGGGGATTGTAGCATGTGATATTGGCACACAAAAGCATAAATAAAGCAGGCAACCGCCGAGAGGGGGAGGGGCGGGTGGGCATGATTAAATTATGTTTGTAATAATTATATAGACCATACTTTCTATGACATGAAATGTTTAGATTTTTGATTAATTTAAAATTCACATGCAAACAGTTCAGACCCAAATTGTACATAAAAGTAATATGTGTATGATGGGATGCGACTTCGTCATTTATGAAAATTATAATTTTTAAAAAGTACCGGAAATTGCATGTGGTCTTCTTTTTGACTAAAACTGGTACAAGAGAGTGTTATTTAGAGGCAAACGTTTGGTGCGGGTATTACTGTCTAGTTGAAATTAGAATTTTTTTTCGGATTAAGAAAAAGAAAATTTTTTTCTTTTAAAGCATTTCAGAAGACTACTTACACATATGTTTTTCGTAGACTGTGTTTGTTCGTTCGTTTTACTTATGGCACCTTTATTACTTTTTTCATTTATTTCATTGCATTTTATATTTTTCATCTGTACCTTATGTACGTACCATCAAAAGCAAACAAATATGAGGAAAATAGTAAAGTTAACTTGAATTTAAGAAGAAATATGCGAGAACTAATCATAACTCAACTTTAAATGAAAATATGATTGCAAGTCATATCCGAAAATTTACGCTGAGCTATTTTTTATCCATTTCTAGTAACTCTTAAATTTTCATAGTGATGAAATTAGTGATTAATTAATATAAACGAAAGTCATCACGAAGAAGTAGAGTACCTTCCACCAATGATCAGTTCTTGTCTATGTATAACGTCCATCTTTGTACTTCGACCTACTGATAGAATGAACTATTTTAGAAAGTTAGGCAGCCAAAAACACGCATATTTTTCCTTCTTCATGATGGCTTAGGGTATCTGTTTCTCTAGTTCAGTGTACATGAATCAGCAGCGCGTTCTTCTGAATCCACGCACTTCACCATCAGCAACTGCATTAATCATTGGTAGTTGGTACAATTAAACAGTCACTTTCGTCAAATCGCCCTATTGTTTTTGTCCTTGTCATAGGAAATCTAAAAGCTCATGATTAAAACATATTCAAGAAAATTTTCAATCAAACCCACTTTTCTTTATTCGAAACAGACGATGTTAATTAAAAAAAATATCGTATAGTCGCGTGCTGTAAACCCAAACTCTCAGTTTAGCCGATAACTGGTCTTAGCCGTAACTGGTACAGTACCAGTAGAGGTTATTTAGGGAATAAGGAATCATTGTGTGAGTATTATGAGATGATAATTTTGGTCGGGGCGTGATCAAAAACAATAAAGCCCGAAGGGCTTTATAATGGATTTGATCACGCCCGACCAAAATTATCATCTCATAATATTTAAAGAATGATTCCTTATTACTTATATATTTATATAATGTTCAGCAATTGTACGATTAAATATTTGAATATAAATAAGCAAATCCCGCTTGCACCCCAATTGTACGTCATTTGATTTTATTGGAATGTATAGTACAAAATTGATACGTAGTTTTATCACAGGGAAAGACAATGAAAACTGTAAATATATGAAATTAAAGAAGACGGCTCAATGGTGTTTTTTTTTTTATTTAAGTAGTCAGTTTCTACTCGGTGTTAAGAAGTTAAGAGGATTTCTAATCATAATACACAGGAACAGCTCCGCCTTAGAGTCAAACCCTACCCCAAGAGACATGCCGTTTACATTTGGATAAAAAAAACCTTAAGGTCCTGGTCAACATTAGTATGAATTCAATTTTACTTTCAGATGTGAAGTGGTGTAGAGTATTTTTGAAAAAAAAAGCGTTTGGCAATTTTGATCATATTCCAATGTCCCTAGTGGAGTCATTAAATTACAACTTATGATCTTTCCTCAAATCTGTATCAAATCAAATTTTGAAAAAGAATTGACCTAGTAGTTAAAACTGTTTAAATATTTATGCAAGACAACGAACAGATACCAATTGCAAAAGCCCACCTTCCTTGCCTCATTTTAAAAAAATCAAAATGTGCTTAAAGAATGATTGAGTTTGATTTGAGGTATCTTGAGAACTAAAGTACAATCTATTTTAATCATTGTTAAAAACATCAGATACATCAAATATGAATATAGCGGCATTTTACAACAATCAATAATAATATAAAGAACAAGATATATTATTTTTTTGTTTTTTGAATAATAATTGTACAATTGAAAACAAGAAATTAAATTATTTAAATGATATACTATATTATGTACCAATATGTGAACAACCAATACGAGGAAGTGTATGTCCTGAAACTTTGACATTTATATATCTTCAAAATTTGAAATTTGCTTTCGATAGAAATATTGCTGAATTCAATTTTAACTTTTGACTTGTGACAAAACATACTTGCTGTAAGAAAATCATGTTAACGTTTAAGTGGAAAAAATGCATGTAACAAGTGCTCTTTTTATTGTGAGATTGAAGATATTCAACAATGTACAAACATATGGAGCATTTTTTGGTTATCGAAGTAAAAATTGTCTATGAGTAAAATAATTTTGGGTTCTATTTTGAATGTACCAAATAAAACCCCACTTACGAAACAACCTCATCTCTTATGTTGCTTTTCAAATATTCAAACACAAGATGTTCTGCTGAATAGAAAATTATGATAAAACAGAGTATAATCTAAGAAATAATTTAAAAAGTCTACTATTTTGTGATAAAATGTTATTAAAAAGTAAATGTGATTAAAAAGTGACGTGATTGAAAATTCAACACGATTATTTGGAAATATATGCAATGCCATTAAATAGAATTTTATATGTTGTTTAATTTATATATTTTTTAACTACACATTTGAACAGAATTGAATGAATTCTGAGTATTCATGAATTGAAACAAAAATGGAATAAAATACGATAATTAATTGCCAGTGGAAAGTACAATATCTATAGGGTGTGGTGAAAGATTTTGAGAATAATAGAAGCCAGTATGGTCAGAATAAGACAACTATCCTCAACAATCGCATATATGAGCGTACAAGTTTATGTATTCATTACCCTAATCAAATATTTAAAAGAAGCCTCTTTACCTATGATATCTCTGTATCTAGTTTGCATGGAAAGCATTGCATATGCAACTTGTCTCTTACCCGCAACACCCCTCCCACAAATTTTAAACCAAAATTGTTTTATATGCTAAACAGGTCGATCGAAAATTCAGTGAAATAAAAGAGCTGCACGTTTTGAAGATTTATTTGCCTTGTGTTTTAAGCTAGGGGAGCAAAGCGAACCGAATTCAGATTGATTTTTCAGCTAATCGTATTTGCAAGTACTAATTTCTTCACTTGGCGATATCAAGTAGTTTTAAAACAATGAATTTATCAGCATCGCCTCGTCTATTTTTTTATGAAACTTTTCTTTAATAACATTTGTTGGAAATAAATTTCTTCATACATAAAATAAAAACAAATTCTTTCAAGGTTGAATTTGTAGATTTTTTGTAGTAAAAAGTATGCAAAATTCTCCTTTGATATTTTTTGTTATGTTAACCTCTGTAAATTAACTAAATTTCTCCACAAGTTTTGCTATTAAATACAAATAAATCATTGTTAGATGAACACCATCTGCATACTATTTCTCACATATAAAACTGTACTCTTCAGAACAAGGGAAATCTTGCCAATGGTAGATCAGCAGCAAGAGAACACAGTTTTCATCCTTACCGCCACTGGGGTCACCTACCGCCCAATTTTGAAATGTCAAGTTCTGACTGGAGTGCTGCCAATAAAAGATGCCTTCTGAATCCTTATCCGTTCCGCCCGACCACCACTTTGCGTCATAACCTATAATTAATTGTCTGATGATTTAACAAATGTCATGTTGTAATCTTTCACCTTTATTGTCATGATGCCAACAGATGTGATGACTGACTTCAAATGTGAAATGCTAGTTGCTCAAGATATTTTTTGTTTGTTCAAAGCACAGAATTTATCGGTGTAACATGAAAATGGTGTTAGCTGTATAAATAAATATATATATATATATATATATATATATATATATATATATATATATATATATATATATATATATACACTTCAAAATCACTTTCTGGACCGCACCTATCGCCTCTTACCATAACGTATAACAATAACTAATCATATTGTTGTCTTAAAATGATTTGACTTGTCATTATCTAGATTTGATGCATTAATTTTTTTAAATGTATTGTGAAGATAGCATTTGATATTGTTTTACGATAGAAAAATCGTGTCAGTATTGTTGTAAATTATCTTAACAGGTGTTTTACATGGCGTATTGGTTTTATATAAACCTTTATAACTTGTAATTTATGAAGATTCATAAACAATAATTCAACGGATACCAGTTGTTTCTTTTAATCTTTCTTTAAATCCCTGTTAGGAGAATTACAGAAGAATCTAAATTGGTTTAAATACGCAAAAAGCAACGTTCTTAATCTTCACACAATGATATTGTTGATAAATAATTCAAATAGAAAACCTGAGGGGTTTTTACCCAAGGCGATTCATTCTAGTGTTGAGGTGTGCAGAGCCGCCAAATATTTAATATCTTTTACCAACTGAAGGTTTTTAATAAACATATCTTACTAAACAAACAGTGGCAGTTCCTTTTTATTTTGAGATGCAGTCGGCAACTATTCAATATGTTTTTAACCAACTAATGGTTGTTTAAATAATAAAATTATTTTTTTCTAAACAAATGCGCTCATAATTGTTCTTACATTATTTACTACGAGCCGCTATTTAAAATCATTATGTTTCAAATTGTAGTTTTGTGTGAATTATTTTGCCTGTATACAAAGTTTTTAATTTTTTTTTCATTTGATGTTTATGTCAAGCAATGAAAACATTTATTGCCAGTTTTAATACAACTAAATACTTTAATTTAATATTTGGGATTATCAGCTAACTTGCAGAAATGAAATAAATAACCGCGTTAGCGGTATATGTGATGTTTTCACCAAAGTGAAAAAGTACTTTTAAGATATGCAATGGAATTTGTTAATTTTGTTTTTATTTCTGAATATACAAATCTTCAATACCGTTAGAAATAAATACTTGCCCGTAAATTTCGTGTAGTAATCCATTCTTTCATGTATCCACTTATTTTCACTTTTCGAGTCTATTGCCACTAGGTGTCCTCCCATCATAGAACAATTTCTCTACATCAAGAAATTTAAATGACAATTTTTAAATTACAAACCAAATATCTTTTAAAACTTTGGAAACTTAACGATCGAAAAAGAAGCCTAACAGCATTTAAAGACTGGATAAGATCTGATAAGATAATAGTATCCAGATTACCTCAGCCACGGCCCATTTTGCTTGTGAGATCACAAAACAGTACTTGCTACCATCGTTTTCTTCCCAAACTCTAGGACACTCGATTGTTTCGTCTGGTTCTAAAATAAAATATTTTTTTTAGAAAACATAATCTATATGAAAAGGAAAGGCAGGTGTGATCTACTGTATATCACTAACAGTAAAATAACACAGTATTCATCAGTACGATGTACATGTATAATAATTAAATACACTGAATAACATACAGAAACGATGATTTAGGACTGCAGAAGGTAAATTGCTTTAGGCTGTATAAATTTATTTTGCAACAGTCGATTTCTCTTTGAACTACATTTAAATTTATAACCCTGTACAATCCGTAATGCCGAGACCCTGACGTGGCGCAAGGACTGAAATTTTGAAGCGATGAAAATAGGACTTCAAGTATTCAAAAACTAATTGTGTTTAATTGAAATCACGGTCCTTGCATATGGGAATATACACATTAATTATGTGACATTTCATTAAATAATATGTGCAAGTTACAGGTTAAGATAATTCAAGTGGCTTTCGTAGTCCGGTTCCTTTTTTAAACGGCGTGATAAATTTCCGGTTAGAGTTTTGGCACACATCGATTATATTGATAGGACGATCATTTGACTTGTATTTTATTAAATACATTTTTATATCTGTTTCAATGGCTCCACTATAAACAAAAGAAAAGGAAACCCATGAGTTTCTAGAAACTTACATGTTCAAGAGACTATCAGGCAAAAACTAGGTGGTCAATTTTGATATTCTATTTTTGTTAACAAAAAATATAACTCTTAATAACTTTTATGAAATAGTGTGTAAACAATATAATATTTGAAATTTTTAAGTAAAATGCAATTTTCTGAGTTTTTAGAAAATCGTGAAACCAATGTTACAGTAATATATTTTTGATGGAAATTAATAAGACCTTTTAAATTAATGTTTATGATTTGATTTTCTTAAATTAAAACCTAAATATTTGTAGTTTGGTGTATAATTAAAAAAAAAATCATGAGACTGTGCTTCATTGTGTTAAAATTTAGACGTTAAATTATACGAACAATGTGAGGTGAAGCTCGTTGTAGGAAATCAAACGTGAAAAGGTATAAATATTTGTGATATTTTTGTAGTTCAATATATAAGAAGTTTTTACTAGCTCATTATCCCTACAAAATTAAAATACATCTGACTACTGTGGTTTTATTGATGTTCAAGGCTATCAATTTTCGTGGATAAAGTGAAAATCACACTTTCAAGGATACGTAAATTCGTGGGCAATGACCTTCTGATTACAAATTGTTAGCAGAAATTGCACTTCAATGAACATTTAATTTCATAACTTAACAACAAAATTCACGAAAATTGGTATTCAACGAATATTGATTTAACCACATATCAGAATCCTTATTGATTTTAAATGAAAAGGCTTTACTCCAAATGACAGTCTCTAAAATAGTTGAACCTTAACGTATGGATGAATAACAATCGATATTCAATATATAAGTAGTTTTTGTAAGTTGTTCATAATCCCTGCAAAGTTGGAAACATTGTTTTCAGAGGCCTTCTTTTTAATGAAAAAGTTTGAACCTTAAGGTAAGGTAGGGATGAATAGCAATCCTGTTGTTGACAGAATTCGCTTATCAGCACGACCTGTTTTGATTATCATCTGCGTAACCGTGCGCAGATGATAGTTTGGCAGTGATTGGGATAAGCACGCGACCTGCGCCACATCTTCGCTAGGGAAGGGTGACGATCCACGGTGTTTCTCTATTCACTATCTATTCATGAATAGAGAAACATTTGGATAGTCACCCTATGGTTAGCGAAGATACCTGCACTATAGTCGCATTAAATTAAACAATGTTAAAAACGGTGTTACTTAAGGCGCATATCATCATCAAATAGTTCATAATTGTTCACATTGATTTTTCCCCATTGGAGTTTGTAAAATCTTTCGCTACAATGCTTAAACGAACGCTGTTATTTTACACTTGAAAAAAGTAGTCAACTTTGTCCAACAAACGTACACTGAATTATATATTTTTTCAGAATCTTATCAAACAAAAAGTGTTTTTTGAGCAGTTAATACCGTCAATTTGACGCACAGAGTTTATTTGAATGCAGCATGCCACCGAAAAAAAGTTATCCGAACTGAGAAAGTACAGACTTTTCTGAAACTTTACAATAATTCTAATAAATCAGCTGAATTAAATCCACAGATAAAGTAGAAAAAAAATGAATGGAGAAGTTTACGTTAGGACTAACGCGGAAAAACTAAAAACAAAAATAAACTCGAATTGGATAAAAATTGCCCGTGGTAATATTAAAAAGATGAGAAAATCTACTGAAGAAAATGTATAACAGGTGGGGAAACTAACTAAAACAACATTCTTGTAAAATTAAGACGAACACGATAGCAACTAAGTCTTAAAGTACCGCCTGTCCAACGGCCCTTTGGTGACGGTTTGTTCAATATCAGTAAAATTAATTCCTCATTATGATATTGTCACCCCATTGAACTACGCAGGTCTTTTGGGGTTTTTTTTTGGGGGGGGGGGGGGGGGGGTGGGGGGTATCCATGGCCCAATAGCATTTTTTATTTCTCTTGTGTTTTACCATATTGACTTGCAAAACATTTATTAAGGTCTTCCATTTCCAACAGAAGACCTTATAGTGATTGTAGTGTTTTTTCTTTCTTTTTTTCCACTGTTTTCTCGGCAGAATTTCTCAGAGATGGTTGGATAGATTTCCCTTTAAAATGAATCATCTTGTATTAAATCGCTTTATGACTTAATCAAAATCTGAGTTTAAAAATAGCTTCAAGATGGGTATAATACATGTATTTGCAAAAAAAAATATATAATGTTAATTTAAAAATAATATATATTTTGATTTATTTCTACACTAAAATCCCCCCCCCCCCCCAAAAAAAATGCTAAACCGCAAAGAGAAACGCACTTTAGCGAGTACGAATCAATATCGTTTCACAGAAGTGGTAGGCATGTGCAGACAGACCATGGCTCAAAAATACAAGCATATACATGTTGTCAAGTGCACAACAATGAAAGCAAAACAAAATCGAGTTTCACATCAGTGTGTATGTCTTATAAGTTTGATGCCGTAATGAAACACGAAGAAAGAAAGGGACACATAAGATTGATGTGTATTGAAAAGAGCAATCAAGCTGAAAAATTGGAAGCAGCGATTATATTAGTAATAGTTAGATCATATTAAGTAAAAATTACGCAATTAAGAAGGTGCGAAGGAGCAAAGCGACCGCGCCCCTTCTTAATCGCGTAAATTTTACTTAATATGATCTAACTTACTTAGAACATTACCAACTGTTTCATTGGCTGATCAAAAGTTCTGCTTCAATCAGATATTTTCTCTCTTTTGTTTACGGCTCTCTTAGCTGTCAATCGAAATGTGACGTCGCTGTGAACGTAGAGAAATTCTTAACGATTAAAACACCACTTAATAGAATATTTAGCGACTGCTGATTGGCTGAAAAAGTGGGTTACGTTCGAAAAGACGATAAATAGAAATAATGCGGAAAAGTTTAGTAAAATGATATGTCATGTCATGCATTAGTAAAGCCCAAGACCTATCACAGACTTTATCTCCTTATGCTATTTATGGTACTTAGATTAGATGAATCGAGTTAGGCAGCACATACAGAACCAGAGACTCAGCAGCTGAATTTATAAAGTGTATACATGTAGCAGATGCAGAATTTCAGAAAGTGGCTTTGGCAAGCTGTCACCAAGTCAAAGTTTGTTTGCGTTATATGTGATGGCTCCACAGACTCCATCATTAGGGAACAGGACATGTATTTCATATGGCCATATTTTGATGGGTTCATTTGTGTGCAGTTAGCTGCAAGCAAATGCATAGAATATTGTGAACGGATTAAAAAAATCTGGCATTGTCTTGTGATGGTGCATCTACAAACACAGATCAAAAGTCAGGTGTAGGGGGCCTTCTCAGAAAACGTCAACCCAACATCATCATTTTGCATTGTATGGCCCATCGATTAGAACTCTCTATAAAAGACGCAATAAAGAAAGTTGCCCTGTAACAGAAGTCTGAAGGAACAATGTTAAAAAGACTTTTATTTTTACCACAATAGTTCGCTTAAAAATTCCATGCTTAGAAGAACATTCACAGCATTGAAAAAGGATGTGGATAGACTATGCATTTCTACCAGATTTGATGGTATCGATGGGTTGTACATCAACTTCTAGATGCTTCCAATGTGCTTTCATCTCTCAAATTCATTATGGCTCACATGGAACAGGTGTTTACGTTCTCAATTGTTTAAAACTTAAGATGAAAGTAATCCACTTGGGTAACGTCCCTCTCTCCGGGGACCTCAGGATATTTGGAGAATGATTTCAGCAAGGTTGTCCTGCGTCGCATCCTACGCTTACCACGCTCCCTCTTGCGCCTTATGCTGGAACAAGGGGTGTCCTGGTCCACCACATACGAGTCACCTGCAGGGTGCTTCCTCAAACTGGTCAACTCATCCTGGGCCAGTAAGCACAGGGTGAAGCCGCCCCTATGGGCGCCATAGACTGCAAGTTAAAGTCGTATCATTTGCAACTGCTTGAAAGGCACCACGGCAAGGCAGTGGGTGGTCTACAACCTCTCTGGCATTTCCTTTCGTCCTCCGTCTGGCGATAGTCGGACATTATCTCCGGAAATGCCCAGTCTTTCCGCATCTACAGTGAAATTATATCCTATCCTATTGCATCCTGTAGTCAATCAGATTCGAGTATAAATTTCAGAGTGATTTTACATAACGAAAATAAAATAATGTAACAATGTGATGTGCGGACAAAACGATGAATAAAATTGATGCGCTTTACATTTCTGTCAATTCGGGAATAGCTTAAGTATGTATGTACTGTGAAGGTTTAAGTTACATAGCGTATTAATATATTATTATTATTAATATATATTAATATACATTATTACATATATTACATGTATTTTCATTGCTTCGTTTACAGTCTTCTACAGTTTAAAAATAGAATAATTCAATCGACAAACAATCTATACTTATAAATTAAGACTTTTTGCTAATAAACTAAAAATTGCCTGCAGCAGAGTAACTGCTTACACCTTTGGTATTTCAACAAGTGTTATATGAAGTCCGTAAGCTATAGTTGAATTTTACTTTATAAGTAATAATTGTACAATAAAGTGAAAACCTACTTTCATTTTCGATAAACAAGCTCAAAATAGCACAAATGAGAGTAAGGTGGTGAACACGCTTTGGCGGATCCAAGTCAGTGGGAGTTAGCATCAAAATATATACTTGCAATGAAATAATATTGAATTATTACGTAAACAATGAATATAGTTATAAGGAACTTAGTGGATTATACATAGAAGTTAAGATTTGACAAATGTTGAATATATGAAATAAGGCAATTCGTTTCTTGAATGCGGGATTTTAGTTTTGATAGATAGAAGATAGCGAAGCGCGACCTTTCGCGAGAGAATGGAATAGAGCTTTCCAGGTGAGGATAACCAAGAACGCGGTTTGACTAAGTAGCGTCATGGCGAAAAGTGTAGGACGGTTTTATCATGCATCGTGGGCAGATAGTCATACATGTACCTTGGATGGGACATATTTTGTTAATACATTAAAGTTAATAAATAAAATGGAACAATTTGATGCGATTTTAGTTTTGATGGAGATATTTTTCCCCAGAACGGGGTGCTCAGGAACGCGGTTTGACTAATTGACATTATGGCGGAAAGTGTAGGGCGAGTTAACCATCGGGCAGATACCTTGGATCTGACAACTTTGGTTTAAAATATGCAAATAAATATGCATGTCTATATGAATAAATGTATGCATTAAACGGAGAAATTAAATTGGCGGGAGGGGGTGACCATTTACTGGTTTAAAAAAATACATTGTTATCATTTACCACTTAGCTGCAACAAAAAGAATTAAGTCCACGTACGTGTATATCATCTAATACAGTTTTATATTTTTCACTCGTCATCTAAATATCCAGCGATGCAGTTGGTTTTTTATTTCAATTTTTATAAATAGGTTAAGGAAGCAATTAAGATAAAACTCTGACACAGTGTATACCAAAATAAAAATATATATAATTATATAGTTCAACGGTTTAGCATTGTGTCATTAATGTGTAAAGGATATATTCCCGGGCAAGCGCGGGGTATCATCTAGTTCAATATATACACAGATACTAGTATATAAACAAGAAACAGTTGTGTTCGTGGGTAATTTTAACGTTTCATATAATTTCATTGTATATCGCAGCCCGATAATAAAAAGAACAGATCAATTTTAGTAATGTAAGCTTACTATAGATGCGTATTTCAACAATAAATCCAAATGATTTAATACAAACGCGATCTTTTAATGATTCATAAGTAATTAAAATTTTCAGTATCGTATTTTCATCTATCGCCGATCGAATCAGCCCATTACCGATTAGCTTATTCGGATATTTCATGATAAGGAAAATAACTTAATAAAATGTTTGCTTAAACAATAGTTCCTTTAATACGCAGCTATGTTAAGGATGTCCGAAGCTAAAATGATATCGGGAAACGGTACTTTTTTAATTATCGAAAAAATACTTCAACCGGGCGAGTTTTTTAAAAATCTTTATTACATAAACTAACAGCGATATCCAACACTATAGTCGACATCAACTTGATATACAAACAGCTGGCGCACAAAATTCAGGGACGGAATATATGGACACAAAGTGATTGGTTGACAAGAATCATTCATCACATGATTTTTTTATTCTTTCTTTGATATATTCTAATATGTAAACGGTGTGACCGTTGGACCGAGCGCAGATTTAACACACAGTGCAGTTTGATTTTTTTTGTAGAACGAAATTTATTTGAAATGTAATCAGTTAGAATCAACCTATCTACTCAAATCATAAGCCAATTTGAAAGTTAAACTAAACGTCGCATGCTCAGTCTTCATAATGACGTCATGTTTCATACGTAAAACGTAAAAGCTTTGTCTTCGGAAATAGCCAAAGAAAAGTTCTTGATTCCGAGAATTTTTTATCTCTTCTTTCAATGTTCATAATTTCCCTAGTTGATTAATTGAATTTTTTCTACTATATTCAGTCTCTAAAAGATCGATTCCTCGATGTTTATGATTTTATTTGCTATCTAATAATTTGATAAGACATACGTGAATCTAGTCGTATTTCTTGATTAAAGCACTGTTAAAAGTTGTATAGCTTGCACATTTTTTTCATCTTAATTACTTTCAATTAAACATTGGAAAGCTTTTGATGAGTTTCGGCGCAAAGAACGTCGACAGGCGGCAGTCATTTAATGATCGACTTAACTTTTTAAAACAAAATGGCGGCCAATATGGCGGTGCCCAGAGGTGGAATAATTGCCCTTAGTACCCCTGATTCAGCTCTCATTTTTCACTGATTTTCTTATATATACGTGTTACAATTAAGCCTCGCTTCGCGAAGCGGGCTTCGCCCGCCTCTCGCTGCGCTCGGTATATGATATAAAATCATGACATGTCATTTTTATATCGCATCCTATACTAGCCCTCGGTTGCTGTATATCAGCCCTCTAGCCTGACGGCTCTCGGGGTATACAGCGACCTCGGGCAAATATAGGATGCGATATAAAAAAAAGCCATGTCATGATCTATCTATCTATGTATCTATCTATCTATGTATCTATCTATCATCTATATATATATCATCCATTTCAGTTTAGAGTTTTCATTTTTGTCCGCTCCTCTGAATGATAACATATAGTTCTATATATTTTTTATATATGTTTGTTCTGTATGCTATGGCGCATCAATATTACTTATTAGGGTTGTTACTGACTAACTACAGAAATATATCGGGTTGATCAATCTCATACAAAGCGAGGCGAAACAGAGCCGTCTATGAGATTGATAAACCTGATATATTTTTTGTAGTTAGTCAGAAACAAACCTCATAAATGGTTTTTTTCCCGAGGACTATCCAGTTACACATTTATTCACAAAAAGCGATGATTTATGCAAACCCATGTATACAAGTTGCCTAACATCTCGTCCAATTTAACTCATTTAAACTCTTTAAATATCACATTTCAAATACTATTTGAAATTCTTCGCTTCACCCATGTTTACTTACAATATTTTGTTGCTTTTCAATTTTAAACGCGCCCCCCCCCCCCCCCCCCCTCTTCCGTCTGCAGAGATTTGAGTAAATCTCGACGCTGGCATTTTGTTCTGCTCCAAACACAACAATGTGACGTCAATTCAAAATGCAACTACTCAAATTTAAAAATAGTTCAAAAGGGCAGCTGCTCCAAATACTTTAAGAACTTACAAAATACGGTCGGTTTCTGTGTTAAATAATGTGAAATATCGAGATGAGAAGGCGAAGTGGCGGCCGATGACGGCCATATTGCCTAATATGAATTCTCACCGAACCTACATTGTGATATATGAGGCAGTCACGGCCATGCCATGTTTACACCAATGAAAGTGTGACATTCCAGGATTTTTTTTTGTATTATGATGCATCGAAAACTGTAAAGGACATGACCAAAAAATTTGGTTTTAACACCCCCCCCCCCCCTCTGAAATAGGAAATGGTAATATATTTTTATAATTGTTGAGATCCACACCCTTAACCATATTCATTCTTGCTTCTTGTGTCATTGCGCATTAAATGGTATATAAGTTATGCCCCATTTGAGACCTTGACTTTCCAGAACTGGAAATAATCAAGTATTGTATTTTATTCATATGAAACGTTGACCCATGTGGGTAATTCTTACCCCAATGATGAGCCTGCTTTGTTTGGGAGGCTTTATAATTGCAACACTTGCATATTACATCTTGTTATCTTAAAGATTAAGAAGCAATTTCTAAAATCTTGATGCACATCTAGAGAAAAATACCAATTAACAGATGATTTTGCTAAAATGAGATGAAATTTTAATGATAAATTGTCAAGAAGTTTAACTTGAATATAAAGTTATGATCATCATCAGGAAGAAAATTAAACTTCTGATCATATTTCAATAGATCATTTGACAATTATATAAGGTGTAAAAGTTGTCTTTTTTTTGTTTTAACCACAAATCTTATTTTTAAATAGATCATTATGAAAAGTGTACATGTAGAGTTTTAAAGAAAAATCGTTATTATTTCACAGTTTAAAAATCCCATTGCAGAAAGTTGAATAGAAGGCTTCAGCTTATTGCGCATCTACTCAACACCCCGTATCATATTTCAAGACTAATTTGTCTGCAGTGTAAAATGTAAGAAGGGTTGTACTTACTTGAATGATTTATAGAAAAAAAGTCATTTTTAACGTCTAGTTGACCCCTGAATAAAAATTAATTTTCGGAAACCATGTTTGCGCATTTAGAAGACACCCACATTCATATTTCAAAAGATGATTTGGCTATTAAGAAAATTGTATGGGGAGTTTTGGAAACCATATTTTATTTGAAATGATAAACGTCATTTTTACCCACTATTTGACCCCACAAAGAAATAAAAATTTCCGAAACCTTATATTGCCCTGACAATAACATGATACATGAAATCCCCACTCATATTCCAAAAGATGAATTAGTTATTGTGAAAATTGTACTGAGTTGTGGAAACCATGTTTTATTGTGCAAAATACGTCGTTTATTGCAACCTATTTTTCCTCAAAGTAAAGTCCTTATTACACATCAACAGGACATCTCCAATCCTATTCCAAGATTTGATTTGGCAATGCATAAAACGATAAAGTTATAAGAACCAGGTTTTTTTGCAAAAAAACACGTCATTTGATTGACCCTGGGATGAAAATTAAATTTTTGAAACGTTATTTACAGGACACCCCTAGTCCTATTCCAAGATATGATCTGGATACTGTTTAAAATGTAGGTCTGGGAAGCAGGTTATTTGAATAAAAACAAAAGAGAAGGTAATTTTTAGCCACTTTAATTGGGCCCTATGGTGAAAATGAAATTTCTAAAACTTAATTACAAATCAATATAACACCCAAAATCATATTCTCAGTGATGATAAGTCTAATTTGTAAATGTAAGAGCAGTATGAGAAAAAAACAACGTGACAGACGCACGGATGGAACAGGATTAAAACAATATACCCGAACCTTCTTCAAAAATCATTAGTATATGCATTGAAGTTAATTTGAACACTCACGTTTCTGTTGCTTTACAAAGTATTTATTTATCCTAACATCCTCTTCCTGTTGGACACCACTACTAACAGATGCCTTAAGGGTCTCCAAGAGACAGCAAGTCTGAAGTTTATTGTTGAACAAGAAAGCCACACACAATGGCAAGTGACTACAATACACTGCGCAGGTTATCAAAGAAAATTGCCTAGACACAGATGTTTCACATGTTACATTTTCGGCATCAGATATGAAATCGCTTTGATCCTCAAATTTGGACACTAATAATTCCCCAAATGTTTTTAAATTGTCCAATAAAAATAAAGCAAGTAGAGTGCAAAGTATATTACCCATCACTACTTTAAAACACATTCATTCCTAAAAAGAGCATTCCTTCGCGGATATTTGAAGGCGGCATGAATGCTGTGTTTGCGTCAATAATATCCGATTTGATATTTTTAGAGTATTGTCACATGCGATTATTTCACATAGTCTGTCCCAAGATACTTATGCAGCATATTTTCTTACATTATTCGATATTTATAAATTCCTCTGGGTTCAAACGATGTTTATTCAATGTTATGAATAAAAAACCCCAAGATTTCTTCTTTGAAACGCCCCCTCTAGCTTCTCAGGTTTCAATACACGGCTAAAAATAAAAAGTCTACGGGGATTTTGCATCCAAAGATATGAAAGTACCCGGATAACGTTGAAAAAAATGTTTTCGTTCCCGTGGATACATGTATTTCCAAATGAGAAACGTTAATGTGTCAATGCAGATATCTTGGAAATTTTCCCTTCATCAATTATACAACTGCACTCCTTTCAAAGGTATTTGTATTTTTATTATAATTTGTCCAAATATGCTGCATAAATAACTTGGGACAGACTATAGCATGTTTTATTGTACTGCAAATCTAACATCAATACGAAACTGGTTAACAGCATGTTTATAACTGAATTTATTTCTTTACTAACTTGTTTGAAGCTGAGAAATGTTTGTTTGAATTTTCTTTTGCTTTGTTTTCTTGTTTATCTTTACAGCATGTGTAGAAAGGAAATTCGGGGATTATTCCTGAAAAGATAAAATTTATTTCATATGTGAATGTGTCTAGTTTCCTACTTGAGGTATATGTAGGAACGCATCAGAGCAAGAATACAAAATAACTACATAACGGGTTTATCCTGTACCTTTGGGTTTCTAGAAAACAGAAGCCGGAATTATTTACATAAGTGTGCAATTGACGCTGAAAATGAATATTTCATTTTTCCTGGGGGTAAAACTTCTATTCGGTGTAGTGATTTAGGTTTACATTTGCAACTGTTTCACTAGTGTTATTGATTGTCTGATCGATTACTCAGGCAAACAATTGAATTAGACATGACCAACACATTTAACATATAAAGTATTTGTTTTAGCATAAATAAGAGCGTATTTCGGAATTTTCAACATGGAATTTGAATATATTTCTGAAAAAATTCCAATAAATCGGACAGCTTCTATCGTTTTTTTTTTCGAAGTGGGGGAACAAACCAACATAGATATATAATATCATACGGGAAATGAGGGTGAATTTAAAATTGTTTTTCTTTGCTATTAAATAATATATAAGATATTATTAAGTTATTATTAAAATGGGAATGATGATTAGTAGTATAAGGCGACTAGATGGGGGGTTCAACTGAGTGCACTTTTTATGCAAATGAGGTGAAAACTGGAGAAAAAAGACATAGTTTTGATTTTTAATAGTTTATTGAAGAAACAAATGAACAATGAGAAAACATTTTAACAAAGTCTGTTAAGAACAAGGAACAATGTTTTTTTGCTTTAGCGCTCTTCTACGAAAACGTTTTGATTGTTGATTCTCTTCATTTTTACTGGTCTTTTTTTTTCTTTTTTGAGTTCTTTATCCCAGTGTTCTTTCATGGTTTTTTGCTTATGTTTTTAAGGTGGCTGGTTTTCTTTATCGGAATCCTCATGATAATAAGGAGCATAATCCTCTTGATTTTCATCCTTTTTGTTTTTTTGTGGGCAGTCTTTCATCCAATGTCCATCTTCATGACAGATGAAACATTTGTTGTTTCTGGTTGGCGGTTGTTTTTCTTTGTTGTTTTCTTTGTTGTGCTTGTTTTGGGGGCAGTTGGGTGAAAATGCCCTGGTTCTCCGCAGGTGTAACAGATTAAAACTGTTCTTTTGGGCGGTGCAGTTTTGATGAGTTCTTCCATTTTGTTGAGGATTACACTGGTATGTTCATTTTTTTTTTGCCCATTTCATCACTAAGGATGTAGAGAGTATTGAGAATTCCTTCCTGGGTGGTTGTGATCATGACAAAATCTTTTTTAGTGAGCGGCGGATGGTAAGCGGCCATCTCTAACGCTGTTGGGTCTTGCGTTTGTGTATCGAGCGAGGGGTCGTAATATCCCAATCCTTTTGACATTGGATTTTGACTGTCGAGAAAATTCATGTTCTGATTGTTTTGGTCTTGAAAAAAAGGGGTATTATATAGGAAGGATGACGTCATATGTTTTGATCTTGGGGTATGTTGAAACTGGTTTTTTCCAGTTGAATTTTCACGCGAGGGGGGGGGGGGGGGGGGGAAACAATGTCACGCGCTAAGTTTAACCTTGGGTTCTTTTGAAACTGGTTTTTTCTAGATTCTCACGTGCCGAGAAGGTGTTGGTGGGGTGAGAAATATGACATCATTTAGGGGTATATAATAAACTGCTTATATATATTTTTTTATAATTCTGTCAAGCAAAAAATTGATGATGAGCGAAATATTGAGTCTTACCTTTGAGGGTTATCAAATAGTAACAAAATGGATTGCAGATATGAACGAGGAAAAACAGAGAAAAATATTGAGGGTTTTAGCTTTGGCTCGGAACATCACCAGTTTGAATTTTCTTGCTCACATACTGTTGACATTAGCAGTAGAAAATCCTTTTCCCGGAAGACTAGCCATTATTTATTTGATTTGCGAGGGAGCCAAGATTCAATTACTCGAGAAATTAACAGGCGTCTCCTACAAGGATTATCAGAACTTCGGGTATCTGAGATGCTTGTTCACCCATCAGGGGAGAGTTTGTCGTCGAGTGATTTCAAAGATAGACAATATGAAGATGGTGACTTTGGAATTCCTTTACCTGAAATTGAAAACTCAAGCCATAGACGAAGAAAACGGAATGTAAAGTTTAGTATGGACATTCAAGTGTTGGAAATACCATACGAAGATAGGACAAGTGAATGGATGACTTTGGCCAATGACCGGTTTCGTTTTGAAAGAAGAATTCAACAGACTGCGATTGTGTTGGAGCCAATGTTAAAAAGACATTTGTTAAATTCTGTTTAAAAAAGACAATTGTTCAATGTTTAATTTGTTTGTTTGAAATAATAAAAATGTGATATTTTATTTCATGGTTTTTAATTTTTTACCCTTTAACACTACTGGCTCTAAAAACCCCTGTCCGTATGAAAATCCCCTGTCTTTCCCTGTCACCCCCTGTGTTTTCCCTGTCATCCCCTGTGCACCCCCTGTCAGCCCCTGTACACCCTGTTATCCCCTGTCAGCCACTGTACACACCCCCTGTGTGCCACTGTAAGCCCCTGTCACCCCCTGTACGCCACTGTCATCCCCTGTAAGCCACTGTATTCCCCTGTACATGCCCCTGACACACCCTGTACGGTTTTAAACAGTTTATATATTTAATTTCAATTTTTTTTCTTCAATTATTTAACTCTCATGTGTTATAGATTGAGCTATAATTCAATTTTTGCACTCGACAGAGCGCCGACTCACAAGACACACTGTTATTGTAATTTTAGAAATTATAATATGTTTTCATTCATAATTTATTGATACAGTACTTTAATAATCATGCTTACAACTAAAGGCTCGAGATTCACCGGGTGGTAAATCTCAGGTGAGGGCGGGGATTATTTTCGGTAGGTGTGGAAGCCTTCAGGGCATTTAGTCCTTTAGCGGCCGGGAACATCACTACTCAAACATCGTAATGTTTGAAAAATAGATATAAGAAATACTGTGAATTATTTATACAAAGACCAAGCGCAGCACATGGTGTTTAGCATTTAATTTTGTGTATCTAAACAAATATTTGCAAACTGCAACATGTTAATACGAATGCAGAAAGTACATGTATAAGCAGCCATGTTACGATAGAGCACGTCTTTCTTTTTTTATAACAAGTTCCTGATTATACCTTTATTAATTTCCCGTGAATAAAAAAATAAAGCATCAATAGGTTGTAAGTTTGCCTAAGAAATAATTCTATTCTGTTTGTTAAATATGTTTCTGAGCGGCTTATTGGACCCTTGAATTGAATTTTATCTGATGATTATCTCTCATAAACAATTTAATACTTTCTAAAATCTAATTTTCATTTCCCCTTTTTTACTGCGAAGTGGAAAATATCAAAGATAATTTTATTTATTGCCAGTGAACAGAAATCCGCGGCCTTTGTCAGAACATTCACAACATGCATGTAAATGTAGCACTAGTGTTTACTATACATGTAGGAGTTTATATAGATACGGAGAGAGAGAGAGAGAGAGAGAGAGAGAGAGAGAGAGAGAGAGAGAGAGAGAGAGAGTTTGCATTGATTTTGAATTAAAAGTTATTAATAGTTTACCCGGAAATTGATTACTCAAAAAGTTAACATGCAATCCTAATTAATTTTCATAACTTATAATTATTTAAATTAACTTGAAGCGGTCAAATTAATCTTTAATCCATCAATGTTTTATTTTACACCAGATCAATTGATCAAAAAACTTGAAAACACATGTTTAACAACTGGTTGATTGAAGTTACAGTTTTCAAAGGAGAGGATGTTGACATTTCTTTTTCACTGGTCAGTGGTTATAAAATAGCTACTGTACACAAGCCTTCTTGACAATTTGATGTGCACGGTAGCGAGGTAGGGAATAAGAGATGATAGACACACGTGTACATGTATATATACACACACTTCCTAAGATCTGAATGGTCAGTAAGTGATATAATAGTTACTGTACACAGCCCTTCTTGACTATTTGCAGTACACGGTAGCGAGATTGGGAACAATGAGGTGACAGACACACGTGTACTTGTATATACACACTTGTCCTAAGATCTGAATGCTCGGTATTGCTAAACAATAATGCAATATGTTGTTTTAACACCCCTTAATACTTTTTCCCGAGTCTATCAAGTAAAGAAAACAGAAATTGAAAGTTTTGATTTATCAGTTCTAAGAATTTCAAACATGAAAAGGAAGAGTTTTAAATTCGGAACATCATTTGACACAGTGATATGAATTCAAACTTAATTGCTCTCTTATATTTTTAATTTTTCAAATCAAATTTAAATAACTGTATGATATTTTTTCTAATCTAAAACCTGAAACATTGTTTTAAAATCATGCATGTGTGTATTTACGTTACCCGTTACCGGAATTTGTATACATGAATTAAATCATTTATGAACTGTATCATTGCTTTATATGTATGAGGACAATTCTCTACAATAATGCATATGAATGACTAAACTGGACAATGCACACTGATAAAAGTTAAAAGAGTCAAAGGACCGGACTAATGCCCCTTCCGAAAAAATTAACTCTCTCTCTCTCTCTCTCTCTCTCTCTCTCTCTCATTATTAATCCGGAAAAAAACAATAGCTGACAGCAAATATCATCAATTGCGATTTACATGATTTAGATATTAACTTATCTACTTCCTGCTAAATAGAATCAACATTATGATACATTTAATTGAGACTACTTGGTCAGTGGTTATATAATAGCTACTGTACACAGCCCTTCTTGACAATTTGCAGAGCACACGGTAGCGAGGTAGAGAAAATGAGATGACAGACACGCGTGTACATGTATATACACACACTTCCTCAGATCTGAATGGTCGGTCACTGATTATATAATTATAGCTACTGTATACACAACCCTTCTTGACAATTTGCAGTGCACGGTAGCGAGGATGGGAACAATGAGGTGACAGACACACGTGTACTTGTATATACACACACTTTTTTCCTAAGATCTGAATGCTCGGTAATGCTAAACAATTATTCAATATGTGGTTTAAACGCCGCTTATGACTTTCTTTCGCAGTATGTCAAGTAAAGAAAACAGAGATTTAAAATTTTGATTTATCAGTTCTACATGTAAGAATATCAAACATGAGAAGAAAGGGCTTAAAATTCGGAACATCATTTGACACAGTTATATGAATTAAACCGTATTGCTCTCATCATGCATGCGTGCCGTTACCGGTATTTGTATACATGTATTAAATTATTCACGAACTATATCATGATTGCTTTATATGTATGAGGATAATTTTATACAATAATGCATATGAATTACTAAACTGATCAATGCAACCTCATAAAAGTTAAAAGTGTCAAAGGGCCGGACTAATCCCCTTTCTAAAAAATCAACTCTCTCTCTCTCTCTCTCTTAATTTATCAGAAAAAAAAACAATGGCTGAATGCAAATATAATCGATTGCGATTTACATGACTTAGATATTAACTAATTAACTTTCTGCTAAATAGAATCAACATGCATTTCATTGGGACGATGTTATTCTATGCATCATTACACAAGGCAAAACAGTCAAAATATAGGTGATCATTTCGATCGGTGTGTGATTATCTGCACGTGCTAATCATGGTGTGTTATTAAAGGCCGAACATTTTTACCGGGTGATAAATCTCAGGTGAGGGCGGGGCTTAAATTTTAGAGGTGTGAAAGCCTCCGGGGATTGTAGTCTAATCGTAGTCTAATCTAACGCTGCTAATCTCTAAACACAGGAAGCAATTAAATTAATACACAGGAAGTAAAAAATTAGTCAGAATGAATTGATCTTAGTTGGAATATCTTATTGTTCTAAATGTCCATATGAACCGATTTAATACGAATATGAATCCAATCTAACAGTTGGATTGTACGTTCTACATCGATGTCTGTGTCGTCCGAATTTTCTCCAAACACACGTGTGTACAGCACAAATGTACAACGGACCTGGCCAGATCACGCTCGGACGATCACGTCAATCAAACTGGGTGCTATTGTTTTAAACTTGATTGACAGGCGGCCTCGTTTTGAAATTTGTACATGTAAATAAGGAGGCGTTTTTAAAATGTTCGGCCTTTAAGCGCGTTAACTCAGACAGGTTACATGGCACAGAACGTTGCAGATTTCCCGCACATCCTCCATCTAGATTTTTTTTTTCACAAATTACAAAACACGGTCATTTGTTTAAATACATGGAAAAAAATATTACGCGGTTTATCGGTATATATTTATCTTGATATGTGTCTATTTTGAGTCATAATTATTCACGTTTGTAATAATGTTGCCCTCTATGAAATATAATGAAAAACAAACACCGTCTAAACCATGAATGCTTTTCTTGCTTTCCATTTCCTTATGTATCAGAAACTGCTAAATATATATTTAAGAAAACCCGAAAACATAATTAAAAACTATTTTCTTTTACTTTAGCAAGCAGTTAAAGACGGTACAGGGGATGTCAGGGGCATGCACAGGGAAATACAGTGGCTTACAGTGGGTGACAGGGGCGTACAGGGGGTGACAGGGGCTTACAGTGGCACACAGGGGATGTGTACAGGGGCTGACAGGGGATTGCAGGGTGTACAGGGAATGTGTACAGGGGCTGACAGGGGGTGCACAGGGGATGACAGGGAAAACACAGGGGGTGACAGGGAAAGACAGAGGATTTTCATACGGACAGGGGTTTTCGAAGCCAGTAGTGTAAGATAATGTAAAACTTGTTTGCACTCTATACTATTCAATAGGGAGTTTGCATTGACTTAAACCCGGTTGTCATGGTAGCCTGGCTAGCAGAGCCGAGCTGAGGACTTGGCACGGATTCAAGTACAAGATTCTGACGTCATAACTGAAAATGACGTTATATCTAGTGGCCGAAACTAGGCAACGGCGGCCATTTTGGGTCTGAGCGAATAAAAAACAGCCCGCTTCCGCCCAGCTCTCATTCGTCTGCTAGAATTCTTAGGAATCGTCCAAAGATGAATTTCTTCACAGATATTCCGAACATCAGTAGAGTGATTGAGGTAGTGACGTACCGGTGGGATGATGACCAGGGAAGGTATGTGAGGATATGTTCTGAGCCGTTGGCTAATTTTCAGGCCCGGGATGCCCCCTTGTTTCCCCTGGAGAGCGTTGGGAGACAAGAGGATTTAGGGAGGTTTTTTGACCTTCCTCCGCCTTCTCCCCCAGGACCTGTCCCCAATCTCCAGGATGTGATTCAGATGATGGAAAGAAGAAGACAGCATGTAGAAGAGGAGCTGACCCATCCCCCCCCCAGCCCCAGAGCCTGTGACTCCCTCGCCTCCCCCACCACCGCCTGCTCCAGCATCCCCCCTCAGGTCGTGAGGACCATCTTCCTTTTTCCGGCGGGTCCGGAAAGTAGCCAGGAGGGCCATGCCCTACCGGAGAGGCGGACTGGGGGTGCGATTTTCTTTGCCCCCCAGGCGGCCGGCGGCACCAGGACCCTTCCAGAGTCCCCCCAGGAGGATCCCGGCCATTCGGCCACTGGGACCTGCTGTCACCGTATGTAATTTTTTATTTTTTTTTATATTATTACGTTTATGATAAGGTGATATTATGATTGATTTTTAGTAAAACATTTTATTTGTTTTTTTTAGATTCCAAGGGAGCCTATCCTCATTCCGGACTCGCCGGAGAGTCCGGACCCCTCCCCACCATCCAGTCCAGGGGGCTACTCTCCATTGATCCCGGATTATTCTCCAGCGCCCTCACCCCCAGGGAGCCCTCTGCGGCCAGCCCCTCACCGCCCTGCACCACCGCCATCAGCAGCAGCCTTGTGTAGGTCACCCAGTCGCCATGCCCCACCCAGCCGTCTTGCCCCCCAGCTGCCCTCGGCATTTGTTAGGAGACCAGTGGCCACCCAGGACGCTTCAACCCAACTGAGGACCATCCTGAGAGCGGCCACCCCTCCCCTGTACCTCCACACGCGGAAGCCGGAGGACCCTAGGAGGCATTTTAGCATTGTCCCCAGCTGGGGTGTGAAAGTGCCAGAGGACGACGAAGCAAGAGGAGAATGCATTCTCTGCTACAGAGAAAATGGACATATGCAGGTAGGTAAAACATGAAATTGTTTTATTTAATGTAATTATAAAATATTTTTTAAAAAATAGATATTTATGGTTCGTTTTTATTTTTCAGATCAGATGCCGCAGCTGCAATCAGCAGAAGGTCTGCTGCAAATGCATCCCGGGGATATACCGCAACATCAACCCCTGTCCCCTCTGCCGGATCTTTGGAGAGCAGTAGTGGCGACTGTTAACAAACAGCCCTTTTCAGGGCTAGCGCCACAGCCCTTTTCAGGGCTACCCCCAACGGCCCTTTTCAGGGCCACCCCCACATCTTTCGAAAAGATGTCGTTATTACGTGCAAGTAGAAAAAAGTGTGTGTACAACAGAAAAACACCAGTGGTCACTCACACATTTAAATAGAAAAGGTTTATTTCTTTAAAGTCATAATTCAAGATGTATTTTTACGAACCACTAGCCCCTTTTGAATTGAAACACGAATTTACCATGGTGGTGGCGGGTCCTTCCAAATCGGGAAAAACACATTTTGTTAAAAAGTTAGTAGAAAATAGACATTGGATTTCCCCTCCCCCCGAAAAAGTCATATGGTGTTACCGAGAATGGCAACCCGCTTACGAATCTTTAAAACATCAAGTGAAGTTTTTACGCAATATTCCAGAAGACGACGAGAAATTAGTGGCCGATTTTAGTATTCGTCACGTGTTAATTTTTGACGATATAATGGGAGGCAAAGCCATCGAGTCTATTGTCGATTGGTTTACTCGCAATGCTCATCATAGAAATACCAGTATCATTTACATTACTCAAAATGTATTTGATCGAGCAAATCAACATCGTACCATTAGTCTCAATGCTCATTATTTGGTACTGTTTAAAAATCCTCGAGATAAATCTCAAGTGACGGTGTAAATAAACCCATTCAAAAGAAATTCAAAAGAGAGCAAACGAGAGTGACTGGTATCGACGAACAATGGCAATTAGATTTGGCTGATGTGTCTCCCGTGAAAAGGGACAATGATGGATATACTTTTTTTACTGCGTGCCATTGAATGTTTTTTCCTAAATATGCTTGGGTAGTACCCTTAAAACAGAAATCGGGGAAAGAAATGATTCGAGGATTACAACAGATCATAAAACAAGACGGAAGACAACCTCTTCGTATTCAATCCCATCAAGGAAAAGAAATTACCAATAAAGAATTTCTTAATGCTTTCATTCATTTTTTCCACTCGTAATGCAGAAACCAAAGCCAGTATCGTCGAACGATTTCAACGTACTCTGAAAACCCGCATGTGGAGATATTTCACTCGTCATAAAACTAGAAGATATGTCGACATTTTACCCGACTTAGTGTATGCTTACAATCACAGTTATCACCGAAGTATCAAGAGAGCTCCGGCTGAAGTGAATGCATCCAATGTTTTAGAATCTGGAAAACTTTGTATGGAAAGAAAACCAGTCTTAAAAGTCCAAAGTTTAAAAAGGGTGATCGAGTGAGAATCAGTAAAGCGAAACGTACTTTTGAAAAAGGGTATTTACCTAATTGTACAAGAGAGTTGTTTACCATATCTCGTTTAGTGCAGGGATCTGTACCTTACCGATATAAGGTAGAGGACTATAATGGAGAAGAATTAAAAGGAACCTTTTACAAGTCTGAATTACAAAAAGTCATTAAAAAGGACGATGTGAACGAAGTGGAAGAAATTTTGGGTTATAAAAAGCGTCGTGTAGGTAAAAAAGTCAAAACTGAAGTGAAAGTAAGGTGGAAAGGTTATCCCCCTAGTTTTGATTCATGGATTCCCCAAACGGATCTCATCCTACCAGCTTAGAACACTGGAAACTGTTTGGTGAAAGAATTCCTAGAGCAGAAATTGTCTTCTTTGCTCAGTACTTTAATCATTGCTTCTATCGTGATGTTAGCTTTACACGATAGCAATCGAGAATATTGGATGGTCATTCTGCGTTCCCTTGTGGGTTACATCATGCCTAGTCCCACTCTTCCCGCCTTAAACAAGGCTAGCAAACCCCAAACCGCATAAAAACTGGATCAACTGGAAAAAACCGGATTTTGTTTTTTAACACACCCTCACGTGTCTCTATTTTTAAACCAAAAAAAAACACATAAAAAGGATATGTTCGTTGTTTTTTGACATCAGAATTCACAAAGATGACAAGAACTGAATATCGCTGGAAAATCTTACTTCCCCCTTACTACGGAAATGGACTGGATGGAAGTCCTATACAAAAGGGGGAATGCATCTCCAAAAGAGAATGTTACAAGGATTTCCTAAAGAAGAATTCAGAAATAGATGGAGACAGAGAAGCTTATCTTTACAAGAGAATGATCCTTCCCGACCATTTTCTGATCTTTGGAAAGAGTAAATACCAGGAATACAAGTATAAAATCAAAGCCTGCTTTTACCGAGATGAACATTTTTGGACCATGTACGAATCCAGGTGGGATAGGAAATTGATGCAGACTCTCTCGGATTTGAAAACATTAAGAAAAAGGGGATACGATTACGTCTGTTGTTGTGACCCCATAGAATATCTGTACATGAGACGTCCCTTTCCAATCGAGAATCTTCCTCCCTTCGAGACGGAAATCCATTATCCAGATGATAATGATGATGGGGAACCTAGTGAAAAGACAAGAAAGATGGAAACCAAGGAACCCATGGCTGTTGATGAGGATGTGAATAGCGACACGGTGCCCCTTCTCAAAGACAATTGACATTTTGTGTGATTTTTTGAAGTTTTGTCATGTTCAATAAAAAAATGTTCACTCTATATAATATAAACTTAGTTTTTATTTCAATAAGAGTCATTTGGAATCAACATGGCACAGAGAGGGGTTTTACCTGACCTTACCCAGTGATGGATCGATGGAAACCTTTCCAAATAATATGATCTCTCAGTTTAAAACCTTGCTACCCCAAAATATTGACTTAACTGATGGAGAATGGGAAGTGGCTCTTACTGAAATGATGTATGGGACGGATGTTCAAAACATTTCAGAAAACGAAGCTTTTTCGATCTTTTAATCACTAAAGAATATAGCGATCAATTAGGAGATCCTAACCTTTTTAACACCAATCGTTTTCAAATGACAAAAGTAGAAAGCACATTTCTCGCCGATTGTGACACTTTGGTAGATGGGAATATTCTTACTTTGGTTATAATTATAGACAACCAGAAGAGAGTAAAGAAGAGACCCCGTCTTCTTTAGAAATTAGTATTATACGAATTCAGTTTCAACCGGGTCCTTACGTTCATCCCAAGGCTCTGATTTCTGAAATCAATGAGGGTCTCCGATTAACACTTGGGGCCCTCTGGACAGTCTTGAGTAAAAACCCCAATGAGAAGAATAACATGCAATTAGTGTACAAAGATAAATTCGATCGAATCGAATATCAATACAACGGACATGTAATGCGTCGAAGCCACCCCTTTTGCATACGTTTTCCGATATCCCTAGCCTTCAAAATGGGGTTTGGGACAAAAGCTTTTATGAAGGAGGAGAATATGCCCAAATGCCTCTTCACCAAAGCTATACTAGCGCTTAGGACAAAAGCTTCTTATCAAATCGACCAATACTTGACCAAGTGGATCAATGTGAATTATTTTGCTCCCAATAACATTGATTTGTACGAGAATTTAAAACAGATGTACGTGTACTGTGACATCATAGAACCTCAGATGGTAGGATCTAATGCTTTGAAAGTGTTGAGAGTCGTCCCCGTGACTTCTGGCACTCAGGATCAAACGCAGGCAAAATTGGAACCCATGAGAGCCGAATATTTGAAACTGAGTAAAAGGCATTTTGATACCATTGAGATTCAACTCAGAAATTCTTTGGGTGACTTCTTTCCCTTTTTAAGGGGAAAACGGTTATAAAACTTCATTTTAAAAAAGTGTATTAATCATGGAACTCTGGACTATACTCGGTGGTGTTTTATTGGGTGTCCTCTTCCTTTTCTCCCGTTGCATGGAGTGTCTCAAAAATACTAAGGCCATAATAAAGTATATAAATAGGCTAGAAGCTTAACATTTTATTCATTATTGTTGATCATGGCTTACCCTCAAAGACTACGAAAACGACGAAGAGAACAGAGAGGTGGATTGTTTCCACTTTTACCTTTGGCTGCTGCCCTTGGCCCTGCCCTAATCAGTACTATTGGAGCAGCAGCCTCTCAAGTAGGAAGAGGGAGAATAAGAGCCAGAAGGAGAAGATACAAAAACAGACCTTGATACAAGATATAAAAACCGAATTCACTAAAACTTTTACTCAGTCATCATGGCATATCATCAGGGATTATTACGTCAAAAGGGGTTTGGCAGAATGGATTACTATCGGAGATTATTAAGACAAAAAGGATATGGGGGTCTAGGTGCCCTCTTGAAAATAGGGGGGCCTTTAGTGAGCAGTGTTTTAGCTCCGGTTATTGGAGATTTAGTAGGAGGATTAATCAAAAAACAAAAAGGAAGAGGAATTATGGGTGATGTCCTTAAAGGAGGATATGAAGTCACTAAAAATGCTATTATAGACAGATTTAAAATAAAGTACCCTTTATGGAAGGTTTGAGAACACGAACTAAAATTAGACTGAAAAGGTTTGCCATTCCTGAAGTAGAAAGACAATTAATGAGAAATGTACCAGGTATGAGAACTCCCATCGTTGGTTATATACTCAGACGTAAGGTATTGCCTTTGGTCAGAAATAAAGTAGCCACAGCTATTGATACCAATGTCAATAAATTCTTGGGAGGTCAGACTGGGAAAGGAAGGAGAAGAAAAAGAAGAAAACAAAGAGGTAGAGGAGTGGTGACAGACCTGATCAAAGGAGGAATGAAACAACTACCCCAATTATTAAGACATGGGACCAGGGCTCTAGTCAGTTCAGGGGTTAAAGAGGGGGTAAAAAAGGAGCACAAGAATTAGTCAAAGAAGGAACAAGACAAGCCATACATAGTGCAGCCAAAGCCGGTTTAGATGCCCTTAAAGGAAAACGATCTTTGAAAGAAGCAGTTCAAACTCGAGGATTGGAAGGGTTACAGAAAACAGGAAGAACGATGGAAACGAAATACCTAGCAGCTCCAGAAAATCCGAGAGTGCTTTTAGCTAAAGGAGGCCCTCATAAAAGAAGAAAAGAATTAAATTGGGGAAAGGTAAAAAAGCAAGGACCATAGACATCTTTGACTGAGTCCCCCACTATAAAAAGGCAGTTCTTCCCCTCACCCCAGGCAGATTGGTTTGTTGATTCAAAAGTCACACACCTTTCTCAAACAAAAATGATGCACAGAGAATCTTGCATGTGTGGGATGGAGAGTTTAGAACTCTTCCAAGTTCCTCCCACGAATATAGCTTTACAAGAATCGAAAGGGATAGAAATTTATCCGGTTGCCAGTACCCTTAATTCCGACACGGCTCCCATTGAATTCGATATCCAGGGGCAGGGAGACGAATTCATTGATTTGTCACAAACGTATTTACAATTGGTTTGTAAATTCACTAAAGCCGATGGTACCAGTTTAACGGGGGGCAACAGTGATTCTACTCCTGTCAATAACATCTTACATTCCTTGTTCACAGAAATCGATGTTACCCTTAATGGTAAAATTATAAGTCCAGGAACAGATACTTATCCTTACAAAGCGTATTTGGAGAAATTACTTTCTTACAGACCCAAAACTTTGGAAACTCAAATGAAATCCTGTAGTCTTTGGGAAAAAGACACTGCAGGACACATGGACAATGTTAAAACTTGATGCTGCAACCCAAGCCAAAACTCAATTTGATGTCCCTGCTGGAGACAACGTAAAAGCAGTCACTGCCGCCAATCTAGAACTGAGCTATCCTGATGGTGCTAAGAACAAAGGTTTGAGAAAACGTCATGATATCATTGAGGACAGTAAATAAATAACTTTAATTGATCGACTCTATCTGGATCTATGTCAACAGGACAGATTTATCCCTAATGGAGTAGACATTCGTTTGAGATTCAATCGAGCCAAATCTGATTTCTACATGATGACAGTCGCAGGAAGTACAGGGAAAGTGTCTATTATCCGTATATTATTGTGGGTGAGAAAAGTCAAACCGACCCCTACTGTACTCAATGCCATTAATCAACGTCTAAACACCGAAACGGCAAAATATCCCCTCAGACGAGTGGAAGTGAAAACGTTTACCATTCCTACTGGTAAGCAATCTAAAATCAGCGATCATTTGTTTCAAGAACAAATGCCTAAACGCATAGTCATAGGATTTGTACCTAATGCCTCATTTAATGGAGATTCTACTAAAACCCCTTAAATTTTAAAAATTATAAAGTCAAAAAATTAGAAGTGAGCATTAACGGAGAAACCATATCTACCAGACCCTTTGAACCTGATTTTTGCCAACGATTTGTATCTGAGATCTTATCTGAGCCTGCATCAAGGACTAGGAAAATTTGGAGAAGATTGGGCTCCCGACGTCACTTTTGAAGAATATAAAGACAGGTGCACTCTGTGGTGCATAGATTTCACCAAAGATCAAGAAGCACAACTAGACAAATTTCTTCTCATTGAAACTTGAAATTTAAGAATCGAAGTTGAATTTGGAGAAAATACCCCAGAAGCCCTCAACTGTTTAGTATATGCCGAATTTGATAATTTATTGGAAATCAACAAACAAAGAAAAGTGAACATAGACTATTAAATGGTTACATATCAATTGGAAAAAGTCTTATCTCGAGATTTAGGATCCTCTTTTGGAGGTGTCTACCCCGTCGATTTAATTCCTGATTTAAAATCTAAAGAAAAAGCCATGGTGCGGCCAATATTGTGTGCATTTCTTACATCATCGCCATAGAAGAGGACCTAATGTGTTAACCATCTATTTCCTAAAGATTGGCCTCCCAAACAAACAGACAAGTATGTGAGACAATGGTTTAATGAACACTATCGTAAACCTAAAACTCATAAGGGACAATGTTGCAAGACGTTTCAGGAAAATTGTATTTGCTGGGGATTAGTGCACTGATGATGAAATCGTCAGGACGTAAAAAATGACGTCATGAAATGACGTTTTTATAAGGGAAAAGCCAATCACGTGGGGAAAAAAACCCCTGACAAACCGGCTTTAACCGGTTTGAATGGCATATAAGCAAGCTCTTTTGAACTTACATTTTCACTTGCAAATGGGCAATAATCAGAGCAAACAAAGACAACCAAAGAGAATGGAGAGAAAAGAACTCAACCTAATAGATATTAAATGTGAAGAAAAAGGAAGAAGAGATATTCCGGATGAACCTTTTGGATGGAGTGGCACCTTTGAACACCCTCAATGTGGGAAGTCAGCTATAACAAAAGAAAAGAAAAAGAAGCGGAAGAAGAAGACGACATAGTCACAGACAAAGGGGAGGAGAGTGAAGAAGAGAGAGAAATGGAAGAAGAAGGAGCAACCGGAGGAAAAGAGGAAGAAATGGAAGAAGAAAAGTTTTCTAAAGTCATGGAGGATTGTGCAGTCTACAAGGAAATGGAGAGAAAAAGAAAGAGAAGAAAAAGGAAGAGAGAGGAAGAGAAGAAATGGAAGATCAGAAAAATGAAACTCAAACTACAAATCATGTCCTATCGAAAACTGAAGAAAATCGTGGATACGGACAGTGAACTGTTGTAATTTCTACAGATTTGCCAAGTGTTGGACAAAACAAATGTATGGACAAACTAAAACAAATGTAAACTTGTGATGTAAATGTAAAAGAAAAACTGTTGTAAATATGTTGTTTGTTTTGTTATTGTTTGTTAAAAAATAAATTTCATTGTTACTGTTAAAAAAAATCTTGTTATTTTCTTTTAAAACTCTAAAAAGGACAACACAAACAGAAGTTCAAACATTTTATTCAACAAAGTTAATAACCAAATGGAAGTGTCTTCAAATCTTCAATCATTTGCCGTTTATCGTACACGATTTGATAGTTCTTGGAGAGAGGACGAGTAAACAATTCGTGTTTCTTGCTTCGCTTTATCTTGTGCAGATATTGGACGGTGACGTCATCCAACTGTTTAAAGATCATTTTTTCAAGGGCGTCCATGGTAACGATCTGAGAAGCACGATAGTTGAGTGTGATACCTTTGACTTTTTGTACCGTGTTTCCAGTTTCCGTTTCAAAAGCATAAGTCTTAGGTCCTCCAGACATGAATTTAACAATGTGTCCTCCGTCCAGTTCATCCGTCCATCCTCCTAAACTATTCACGATTCGGGTTTTTCGGTATGATTTAAAAGTTCTAACCCTTTGACTTCAAGGGTAGTGTCTTGTAACATTTTATTTAGTTCTTCCTGGTCCGTCAAATATTGAATTTTGGGTAAATACAAGCGTTGAGCAAATTTACCCCATAAACAATTTAAGAATAATTTGGCAATGGTACGCTTCACGGGATTTTTCTCGATCTCTAAAGGATTCAGTACAAATTTCTCTCGTCTAAAATATCGTTCATGTAAGCTCTTTAATTGTTGTTCCTCGGTCTGACAATCGGGAGGATATCCCGAAGCCTCTTGCTTGAATTTCAAGAAGGTATCAATGTAACCGCGAAATAGATGACAACTGCTCTGAGGAAAATGCCACACTTCGTAAATGTGCTTAATTTCGTATCCGCATTCCAAGGCTTTCTGAAGATCACTAGTCACCCACGTTCCAATCAAGAAACGTTCAGAATCGGTGTGTTGACATCGCTAGTGGGGATCCTGTGGACGTTCTTCGGCAAAGGTGCGGCACAAGGGAAACAATAATTTTCCTCCAGTGCGATAGGGTAAAACGGGATGATACAGTCCTCGTGGAGGCAAGATCCGACACTGCACTAATCCAAAATAAGTACGAACATCCTGAAAATGGTCCGTGATGATTTCTGGGTACCCCAGGGGAAAAGGCTTGTACTTGAGAACGTAAGCGTAAAGGGAACACACATCCACATATCTCATGTCTCCCTCGTTACAAAACAATCGAGTGGCATTGGTCCGACCCCCATACAGAGCTTCTCGTGGATTCAAAGGATCTTGAAAACTGAGAGTTTGTAAAAAGTGTTCTAAATCGGAATTGTTTTTTATTTCCTGATCAAAGTCATGTTCCCAGACACTCACCACTTCATAACCCTGTTCTCTTAATTGATGTTCTCGCATTAAAGTTTGTTGGTACAAAGCACCTTAGGTACAGTCGGATCGATGAGGATGAGTTTGAGTTTCTAGTTCGGGATGACAGGTAGGGCACCCGTGCCAATAACATCCGTAGAATTCGTAAACTGTGTGAGTCTCTTCGTCGTATCCGTCCACGGTATAGGGTCCTATCTGCATTTCTCCCCCATTTTTAGTATGTCGAATGACTTGCCCGTCGCGACTCATCCGAGCTAGCCACCGACACCCTTTCATGGAAAATTGTCGGGCTGGATCGTATCCGAGATTAAGAACAACAGCAATGCTGTCTTCGGGCATGAATCCTCTCCGGTAGGCTAAATTGGCAGTACTAGCAAAAGTAATGGCTTCTTGAAAGGGATTCACTTGAACCAGACTTTGAATGGTCTTTCTGAATTGAGCACAACAACGCTGTAAAATGTCGACATCGGAAACACAGTAATCTAAAAATTCCTTTTGAAAATCAAACACTTTCCTTTTTGTTGCTCGTACCAATGATAAAAGGCTTTACGCCCTGAAGCAGTCATGTCGTCGGGATTGTAGTAAGAGGCGGGGAGATAGAGTCCCACATATTGTTGATTTTGATCCGTATTGAAAAATTGGGGAAAATATCCTTTTTTTAATTCTTGAAATCCAAAAGCCGAAGGCATTTTCGATAAAGCAAAAGGTAAGTAATTGCAGGAGTCCAGAAATTTCAATCCACAGGCTTGCATGGATAAAATCTTGGTTCCGTTCATGATCACCGAGGGAGAAATGCAAGCCCTATGCACTAAATAATTCAAAGTAAATTGTCCGTCGTACCCTTTAAAATTATGAGCTATGACAATGGCATTCTCATGTAAAAGCTGAGATTGTCCTTGTTGGGTGGAGTGAGGTTGGCTCTGAAACAGCCATTCCATAAACTGTTTTAAAGTGTCGGGTCCACGGAACACATGTCGACGAGGTCCTAAAGCTTCACAGTGGGGGCACTGTTCGTCCACCGGTAAGTGATCACAATGTTGACAAACCCGATGAGCCACACATAAGTTAGGGACATGAATCCCTTTCTCTTGAGTACATTCAAAATCGAAATAAATGTATACATCCAATGATTTCTTTCTTTTGTTCTGAGGAGGTTTAATCTGAACGTAACACCGATGGTCTTTGTCGACTATTTTTCTACAAATCTTACACTCTTTCTGCCCGCCACATTTGTGATTAGCCATCAATTTTTTCCTCATCCAGGTTTGACATCGAGGGCATCGATCTATTAAACTACAGACGGTAGTCTCGCATTTTGTACTGTAGGGTTCTAAGTGTCTCTTGTAACAACACAAGTTTTTGAAATAACCCTTACAGTGTTCACAATGAATGCTACTACCATCGCCCATACAAGGAGTGTCTCCTAAACAGAAAGAACATCGATGAGGGCACTGGTTCGATGATCTTCGATGTAGCTATACCCTACATCGCAATCATCACAGTAGTAATTCTTAAAGGTCACTCCTGGCATGGAAAGAATAATATCGTAATGTTCCTTGTCTAACAAGATATTCAAACAAGTTCCGTTTCCTTTTCCTTTGTAAAGGGGTTCTAATTTCGTTCGAGAACACCCTGTTTTCAATTGAAATATTTTGAGCCTGTATTGGGGAAGTAATGTCGTTTGTAATTTGTTCCATTCCTGGGGTCACAAGGCATGTTAGGGTCACAATGGGCTTGTCTCATCAGTTCCATGGCTTGTTGTTTATGATCTACACTTTCGAAATCCCCTTTACGCATTCGGGTCCACTGTTTTTGCCATTCTTTGAGAGCCTGAGGATCTTCGGGTTTCTGACTGTATAATCGAGCCACCACAATAGCCCGAGAGAGGCACAAGTCATCCCAAGGATTAACCACTTTCAATATCGATCTTTTCCCTTTCTTAAATTTCTCTTTACATGAATCTAAATGTTTCAGAGACTGACCTCCACTACCCTGTGGATATTGCACGTGAAACAATTCAAATTGAGCCCATCCATCGGTAATGGTAAATTCTTTTTTTAGATTGCTGCACGGCTTCAATTTTGTTCAATATCTTGACTTCGTTTAAATGTTTCTATTGAGTAAACTCGTACCAAATGTCCGATTCTAAAGAGGGATGCCGTATGTTCAATCATACATAATCGTTAGGATTACATTGCATACGTTCTTTGACTTGATTGAGAACGTCTCGTAAAATACGACGAATAAACGTATTCTGTGATTTTTGTGGAAAAAGGATGAAAGGAAACGGTATATACATTTTGTTTCACTTTAAATTTTCTAGATTGTCGTCCTCGATCTAATCTTATGTTGTAATAATCAGAAACCACTTTTCTTTTCTTCTGAATACGTTTAAATTTATTAATTCGCCGTAAACTTTCTTCCTGTAAACGTTTTCTCTTATGCTTTAACAGTTGTAATTAGGTCAATAAGATTTTCTCTTTTGACTTCATCTCGCTTCAAAGTGATGAAGAAAATAAGAACAATAATATTAATATGCCCTTTTTAACCTGGGGGGGGGGGGGGGGGGGGGGGGAACCACGCGCTCACGAGGAGAACAAACAAAGTCACGAGTTAAACAAAACTGGTCTAAACTGTTTTTTCTGCAAACAACTAGAACTCTGCTGACCTACACTAAAATCAGCCCCTTTTACAAATACCTATAAAAGAAGGCCTTTTTTTTTACAAAAACATTTCAAAAAAGCCATGGCTCCAAAGTCGTTTACTTCAAGTTACGACTCCCTGCATCGCCAGACAACAAGAAAATATTTCCAAGATTGAAAGATCTCTCCAATGATCATGGTGAGGCCTTTCGCTTATTTAACGACACCTATACCCAGGAAATTGCAGGAAAAATTGAAATGAAGGAAACATGCAACATTGCCGAAGCCCGTGCCCTATTAGAAATAGAAGGGGCAGACATCTGCAATACTTCGGAAGTCAAAAAGAAAAGGAACACTGGAAAGACATGAGCTGGACAGAAACAAAAATAGATGGCTTATTTAGCAGAAGAGTCAAAGGAGTCAAAGACAAGAAAAGTTCAAAGAAAGATAATAAAGAAGACAAAATAAAAGAACTGGTCAATCGAGGAATAAGCATAAAAGTTTTGAAACATCCTAATGAAAATAAGGATCATCCTGGCTTTTTTTACACCTCCTAAACAAACCAAAACACCCCGGGGACAATGGGAGACTGAAAAAGAAAAAAGACTCAAGGAGGAAAAAGAAGAAGACCAAGAATTCAAAACGCAGTTGAATATCCAATTTCAAAGAAGGGTAAGAGACAAAACTTATATCAATTTCAGTACAGACAACTTTGGATCTGGTAATCACATCAAATCCATAGATGAAAAAGTAAGGGACTTACTGGAGGATCCACATTATCCATAAGCCAAATTCAACAGTCTAGGATGTGAGACACTTTAAGTATCCAATGAACTAGATGATATCAAAAAAGAACTAGATAATACCAAAAAAGAAATAGAAGAAACCAAACAAGAACTAAATGATACCAAAAAGAAACTGAATGGCGCCAAAATGGAACTCAGCTTTATCAAAGAAGAATTGCAATACATCAGTTCCTACGGGAGAAGACCCTTTCCCTTCCACAAAAAGGAACTAGATGACACCAAAAATGAATTGAAAAAACTCCAGGAAAAAATAAAAAAAAAACGAAATGAAATAAAAAAATGAATGACAAACAATCGGAAGGGATCCAAGAATTGCTGAAAATAAAGAATTAAAATGACAATCCTGGACCATTTACGTAGAAGGTAAAAACGGCACAGACAGTCAATTCGAAAAAGTCAAAGCTATCTGCAACCAATACTGTAAGAAATTCGGTTTAGTCCAAAACGGTACCTGTAACACTAAAGCCATCAGCGGGGAAATCTTTTTGAAAGAACCCATGAATGTCGTAGAAATAAGCGATCTACTAGGACCTACTGTATAACTCAATGGAGACCCCAAAGAAGAAAAAGAACAGAAAAAATGGAAAATGATCACCAAATTCAGACAGCACGACAGTTTCCACTTAGACGTAGTAAACGGGAAATGTTCCAATTAAATTCAGTGCTTTTTTAACTGTTTACAACCTATTTTAACTGTTTAAAGACTATTGTTAAACTGTTCTCATTGTTCTATATTGTTCTTTTGTTCACTGTTGTTCAATAAAAATATTATGACGTCAGACTTTTGTACTTGAATCTGTGCCAAGTTCTAGCTAGCTAGCTAGCGCGTGCTCTTATGACGTCAAAATTTCTCCTATGACGTCATTTAGGAAGAAGATTCATTCTACTTTAAGAATTCAAAGAGTGAAGATGGGGAATCAAGGCAGCGTGGATTTCGGCTATAACTATTTTTCAACCAAGGAAGAGATCCCGGAGGGTGCAAGGGTCAAAGAAATCAAATATGACGTCGGTACCGTGGGCTACGTTGAATTTTGGCATAAAATTCAAATAGAAGAGAAAAAAGAAAAGAGCAAAAGAGAAGAAATGAAGTAAATTTTTTAACTGAACTTTGAAACCAAAATACAGAAAACAGAAGAAAAAAAACCCGGCCCTTTTCAGGACCATCCAAATCTTTAGAAAAGATGGCTCTATTACATACAATGGGGTTTTCACCTCATTTGCATAAAAAGTGCACTCAGTTGAACCCCCCCCCCCCCCCCCCCCCCCCCCCCCCCCCCCCCCCCCCCCCCCCCCATCTAGGCGCCTTATACTACTGTGACTTCTTAATTAACGTTTATGGCTCGAACAAACAAATTTAAATTTGAATAGAAGGATTTAAAACTTTCTCTCATTTTCTTATATTGAGACAAAACAAATCTTAAGTGCGAAAAATTATATAAATTCAATTCAATATTAAGGCTAATCACTGCTTAACAGTTTCATTCAAAGTTTTACAGTTTCGGCTATTTTGCCAACATTTTTGTTAAAAGTGTCTTTTAAACATTACTCTCCGTTTTGCAATGGACTTATCTTTCATATGGATATTGCAAAAATCCGACCTATAATCCCATGATATCCTCGTATCAAGAGTTTTAACGCATGAAAATAAGCTAAACATTTTTTTATTGATGGCCTCATAATAGCATGTTTTAAAAGGGTCCGGACGGCTTCGGCTAATTAAAATAAAAAGGGGCGATCTTGAGGTTGCGCAAATGACCTTGGGGCCAAATCATGACACGCTCTCAGGTCATAAGCAATGTTTGTGTGAAGTAAGAACTTCCAAAGTTCCTTCATAGGAAAGATATGAACCAAACACAATTGCGCAGACAGACAGACTATATACCACTGGAAATACTTTAATTAAGCATTATAAATCATTTTAAGTATTAATAATTGGAAATATTAGATTTGAAAAAAAAAATGCTGACCGTTATAAATACCATAATTAAGTATGGTAAATATTAAAATTAGAAAATTAATTAATAAAAATAATGTATCACAAAGCCCCTTTAAATAAACCAATCTCAGACACTTCATTTATTTAGAAATGAAAAGATTTTCATAAAATGCTTACCATGTCATTGGAAATCTAAAACGTTATTTTGTTAAAAACCATTCTGATTGCACACAGAAGTATACTGAAGTTAACATAAAAAAGATGCTTGAATGCCTCATAGACAACATCTATATAGTTTTTGGAGACCAGGTCTTCCAACAATCAGTCGGAATTCTCACACAATAGGCACAAATTGTGCTCCTCTATTACTGTACTGCATATTCATTACTGGTTGTTATTAAGCAATAAAGAAAGTAACTGCAGGTCTGTAGCTCCCGGTCTGAAAAAATTCGGATGGACGACCTGGGAGCTACAGTGTCTCCCATAGTAAAAACCTGCGATTTACGGCGCACAAAAAACGGCGCTAGTTTTGGACTGATTAACCTTATTTCCACACAAATTCTGTGAAAACAATTAGTACCATTAAATTTTTCAGGAAACTTACTACTGATATTGTCACTTTACTTGCCTCTGATATTCTTTTAAACACCATCACCAGCCCCGTAAAGTGAAGTGGTGCAGTTTGTTTATATGGAAAGATAGCGACTCTCGATCTCGACGTAAATTAATATACTTCAATTTTCGAGGTCGGTTAGCATGTGTAAGAGAAAGTCGGAGTCAAGTAAAGTGACGATATCAGTAGTAAATTTCCTGAAATATTTAATGATGGTATATCTATAAACCGTGCATGCCTCATCTTGACGTCATGTTTCTAACGTTATCGTGCTCCGTGATGACAAAACATGTTGTGGGACAACTGCACTTTATCGTACAAAATACATGGAAATAGCACGTGCTCTTCCTATATAGTAGAGTCACGCGTCAGCGTGACGATTTCGCTAAAACGGCTTTAAAATGCAAAACCAACCTGTTTTTCGAGCTCCCCATGTTTTTATTAATTAATAAACTTCGTTTTATTAACCGATACTGTCACTTTCGAGACTTTATTCTAATGACATGACGTTGCTAGTCACGGGACACTGTCTTTATATATGATTGGATAAAAGGTAAGTGACGCCTGCGTAAGTTGTAAACACAGCTGATTTTGACAGTAGCATGCCATTCGTTTACGGCGATATCTATGACATTTGTAAAAATAGGCGGTTTCTGATTGATTGGCTACAAACAGAAGGTTTGTTGGGAAATTTTAGCGGTTTATGTGATTATTGTTCGGAGGGATCGCTACATTTAGTAGAGGATAAATCTTACAGTAAAGACGGTAGTGTGGAGTTGCACGAACAGAAAATGTAACAAACAAGTGTCAGTTAGAGAAGGATCATGATTTTCAGGGAGCCACCTACTTTTAGAACAAATTGTAAAACTTACTAATGGGTCTACGATCTTCCGAATTACTTTATCTCCAGGGAATTGCGCATAGGAAGTGACCACACTGTTGTTGACTGGAAGAATTTCTCAAGAGAAGTGTGTTTATTAATATTGAGATTGGACAATGAAAAAATCGGGGGACCAGGTCGAACAGTGGAGATTGATGAGAGCAGATTTGGAAAACGTAAATACCATCGAGGTAAGAGAGTAGATGATGTTTGGGTATTTGGAGGAATCGAGAGGGAAACTAAAAAGTGTTTCTTTGAAGTTGTGGAAGACCGGAATGCCAACACATTAATTCCCATTATAAAGAAATATATATTACCAGGTACAACTTCGGACTGTTGGAAAGCCTATTCTTCTATTGAAAGTGAGGGATACCAACATCTTACAGTAAACCATTCCATCGAGTTTAAAAATAAAGAAAGTGGCGCATGCACAAATACAGTAGAATCAACTTGGAATGCAGTAAAGAAATCTCTACCCAAAACTGGAACTGTAAAATCTCTGTACGACTCCTACTTAGTAGAATATTGTATCAGAAAGAAATATCTCCAAAATACTGACGACAAATTTACAACATTTTTGAACCTCGTTAAACGTGTTTTCTCCTGTAAAAAAAAGAACCCCTCTAACGGAAGTACAACCAAATCAACCCACCCCATTATCTCAGGAAACGTTAAATGGAAGCCTTGACTTATTTGATTGAAGGTAAGTTTAAACACCTTTATAATATATACGTAGTCACGGTCAATTTTACTATATCGGGGGCTGCCGCCCCCAAACCCCCGCTTAAATTCACATAAAATTTGTATTCAGGCTTAAACAACCGCCGGCGTTCACATTCTCGCCTCATCAAAAATCAAAATGGCGGCGCCCATGATTGTTGATTCGTTGCTAAGTTTTTAGGCAACGCCACCTCACGCGCAGATCTACAATCAAAACGGCGGCCGTACCGCTAAAGTGCATTCTACCCCATGTTGTTGTTTTTTTAAATTGGGTTACAAAAGTACCATTCCATTAAATGGACTGGAAAACCACATGAATAAAATAAGTGCTAGTACATAATATAATATGTTAGTTACGAATTTTATTTAACAATGACGTCATATACAAGTGCAAATAAAGTGGTCAGACTAATGTACGCAAAGATACATTTAATATCCTAACATTTCCCTTCCTTTATAGTTGAATCAATTGAATGTTAATCAAGTTCATACACATACATAAATAAAATAATAATACTGTATACACATGACACACGAGTATAATTCAAGCTTGAGTATTTTTGAGCTTAGAAAAAATATCAATGTACAACATATATTCAAAATAATGCATTTGTAATAAGACTACTACCCCACTAGGGGGATAGATCCTGCTCCTGGGAAGTCGGGTACGGGGGTGACTACTACTTGTCTGTAGTTGTTGAATAATTCAGTTCCACAAAGTACATGTCAGCAAAAATAAATGAACAAAGAGCAAGTTATAAATTGATAATAAATTCATTTGCAAATGATGAATAATGTAGATGAGAAACTGGTACCTCCAGTTTAAGAAATAAATGGAAAATATTTATGAAAATGTCAAAAATGGCAATGAAAATACTTTCGAAATAAAGTACGAGTTCTTGTGAATGTTGCAGAATAGCCTCCGAGGTCTCGAAATGTTGTTTAAAAATATAAAAGCCATATATAAAGGCGAACGGCTTTTATATTTCTAAACAATATTTCGAGACCTCGGAGGTTATTCTGCAACATTCACGATAACAAGAACTTTATTTCTATTCTACTAACAGCTCCGACTATCAGCTGATCGGTTTATCTATAGAGAGAGAAAGTAGGTAATATTTTCAAGCGAGATGAATCTGATTGGTTGAGACGGTTGTTCCTCGTAACCCCAAAGGTTTTGTTAGTAATGGCTGCTTCGGAATGCGTATCTGAAACTTTTCGTTCAAGTAAGACGATTGGACCCAACCTATTCCTGTGTATTTAATATAAAGTATTTCACCGGTTACCAAAGAAGCAATAACATATTGCCGAGAAAACGTACGATCAGGCTGATGATAATCTATAATTTGTACCCTTTCTGATTTATAATGAAAACGTTCTCCAATAGGCAGAGGGTCAACTTGTTTGTACATCGGCATGTTTGTTTACAAGTACATCGATCGCCGACTATCGATCGGAATCGAATGCAGACGATATATTTTTCGATGAATGAAATACACATTTAAATTATTTATGATTTTTTTTTAATAATTTAGATTAATGAATTCGATAATTAACGTATTAATTTGTTTTTTTTATTTGGACGAACAAGCAGTGAAAATGTGTTAGGGGAGGGTCTTGGAACAGCCGCGATTAGCTCTTTGAAATAAACATTAAAGGGAATACACATCGCTCTAAAGGACACTAACCCGTGTTAACAATTTTTTTTTATAAAGAGCAAGTTATTTAGTTATAAACTCGTGATCGATCGAGTTTGGTATGTGTTTAAGATCTGATCATTTATTGATGGCGTTCGTGGTATATTGGAGAATAATGTCCGCGGCATCTCTTTGATCTCGACAATAACTGTAGTAGAATACAAAGTTCACTTTAGAGTTTAAATAAGAAAAATGAAAAAAAAAATCTACTAATTTTTATTATAATTTAAGTCGGGCTCGGAATTTAAAAAATTGATAAAGTATGGAGCCTAATCTGAGAAGATAAACTTCTGAGAGAAAAACAAAATAGTTTTATTGAACAGTGCCTTATCAAAATTAATACCGAAGTCGGTTTTACATGTATGTGCTCAAAAAGGGAAGATGAGCTTACCTGAGAATTAAGCTGCCACATGTATAAGCTGTGGACGCAAGGCGAGCAGTCCGCCGAAATACTCGAAACACGGCTTTATATAGTGTGGGTACACAAAAGAAACGATCAACCAACTGTGAATTGTTACAATACACCTCATTGTATAAAATTACAGGGGATGAACCTATCAGGTAAACTCTAGTATAATAGGTTTTGCAATAAGGACCAATATGGCTGACATGTATAAACAAAATAGAACTTGAAACGTAATGCACGTGTGAAATGGCTTAACAGAAGAATTTAAGTTATTAAGTATCTTATATTGAATTATCCCTTGTTTAGTTAATTTTTTATGCAACTTATGATTTTTAATATAATAAACAAATGATATAAGATGAGTTTTATCTCATTCCTCCCCCCTTAAGACAAAAATTTATTTTTTTTCAAAAATAAAACATCATATAAAACTCAATATAAAAAGTCAGTCAATGAACTATTTATCATAATGTTCTTATTTCTCTTTTAAAGAAACCCTCAATCGTTGGACATTGCCGTTCTCGTCGAAGATCGTAACCTCATCTCGATTCACTCTCGAATTGGTTCTTGTTATTCTCTCCTCATCGAAGATGGGATTCCTTTCGCATGCCTCCAAGTTGTTTTTTTCCTTTCCGTCTCCTCCTCTCTCTTCCTAGCCCTCTCTTTTTCATCTGCGACAATTTCCTAGGAAATGTTGTATTCCCGGGTGAAATATAAGAACGGTTATTGACAATTATGTCCACCAACAACCCGTACACATTGTTCTTACGATGGCCTGCGATCACATGTTTCCTTGCTGACGCCTTTGTTTTGAAACATTTCTTACAGGATTTGCACTTTGATAGTTTTCTTTTCTCCTTGTGTACGTCGATCCCGCGGTCAAGTAGTTGGCCATATCTCCGGAAATGGGTATGGTTAGGGCAACCAGCCACCGGACACGTCATCCAAAGGGGAGGGAATATCGGACGCTGCTCCTCCTCAAATCTCTTTAATGATTCTGCAATGATTGCTACCCTAATGAATCATCAAAGAAAGCATTTTATTAAATTATTATTTAAGTACATCAGTGTGTAACATAAAAATAACCCAGCCAAATCATCTTCTATGGGAACTTGTGTCTGACATCATTATGATTTTTTAGTGCAGTCCGTGATTTTTCTTAGGTTGTTAAAGGTTTCAACCAATCGAAAAACGGGGCGTGTAGATTTCAGTCCTGTACGTTTCCACATATCTATGAATATACAATCAATTTCCGTTAGAAATAGAGGTGGTGAATGTAAATATTTATAAATGAATATACAATATCACATGTCACTATTCGTGTTAAAAAGTATCACAAATCTAATAATATTATAAACTTTTTGATTGTAATAGTTATCAGAAATTTACATGTTTTTGAGATATTTAGGCGGGCTTTGCTGAAAACAAAGTCCTGGCTGTAGGCAGTCAAATCTTCAAAGTTACTATAAATAACATAACACTCTAACACAGCTTCAGGTATACAAAATAATTTCACAGAGAGCCTTGTTTTGTCAAATGTATTATTTTCGAAATGTTCGCGGTTAAATTTAGCTGATTTTAAATCATAAAAGCATTTGGTCGCCATATTAGTCTCGACCACTCTTCAACTGCCACTGGGGTATATATGCCGGTCCAGAAATGTACTCGGTTGCTTTATGATCGAAGCATTCAGTCTGCACGGACTTCTTAATGCATGAACTGCACATTGTAGTAAAATATTTGTACGAAAAGAAAAGGAAACTACAATCAATAAAACATAAAATAGGATTTATTCTTTGTAAGAATATCGAAGGTATCCGTATTATTTTGCACAAATAGTGCTGCCTTACTTCGCATGTACATCAAAAACGTGTGTCATTCATACATAGTGCACATCGTCTGTATCTTTTTGAAGACCCCGCGGCCGTACTACAAAAACATTCCGTTTCTAAAATACATGCGGTCATTGCACGATCTGCCAAAGTGTGTGGTTTGCACATACCTGTGCAATGTTATAACAAACACAGGAGAGAGATTGCCAGTCTTTGCTACACTATACACTATATGCATAAAGACATATTAACAGAGCCGGGCTTTCAGTACTTTGGTTTGGTTAGAGCCCCCCCCCCCCCCCCCCCCTAAGAAAAAAGTGTTAAAAAAAGATAACAAAACAAAAAACGCTATACAATCACTATGTTCCTGGATCTGAATGGTAACGATTTTATGTGAACACTTTTCATGAAACCAACATGAATACTGTTTTTGAAACCGACATTTTCATAATGACGTCTTTTTATGAATTAAGTAGTATCGTTTGGAATGTAAATTTTAATATTCTAACATTATTTGTTCTGCTGAATATCAAATGCATAATAAGCAATACATGAGATCTACCCGAAAAAAGTATAGCAGTCATGACAACAAAAAGTCGCATTCAAAAAAATACTACGCAAAAAAAAATTAGCTTTCAAAACCAGTGGAAGGTATATATTTGGTGTAATTCTCAAGGAATTGAAAAGAACCAGTGATCGAACATAATTGTAAATGCTTGGTATATAATCGTGGAATATATAGCAATAAACATCTTTCATTGACAACTTCCAAAGTTAACTTAAATAGATAAATAGTCAAACATTAACAATCAGACTGATGATAAACGGCTGTCATAAGTGAATAAAAAGGAAAACAAAAGAAAAAATATAATAAAATTTAAAAATAACAATAGTACTGCATAAGTAGTTTGATGCAATTTTAATCAAAGTCAATAAAAAGTGTTTAAAATTACATTTTTGTCTAAATGTGCAGACAGTAAATTCGAGATACCCTACAAAAGTATAGCCGGTTATCCAAATCAACCGCATTTTCGATTAGCACTTTCCATACAATGTTCTCACTTCCTTTTGAGTATCAGGTACTGATCATGACCAATTCTTTACGTCTATGGTTTTTGATGAATCGGTTTAAACACATTGAGCAGAAACAATATGTCCTAAATATTGAACTTCTTTCTGAAATAATTTGCATTTTGAAGGTTTTAATTTCAGATTCGCTTCCCTAAACCTAAAAAAAAATATTCCCTAAGACTTGACAGTGTTATTTCAAAATCATTTCCAAAAACAATGACATCATCAAGGTAACACAAACATTTTTTCCATTGTAAATTCTTTAGAACAGTTTCCATCAGTCTCGCAAATGTGGCAGGGGCATAAGAAAGACCAAATGGCATTATATTGAAATGAAAGAGGCCTATATGACTGCTAATGCCAGTAACCACTTGCAAGATCTAAAGTACAGAACCATTGTTGACCAGCAAGAGTATCGATGGTGTCATCGATTCTGGGAAGAGGATATGCATCCTTCACAAGAGTGTTTAACTTTCTGAAATCTATGCAAAACCTAGGACTTCCTTCTTTTTTAACAGCCAAAAGTCAATGGTCCATTACTAGGTTCTATGATAATTTGTTCTAACATTGTGTCAATTTCTTTATAAATTATCTCTTTCTGTGACCATGGTATTCTATGAGGTGGTATTTTCACTGGCGTCTGATTTCCCGTATTAATTTCATGTTCTACTAATTGGGTGCGACCAAAGGGACCCTCAGGCGATGAGAACATGTCTTGAAACTCAACAATCAAATCTTTTATCTTTTGTTTATTTTGAGATGGGAGATCAGATGGACAACCATCTAGCAAAGATTTCAAGTGATCAGGGGGTTCATTTCTGGAGTCTTTCTCACCCACATGTTCAGTAGAGGTGGTTGGGGATATGATTGATGAAACACCATGTACAGAAGCAACAATTGAATCTTAAGTAAGCTTGATGCCTTTTTACTTAAGTTCAATACTGATAGACTGTTTGCTTTTCTGGTCTTACTACTGACTTAGCCACCAATAAACCTCTATGCTTGATGTAATCTGATGTTTCTAATAGACACTCTTCCCCTGTCAATTCTCTATTTAGTGACCCTTCAACAAACATTTCTGATTGAGCTGGAATTGTTCCAGTTTTACTCAGGATTACCCGAGCTTGATCATATTTATCTCTGGGAGAAAACAAGTCAATTTCCCCTAACTTTGTTTTGATTATTCTCTTCTTTACTTTCAAGCAAACGTCATACTTTGTCAGAAAATTCAGACCTAACAGACCTTGAAACATATAATCTGAAAAATGAATGTTGGCAATTATGAACTCAGTTCTGAAAAGTTTGTCTTCTATTTGCATGTCTAACTCTATTTTCTCAAAAATCTCTAGATTATCTTCCTTAACAAATTTCAAAACAAGAGAGACAGATTGTAAATCAGCAAAATTCATCCCCAACTCTTGAAAAAATTCTAATGACAGAATTGACACAGATGCTTCAGTATCAAGCATTGCTAAAATTGGTGCATTCTCTATGTTGACCTTGACACTCAAATAATTCTTGGACGACGACACATTCGCAAGTAAATCAGAACTTTGCTTATCATTGTTTTCAACACTCGGCATTGTTTTTAATTTTTCTGTCACTTAAATACCAATGCTATTTTGATTGTTAATAATTTTCTCATCTTTCGGTCGGTAAACCTAAATTGTTTAATTGAGTATGAACTGAATGAGTATGAATTTAGTATGAACTGAACTTTCGACCTCAAGATCAGCCCTTTCTAGTTTTCCGAATGTTGTGATTTCTTAGGACATTTGGTTTCACACCTCTACAAAAATTGCAAATAATTTCTCTGGGAGTTCTATTACTTTGACCCTCTCTGTCCCTGAAATGTGACATGTCGTCTTGGTGAGAATGATTTTCGGTATGAGTTTTTGGAACCATTCTGATGAACAGAATTGCGTCCGTTGGGACTAGAACCTATCTGTCTGTTCTGCACTCTTTCACTAGACTCAATCACTCTCAACAGATGATCTAACTTTCTTTCTAATATTGCCATTCTCTCAGTTAAATGAATGGGCTGACCCCCCCCCCCCCCCCCCCCCCCCCCCCCCGGATTTCACTGGAGTTGGTTACAGATTCCTGAACTACTGTGAAAACCCTGTAATCATTAGTTTTCCTTATTGTATCAATAGGACCTTCTACTGCTTCATACTTAGATACAAATGCAATTGTCTGAGCTAAAGATTTGGGATGTCTGAATTGCACGTTTTTTAAGTCATAATTTTCTAACCCATGGATGTATCTGTCAACCAAAAATTTTTCTAAATTGTGTATGGTATTTGCGGATACAAAGCTTTCACGGGTTGGTCTTTCAGATTATATGTTTCGGACATGTCTGGGGGTGGATCTACCAAAACATCATATCCTGGGAGTTTCTGGAGAAAATGGAGTTACAAAATGCTTCATAAAAATTCAAAACTAACTTTTCTAAAACCTTAGCCTTCCTAAACCCCTTTGAAATACTATATTTTAAATCAATCACAAGTGTACCAAAGACATTATACCCTGGGATCCAAATCAAGCACACTTTCGATTAAAGCACTTTCCATACTATGAGATATATACACGTAGATCTGAAAATTACGAAATCTTGAATTAAGCCAATTCTGAACTGTTAAAATCTGTTCATCATTGTTTAGTTTCTCGAGAAAGTAAACTTCCTATATTTGTTTGTGTTTATCTACCAAATAAGCTGCAGATTGTACATAGTCTCTCAGTCACATTAAGTGCTTACCACAGATTTTGACATTTATTGTTGTTTTTATTATGTATTCAAAAGTAAAAAAAACTAGTTTTCTTTTTCATGGGGATTTGTTTTGTTATACTTTATACCTACATGTATCTAAAACAAACCGCTTATTTTCGACGTTCAAATGTAATGTGACGTATCGAAACTAGAAAACTAGTTTTCTTTCTCATGTGAACATTTTTTTTATCTTACTTTATCCCTATCTCAAAACCGCGTATTTTCGACGTTCAAATGTATTGTGACGTCATCTTTATTGATGGTCAGATAAAACGTCATAATTTCGACTGCAGATATGCACAGAGAGACAATAAGATCCCAGGAACTCGGATGTGATAAAGGGTGAAATAAAGGATACAGGGGATGTTATAAAGGAGAGTGCTTTCTTCATATCAGTGGAACAATTATGTATTTTGTAACAAATAAAATGTTTTATGGTGTTTCCGTGTGAAGGGCGAAGCCAATAATCACAATTGCATTTTCACTATCAATATGCAATTAATTAATCGGAAACTGCACAGTTGGATCCGCCTATTCATGTATTTATAACGCTAAATGGCGCGCGGTTAGTATCACACGCCGATATTCAAAAGACGACTGTTCTTATCGACAGACCCTGTGGTATTTCAACAAAGTAAACACAATTGCATGTTTGTAAGGATTTTTGTTTGTACTTAGACAGTTTATGAATTTTGATGATGCGTTAAAATATTTCGTCTCGGACTTAAAAGCTCAAGTATTTTGAAAATGTATTATGAGCAAATACAAAATTCTTGTTATAGCAGTTTTAGCTTGTTTGTTCTACAAAACATATTAATAATGAAAGTAGTTTATACGATGGGGCAGGAATCTGAAATAAATAACTTAAAATATGAATTATATTTATTATAGATACCTGCCTCAGACGGATTTCTAAATGGTTTTGTATAATATTATTATAGCTGGTTCGCCATAGTAATGGTGTAGACATTTTAAAAGATCAAATTATTTATATATGTAAGATACACCTACATGTTGGCAAAAGTTTTAGTATGATGTTGCGGTCAAAAAGAAAGTGTATATCCCCATATGCCAGGCCAGCACGTGCACCGGCCCCCGCCAGGAAAGAAACCGCTGACTGTGTCAGTCAGAAATAGCGACCACTAAACACCTGATGATGATGACCTCCATGCAGTAACAAGGACAACGGAATACTTAAATTTATAGACTCATGCTGATGGCAGTGATCCAGCTGTAAATCTACTAATTATTAATAATAATTATTATATCGATAAATGTTTACCTCTCGGTTGCTCTTTTGCATGTGCTACTTCCGAAAAATTTTTAACAGCTTTGCACTTGATATTGGAAAACCAATCAAAACACATCACATTAGTCAATTACCTGGATATTGTTTTGTTCGTTGGCCCATCTAATACTCATATATGTCAAAATCTTACAGATCGAATCATTTGATGAAATTTCTATCGAACTTGGGAGTCCAACTCTCAGATGAAAAAACAGAAGGCCCCACTACATACATTACATATCTTGGTCTAGGTATTAATACCATAAGCCAAACCATATTAATTTCAAAGGACAAGGTTGATACCCTGAAATCAATGCTACATAATGTTTATACGCGACGGAAAGTTACACTGAAAGAAATGCAATGTTAGGAAGGCAATATCTGCAAGCAGGGCATTTTATAGAAGATTTTACGACAGTCTCTCGAAGGGATACAAAAAGCATCACTACAATGTAAATATCTAATGCTCTACGCCATGATATGGAGGTCTGGTCAAAATACCTTTTCGAATTCAAATTTAATGGTACCACAATATTTCCTGATATGCACTGGTTAAATCGGGACACATTGCACATATCCACTTGACAGTTCTTCTTGTTCTTTTAGGTGTGGGGTCATTTTCGGTTCACATTGGTCTTATCTTCCATGACCATTAGATTGGTCATCTGAAGATCTTAGAGATTAGACAAACCTGGAGCTAGTGCTAGTAGCGCAGGCAATTCAAATCTGTTTAAGAGATGGGCCTTGACTTATAATTGCAATTTAGAGGCTGTTTAACATCCAAGACATCTGGCCTTCATCGGTCCGCAGTACTGTTAAAGTTTACTTCGTGATCGCACCGACCAGAAAGTACGGGAAATGTTAACACAAAGCAAAAAGTCATCTAAAATGCTCAGAATTAAAGCAATTCGCGTTTGTTAAATGTACGAAGTTACTTCTGAGTGCAATTTTGTAGTCAAAGTCGAACGACGTTAAATATATACAATTGAATGATCGCAATGGAATTGTCGACGTGACACGTCATATTACATTATTATGTTACATGTATGTGTTGAGAGAGGCGGATCAATCAATTTTACAGCATGGGAGAATGCATTTTATGAATAAACGGAGCATTATCTAACACAATTATTATACCATTAAATCCTACTTACATGTATTATGGTTGTTTTGATCCAGCATGTAACTATTTTTTAGAGCGTGTATTATTTTTTTTCTAGAGTGTTTAATGTAAAAGTTCGATATGTGTGCCATCATGTGTGCCAACGGGAAGCCTATCTATCTTTACAAGGGCATACACTTAACAGTTCATTATCATGTTTTGAAAATAAATTAAGGCAATGTTTAATTTATAAAAACTCGATGAAATCTATAGAATGAATTAATAAATACGTAAAATATAAAGCGAAGGTAATATTAATTTCAACCGGAGGTCATTTCTCTGATATTTATTTTGATAAAAGAAGAGTTTTATATATACAGAGCAGAAGCACTTTTCAGAATCTACTGGTGAAGTAGAATTTAACTATCAATTACATTGTAAATTTTTAATTCAAATTAAGGTTTGTCCTTGCGGTATTGAAATTTTTTTATTACAGTATCAACACATATCACGTGACTGTCAATTCAATAACAGTGCTGCCCCGACCAAATTATCAACTTATCGCATTCTTATCCTCGAAGGGCATGTAATGAAGTTCTTTTTGGATTTTGTGGGGGTGATAGCGAAAACGACAAACAGTAAAATAAACAAAACAAAATGAACTTATTTATTAACAAAACAAATTAAAATAATAGAATATGAAGAGACTCACACTCACTAACACCACCCTCACTCTCCCACTATAAAAGAAAATATAACTTTAAAAAGTGAATCAACACTGACAATGAAACAACAGTGAATTAATTTTTAACACATTCAATTGTCAGTATCTATATGAAACAAATAAATGCTTTAAACGCTGGCTAAATATAGCTATAACAGTATGTAAAGGAATAAACCAACAAATCAAAATTACCAATACTGTTATATGTAATTTCACAGAAAAAGTAAATTGGAATGTTATCTGTAATTACACAATCAATTTTTATCACTGGGTAAACTGATAAATCATTTAACCATAAAATAGAATTCAAAGTTTGGCTTCAAATAATTGCAACAGCCACCCTAAAATAGTCACCACTGGGCCTCCATAGCACACAAAACACATAAACAAAATATCCTGTCTCCAGTCCCGGACTCGAAGGTCTCACTGGAAAACTATCCACACAGGGCCTCCTAACCATAAACGTTCGTCAAACACGAGCTCCCGTGCGTCCCACTTGCGTCACGCGCTGCTCCGTTAATGGTTCTCGGTCCAAGTCCTGACCCACATATGCTACGCTAAGCCTTCACTGACGTTTCACCATTGACCCACCGGCTTAAACATAACTATCCCTGCACTGAAACAATAATTACCTATTCTAAAACCTATAGACATATTCATTCATACAACGAAAATAACCAAGACCACATCCCGTAAATATACTATGAAACTGACAAAATGCATACAAAAACTTACCGGCTGGAGAAAAGCAAATGCCCAAACAGATTCACAGTAATTTATGGCTACCAGTCTACCAGACTACAACTTCTGGAATTCGCCAAATTAACAAACTGGAGGACGAATTCAACAACGTGGCCGCACACTTGACAAGCAGCCAGGGCACTAACTCACCAAACCGGTTATACTAAAAATAGCCCTAATACCGAACACTCTCGATTGACAAATATGGAACACAACTTGGTCCAAAATTACAACTATTTACACAAACAAAATACAAAACTGAAATAAACTGAATTCAACTTCATCACAGGGTACATTATATATACTAGTAACTGCCAACTCTTATTTAGCGGGCATAAGTTTTAACTTAAAGTTACGTAATCTTCCCGATCCATGTCAATTTTTCATGGTAAAATAAAACTACTACTCGGTTCTAAGCAACTCAAACATAAAAAATAATAATTGACAATAAAAGTTAATTGCATTATGAATGTCTTCATATTTCAGTGCATGATTAGCCTTTTTTTTCCTGTATTCTGATGTTCGCTTGGAACAGCTCTAATGCCATTCAAATGCCTGTTGATATTCTTCAGTACTTTTTCAGTACAGTCATTGGAAATTAAAAAAGCTTGTCTGTAAATATTTTGTCCTTGAATTGAATAATCGTATCTTAATCTCTTACGTTCTTTGCGCTTTGATGTTATTTTTTGTTTGCTTCCTATCTGTTAAATTGACCCCATGATAAACATTTCCTTCTCATCTTTCGCCATTTCTCAGAGTCTGTATATATGATCCCTGTTTTCTGTTGCAGTGAAGTTTTCAAAAAGTTATTTGAACAGTTGCATTTGAAACTATTTGAATCTTCCTCTGTGTCAGGATTTTCTTCTGTGGTTTCCTCGTGTGGTATATCATCCTTGTCATTTTCAAAGAGTTGTGATACTCTGTAGTTAACAACTTGGTTGATATCTATTTCATCCTCATCATCAGAATAAGAACTACTAGTGTCTGTACTTTTGTTAAAGTTGCTCTGCGACAGTCCGCTGCATGTATTTGTATCTAATCCAGAATGCTCACGAAAGATATTATCAAGTTCCTGGGACAATTATTTAGAATAAAATTAGATACAAGTAAAATGAATTTACATCTAAATACTGAATGTAAAATGTAATGATTCAAAATCTGTATACACCTACATGTAATTACAATAAATTCACAGTGTAAAAAGAAATATACGTATAAGCCGACAGATAATTATTTTAGTGTTCATAGTGCAAATGTCACTATATGCTTAATTAAATAAGCAATACACCAACTATTTGTCATTTACTGTTTATTTGTTTTTTCAATGTTTTAAAGCAACACGGTATGATACAGAAATGAATTTTTAAAGGTTGATGTACATGTAGCTACATGCATTATAAAATACAATAAGCAGGTTATTGTTTGGGAGTTGCTTATTACTTCATAAATAAAATGAATTAATTCATAAAATTATTTTACTATTTACAGTTATATATCTAGTACGCACTACATATCCCATGTCAACCAGGGGCGTTTTTTCCCAGTTGAATAGGTCCGTACTAATTATGAGTTGGAAAGTAATATTTATTCGATTAAATGCTTTTAAATCATGAATTTTCTGCACTTTCTTTTATAATGCATCAATAAAAAAAATCACTGTTATTTTGCCGATATACAGGTGCAGTACTAACTGAGATGGAATGATGATATGAGCAAGTCAGATTATGCTTTTAATTCATAAAAAAAGGACAATGCAAAGGCGATCGTAACTTGAACTTGCCGTTGTGTTTTGGCTAAAATATACATGCACTTAAGTTTGTAGTTTAGAAAATTAAATAATGATAAATAACATTCTAAAATGTTATAGGGAATATCTAATAAATATGAAAACTTAATTAAAATAGTCTAGAATGATAGGAAATTTAATTGTTAAAACACTGATGACAGAAATGTAATAATTTCCCAAAAATGTTTTTATTGTAAATTAAAATACCCAAAAATGATGAAGCTAAAATTATATTTTATTTTTCATACTAAGAATTTTAATTCAATATATTATTAAATTCAAATGTATTTATAAAAAGAAATGGAATGTTAAGAAATTGTGTTATATTGATTAAAAAAAAAATACCTCAACAACCTGAATCCAGTCAAGCAATAGCTTACGTGTATAATTTGAAATAATAAATAACCAATCGTTATATCTTCATATAGATAACATTGTTAAATATTAAAGATATAAATTGAAATTCTTATTAATTTGATATCAATTTCCCCGCGGGGAGCCTCATAGTAATTTCTGCATAATTGTGTGGTTGGATTATCTCGTTTTCCTACTTGGCACTTAGAAATGCCGTGATAGTATCAGTAATGATTTATTTTATTGTGTAATCAATCCTCGGATCGGAAACAACTTGTTTAAGATTGTAAGATGCAAGTTTAAAGGAAATGGTGCTTTGAACACAGATCCTTAAGCTTGTTTATTTTGTTTTCAATGACGCTGTGCAGCTGTGTGTAAACAGACGCAGACGGGCGCGGATCAACAAGTTACTGTAAATGACAAATAGTTGGTGTATTGCTTATTTAATTAAGCATATAGTGACATTTGCACTATGAACACTAAAATAATTATCTGTCGGCTTATACATGTATTTCTTTTTACAATGTGAATTTATTGTAATTACATGTAGGTGTATACAGATTTTGAATCATTACATTCTATATTCAGTATTTAGATGTAAATTCATTTTACTTGTATCTAATTTTATTCTAATTAATTGTCCCAGTTAGAACAAGTTAGAATTGATAATCAAGAATACTGATAAAATTATTTCTCATGAAGCATATGGGAATATTTCGTTTTTAGAACACTCAGTACCTCAAACTCTTTCCATGGAAAGTTGTTTAATCATTCTTCAATCTTCTGAGTCTTTTGATGATGATGAAGAGTTCAAAGGGAATCTTAATGTACGGGTAATCGACTTATAATTAAAACACGTGTTCATAAAGAAAAAAAAAACAACTGCACTGTTTTACACTGTCAGACGAGTTTTTTTTTTCTTTTCGTAACGTCATGTCTTTATGATGTGTTTTCTCTGTTTTAAACAAAAAGCCATAAGGTCCTTTTCTCATGGGCGCAATCATATTGCGTTGTTTATTAAAATCAATCATTTTCTACATTATACAAATGGTTAAAAAAGAAAACGTTAACTTTATTTGATGTTATTCGTTTATTTGATTTTTCATTAAAGACAACGTCTTTCGAAAGTTCAACAAGTATATTTTTTTTTAAACTTGGAAGGGTCTCGTTGATTAAGCTTTGTTAAATGTGAATAGGTTTGGAGTGGGTGAGGACAAACACAGCACTTCCTATCTATATGTAGGAGTCAGAATTCTGTAGGTCATTACGATAACAAAATATATGACACCACACTGTAACACTTAAATCATGATCTATCATAGGCACATCAAACTGGTGACTCTCTATTTTTCCGGACAATGTCCAGCTATCTCGTATTCTATTTTTTGTCAACTATTGTACGTTTAAACGCACAAACGCTGGGCGATGCAGGTAAGATAAGGACTTGGGCTATTGTATCGGGATTTTTAAGAATCGCCTTAGGAAAACAGTTTAAATGCTTATGAGTTTTTTTTAGATACTAGAACAATAAGATGTTTTGGTACATATTTTCAAAACTAATTAAGGTCTTCCGTCTCCAACGGAAGACCTTGTACTGATTCTGTTGGAAATTCTTCATTATTTTCATTCTTCATTTCTTCTAGACGTTTCTTTTATCCTGAATATCTCGCTTGTTTTTCATCCGATTTTATTGAAATTTTAAGGGTACATGTACATTGGAAATATAAATAGCTCACAATAGCACAAAAGATTGTGAAATTGCTACTTCCAGTTTCGAGTTATTTCCCTTTAAATATTTTTAATGGGTCTCGTATACCTGCAAAGGCTCCCAGTTGATCCGTAGCAAGTAGTTTTAAATTACAAATCTTTAATATAGACAACTTGAACGTTGTCTTCCCAGTTTTAATTGTTTGAATTACTCACGTAAACTACCTAAAAAATCAAATCGAAATTTATGTTCCAAAAAATGCTAAATTTTGCTCATATTTTTACTCTATAACTTTTTAGTTTTAAATATTTTCTAAACACATATAGAACAAATGTTGTGCAAAATATTAAGGGCTTTCATTTGATACCATGAAAAAGGGACTAGATCCTTCAATTTGGGATCTAGATCCCTTGAAAGTCTTTGCTTTGTACATGTATCTCTAAAACGGTAAATTTTTCGATATAGCGCCACTGCAAAAATGTTGCTCGAGATCTTATCAATCTCATAAAAGTGTTTCTGTATTTGGGTATTGCATAATATGAGGGTAAAAAGTAAAACGTGTAGACCAGTACTCGCTTCACTTTGCGAAGTAAATGAAAGTCTTAGTTCGTACAAATGACATAAAGTTACCACTGAGAGTGTACCGTCTTATACGGGATGCCTTAATCATAAGAAAATGGGAATGTTTTAAGTATACACGCTTTTATCTGAGAACTATAAGCCATCTTTGTTCAGTTCTTATAGTGAACAATCCTTCAAAAAAGATAAACAGTAAATATAAGTATTTTTTTCTTTTGCAGCAAAACACAAATAACGGACTATAAAACCTACTTTTAGTTATTAAACTGCATGCATTTGAAATCTATCTGAAATATCTGAGCTGCGTGTGTGTACCATTACGTAAGCTCTCCCTCGCCCGCGGGCGAGATGATCGATCGGTACTAAACTACCTAGCGGTCGGCGGTTTTCTAATACACAAGATTCGCGTCTTACACATGTGGGTTTATTTAGCCGCAAACACATAGAATATGTTTTAATTTTGATAACATATAAAAGTTTGATAAATTGTTGTTAATTTATAAACAGATTGCCATACCAAATCTGAAGCATAATCAGGCATAGATCAAATGTTGGTTTTTAATTTAAAAAAAAACTTCTATTTAAAGCATTAAGTCAATATACTGCAAACATTACAAATCTTCTTTTCTGAGCACAATCCATCCCTCGACCGCGGCAGAGGAGATCGGTCGGGGCTGGACTACCTAGCGGTCAGCGGTTATCTAATACACAAGCATATATGAGTTTATTTAGCAGCAAACAACTGTATTAATTTCAGGCTTTTAAAGGGATTTTTTTCACCTTAAATTGGTTTACTTAAATGCTAGAATCAGAATAAAGAAATCGTTCTGAAAATTATTTAATAAAAGCGGTATTATTCCAAATCAAATGAACCGTCAGGCATAGATGGTGGGTTTGTAAATCTGAAATATTCTAAAAACTGTTTAAAATATTTAAGATCAACACAAACGCCCACAAATATTATAACTTTAAATGATGATCATCCCTCGTACATGGCCGAGGCGATCCCGAACGAGTGGACAGGTGATCCGCCGTAGCTTCTCGGTGTTATTCTACCTAATCACACGTGCATGTTTATTGATAATTTGTACGAACGCCACTATTTATATTAATAATTGATTGTGTTATTTTCAAAACAACTATATTGGGCTAAGATGAAAAGATAAATCACTAACTTGCACAGTTGATTTAGCATTGATTTAAACGATAGTGCATAAAACCAGATAGAAACCTGATCATGACCATCAAAAAAAGTAAGCCATCATTCTGAATCTGAATATGCAAGGCCAAATGTATATTTAAAAGATAAAATACAATACAATGCAGATATATTGACCGATACATGTAAAATCAACTTGTGTTTCAACTTAAGATTAATAAATTTATCCATTATTATTTCCGTTTATCAATGCTGGGACTTTTTACAGACTTCAACACCTTAGAGACGATATTCACACCTTGCCTGATCAACCAGTCTTATATGTATAAAAGGGAAGGGAATTAATATTCGACCAACACAAAATAGTGTAGAAAGTAATAGAAGTTTCCTTAAAAATTGTACAAACACTAAGCAGGTTGAACAAAGTAAATGTGAATTTAAAACAAAAAATTAAACATTCGCCAAGCGATCAAGGCAGTTTAAAAACAAATCAAATTAAAATCAAAGCTCCGTAATGCTACGTAATGTATGCAGTAGGTGCTGGCACGATAAAAGAATTGAGGGATTCAGTGATTATTTGAAGAATATTCACATTAAGTTTTTAACAATTTTGTCATCCACATTGAGTAGTTTTGAGGATTTTGACACCCCAAATAATCATTACATTTCTGCACACGTTAATATACTAACAATTTAATTCTTTTCCTTATGCAACAAATTTGTTGTCCTTTTCATCGTTCGTTGCTTCGAGGTCATACCTTACATATCACATTACATTTCCTTCACAGTCTGTCAAGATAAGATAGACAACTGTTTACAGTATGGTCTTACCGTGTGTAAAACCTACCAAACCTGGGCACATGACCATTGCCGTGCTTACTGTAGATTCTGCACAGGTAGGATTAACAGACTCAACAAAGTAAAGGCACACTGAAATTGTATACTAAAATTACATTTGGTATATTTATTACAATTTCTGTTTATTTACATTTCATAAACTATAAAAGCTACATGTAGGGAAAATAAACATGTAACTAATTAATTGTATGCGTTGTAGCTCCATCAACCACCCCGCTACCTTGTGCGGACAACAAAAATGATTGTCAGAGCTATGGACAAAATGTCTGCAGTGATCCTAGGTATACCGATTGGGTACTGGATAACTGTCGGTACTATTGCGGGCAGTGTTCAGGTAAAAAACATATTTGAGATACGAACATTCTTCCCATCAATTGAATTTAACACATTTTATAGAATACATATACTAATGTTTAAAACTGACAAACGGTAAAAATAAACTCCTGATTATATCAGATGAGCAACAAGCGAACGCAGATTCCAAAACAACAACGCCACGTAAGTAAACTTTATGTTGAAAATTATATGATTAAAGATTTTTTTTGCATTTAATCTTAAGTAAGTTCTGTTTTTTATTGAAGATGAGATTGTATTTATTTCTGGTTAAAATAGCAATTTGCACTGATTATTTTTTTCCTATTACCAATTTTCACCGAATATTAATTTCTCTACTAAAGTGTAGTATAACCCAAGTATACATAAAACAAATATATTTTGTTACAGCTGTAAAACGGCCTTAGTTTAAAATTAAATGCTGCTATTTAGAAATAAACTTGCATTTGATAAGTTATATGATGACATGTGAACATATTTGGTATAGATTACCTTAATTAATTTAGTTTATAGTTGGTTTTCGTAAGATTAACGGGTGTATTGTTTTCATTTATGTTTTGTAAATTGCGGAAGGGTGGTTATTGTTTGGCCGTAAAAAAAATGTTTTGTGAAAGTGCATCTATTTTCAATTGACCAATGAGGTAAAGTAGAAAACGCTACTTGGTATTAACAAATATTATATATGATATAACCAAAATGTCGCATCTGAATACAATATATCGGTCCAGAAACACCAAAGAAAGTATTACCGCATCATTGGGCAATGAGTTGCTGCAATATTGTTTTCTTACAGCACCTCCATCCTGTGTTGACAAACTCGATAATTGTCTTCGATACAGCAAGGACGTGTGTACGACCTATAAACCCTGGTCACTGGACAATTGTCGCTATTACTGCCGCTTGTGTACTCGTAAGTTCTAACCAGTTCAGTATGGCCGTTCTATTGTTATTAAGGCTATATACTTTATTTATTTTCAGCGTCCAAATATCTCAGATGTATTGACTTTATCTATTTTTGTCAGAGGAACAGCTTTTTATCGCCGATTCTAAGACGACGACCACCACAAGTATGATAATTTCTAAAAAACAGGGTAGCAAATTTAGTTTTGTTAACACCGGAATGATGAATACTCCTTTGGGCGTTTGTAAGTGCAATTTCTTGGCCTTCAGACATGTATATAATGTAACAATTGAATTTAAGCAATCGCAACGCCAGTTATACTCTGTCAGGACAACCTCCCCCATTGTGACGTTTATGGTGACGACATATGCACAACATATCCATCTTGGGCAAAAGTGTACTGCCGCGCCTTCTGTTCATTCTGCAATCCTTTAGGTGACTAAATTCTTGGAGATTCCGATTTCAAAAAGTATAAAATTATAAGAATTGGTATCTTAATTGAATTTTTTTTCTGTTCGAACAATTAAGTGATATTTATTGTTTTTCGTAGAATTTGTAACGTTAGGAAGTGCGGGTCCCGTCACAATCCCAGGAAATAAGCGGACAATGGAAAGGAAAATCAGGTACGCTGGATTATTATTTTTGTGGTTGATATCCAAATACTCAAGTTGTCATAATGCATTAATGTAAAGATAGGGAATTATTTAATCATGCATAATTTGTATTTTTTGTCTTTTAAATTTTTCACACGATTTGTCTTTCAATATTTTTAAATTTTACTTTTGCCTTCAGGTCATTTCTGAGAAAACTGAAATGAAGATAAAGACACACCTATGTGACAAGGAAACTAGCTTAATATATATTCATTTAATCTTAATAAAACTGTTTATGTACATTGTTCTTTAATGTAACATTTGAACGTGCATACTTAAACAAATGTATACGTAAAATATAAATAAATTCATTGTTATTTCGTAAGGATCAAATCGGTTAACACAAATGTTTCCTTATTGGAAGTAAAATTTATCGATAAAAATTATAAATTATCGACATTTTCAATTCATTAAAAAATTGTTTAACCATATCTAAAGTGAAGGGGTTCTTTATCAATTCGCTGTATGGTGGAGAAGTTCTACATATAGAAATCATTACTGCCCCAATTACATGCACGGTTATACATGTACATGCTCACTGATTCTATATACATGTATTATTGGTTAAGTGAACACATGAGCATATAACAATTTGGTGCCGAGATGAGTAAATACATGTATAAAGGGAATTCGAAATATCTGACAGATTAGCTGGTAGTTCGCGTTTCGAAAGGGATGGGGCATTTCAGCAGCCACTGTTTGCTCATCTTCATATCCTTTATCCAAAAGTCGTTGGTACTTGCAGGACAGAGTAGTCTTAATCCTCAGATAATTCCCGATAAACGAAATTATCGAGGTACTTCCGTTGCTTCAGTCTTGATGGTGGTCCACTTTAAGTTTATGAAGTGTCCTTTTCTCTCGTAGTGTCCCCAATTTCATTCATGGGGGAGAGGCTTCAAAAGCGGCTCCAGCAATTGGATTAACTACTTTAGGTCCTTATGAAACAAAACCTGAATAAGATAAAATAACCTCTTAAACTAGCGGTTTGCCCAGTCTTCGAGTTTATCTGATTTATGATGATGTACAATGTACCTGAATTTTGCAATTTAAATGTGTTGATTCAGCATTGCAAGAAGTCAAAATTTATTATTTATCAGCTTTATGGTACTTGCTATAAAATTTTCCCCATCTTAAAATAAAGACATTAAAAGTTTGTTTTTGACACATTGACAGTGGGGCATAATATGGCAAGAAAAGTCAAGTTTTTGTTGAAGACTTGTCGGTGATTTTTATAGCAAAACATCAAATTTTTATATTAAATAATGAATTAAATTGCCATTGAAACCAACACCATCATCAGTATTTTGTATATATCAATATGCAAATAATGAATCAATATTATCAAAAGTTTGGATTTAAACACCCAATCTAACAGGGAAACTGTGCCAAGAGGGTTCAAGGTAATTCAGAGTTAATATTTGTGATGTTTAAATGCGTCAAGTAGGGTTTACTGTAATTATTTCGCAAGCACATTACATGTATAACTTACTGCAAAGTGTTTTGACGAATTGTGGTCAAATACAAGAATGAACCCATCATTATGATCAAAACATTAAACAAAAAAACATGATTTGGAATATAACATATTTGTCAAGGTTTCTTTTTCCCAAGAGAGGTACAATGTAATCCTTAAATACAAATCATGTCTTGTTTGTCACTAAGTCACCTTTGTCCACATTTTTTCGATACGACCAAAATGTTTCATGTGAAACCAAGATATGCCACAAAATATGCCATTTCATAAGTTAAAGATAAAATACCCATGTATTGAAATATGATTTTTAATCTTAAGCTAATATTTAAAAATCCTTAAAATGATAAGAATGATAAATAGGTTTGTATTTCTCGATTGGTCAGAATTCAACATTGATTAATGTAAGGGGATTTGTCAAAAAGGACATCTTTGGTGTTGTGCCAAACCTATTCTTAAGTGACCTAAACTTCTGTGCAGTCGTCTCCAGTTAGATGGCCTTTCTTGCACATTTCCTGAGAAATTTTTTTCCACCACGCCTGCTTAAGGTAATACTGTCAGAAGTATAGCTTGGTGTAATTAAAAAGGTCTTGCTGGGAAAAGTTAATGAATATGAAATTTAAATATCATCACTCCTGACTTTTACAATGACTTTATATCATTAGTTCTGTACCCAAAACAATGTATGAGCTCAGTGTGTAGCATCATGATTTTGATAGTAGGGCAAATAAACCTCCCACTTAAAAACAACTTTCTAATTCCAAGAAATAAGTAGTGGTCCGATTGGAACCCTAAAATCCTTATGCAAGAGAGTATAAAACACAAATAAACTTTAGGATAGTGTACGAGGAACATGAATCAAAGGGTTAATGTATGATTTGCGAAAGGAAGCAATTATAAGGTTGTTATGGGTGAAAATGATAAACATCCCATAAGTTATTTTTTTTTCAATCCTTAAGCATTTGCAATAAAAACTAAGAAATTTTCAATACACTTTAATATACGGAAAAGATCAGATATTATAATCCATCATGTCACGCTTCGTTTAAGACCTTATCAGTTTCTAACGTGGCCTCTTTTATAATGTGTTAAAGTTGTCTCGGAAAACCTTTATGGCAGTTGTGACTCTGGCAGTCAGAGAAAAAAAGGTTTAAACAGAATGCAAAGAGTTTCTTTGCAATACTAAGCATGCTTAGCCACGGCGTTAGACGTAGAAGCAGACGATATTTACATGCGAGAAGAGAACCCCTTGTTTGTTGTACTGTATAACTTATTGAATCACAGTTAATGTAGAAACAAACAATCGCCCGATTGTCGACGTCTGTTTTTCCACACAAGTTCTTTCTTACTTCGTTTATAGTTATGTTGTTGTCGTAAACGTACACAAAGCATATACATTTAAATATGAAACCTCAAACTCATATATTCCGGATAATCAATTACCTTTGTTTAAATAGAAAACTGTAAATTTCAGAACAAGGCCCTATTTACATTGTCAGCCAGTTTTGATTAAATGAGCGCTCGCGGTGTGTTCATTTGACTAATGTCGTTCGCACACACATAAGATTGCGAGCGTCCGATCTCCTGAATACACCCCTGATATATGGCTAAACTTGTCAAACGAATTGACGGTAGATTGTATTGCACATGTCTTGCGTGGAGATTTCTCTTTTTGCTATCTAATTACCAAAACCAAACTGATAGAAAAACATGTTCTGGCGCACTCTACTACACTGAAATTAAGCTTCTTTATTCTCTTTCCTGGCTGATTGGTTTCTGAGAGGAAGATTTTTAAAGATTTACTCTAATATTCCTTTGTAGAAATTCGACCCCTTATTGTGGCCTCACCCTACCCCCGGCCCGGGGGGGGGGGGGTCATAATTTTCACAACTTTGAATCTACACTACCTGAGAATGCTTCCTTATAAGTTTCAGCTCTCCTGGCTGACTGGTTTCTGAGAAGAAGATTTTTAAAGATTTACTCTATATATTCTTATGTTAAAATTCGACCCCTCCCCCCCATTGTGGCCCCACCCTACCTCCGGGGGTCATGATTTTCACAACCTGGGGATGCTTCCATGTAAGTTTCAGCATTGCTGAGAAAAGGATTTTTGAAAATATCTAAAAAAAAAAATTCAATAATTCCTAATTATCTCCCTTTGTAAAAGGGCGTGGTCCTTAATTTCACAACTTTGAATCCCCTTTGCCTAAGGTTGCTTTGTGTCAAGTTTGGTTGAAATTGGCCCAGTGGTTCTGGAGATGATGTTGAAAATTTGAAAAGTTTACAGACGGACGGACAGACAGACGATAAACAAAATATGATCAGAAAAGCTCACGAGCTTTCAGCTTAGGTGAGCTAATAATAAACAGGGGTTGCGGCGAATTTCCAGTTTTCGTAATGGCGTCGGTTCTGACGTTTTCCTGGCATGTAAAATATCAAAATCGTTAAAAAGGCCAGGAAAACGTCAGATATTTCGGACTACGGTAAATATAGCACTTCAAAAAGGGTGTAAGATGATATTTGATCAGTTGGTTAGAAGTTTTTAGTTCTAGTCAAAACGAATAAAATCTTTCTCAACCCCCCCCCCCCCCCCCCCCCCCACACACACACACACTTTGTACTTTATAAACTTAAGGTAATCATTAGGAACCAGTTTGGAGTGGGTGAAAGGGAAGCACAGTACTTACTATCTACATTCAGTAGTCGGGCGAACTTTAGGTCATTTACGATAACAAAATATAAGACACCGTACTCTAACACTTAAATTACGGCACTTTTCAGACACATAAGTCTGGTGAAAATCCACCGGGACAATGATTCCCTACCTTGTTCTCTGTGTTACATGTATAGTAGCTGTTGACCGATTACACGCTCAGACGTTAGACGTTTCCGGTAAGATTGATTCTGACTTAAACTAAAATAAGACATATTCAGTAACAACAAACTGTTTATATGTTGCCCTTTTTTGCAGGGATATCGTGTTTTGGTGTTTTAAAGTATGTAATTTAATTTAAGTTATGTTTTAATAACGTTTATCTTTAACTTAATTAAAGCGTATTGATTGAACTGATACAATTTAGTCAGAATATGTTTTCTCACAAATATTTGGTGTGTTGGCTGCTATTTGTTTTTCATTCCTTTCACCAAATGTACTTCAAACCTCATAGCTTATTATCGGCCGCAGGATCGGTTGATCTATTTGTGGTTGTGCTAGAAAGTACATATGGGGAAATGAGACTTTAATTTTCATTATTTGGTAGAATGTTATTTTTGCTGATTTGAAAACATCATAAATGAAATATCTTAAATTTGTTCAATGTCAAATCAAAATGATTTTTGGAAAAATATCTTGATTTTTAAAAAAAAAACTTAATGAGTCATTGTTTTGGCTACAATTAACGATCTCTAGAAGGAGCGTATAAAACACAATATAACTGTAAACGCTAGGAATGCAAAATGAAAACCTTTAAAATTCGATCCTTTCAGACTGAGTATTGTCGTTTTCAGGAGAGAGAGAGAGAGAGAGAGAGAGAGAGATTACGGAAATTTTTTTCATCTATTTAAACGCAAATTCTTTTGAATTGGTTTTGAAAAGTTTGCGACCAATTTGATTCTTTGCATCAAAATAATCTTGTATTATATGTATGGTCGATCTATATGGTTGTTATATCTATAGTCGATACAACGACCTTGTCAGCAAATACAATCATCCACTGGGTCGCATGCTGACTGACGTTTTTCATACTAATTGTTAAACCATAATTTATCACCTAATTGACTACGGACTTTTCCGTTTTTTCCCGATTACGACAAAGAGCACACAGCGGGTTTGACCGGTCAGCAGAGGGTGCTCACTCCTCCTAGGCACCTGATCCTACCTCTATCTTTTTGGAGGTCTGTGTTGCTCTGGTTTGAATTTGTATTTCGTTTTATGGATTTTTGAGATGGTTGACGGTTTGTTATTGTCATTTTTTCATGTACGCGTATCATCTTTTTCAACCTGGCTTACTAGTACACATTGCCCACAATTATAGATCAGTCATTTATGTCTACCAATATCAGTATTTTATGGTGCTGGAAAAAAACTATGTAAGACGTTAGAGTGTAAAGGTAATATTTTTCTAAAATTTTTACATAGCATGAAAATTTGATGGGATTTTAATTTAGAAATTTTAAAATGACAATTATTTTCTATAGCTTTCTATTTCATGTTGTCACGACTAAGATTTTCTAAATAAAACATTTCACTTATATTGCTGTTTGGTTATATCTCTGGGCGTTTAAATAGTTATATATTTTTAACAACTCTGTGCATGAACCGGATGAATTGGGCATCTATTCACTCATGATCGCCTGATGAATTCGAATCATTTAATAGCCCTGACAAAATATGAGAATTTTTAAAGCTCATCATTGAACTCCAAGCATTTATTGAACAATATGTAAAACAAACATGACTGAAAATGAAATATTTACTTCAGTTATAGTTCACAACAAGGCTCATCGCTTCTGGTATAGTTTTAAAATCAAACCTTTGAAAATTATTTACACAAAACTAATAAACTAACTTGAAAAAATATTTCCTTCACAGTGTGTAAAGATAAGATAGACAGCTGTCAACAGTATGGTCTTGCTATGTGTAAAACCTACCAAGCCTGGGCACATGACAACTGTCAAGCTTACTGTGGATTCTGCATTGGTAAGATAAACAAATTATTAAAAAACACACATGGGCGGTTGTTAAAATAAAATCCAACTGCCATTCAATAAACTAAAAAGACTCATATACAAATCTATTGTTTATTAAAATAGTACCGTATATCCAGTAATTATTATTTTCTCAAAACTTTAATTTTCGCTATTTGAACTTTAGCGTCTCAAGAAATCAAACACGCGGAAATTAAATCCGGTATTGTTTGCTATTGAAAGTTTTTAAATGGCAAAAAATGTCTGACACAAAAAATTTGCACATGTACGATATTCACATAATTTGTGTGGTCTTAGGTCCACCAACCACACCGGTACCTTGTGTTGACACAATAGATAATTGTCAGCAATATGGACAGCAAGTCTGCACTGATCCTAAGTATGCCCCTTGGGTACTTGATAGATGTCGGTACTTTTGTAGGCAATGTACAGGTAAGCATTCATTGTGGTTGGAAAACTTCCGTTTTGAATTGTGAAATACAATACCTTTAAACCTTACAAACTGTAAACATGAACTCTTTATTGTCGTAGATGAGCAACTATCAAACGCTGATTCCAAAACAACAACGCTACGTGAGTAAATTTGAATATTATTTTTATTTCAGACTTAATGAAAACATTTTAAGGAAGAGTGATATTGTATTAGATACTGTGGTTGATGTATTCATCTAAGATAATAACCAACAAACATCCCATATGAAGAAAATAAGTAGGTATGAATTTAAAGCTGACATGAATTCATAAATACGCATTATTTCCATTTTATCTCATCGCTACACCCCCTATACATGTATAAGGCCGATATCGTTTTCCATGCTTCACCACATTCAGCTATTTCATTCACCCGAACACGTTATATAGGACTAAAAAGACTTGTAGAACGCGTTTTACACCCCTGCGAATGTTATTGTCATTCAAATTTAGACCACGTGGTTTTACTTGACCCTTTCAGTTTCGCAGTAAAAATCGTGCCTCGTGGTTATAGTCTATTTCCTAGAATCTAGGTTCTTGTAGTCAATTATAAAATATAGGGTGTATTGATTTTAAACTTTATCTTCATTAATTGGTAGATAAAATGAGTTCTAGAAATAAATGTGACAATAGAAAATATAGTTGTTATTGGTGTTGCAACAATGAACAACTAGAATTAATTTTCGATCCGTGCCTGACCTAGTAATAGCATCAATAGTGAAACAGCCTATACTATTTTATGCAGAATGTTCCTTGAAAATGGCTCAATATACTATGTTTTAACACAAAACAGACAACCATTCTTTTTTTTTTTTTAAAAGCATGGTATTGCACACCAAAGCATCAAACGTGGCTATGATTTTATCAAGCAACCCAATGTTTATATTTTCAACCACGTGTAAAGTGGTTGAACACGAACGATAACTCTGTTCTGAATATCATCGTTTAGTTCAAATAACCGCTAGATGATGAAATAAGACATAGATCTCAATAGATTTTCATGTTTTAACATATATCAAAGTAAGATATGATATGAAAAACGACCAGTACTTACATATTGTGAGAATATTATCCGAACGCTCATACTTCCGCTCGAAATTTCACAGGAACTGAATAAATCTCGAGGAAGTCTCGTGAACTTTCATTCGATCACCTCTAGATTTATAACAGACTAACAACGATAAAGAAAACATTCCGAACACATTCGCAGGGGTGTTTTACACAGAAATAATATGACATACACTGCATTGGTAAGGATTATCCCTTGAAAAACAAAACATGACAGACTGAAATCTAGGCACACATTTTTCAAAAATCCTCGATAATTGTATAGCGTTTTCCTGTGCACGTTGTAACATCGCACATGCACAAACCACACTGGCAGATCGAGCAATATCAATGACCGCAAGGATTTTAGGAACGGAGTGATTTTGTAGAAACCGATGGAAACGATATTATTTTCTTGGAATTACTATCATTTATCTACTATGTAGAATGTAGTGTCGCCGGGGCCTTCAAAAAGATGCAGACGTTATGCACTATGTATGAACGACACACGTGTTTGATGTGTTTGATGTGCATGCGAAGTAAAGCAGCACTATCAGTGCCAAATGGGATATTCTTTCACAGAATAAATATATTTTGTGTTTTATTGATTGTAGTTTCCTTTATTTTAATTTTTTTTTTACAAACATTCTACTACAATGTGTAGTTCATGCATTTAGAAGTCCGTGCAACCTGAATGCCTCGACCGAAAAGCAACCGACCGTAACTTTCTCGACCGGTATATATACCCAAGTGGTAGTTGAGGAGCGATCGAAACTAATATTGCGACCAAATGCTTTTATGAATTCATGTCAGCTTAAAGGTTAATATATTTTTTTTAATATATGTTTTGAACATATTTTTATTGTACAAAATTACAACTGGGAATGGGCACAAGTTCAGAAACTTATAAGACCGCCCTCTCCCAATACAAGTATATAATACAGTACAAATAATGTATACACAAGATGTCGGGCAACAGATCATATGACAGTTATATATAAAATGTGCAATGATGTACAAACATCAACTAAATCTTTTAGTGTCTTTGATATAACGATAAACTAAAGAAACAGTGACACTAATTGCGATGTCGCCCCAAAGTAGGACATGGGTATTAACAATATTTAGATTTACGATATTGAAATTTTCATTAAACACAACATTTGTAGCCTCTTTATATTTGTTACAAGTGAAAAAATAATGGTAATTGTCTTCGAGCTTACCACACGAACAGAGTGGACTATTAATGATATTAAAACGAAATAGATCACTATTTAGTGCAAAATTATGACGAATATATTTTATTAGAGAAACTTTTGTCGATGTCAATTACATTCAGCGTATAGTCGTTTTTCGTTTTTTACTTCAAGAAATAAATGCTACTTTTGATTGTTTGCAGCACCTCCTGCCTGCGTTAACAAGCTCGATGATTGTCCACGTTACGGTCAGAAGGCCTGCAACGATTTTAAACCCTGGGCCACGGACAATTGTCGCTATTACTGTCGATTTTGTACTCGTAAGTCCTCGTCGTTCAACGCATGTTTATGTTATTCACATCATGCACGATTAACCGGGTCGTTGAGTCTCTTTGCACCACATTTAGTACATGTATATATGATATTATAAAATGAAACAATGCCAAAATGTTTAAGTTTTGAAATATGCAAAATTATTTATAAGTGATTTTAATTGTCAATATGACATTCCTTCATCTATATATCAATACATCTAAAGGCCCAATGTCTTTATTTATTTTGCAAAATTGTTTTTGCAATACTAGCACTATTGCTAAAATTGGCTTTTTATCTTGTTGATTATAGTTATGATCTATAAAGTATATTTAATGAAGAATGATTTAATTATTAAGAGATTTATAAAAGCTGGCATTTTATATTTCAATATATCTTTATGTATCAAATTTTTTTTTTAAATGCGTTGAATAATTTTTTACAGAAACGTTTTGGAAATAGTGGGGGTCAAGTTAAACTTCTTATATTTGCATTTACACAGATCAGTCAAGACGAGAACAAAATATAGGAAACACATAACTGCGAACGTCAGTTTTCAGCAAGATATAAGTTTTACAATACATTTCATTGAATGATGGTGATGTATCACGAATTTATATGTACTACATTGTTCATTATACCAATGAGGTATACATGTACGATCACATTTAAAAACAATTTGTAATTTTCTACTATTTTCAATCTTTCATGATGAAAAATTTTGTTTGCCTTTCGAAGTCATTTTTTCTCAACTCTCTTCTTCTTTGAAGTAGTGTGTAGGCAAATCAGTTCTATAATATAAAAAAAATTATTAAATATTTGAACATTGTAATTTTTATCATTTGTTGAGATAATGTATTTTATCCTCGGGCTTTTTCCTAACCATAATATTTAATTCAGGAAACTTTAGATGGGATCAATGTGAGATATAACCTCAGAGACTTGACATTTTATTCGCCCTTTCGCTTAACGTTGTAGACCATTCAGATGACGCGTTGTATATAATAATTACTATGAGGCGATACAGAATGTAAAATTCATACTACAGTAGTTATCATAAACACGTTTTTACCTTATATTACTCTTTACAGCGGAGCAGCTTCTTGCCGCAGATTCGAAGACGACCACCACCACAAGTAGGTCAAGGTCAAAAGAAACTGGAAGATTTTTTTTTTCATATCTCGTCTTCAAATTACTTTTAGTATGAATCTTGTTATATGGTAAGTTACATTTTCTTACGTTTACTTTATGACGCTTATGTTGTTTCCTTATCGGATTTGTTCTTAAAAAAATTGTAACCAAAATCTCTATTCCTATACACCCCATAAATAGACCATTGTTTCAAAATTTGGGGTGCCGGTAGGCGACATTGAATTGCTTATGCAATACGTCAGAATGATTGTTGATAATATGTACTTTGACATTTGGTTCTAGCTATTGCAACACCAGCGGTGCCATGTGTAGACAAACTACCCCATTGTGACGTTTATGACGACGCAATGTGCACAACATATCGTCCTTGGGCAGAGAAAAATTGCCGCGCCTACTGCTTGATCTGTACGCCATCTGGTGAGTCAGCTGTAGAGAAGAGTATGGGTTACATGCCGTAGAGCTTATCTGCCATGCATCCAAGAAAACTTGCAATTTACAGAGCATGAAAAATGCGATAATTTTGAATGAATAACTTAATTTCATTTTTCACAAATATACGAATCCAAAATAACCCTGTGAAATTAATTTAAAACTAGATCAGTCTTCCTTTAATTTGCCTCTGAAGTTCTTTAAAAATCATCAGCAAACTTTACTATGCTTTGTTTCGAGGTCAGTTTGTAATGGAAATTTTGAAGCTGACATGAATTTATAAATACGCATTATTTCCCTTCCATATCGTACTACCGCCATACTAGTTGTCAATTTTTATCGTTACACTCGTCGCTACACCCCCCCCCCCCCCCATGAATATAAGGGGGGAAACTACTAACCGTGCCTCACCGTATTTAGTTATTTTATTCAACCGAACACGTTATATTAGATGCAAAGGGTTTGAAGAAACGTGTTTTGAAGAAAATTTGACAACCACTGCACTGGTAAGATATTTCCAATAAAAGACTACACAAAATAGACTGAAATCGAGGAACACATATTTCAAAAATCTCTTATCATTGTAGAGCGTTTCCCTGTGTTGTACTGATATATATTACCGCACATGCGCATACCATACACTGTAGTAGATTGTGCGGTGATAGCATGAACAGAAAACAGAATTTTTTCACTTTATGTGAATTCATGTCAGCTTTCCTGAACTTAAGACTACAGATTCGCAAACAGTAAATTTTCTGAAGAATGAATATATGGTGCGATTACACATTTTCCATAGTATATGTTAGTTAAGTTATAAGGCTAAACAGTCGAAAATTAGCAGTGGTTACCCAAGCAAATATGCAGTAATAATGCAACAACATTTTTCCTCGGCACCTGATCCTGCCTCTGAGGTTTTCCAGATGTCCGTGATTGTGCTGCTTTGGACTATTGATTGAATACCGAATTGTCCACGGATTCTTCTCCGTTTTTTCCCGATCATGATATTTTTCACAAATTACGACAATTTCCCCGATTATGACATTTTTACCGATATGACATTGGGCGCACGGCGGGTGTGACCGGTCGGCAGAGGATGCTTACTCTTCCATGTCACCTGGTCTTACCTTTACTTTTTAGCTCACCTGAGCTGAAAACTCAGGTGAGCTTTTCTGATCACTTTTTGTCCGGCGTCCGTCTGTCTGTCTGTCCGTAAACTTTTTACATTTTCGACTTCTTCTCCAGAACAACTGGGCCGATTTCATCCAAAGTTGGCACAAAGCATCCTTAGGTGAAGGGGATTCAAGATTCTTAAAATGAAGGGCCATGCCCTCTTTCAAGGAGAGATAATTAAAAAATCATTGAAAATTTGTTGGTATTTTCAAAAATCTTCTTCTCAAAAACCATTTGGCCAGAAAAACTGTAACTTATGTGGAAGCATCCTCAGGTAGTGTAGATTTAAGTTTGTTCAAATCATGACCCCCGTGGGTAGAGCGAGGCCACAATAGGGGGTTGAAATTTTACAAAGGAATATATAGAGAAAAATCTTTAAAAATCTTCTCAGAAACCGATCTACCAGAAAAAACTGAAACTTGTATAAAAGCATCCTCGGTTGGGTAGATTCAAGTTTGATAAAATCATGATCCCCAGGGGTACTAGTATGGGGCCACAGTGGGGGGTCAAATTTTCACATTGGAATACAAAGAGAAAAATCTTTAAAAATATTTCTGTCAGAAACCGATCGGGCAAAAAAGTTGTTACTTATGTGGAATCATCCTCAGATATGGAAGATTCAAGTTTGTTCAAATCATGATACTGGGGGTAGGGTGGGGCCACAATGGGGGGGGGGGTTCAAACTTTTACATAGGAATATATAGGGAAATATCTTTAAAAATCATATGCCTAGAAAAGTCAGTTCAAATCGTGTAGATTAAAATTTGTCAAAATCATAATCTTCAGGACTAGGGTAGGGCCACTTGGGGGGAGGGGGGGGGGGAGGGCGGTTTCCAATTTTACAAAGGAAAACATTTAAATTATCCACAATAACTTTATCGTTTGGAATTTTGAATTTGAACACTGTTCGTTATCACCACATCTCATAGACAAGGCAAAGGATTAATTTTTCAAAAGGATATAAGGAATGCACTTGAATAGGGCAAGGTTGACAGATTTCTTTTATAACGAACGGCATCAACATCCTATGTTGCTACACTTAAAAAATAAATCAGTCGAAAATCTGAGGGACAAGCTGGGGAACATGTGCGCAGCCGCCAATCTTAGCTGAAGTACCCATTTGGGAGACCTTTGTTGGAAGAGCGGCATAATATTCTTCAAACGACCGCTTCGATTTCTATAAATTCACATTTTCCAATTCATTACAACTTTAATTGTTAAAAAATGACGAGCATCCACTGGTGCAGCAAGTCAAAAGATATATTAAGAACCTGTTGAAAATTTGTAAATTTTGACTTTAAACAACCGCTAACATATTCGAATCATTGTGCCAGTGGAAGGTAGTCTGGTTATTAAATGCGAATATTGAGACAAATAAATGTAACTTGTCTATCCCAAGTTATTGTTTTCGTTACCTTCCAGGGACTTTTAAGGAAAATAAATATACATTTAATTTTTGTACAATTGAAATCGATAAAAGAGAGAAAAGCCAATATTTCTTTATTTAAAAATCATGTATTTACCCAGACAAACTTGCAGGAGTGAAAACAACTTTCAAATCAGACCACCCAAAACATCTTTTTCGGGTCATATATAATCTCCCATTAGCCCAATCTGGCTCATACTTCATATAAACATAGCTTTTGGGTAAAGGATTTTGTGACTTTTAACTAAGTTTCAAGGTCTTTCTAGTTCATGTGAAGTCATTGCAGATGTCTTTAAAATCAATTTTAGACCATAATTTATTTCCCGTAGGCCTAATTTTACTCATATTAAACCAAAGAATGGCTTCGGGTTAGGGGTAATGGGTATGAATTCAATTCTATGCCAACTGGAACACTTCTAAGTCATAGGTTAAGGTCAAAGCAAGACGGTCTGAAATGCTTTTCATCCAATTGTCTATTATTTAAGCGGAAACCTTTGGTGTCTAGTTTTTTCCATATTTACATTATATGAAACCCGTTTCTGCTTATGTCAGATTAAGTATTGTTGTATTTTATAAAGGTTTTATTCCATTGGGAACAGTAGGCCCTGGCATGGTTTCAGTACAAAATCGTGGCATGAAAAACAGAATCAGGTATGCTGGACTAATTTTTATATATTCTGAACTTGAAGATATCAACTTTAAGCCTAAAAATAATTCTTAAAATATAAAAGAACTCGCTTTTCTTTTATATTCATTTTTTTTTTACCAGTCTCCAATTTATTTTTGCATTTCAGGTCGTTTCTTAGAAAACTGAAATGAAAATGGAATACAAGAAATCGGGACAAAAAAGAATGACAAACATTCAAGAAAACTTAATGTTTCTTAATGTGTGCTACATGTACCTAATAAACTACTAAGCTGGATTCGTACTCAAGTATATTTCACTGGATAACGCAACGTCCAGTTTGAAGGACATTGCTGCAAATTAATTTTATATCAACTTACATTTAATATTTTAACATATATTAGGTAAATATTCACAACAGCAAAAAACGAGAATATTTTATTCATATATGTATATGCAGTTTTAAATTGCCTAAACATTTGATCAGTATTCAAGTACATGTAATAATAATTTACGTCACTTCGATATTAATCGTTAATTTTTGGGTCTTTGTTTTTTGGATCTTTATCTTAGTCTTGATCATCTACTCTTGCAAAAAGTTTCAATTATTGTACGATATTTAAGGACCACTTCGTGATTACGGCAGCGAGTTTCATTTTACTTTCTTATTATAATCGCCGATCTAAAATTCCCCGTCGTTCTGTAAAATTTAACTAGCGTTTGGTTGGTGTAGTCTTGCAAATGAAGATGAACACTCTATTACACATGTATAATAATTATCAAAAATGTTGATTGCAATAGTTATCAGAATTTCATATATTTACATATTTTTGCTAATCAGATACTTTTGCAGTTGGTTATCGCGTTTCCATTATTAAAAAACTAGATATACTAATATGTTTCTAAAACCGATATATGTATGATGACGTCTTTATTGGAATAATTTTTCAAAAAACTGAGATTTTCATAGTGAGGTTTTATATTACTAAAGTAAAATTTAAAATTTTAATGCTCTTACATAATTTGTAGTGCTGAGTATCAAATGCATCAAATATAATACGTATTACTCATGGATCATCCGAAAAAGGTATTGCTTTCATGACAACAAAAGCTCAAAATTGCCTTCAAAATTAGCCTTTACTTAAGGGTATGGTGTGCTCCTCAAGGCATGGAGAATAACCTCTAATCAGTTTAACAGTAAATGCTTGGTTAATTCATTTTATTTTTAAAATAAAGCAATGGTCAATTTTGGCTATGTTCAAAGTTAACTTAAACTTAACAGACAGACAAGTGAAGAACGCCTGCCTTAAAACTGAACACCGCTCGTAAATAGTCACCGTCACACAGGTATATAAACCCTTCGATTTCCTTACACCCGATTGCACACCTGAAACTCGTGGCCGACGTGTAGTATTCCTTTCGTGTTGTTTTATTTTATGCATTTATTTCCTATTTTATGTGCTTATTCTTTTTGAAAATAATGCGTTGACCTGTTTATTTGATGAAAGTATCCTCCTGAATTGAAAAACGTGCGTAAAATTTGATAATTTCATCGCGACCGAGTAACACGGCGAGACCAAATGTACGTCCACACAGCTAATACCTCTACAGCGATATACTTTAAACTGTTGAGAGGTCTTCGGCTTATATAGGGGTTGCAGGGATAGCGGCGATGAAAGAGAAATATGGCGGACAGTGCCTATTTACGAGCGGAGTTCAGCTTTAGGTGTTTGAAAATGTAAACAAAAGACAAAATATAATAAACTTTGAAAATAACAATAGAACTTATAAAAAAAATAGATGTAGTTCTAATCAAAGTTTATTAAAATTGCCTTATATGATTTTTGTCTAAAGACGCATACAGTAAATCTGAGAACCACGACGAAAGCATAGCCAGTGATCCAAATTTAAAAAAATGAGGCCTTTTTTTGTTCCGAAACAATTAATGAAAAAAATATCGAATAAAGGTTACCATTACCTTCTAGTGAGATTTAGAGTCCTAGTCCTAGTCAAAAGTCATTACGAAAACATTTTGATAGTTTTTATTGCAGAATCAATTTAGAAATCAAAATTACACAACAAAATTTAGAAGATTTGAAACATGAAATTCTAACAGCTTTTGTAAAAAAAGAAAAAAAAAGCAGAAGAAACTAGTTCCCTGGCTATCCAAAAACGAGCTCACTTTCGCACACATAAGCATAACTATTCGCACACGGATAATCTTGCCAAAATCCAGAAAGAGAAGCCATTAAACAATTTTCTCTTGTTCCTCCATCTGGTTCACCAGCATTCCAAGAACTGAAATTGAAGTATCTGCCAGAAAAGTTCCACCTCCATGTGCCTTCTTGTCCGTCATCGGTACCACCAGTCCACCACTTTTCAATAGGCCCTTTTTCAATAAAAAAAATCCTCTAACATTTGCAACGCCATAGCTGTCTTAAGGATACAAACTACTTGGTACTTTTGTTATTTGGACTTCAGATTTTTCACTCCATGTTTCATGTAACGTTATAGGCATCCATCTGATGTATAGTACATTTATTTCTCAGTCTATTAACGCTTTTCCACAACATATTTAAACAAGTAGACTAAATGATAAATATAGCGTTACTTCATAATAGGTTTGAAAACATTTGTGTTGCTTTTGGACTACGTACTGTATGAAAACTTCAAAAAGTAAAATTTGACTAAATAAAACATGTTTTACTATATGTTATATGCAAGTGACTTTACAAAATGCTTTCGACCATATGTTGTATGCAATGATCAAATTTTATGTTGTTTCAACAACATGTTATATTTTTTATCTACGTATTATGTAGTGTTAAACTTAATGACATAATGGTAAGACAGCTATGGCGTTCAATAAAAAGGAATGTTAGTGTAGATAAACGCGAATATACTGAACCTGTCGATGAAATGTTACATTACAATAAGATTATGTCATGACCATATATCAATAAGGTGGGCGTAACCTTTTTATAGTAAATAAATATGTTATTTTATAACAGTCTCTACTGTTATCTCTATACAAAAAAGATACATAGTTCACCAAAAAGAATATATTTTACGACACTTTGGTTTCATCAATATTCCATCAATGGTAATTTTTCTCTGTTTTCTTATGGAGTTAATCCTTAAAATGTTATGTCCATTTAAATTTATTTATTGTATCTAATAACGCATTGCATAAGTATATTGATGGAATCGTTTGAAGCATAATTGAAACCGCGATTATCATTAAATCAAGAAAACGTGATGCCTTTAAGTATTAATGAAATCAAAGTAAATTAATTGAAACGTTAAATTTATTTCGTACTCGTTTTCGTGCATTATTTTCTGATTGATTCATATAGAAACAACTTACAGAACGTAATTTGCAGCGAAATGAACTGTTCAGAAATCCATAGGTTTTCTTGTAAAGTGTCTATTTCAAGCAGGTGGGCACCAAGTAGAGAACACTGTTCCTAGCAAGTAAAGAGGAATCGTTTGGGTTTTTTCTGAGAAAACGTAGTTTTACTTATGCATTAAAGGTAGAAACCCAACATTCACAAATATTTTTCAGCATATTTCTGTTAAGACAGTTTCCATACAAAAATGACATAATATCCAGAACAATAAAACTCACCATAGTTCATATTAAAGATGTATTTCATTTTAGAGTTTTGCAGTTACAAACATTTACAAATTTTAAATTCGAATCAAGGATAGCTAACTAGTCTTAAAAAACAAGATTTGATCCTAAATGATAATATGTAAAGACAGTTCTCTGTCGTACCTGTTTAAATAGCCAAAACTGTTTGGATCTTTAATGTTTGTTTTCTCAAGGAGATAAATGGTTATTTGTACCTTAGCGAAACTCCATGGTACATACTCTCTCATGAAGCAGTATTCTCTGTTTTCGATATTCCTCTTTGTTCCAGTACATGTTCCTGGAAGACATTAAAGACACATGATTGACCACCATTCGCAAATGATTCCTATCTATATCTAATAAGGAATCTGACAACGTCAGAGGAAGAGTCTCACTAAAAGGTATTTAAAGTAATGTATATTTTTCATTCTTAATATGCATGTTCTTAATCAGTGATGATAATGTAGATTCCATATTTATCAAGGACGACTGTTAAACTTTTTCTTTCACATACAATTAGAACATAATATATACTTTCCAGTCCCCAATGTCTGTATAACGTACAGTGTATTCACACAGACTTTACGTTATTTTTACAACTATTTCAGCAGTTCTCTATTATATATATCACGCTGTTGTGAAAAATCATTGATTACAACAACGAATCAATTTTTGTCGTATAACTATAATAGTAATTTCAATAAACATTTCCACCATAAACCGGCACGTCCTTTGCAAGTTACATTAACAAGTTCATTTTAACTTTCCTCAAAACTGTTTGATGCGATGTTAAAATTTGTTGATCAATACAGACTTTGAGTGGGTGCATCGAGTCCGATATCAATTTTAACTTAACGATAAAAAAAACCCCTTATCAATAACAGTAATGATGAAACTTTTTTTTATGACTAATAGAAATCTAAGATAATCTAAAACGCTACAGATGTTTACCTAACATAATCTTCAGAACTAATATTGAAAGCATGGGTGATCTAGAGGGTGGTCGGGTAGGTCTAGACCCCCCCCCCCCCTGTAAATTAAAATTTATTAAATTTACATCATGAAATTATCACAAATATGCCTCGGAACCCCCCCCCCCCCACCCCCCCAACCAAACACAATTATCCTTCGGACCCCGCCACCTAGAAAAAAATTCTGGATCAGCGCATGGAAAGTGTAATGTCTGAGTTATACGTGAGCACGCACCGCAACAAATTGTTGACAAACAGACAGACATATAACGTTAATTATACAAGGCTCTTTTATTTGGTCTTTTTGATTGTGATAATAAGCGGGTTTCCCTTTCTTAATTTCATTTTAGTAAACAAAAAATAATTTTAAAAAGTCAAAGCCAAGGAAGAACAGTCACTTTGATGAGCAATTGTTCATTCTTGATATGTAAAATATGTAATATAATATGTAAATAATACAAACTTCTGCATTTTAAGTTGACAGACCAGGAGGCATTCGAAAGACATTTAACGTTCCCATCACCGGAAGGAAGAAAGCCGTCAGCGCAGACCACTCTGTGGGAGCTCTCAAAATCCAGGGATTTGTTGGACTTTGAAAGCTTGACGTTCGGAGGAAGGTTTGATGGATGGCATTCTGTTTTAAAAGGATCTACTTTATTTTATTGCATTATTATTTTTGTTTCAGATCTTTGTTCATCCCTTATCTTATCAAATTACTGAAGGTTCTAAAAGCGCTAAGACGATTTTGTATCCTATCACTATTTTATGTATACACAAGTGAGTTTAGACAACGTTAAAATATGTACATGGAAAGCAATAAAGAAACGACCAATATCATATTATTTGAAACCGTATTGCAAATGATCATATTAGTATAATGCATGTTCGACTCTAACATAAAAAAATCTGAAAATAGCTTCAACGTGAAAAATCTAATACAAGGCATTGTAATCTAAATAAAAAAAACACTTATCTCCCTGTGCTTTTCTTAAATTTCCATATCCATTTTCCGAAAATTCGAGAAAACCAAAAAACATTTCTTGGATATTTTAGTAACATCAACTTTTATTTGGACCTATATGTATGAAAATGATAGACCAAAAAAAATGATCCGCACAACCATTTTGGAATATCTACGAAACAAGCGTGATGAAATTTGCTTATAATCTGTAGTTTGCGTTATGAAGATATTATGAAATTTGAATCGATTTTAATGAACGAAAAATATACCAATATACCAATTATGACACATTATAGATGCAAGGAGACCAATAAAATATACGAATTCAAAAGAGGACATAACTCACTAAAAAAAACATCAAACCAAACTTCTTGTAAATATACCCGTCTTTACTTTTGTCTCCAACAAAAACGAAATTCTTAATTTAAAAAGGCCGATATTATAAGCAAAATATTTGGAATCTGAATGTACTAGTAATATGCATATTTACAAATTGTGTCTTAGATACCTGTAGAGTCTCGGGAAATTTTGTGCAGCGATTTGAGAGGAGTGGCGCTTACAAAAAATAAGACTGACTTACGGGTCAAAACATTATACCCTCCACAGTCTGTTTTGTGGAATGAAAAATTAGAATGAATAGATCGGGATCTCGATAGTCTGACAACTGACAAAAAGGAAGGACATTGCACAGTTAACAAATATGTTACCAAAAGAAAGGCTATCATAAGCCTTCTCAATCATTTTCATTACTCGAATATTGAAATATGAAACAATTGACAATTAAGACACAAATGTTAAGAAATCAAAAGGTAACGTTAAAATCTAGAAAAAATGTACACAGTAATATGTAACATACGTGACAAAATACAGACATTGTCATCGAAGGACTCTACACATTTTTCAGTCAGTGAACAACTGGATTTACGGCATCTCTTTGTCAGCAACTACAAAAATAGGTACCAAATGAAGTTGAATAATTATAGCGATTTCTTCTAACAAAGGGGGAGAATTAATAAATATTTAAGATTGTTTGATGCTCAAACTCTATTTTGCAGCATTAATACAATCATTTAACATTATGATGGAATTCCTATTACGAAGAAAAAGACACTTCCCGTAGATTGATAGCAATACAATCTGAGAAATGCAATAGAATAACGTGTTAAGTTCTGTCTGGTAGAAATGTCTTGTCCCATCGATAAAACCACTAACCATATACCAATGCTCCCTTCTACCATAGATCCACCCGACTGAGTCTGTCAGTACCTCGCTCTCTAAAAGATCACTGGCGTAGTTCAACTCACAAAATATGGCTGATCGTAGGTAACTGAAGGACAAACATCCGGTTCTAATTATACATTCTTCCGCACAATCCAAAGGGCTAACCCTAGGGATGATGGTTAGGAGTCTTCCATCAAGTCGCTTGTTCCACTGTAAGTTATCATAGCCTTCCTTAAGTGTTAACATTCCTTGAGAGACAGAGAGCAGTAGTGCAATTAGCTTTATATTTTTCCTCATTTCGATAATTGTCAAAGACAAACAGAATAGTCGACACCTCTTAACATTTTCTCATATCTCTTATTTTCGATTATATGCGCTGACATAACAACATCAGCTAAGCATGGATATAGACACTTTGAATTAATACGAGCAGCCTTTGCTCTTTACGACGAACTGAAAAATCAATTTACATCTACTTTACCCGGATTGAAAAGAAATGATTTTGATAAGCTGTATTAAATTGGATGGATTTAATTTGTTTGAAAATATACAAAACATACCATAACCTCTAAAGACAACCATCGATATGCACGAATCTATATTTTATAAATGATAAATGAATTAAAAACAAAATTGCGAAAACACCAATCTGTTGAGAAATATCAGCATTCCGATTCCAATCTGAAAGATCACAAAAAATGAAACATAAAATGATGAAATCTTTTAATTTTCTTTCTTTAAAATATGGATAGGCCGCTAATTCAGTACTAAAAGATAATTGTTTTTGAAAGTATAACATTAAAAAAAGATGCCATATAAGAAATAGATTGGTCCTCATACAGAGTCAATCAAATCATTGGATCAGATTTTGTCTTGTAAGGAACGTGTACGAAAGCAAATATTTATGCTTGTTTAGCCTATGTGTTACTGAGACATTGGTTGATCATAAATACCTACGCCTGGTAAATGATTCTTGTTGAACCCTTGTTCCATTGCATTTGTTTATTTGTTCAAGGTATGCCCGTCAGACCCAACTCTACAGCATTCTCTGTTTTTCACAGATGCCCACTTACATGGCCACACGTTTTTCTATACCACATTTTATATAAATGGGACAAAAATGTATATGGTGCTGAAGTGTGATTTAAAAAGGGTCTGTGTAAAACAAGCTCGTGGAATATTCATTTGGGTCGTTTAAGGGGACTTGGGTTAAGAAGGGGAAAAAAATTAAAGAAAGAGTGTGGCAAACAATTACAGACCGACTGAAATCGTAACTTAATCGTAAGAAGTGATTAACAATAAAAAAAAAAAGTATATATATAAATTGTCTTCAGCAAACGAGATTAACAAAAAGACCGTAAATTTCTATTTACAGTCTTCCAAACTGAATTTGCCGTAGGACTAAAGTTTAGCCGCTTGGCTTAGATATACAAATGTAGTGTACAGCTACACTGTAATGGAGTTTCGATACGATCATAAGTTATTAGACAACATGAAAATAATTTAATTTCTATGCAATGAAAACTTAATAGGTTAATGACATGGAATACATGTATTCTTTTTTTATTTGTGAGCAAGATTCAAAGAAAACCCTTGCACTGATATTTATCAAACTTCGTACACTTATTTGGCATGGCAAAAGGTCAAACCCTATTAATTTTCAAGTCAATTGGTTAAATAATTTTTAAAATATCGTTAAAATCACATTATTTTAAACAGAAATTTTATGTACGACTTGACAATAACTACTTCCGCTTCACTACTGTGAAACTAAAGTGAAAGTCAGCAGTTCAAATTAACAACTTCATATTTTTGGGATTTAGATCTAGTTAAGGTAAAAAAAACTTTTTGTAGTAATGTAGGGTTAGTAGAATATCCACAGTAAAAAGTTGAAGCGGGCAAGAGAATAAATTCATCCGATTTACTTTGAAAGAAATAGCAAAATTTTGGCAATTTTCCCCGTATTACTTAGAATGGAAATAGGCCCTAGTCCAAGAATCAGAAAAGACTTTGACAATTATTGTTCATTTATCACCGGAAAATCGCTGCATATATATAACTTTGGGTTGACATACGGCATGCAAACTCTTATTGTCCTTCAGGGCAGACAACAGATAGCAAGATCTTCAGATACGTTTTATTATGATATATAAATTTGCTTACACAAATAGTTTATATATGCTTATAAAATAATGTTTATCACTAAATGAAGCTTTATTGTTAAATTTAAAGCATTTGTGCTGTATTTCTGCTAGGAATAAGGAAAACTGTACAAACACGTAAATGTCCCTGCCCCCTAAATGTATGCCACCAAAAAGCTTGGGGATAAGGATAAAAAAAGATATTATGAATTTAAAGTGATTTTAAGGAGATGAATAGTTGTGTCATATTTCATATTTACTCTGATATAAGTTATAGGCAATTATTATTAATATATGCCCTGATTTTCCACAAAACAAATTGTTCTGCTCAATTACATTTACATGAATGTATGTTCCTAAATAATGCATCTCCAACACAATCATTCATGTCACAAGGGGATGCTCCGCTTAGCAATGCCCTTGTATTTCAGTGTAGTTGAACGTGCCTTCAATTTTAAAAATAAGTATGTGTATATTCTCAAGCAATATACCACACTTCAATGCGAAAATATAGAGCCATACTTATATTTTTGTGCATACAACAATCAGCATTTTGTAGTTTGGTTTTATTTTTCTTTACAGTTTGGTCAATGGCGTTTTGCATTTCTATTTTCAGTTCTGCATGGATACATGAATAGGTTCTCAGCTGAAACGTTTTAGTGTATACAGTTAGACACAAAAAGAGAATAGGAGGAGTGAAAAAATGACAATAACAAACCGTCAACCGTCAAGGAGGTGAAGAAAAAGTACTTAAATGATGAAGTCAAGAAGTAAGTGCATATATGTGTATTTAATGGTGAATCCTCAATGTCACCGAGACTGATTTATTACTGTATGTTTAATGATTATATGTACTTTATTTAGATATTTACAAAGAACACAGCTTCATGGTATTTACATGTAAAACACAAGTAATAACCTTAGTACTTAATTGACTGAATGTTTAATACTTTTATCACTTTGCACTTGTTTTTAATTACTTTTTAACATAGCTGAAGAATATTTTGATTTAAGCTGATAGTACACATCCTGCAAATACAAGCACTGCGCCTTTGGAAATAAGCTATGATTCAAGGTAATATCAATGTTACATTTTACTGAAAATATAGCGTTGTTTCTGTAAGTTACCTTTCAATACCTACATTGAAAAATATGTTTGTTTTGTGAAAGGAATGTGGAAGCAAGCTACAAAGTTTTAAAATATGTCCGTTATATTCTTAATCCCAGGTAAGGAGAGGGAGGGGTGTTGTTTATATTCCAATTTTACACTTTTCAAAAGGAGACTAATTTTGCTGGTGTAAATATTATGTGAAAGTATAAAATACTTTGATGTTCTTTTTTAAGCAGATAAACATGCAAAACTTTCAAAAAGAACTGAAAAGAAAGTATCACCTAATTGTCTACGGACTTTTCCGTTTTTTCCCGATGATGACAAAGAGCACACGGCAGGTGTGACCGGTCAGCAGAGGATGCTCACTGCTCCTAGGCACCGGATCCTACCTCTATCTTTTTGGAGGTCCGTGTTGCTCTGCTTTGAATTTGTATTTTGTTTTATGAATTTTTGAGATGGTTGACGGTTTGTTATTGTCATTTTTTGATTAATTCATTTCAATTATTGATAAATGCATTGCTTTATTTAACAAAGCTGTGTCTAATATGTTTTGCTCTTTATTTTTTAATGAAATCTTTTAGCCATGTATTAAATATGGTAATGAACAGTTTGTAAGCGCAACTCCTCTTCAACTGTTGCATGTAATTTAGTGAAACTTTGTAGGCATTTATGACACAATATGCAGATGTGCATATTACCAGAAATTCCTATTCCATGATTTTTCTGGGAATTTCATCCCTTTTGAATTTAAAATATTTTAGTTGAAGACAAAGGAATATATGTGTATATTTGCAGGAAGGTTTTTTGCGAGTTATGCCCTTTATCAAATTATTTTGTGTATTTAATGCATACCTTGCTATTCACTTTGTATCATTGTCAAGTTATGGGGAAGCTCGGGGTTTGTGGTCATTTTTTCCTTTCATTTATAAATTAATAATTCATCAGTATAAAAGTTGCGAAAAATGATTGGAGATTCAGATTGGGCGAAGCAAATTTAAGTGATTTAATGTTAGTCTACCTGGAAGTAGAGACCATTGATCAGTTTGACCTTCTGTCTACTATAATCAAAATTCTATGTAGAATAATATCTGGATCCAAGAGAAAATTACAGGCAACATGGATGAAAGAGTATCCTTGGCTGCATTATTCTGAAAGCACATATTCTCTCATGAGTGCGTATTGTGTGTTATTTGGCCCGAAGGAAAAAGGAAATATATCATTCCGTTTTTTTTCTCCTCTTACAAATTGGTCTAACTTGTCCCAATTGATTAAAAGACACCTTCTTGATAAATCAAAGCACCACGATTATGCAGGTATAGAGGATGATGTCATGAAAATTGTGGATTCGGAATCACCGTCGATAGCATCTTCTCTATCATCAATAATAAGGCAAGTAACAACATTGACTTAGTTTGTAAGGCACATTATAATATTTGCATTTTCAAAGAACTAGGTTTCGATTCTACACATGGTAATCCTACTTACACCAACAGCAGCCTTTACAAGTAGGAAATACTTCAAAATCATAAATCGGTTATGGATATCTTTAATATCCCCAATAAACAACATGAATTTGATTTATCTTATTTGTACTGGATTCCAAAGCTTCACAAAAGTCCTTACAAACAGAGATATATAGCAGGTTCCATTAAGTGTTCTACCAAACCTCTCTCTTTACTCCTTACTAAAATTCTTACAGTAGTGAAGGAGAAACTTCAAGTACAACAATATACTCCAGAAGTGGTGTGAATCAGATATGGATACTAAAAAAACTCTAAAGAATTATTAGAAACTTTGAGGTCACAAAATCTTACCAAAATCAATAGCATCAAAACGTACGATTTTTCAACGCTTTATACAACTATTCCCCATGACAAATTAAAATCTAGGCTTTTTGATATCATCGACAGTTGTTTCTTCAATGAAAATGGAAGTCGTAAAAATGCTTACCTTGTCATGGGAAATCTAAAAAATTATTTTGTTTAAAACCATTCTGATTGCACACACAAGTACTCTGAAGTTGACATAAAAAGATACCTGAGTTTCTGATGGACAACATCAATGCAGTTTTTGGAAATCAAGTCTTCCAACAATCTGTTGGAATTCCAATGGGTATCAATTGTGCCCCATTGTTAGCAGACCTATTTTTGTATTTTATGAAGCAGAATTTATTCAAAAACTTGTACGTGAAAAAAATAAATCACTCGCTGTGGCCTTCAACTCAACATTCAGGTATATCGACGACGTATTATCAATTAACAATTGTTATTTCCACACTTACGTCGACTCGATATATCCCAGTGAACTTGAAATAAAAGATACCACAGATCTGCGTCGTCTGTTTCATATTTGGATATTTTACTGGAAATGGACATTGATGGTAACCTCACAACATTTTAATTTTTCTATAGTCAACTTTCCTTACTTATGTAGCAATATACCTTCATCACCTGCATATGGTGTTTTTGTCTCTCAGTTAATTCGATACGCAAGGGCATGCTCTTCGTATGAACAGTTTCTAAGGCGAGGCAAGCTACTGATAAACAAGTTGATAAAACAGGACTATCAACAGGCTTGTTTGAAGTCATCTTTTCGTAAGTTATATGGTCGATACAACGACTGTGTCAGCTAATACAATCATCCACCGGGTCGCATGCTGACTGACGTTTTTCATACTAATTGTTGGACCATAATTTATCACCTAATTGTCTATTGACTTTTCCGTTTTTTTTCCCGATTACGACAAAGAGCACACGGGTGTGACCGGTCAGCAGAGGATGTTCACTCCTCCTAGGCACCTGATCCTACCTCCAATGTAATTGAGGTCCGTGTTTGCTCACAGTTTGTATTTTGACCATCACAAAAAAACTAAATCATCAACGTTTCGTTTTTTCCTTATTATGACATTTTCCCAATTTTGACATTTACCTCGATTATGACATGTCCAATTGTGACAAGGAACACACGGCTGGTGCGACCGGTCAGCAGAGGATGCTCACTCCTCCTAGGCACCTGATATTGGAGTAATTTTTCAAAATCTGACATTTTCATAGTGAGGTTTTATATTACTAAAGTAAAATTGTGTAAAATGCTAATGCTGTTACATAACTTGTAGTGCTGAGTATCAAATGCATCAAACATAATACGTACTACTCATGGTCCATCCGAAAAAGGTATTGCTTTCATGACAACAAAAGCTCAAAATTGCCTTCAAAATTAGCCTTTACTTAAGAGTATGGTGTGCTCCTCAAGGCATGGAGAATAACCTCTAATCAGTTTAACAGTAAATGCTTGGTTAATTAATATTATTTTAAAAATAAAGCAATGGTCATTTTTGGCTTTGTTCAAAGTTAACTTAAACTTAACAGACAGACAAGTGAAGAACGCCTGCCTTAAAACTGAACACCGCTCGTAAATAGTCACCGTCACACAGGTATATAAACCCTTCGATTTCGTTACACCCGATTGCACACCTGAAACTCGTGGCCGACGTGTAGTATTCCTTTCGTGTTGTTTTTATTTTATGCATGTATTTCCTATTTAATTGCATATTCTTTTTGAAAATAATGCGTTGACCTGTTTATTTGATGATAGTATCCTCCTGGCTTGAAAAACGTGCGTAAAATTTGATCATTTCATCGCGACCGAGTAACACAGTGAGGCCAAATGTACGTCCACACAGGTAATACCTCTACAGCGATATACTTTAAACTGTTGAGGGGTCTTCGGCTTAAATAGGTGTTGCAAGGGATAGCGGCGATGAAAGAGAAATATGGCGGACAGTGCCTATTTACGAGCGGAGTTCAGCTTTAAGTGTTTGAAAATGTAAACAAAAGACAAAATATAATAAACTTTGAAAATAACAATAGAACATAAAAAATTAGATGTAGTTCAAATCAAAGTTTATTAAAATTGCCTTATATGATTTTTGTCTAAAGGTGCATACAGTAAATCTGAGAACCACGACGAAAGCATAGCCAGTGATCCAAATTTAAAAAAAACGAGGCCTTTTTTTTTGTTCCGAAACAATTAATGAAAAAAATATCGAATAAAGGTTACCATTACCTTCTGGTGAGGTTGAAATGCTCATATTTAGAGTCGTAGTCCTAGTCAAATGTCATTAAAAACATTTTGATAGTTTTTATTGCAGAATCAATTTAGAAATCAAAATTACACAAAAAATGTAGAAGATTTGAAACATGAAATTCCAACAGCTTTTGTAAAAAAAGAAAAAAAAAACCGAAGAAACTAGTTCCCTGGCGATCCATAAACGAGCTCACTTTCGCACACATAAGCATAACTATTCGCACACGGATAATCTTGCCAAAATCCAGAAAGAGAAGCCACTAAACAATTTTCTCTTGTTCCTCCATCTGGTTCACCAGCATTCCAAGAACTGAAATTGAAGTATCTGCCAGAAAAGTTCCACCTCCATGTGCCTTCTTGTCCGTCATCGGTACCACCAGTCCACCACTTTTCAATAGGCCCTTTTTCAATAAAAAAAAACCCCTCTAACATTTGCAACGCCATAGCTGTCTTAAGGATACAAACTACTTGGTACTTTTGTTATTTGGACTTCAGATTTTTCACTCCATGTTTCATGTAACGTTATGGGCATCCATCTGATGTATAGTACATTTATTTCTCAGTCTATTAACGCTTTTCCACAACATATTAAAACGAGTAGACTAAATGATAAATATAGTTGTACTTCATAATAGGTTTGAAAACATTTGTGTTGCTTTTGGACTACGTGCTGTATGAAAACGACTTCAAAAAGTATGATTTGACTAAATAAAACATGACTTACCATATGTTATATGCAAGTGACTTTACAAGATGTTTTCGACCATATGTTGTATGCAATGATCAAATTTTATGTCGTTTCAACAACATGTTACATTTTTTATCTACGTATTATGTAGTAATATGTAAAATGACATAATGGTAAGACAGCTATGGCGTTCCATACTAAGGTGGAACAGGAATGTTATTGTAGATAAACGCGAATATACTGAACCTGTCGATGAAATGTCACATTACAATAAGATTATGTTATGACCATATATCAATAAGGTGGGCGTAACTTTTTATAGTAAATAAATGTAATTTTACAACAGTCTCTACTGTTATCTCTATACAAAAAAAGATACATAGTTCACCAAAAAGAATATATTTTACGAGACTTTGGTTTCATCAATATTCCATCAATGGTAGTTTTTCTCTGTTTTGTTATGGAGTTAATCCTTAAAAATGTCATGTCCATTTAAATGTATTTAGTGTATCTAATAACGCATTACATATGTATATTGATGGAAAAGGTTGAAGTATCATTGAAACTGCAATTATCATTAAATCAAGAAAACGTGATGCCTGTTAGTATTAATGAAATCAAAGTAAATTAATTGAAACGTTAAATTTATTTCGCACTGGTTTTCGTGCATTATTTTCTGTATTGATTCATATAGAAACAACTTACAGAACGTAATTTGCAGCGAAATGAACTGTTCAGAAATCCAATAGTTTTCTTGTGAAGTGTCTATTTCAAGCAGGTGGGCACCAAGTAGAGAACACTGTTCCTAGCAAGTAAAGAGGAATCGTTTGGTTTTTTTAATGAGAAAACGTAGTTTTACTTATGCATTAAAGGTAGAAACCCAATATCCACAATTTTTTTCAGCATATTTCTGTGAAGACAGTTTCCATACAAAAATGACATAATATCCAGAACAATAACAACTCACCATAGTTCATATTAAAGATGTATTTCATTTTAGTGTTTTGCATTTACAAACATTTACAAATTTTAAATTTTAATCAACGATAGCTAACAACACCTAAAACACAAGATTCGATCCTAAATGATAATATGTAAAGACAGTTCTCTGCCGTACCTGTTTAAATAGCCAAAACTGTTTGGATCTTTAAAGTTTGTTTTCTCAAGTAGATAAATGGTTATTATGTACCTTAGCTAAACTCCAAGGTACATACTCTCTCATGAAGCAGTATTCTCTGTTTTCGATATTCCTCTTTGTTCCAGTACATGTTCCTGGAAGACATTAAAACACATTAATGACCACCATTCGCAAATGATTCCTATCTATATTTAATAAAGAATCTGACAACGTCAGAGGAAGAGTCTCACTAAAAGGTATTTAAAGTAATGTATATTTTTCATTCTTAATATGCATGTTCTTAATCAGTGATGAAAATGTAGATTCCATATTTATCAAGGACGTCTGTTAAACTATTTCTTTCACATACAATTAGAACATAATATATACTTTCCAGTCCCCAATGTTCGTACAGTGTATTCACACAGACTTTAAGTTATTTTTTACGACTATTTCAGCAGTTCTCTATTCCATATATCACGCTGTTGTGAAAAATCATTGATTACAACACCAGTTTGGAAACGATTATTAATTTACAGGTCGAATCAATTTTTGTCGTATAACTATAATAATAATTTCAATACACATTTCCACCATAAACCGGCACGTCCTTTGCAAGTTACATTAACAAGTTCATTTCAACTTTCCTCAAAGCTGTTTGATGCGATGTTAAAATTTGTCCATCAATACAGACTTTTTAAGTGGGTGCATCGAGTCCGATATCAATTTTAACTGAACGATAAAAAAAAACCTTATCAATAACAGTAATGCTGAAACTTTTTTCTGACTAATAGAAAAGTAAGATAATCCAAAACGCTACAGATGTTTACCTAACAAAATCTTAAGAACTAATATTGAAAGCATGTGCGGATCTAGAGGGGGGTCAGGTCGTTCTAGACCCCCCCCCCCCCCGGAAAATTAAAATTTATTAAATTTACATAATAAAATTATCGCAAATATGCCTCGGACACCCCCCTCCTCCCGGCAAACACAATTATCCTTCGGACCCCGGATCTGCGCATGGAGAGTGTAATGTCTGAGTTATACATGAGTACGCACCGCAACAAATTGTTGACAAACAGACAGACATATAACGCTAATTATACAAGGCTCTTTTATTTGGTCTTTTTGATTGTGATAATAAGCGGGTTTCCCTTTCTTAATTTCATTTTAGAAAACAAAAAAAGTCAAAGCCAAGGAAGAACAGTCACTTTGATGATCAGATGAGCAATTGTTCATTCTTAATATGTAAAATATGTAATATAATATGTACAAAAATACAAACTTCTGCATTTCAAGTTGACAGACCAGGAGGCATTCGAAAGACATTTAACGTTCCCATCACCGGAAGGAAGAAAGCCGTCAGCACAGACCACTCTGTGGGAGCTCTCAAAATCCAGGGATTTGTTGGACTTTGAAAGCTTAACGTTCGGAGGAAGGTTTGATGGATGGCATTCTGTTTAAAAAGGATCTACTTTATTTTATTGCATTATTATTTTTGTTTTAGATCTTTGATCATCCCTTATCTTATCAAAATACTGAAAGTTCTAAAAGCGCTATGATGATTTTGTATCCTATCACTATTTTATGTATACACAAGTGAGTTTAGACAACGTTAAAATATGTACAGGGAAAGCAATAGAGAAACGACCAATATCATATTATTTGAAATCGTATTGCAAATGATCATATTAGTATAATGCATGTTCGACTCTTACATAAATAAAATCTGTAAATAACTTCAACATGAAAAATCTAATACAAGGCATTGTAATCTAAATAAAAACTCCCTGTGCTTTTCTTAAATATCCATATCCATTTTCCGAAAATTCGAGAAAACCAAAAAACATTTCTTGAAAATTTTAGTAACATCAACTTTAATTTGGCCCTATATGTATGACAATGATAGACCAAAAACCTTGATAGACGCACAACCATTTTGGAATATTTACGAAAGAAGCGTGATAAAATTTGCTTAAAATCTGTAGTTTGAGTTATGAAGATATTATGAAAGTTGAATCGATTTTAATGAACGAAAAATATACCAATATACCAATTAGGACACAATATGGATGTAAGGAGACCAATAAAATATACAAATTCAAAAAAGGACATAACTCCCTAAAAAAAAACCATACCAAACTTCTTGTAAATATACCCGTCTTTACTTTTGTCTTTAACAAAAATGAAATTCTTAATTTAAAAATGCCGATATTATAAGCAAAATATTGGAATCGGAATGTACTGGTAATATGCATATTTATAAATTGTGTCTTAGATACCTATAGAGTCTTAGGAAATTTTGTGCAGCGGTTTGAGAGGAGTGGCGCTTACAAAAAATATGACTGACTTACGGGTCAAAACATTATACCGTCCACAGTTTGTTATGTGGAGTAAAAAATTAGAATGAATAGATTGGGTTCTCGATAGTCTGACAACTGACAAAGAGGAAGGACATTGCACAATTAACATCTCTGTTACCAAAAGAAAGGCTATCATAAGCCTTCTCAATCATTTTCATTACTCGAATATTGAAATATGAAACAATTGACAATTAAGGTAGTCCATCCATAACAATCATATTTCATATCTAATAGATTGCAAGTTTGATTACTAAAATCTAAACGTGATTTTAATGGGTTAATTAAATAATAAAGATTCATCTTTAAAATTAAAAAAAAAATTTAATATTAACAAATTTATCAGATCTTGAATTTAACATTGAAGTCTATGGAAAAAATGCATTTTTAAATATATCTTTCTAGTACAAATAATTTTCTCACAAATCTCTTGGTAAAAAGTTGCAAAAGCTTTCCCTTTCTTTGAAAATGCCAAAACATTCATAATTTACCGTACATATTCTTAGAAATTGATTTTTCCTAATTTTCGCAAGGGGCAGACAACTCTTTAAAAAAATTCTAAGTGCAAAAAGTTCAATTAATCGACTGCATACATACTCCCAAGTTTGGTTTATGTTAGCCTCCTAATAGTTTTAAAATATGTATTTAATATAGTTTATATCAATCAAAATTGTTAAATTCACCTCAGTTATGGATGGACTACCTTAAGACACAAATGTTAAGAAATCAAAAGGTAACGTTAAAATCTAGAAAAAATGTACACAGTAATATGTAACATACGTGACAAAATACAGACATTGTCATCTAAGGACTCTACACATTTTTCAGTCAGTGAACAACTGGATTTACGGCATCTCTTTGTCAACAACTACAAAAATAGGTACCAAATGAAGTTGAATAATTATAGCGATTTCTTCTAACAAAGGGGGAGAATTAATAAATATTTAAGATTGTTTGATGATCAAACTCTATTTTGCAGCATTAAAACAATCATTTAACATTATGATGGAATTCTTATTACGAAGAAAAAGACACTTCCCATAGATTAAAATCCATACAATCTGAGAAATGCAATAGAATAACGTGTTAGTTCTGTCTGGTAGAAATGTCTTGTCCCATCGATAAAACCACTAACCTTATACCAATGCTCCCTTCTACCATAGATCCACCCAACTGAGTCTGTCAGTACCTCGCTCTCTAAATTATCACTGGCGTAGTTCAACTCACAAAATATGGCTGATCGTAGGTAACTGAAGGACAAACATCCGGTTCTAATTATACATTCTTCCGCACAATCCAAAGGGCTGACCCTAGGGATGATGGTTAGGAGTCTTCCATCAAGTCGCTTGTTCCACTGTAAGTTATCATAGCCTTCCTTAAGTGTAAACATTCCTTGAGAGACAGAGAGTAGTAGTGCAAATAACTTTTTATTTTTCTTCATTTCGATAATTGTCAAAGACAAACAGAATAGTCGACACCTCGTAACATTTTCTCATATCTCTTATTTTCGATTATATGCGCTGACAGAACAACATCAGCTAAGCATGGATATACACACTTTGAATTAATACGAGCAGCCTTTGCTTTTTACGAGGAACTGAAAAAATCAATTTACATTTACTTTACCCGGATTGAAAAGAAATGATTTTGATATGCTGTATTAAATTGGATGGATTTATTTTGTTTGAAAATATACAAAACATACAGTAACTTCTAAAGACAACCATCGATATGCACGAATCTATTTTATAAATGATAAATGAATTAAAAACAAAATTGCGAAAACACCAATCTGTTGAGAAATATCAGCATTCCAATTCCAATCTGAAAGATCACAAAAAATGAAATATAAATTGATAAAATCTTTTAATTTTCTTTTTTTAAAATATGTATAGGCCGCTAATTCAGTACTAAAAGATAATTGTTTTTGAAAGTATAACATTAAAAAAAGATGCCATATAAGAAATAGATTGGTCCTCATACAGTGTCAATCAAATCATTGGATCAGATTTTGACTTGTACGGGACGTGTACGAAAGCAAGTAAATATGCTTGTTTAGCCTATGTGTTACTGAAACATTGGTTGATCATAAATACCTACGCCTGATAAATGATTCCTGTTGAACCTATGTTATAAATGCCCTTGTATTTCAGTGTAGTTGAACGTGCCTTCAATTTTAAAAATAAGTACGTGTATATTCTCAATATACCACCCACACTTCAATGCGAACATATAGAGCCATACTTATATTTTTGTGCATACAGCAATCAACATTTTATAGTTTGTTTTGTGTTATTTTTCTTTGCAGTTTGGTCAAATGGCGTTTTCCATTTCTATTTTCAGTTCCGCTTGCATACATAAATAGGTTCTCAGCTGAAACGTTTTAATGTAGACAGTTAGACACAAAAAGAGAATGGGAGGAGTGAAAAAATGACAATAACAAACCGTCAACCGTCAAGGAGGTGAAGAAAAAGTACTTAAATGATGAAGTCAAGATGTAAATGCATATATGTGTATTTAATGGTGAATTCTCAATGTCACCGAGACTGATTTATTACTAATGTTTAATGATTCTTTTTACTTTATTTAGATATTTACAAAGAACACAACGTGCATATTACCAGAAATTCCTATTCCATGATTTTTCTGGGAATTTCGGCCCTTTTGAATTTAAAATATTTTAGTTAAAGACAAAGGAATATATTTGCAGGAAGGTTTTTTGCGAGTTATGCACTTTATCAAATGATTTTGTATATTTAATGCATACCTTGCTATTCACTTTGTATCATTGTCAAGTTACGGGGAAGCGCGGGGTTTGTGGTTTTGCTCTTTTTTTCCTTTCATTTATAAATTAATAATTCATCATCTTTAAAAAAATTTCCCTGCATATTCTTATGTTTATCACTGACCCCTTTTGTAAAAGGATGATTTTACAGTCATATTACATATTGAGCATTGCAGTTCTCGAGAAAATGATCAGACTTGAACAACTGTTTATATATGGATTATAAACCTACATCAAACTTTGAACCCCTTATGAGGCCAAAGAATTGTCCAAATTTTAAAGAATCAACAATAATTCAAAATGCTTGCATAAAAGTAAAACCATATATCATACCATTTGAGTTTTTGTAGATAATATAAATGATTTCCTTTGTAAAATTGAACCCCCCCCCCCCCATTGTTGTGGCCCCACCCTACCCCCAGTATCATGATTTAAACAAGCTTGAATGAATCTTCCATACCTGAGGACGTTTCCAAACAAGTTACAAGCTTTTCTGCAAGATCCGTTTCTGAGAAAAATATTTTAAAAGATTTTTCTCTATATATTCCGATGTGAAAATTTGAACCCCCCCCCCCCACCCCACTGTGGCCCAACCCTAACCCAGGTCATGATGATTTGAACGAACTTGAATCTACACTACCTGAGGATGCTTCCACATAAGTTATAGCTTTTCTGGCTGACCAGTTTCAGAGAAGATCACTGAAGATTTACTCTATATATTCCTATGTAAAAATTCGATCCCCTATTGTGGCCCCACCCTACCCCTCGGGATCAGGATTTGAACAAACTTGAATCTACACTACCTGAGGATGCCTCCACACAAGTTTCAGCTTTTCTGGCCAAATGCTGTTTGAGAAGAAGATTATTGAAAATACCAACAAATTTTCAATGATTTATTAATTATCTCCGCTTGAAAGGGGGCGTGGCCCTTCATGTTAACAAACTTGAATCCCCTTCACCTAAGGATGCTTTGTGCCAACTTTGGTTGAAATCGGTCCAGTGGTTCTGGAGAAGAAGTCGAAAATCTAAAACGTTTACGGACAGACAGACTGATGCCGGACAAAAAGTGATCAGAAAAGCTCACTTGAGCTTTCAGCTCAGGTGAGCTAAAAACTGTAAAGAATTATTAGAAACTTTGAGGTCACAAAATCTTATCAAAATCATTAGCATCAAAACGTACGATTTTTCAACGCTTTATACAACCATTCCCCATGACAAATTAAAATCTAGGCTTTTTGATATCATCGACAGTTGTTTCTTCAATAAAAATGGAAGTCGTAAAAATGCTTACCTTGTCATTGGAAATCTAAAAATTTATTTTGTTTAAAACCATTCTGATTGCACACACAAGTACTCTGAAGTTGACATTAAAATGATGCTTGAGTTTCTGATAGACAACATCAATGTAGTTTTTGGAAATCAAGTCTTCCAACAATCTGTTGGAAATCGCATGGGTACCAATTGTGCCCCTTTGTTAACAGACCTATTTTTGTATTCTTATGAAGCAGAATTTATTCAAAAACTTGTACGTGAAAAAAATAAATCACTCGCTGTTGCCTTCAACTCAACATTCAAGTATATCGACGACGTATTATCAATTAACAATTGTTAATTCCATACTTAAGGCGACTCGATATATCCCAGTGAACTTGAAATAAAAGATACCACAGATCTGCGTCATCTGTTTCATATTTGGATATTTTACTGGAAATGGACATTGATGGTAACCTAACAACAAAACTTTATGATAAACGCGATAACTAAAATTTTTCTATAGTCAACTTTCCTTACTTATGTAGCAATATACCTTCATCACCTGCATATGGTGTTTTTGTCTCTCAGTTAATTCGATACGCAAGGGCATGCTCTTCGTATGAACAGTTTCTAAGTCGAGGCAAGCTACAGACAAATAAGTTGATAAAACAGGACTATCAACAGGCTCGTTTGAAGTCATCTTTTCGTAAGTTCTATGGTCGATACAACGACCTTGTCAGCTAATACAATCATCCACTGGGTCGCATGCTGACTGACGTTTTTCATACTAATTGTTGGGCAATAATTGTCTACGGACTTTTCCGGGTTTTTTCCCGATTACGACAAAGAGCACATGGTGGGTGTGAATTGTCAGCAGAGGATGCTCACTCCTCCTAGGCACCTGATCCTACCTCCAATGTCATTGAGGTCCGTGTTTGCTCACAGTTTGTATTTTGACCATCACAAACAAACCAAATCATCAACGTTTCGTTTTTTCCCTATGATGACATTTTCCCAATTTTGACATTTACCTCGATTATGGCATGCCCAATTGTGACAAGGAACACACGGCGGGTGCCACCGGTCAGCAGAGGATGCTCACTCCTCCTAGGCACCGGATCATACCTCTATCTTTTAGGAGGTCCGTGTTGTTCTGCTTTGAATTTGTATTTCGTTTTATGGATTTTTGAGATGGTTGACGGTTTGTAATTGTTATTTTTTCATTCACCAAGAAAACAATGCCTAGAACAGACACATTCTGTCTAAAATAATTGATGTCGTTATTCTCTGTTGTCAGAATATACAAATTGGTCATACAGACGCTTGAAGCAATTTTATTGCCATTTTAGAAAGTCTCGCCAAAATTATCCTATTTTTTCTGACCATCTTGCATTCTCGACAGGCGTAATATACACATCCCCCGATGTGCAAAATGGAATAATTAGAATTTGCACCGACCAAGTACTGAAAACGCTAAACGACTGCTATCAAACAGTTCCATTCTTTTCCATTCTCGCTGATGAATTACATGACAGATCCACAAAGGTTCAGTTTCCGTTTGCGTACGATTTGTTCATGCCGAAAACAATGCAGAAATAAAAGAAATATTTTCGGGTTTTATGCATGCAAAACACAACAGGTGCCCACATCGCTGAAATTCTCCTCGACTTTATGCAAAACCATGGTCTACCACTAGAAAAACTTCGTGCTAATGGATATGATGGGGCAAGCAACATGTTGTCTGTCGTGCAAGAGTGTGCTTATGCATTTCATTATTCCGCAAAACGCCAAGACGCCTTTGTTGAGGAGTTACAATCTGACCAAGACGTCAAAGAGGCGATGAACAGAAAAACTAAGTTAAAGTCTCTCTGTGAGACAAGGTGGATCATCCGATCTGACGCTCTCATTACTTTCAAAACAGTGTTTTCCTGTCGTTTTGCATACACTGACAGGGGCTAGGACAGATTTGATGCTCATAATTTCAGAAATTTTCTAAATAACAACATGACTAACTAAAATAAATAGTTAGTCAAAGGCAATCTTAGTATGTTTCTCAATGACAAACTAGAAATTTAGAACAAAAAATTAAGAGGATGTATATCTGAAATATGGTTTTTCATTGCTATTTTATGCACTCCGAATGGGCATAAAAATGCTGAAAATCAATTTCGGCCGGGGGCCTTCGCCTAGTTTTCCCATTTTCTCAAAAAGGATAGTTTCCCCTAAAACCTAGATTAATCCCTGCCTGTCACTCAAACCGAACAAAACAGCCGTCTTTCTATCTTCCATCTTCCGGTTTGATTTCATAATAGGTTGAGTTGCTTGTGAACACATTTTACGCCTGGTTGTTCATTTTTTTTTTTACAGGATCCTAAATGCGATATGCTTTCCGCAATAGAAGAGTGTCAATTTATTTTGACCCACTTTGATGCTAATGGAAATGATTAACAGTTGTGGGACGCACTCTTTGATGAATAGGTGTTTATAGCTGATCAGTTTGATGTAGAACCCATGATGCCCCGACGAGTTGGTCGACAACAGAACAATGCCAATATTCCTGCAGCGATACCCACGGAGTACAGGCCTCAGGATCATGAAGCAATTTCAGACTTTAGTCAAAATGTGAATTGTTATAGAATAATTCTTTATCATAAAATGACAATTGAAAATTGTAATTAACGTTATATCAAGACACTTTTAATAGCATTTGAATTTTGTCACACAAAACCCCTGTCCGTATGAAAATCCCGTGTCTTTCCCTGTCACCCCCTGTGTTTTCCCTGTCAGCCCCTGTACTCATTCCCTGTACACCCTGCAATCCCCTGTCAGCCACTGTACACATCCCCTGTGTGCCACTGTAAGCCCCTGTCCGCCCCTGTCACCCACTGTAAGCCACTGTATTCCCCTGTACATGCCCCTGACACCCCATATACGGTGTTTGACTGTTGATAAAGTAAAAATGAAGATTTTAATTACGTTTTTAGGTTTTCTCAAATATATATTTAGCAGTTTCTGATACATAAGGAAATGGAAAGCAAGAAAAGCATTCATGGTTTAGACGGTGTTTGTTTTTCTTTGTATTTCATAGAGGGCAGTAGTGTTACAAACGTGAATAATTCTGACTCAACATTGACACATATCAAGATAAATATATACCGAAAATACGCTTAATACTTTATTCCTATATTTAAACAAACCGTGATTTGTAATTTGTAAAAAAAAATATAAGTGGAGGATGAGTGCAAGAAATCTGCAACGTTCTGTGCCATGTAACCTGCCTGAGTTAAAGCGCTTAATAACACAACCTGAGTAGCACATGCAGATAATCACACACCGATCGAAATGATCACCTATACTTTGACTGTTTTGCCTGGTGTAATAATGCATAGAATTTCATCGTCCCAATGAAATACATGTTGATTCTATTTAGCAGGAAGTAAATTGGTTAATATCTAAGACATGTAAATTGAAATCGATGATACATGTATTTGCTGTCAGCCATTGTTTTTTGGGTTTTTTTTAGATAAATTATGAGAGAGAGAGAGAGAGAGTTGATTTTTTATGTCCAGTTTAGTAATTCACATGCATTATTGTATAGAATTGTGCTCATACATATAAAGCAATAATACAGTTCATGATCATGAATAATTTAATACATGTATACAAATACCGGTAACGGGTAACATAAAGACACGCATGCATGATCTTAAAACAATGTTCCGGGTTTCGGGTTTTAGATTAGAAAAATATCATACATCTATCTAAATTTTGAATTTGAAAAATATGAGAGCATTACGGTTTAATTCATATGACTGTGTCAAATAATGTTCGAATTTTAAGCTCTTTCTTCTCATGTTTGATATTCTTACATGTAGAACTGATACATCAAAATTTTAAATTTCTCTTTTCTTTACTTGACAGACTGGGAAAGAAAGTCATAAGCAGCATTTAAACAACATATTGAATAATTGTTTAGCATTACCGAGCATTCAGATCTTAGGAAAACGTATTCTCTTTTGAGAAGTAGACAGGCATAGCCTACATCCACTTCTCTTCGCAAGCCCTCATATTTTGATTCTGGAAAACGTGTAAATGTCGGAATCGAAGACGGTCTACGCTTCGACCCATGTTTTGACTCCAATTTCCCTGAATTTTCGTAACAGACCTATGATTTCTACATTTTAAACATAAATGCACTCATATATCGCAAAAAATTAACATTAACCCGCTGTTATATCATTTTCTCAACTTCTACATCCCGGGTTTAAATTTTGTGCATCACATTGTTTATCTAGGTCAGCGCAGCTTAAATATTTGTGTTTCGGATAAAATTGGAAACGTTTTAAAGAAAATAATGCCGAAAACGTCACTGAATCAACTTAATCATACAATGTACAAACAAATAGCGAGTCACAAAATTACATAGTGGTGTTTCTTCCCTTTTTAACCATCTCTTTTTGGTGACAAACCCAAAATTTGCTATACATCTTTTCTTTAGCAGTTAAAACGAACTTTGATAAATATAGCATGCAAGAAAGATTAAAATCATTTTTTGTGACACAAATATTTAAATGTATGTATTTTGCTAATGTTCTTAAAATAGTAAAACCATTCTTTATACCTCTTTAAATCATAAGAAAAATACGTTTAATCTAAAGTCTACAATCATACACACAGAACAATATTTTTTCCAGTTTTTCCGATTTTGAATTTTCTACTTTTTAGACCACCTATAGTGAACGATCTCATAATTTAAACTCGGAATGTAGAAGTTGAGAAAATGATTTGACAGCGGGTAAGTGTTTATTTCATTGTGATATATGCGTGCATTAATGTTTAAAATGTAGAAATAATAGGTCTGTTACGAAAATACAGGGAAACTGGAGTCGAAACATGGGTCGAAGCGTAGACCATCTTCGGTTCCGACATTTACACGTTTTCCAGAATCAAAATATGAGGGCTTGCGAAGAGAAGTGGATGTAGGCTATGCCTGTCCACTTCTTAAAAGAGAGTTAGAAAAACGGTGTGTGTATATACAAGTACACATGTGTCTGTCACCTCATTGTTCCCATCCTCGCTAGCGTGCACTGCAAATTGTCAAGAAGGGCTGCGTACAGTAGCTATAATTATATAATCAGTGACCGACCATTCAGATCTGAGGATGTGTGTGTATATACATGTACACGCGTGTCTGTCATCTCATTTTCCCCACCTCGCTACCGTGCTCTGCAAATTGTCAAGAAGGGCTGTGTACAGTAGCTATTATATAACCACTGACCGAGTGAAAAAAATAATGTCAACATCCTCTCCTTTGAAAACTGTAACTTCAATCAAATTTTTGATCAATTGATATGGTGTAAAATTAAACATTAATGGATTAAAATTAATATGATCGCTTTAAGTTAATCTAAATAATAATAAAGAATTGAGAATGAAATTAGGATTGCATGTTAATTTTTTAGGAAACTAATTCCCGGGTAAAATTTTAGTAACTTTTAATTCAAAATCAATGCAAACTCTCTCTCTCTCTCTCTCTCTCTCTCCTCTCTCTCTCTCTCTATATATATATATATATCTCTCTCTCTCTCTCCGTATCTATCTAAACTCCTACATGTATAGAAAACACTAGTGCTACATTTACATGTACAGGTACATTTGTATGTTGTGAATATTCTGACCAAGGCCAGATTTCTGTTCACTGACCATAAATAACATTATATTTGATATCTTTCATTTTGCAGTAAAAAAGGGAAATGAAAATTATATTTTAGAAATTATTAATTTGTATATGAGAGTTAATCATCGGTTAAAATTTAATTCAATGGTCCAATAAGCCGCTCAAACATACTAAATTTATTTCTTAGGCAAACTTATAATTAAGCTTTTGAAGCTTTATTTTGTTATTCACGGGAAATTAATAAAGGTATAACCAAGAACTTGTTACAAAAAAAGAAAGACGTGCTCTATCGTAACATGGCTGCTTATACATGTGCATTCTACATTCTGACTTATTAACATGTTTCAGTGTGCAAATATTTGTTTAGATACACAAAATCAAATGCTAAACACCATGTGCTGCGCTTTATCTTTGTAGAAATAATTCACAGTATTTCTTTTATCTAGTACATGTATTTTTCAAATAACACGGAGTAGTGATGTCCCCGACCGCTAAAGGACTAAATGCCCTGAAGGCTTTTACACTGCCCTCACCTGAGACTTACCACCCGTTGAATCTCGAGCCTTTAGTTGTAAGCATGATTATTTAAGTACTGTTTCAATAAATTATTAATGAAAACATATTATAATTTTCAAAATTACATGTACTAGAACAGTGTGTCTTGTGAGTCGGCGCTATGTTGAGTGCAAAAATTGATTTATATCTCAAACTATAACACATGAGAGTTAAATAATTGAATTAAGAAAAAAAATTGAAATTAAATAACAGAATGTTTTAAACATTCAAACACCGTACAGGGGGTGTCAAGGGCATGTACAGGGAAATACTGTGGATTACAGGGGATGACAGTGGCGTACAGGGGGTGACAGGGGCTTACAGTGGCACACAGAGGATGTGTACAGTGGCTGACAGGGGATTTCAGGGTGTACTCGGGCTGTGTACACGGGCTGACAGGGAAAACACAGGGGGTGACAGGGAAAGACAAGAGATTTTCATACGGACAGGGGTTTTTAGAGCCAGGAGTATCAGTGTTTTCAATTAAAGACATTAAGGAAGGAGTCTTTTCTGGTTTTTGACTTGTCAAAAGTAAATGTGATTAAATGTTATTAAATGAAGATGAAAGGAAATTGAAATATCATATTTTTCTATATTTTTTGCTATTATACAACTTGGCATAGAAATAATTATCAAAGTTTAGAATCTAACAAGGACTATATTTTTGGTGGAACATTGGCGTAGGAAAATATCACATGTTTTTTGCAATTCAGAATTGCTATAGATTCATTAGTTTATTTAGCATTTTTCAATCAATAACATTAATGGTGTATTTTTTCAACTAATTTTAACTAATAATAAGATACTAGGGTTTAGAATATGTTTTTAAAACATGATTTGCCTATTAAATTACATTTTTATAAGCTTTTTAAGCGCTCATTCTATAAATAGATTTGTGAGAAAAAATCAATAAAATCGGATTTTCTCTCTTATTAAATGGTCAATATATAAGATTTTTTGTCAGTTTATATCTTTATGTATAGTCTTCATAATATGTAAAAATCAGAAATATTTTGTTATTGGAAGCATAGAAAAATGATCAAAATATCTTCATAATTTTAGAAAAGTAGAGGAAATGCGGGCTAAGCAATATCAATTTTAGTTTAATTATTTATTTCAATTTAGTAGTATAAGCGGATAGACATTCTGATAATCTATCATTTTATTGAAGAATACAAACTTCATATCTTAAACAGATGTCTACAAAACTGCAGATAACTACATGTACCTTTATTTTATCATCCATCAATTTGAGAAAAAGGGTAGTGACCTTGCCCTCACTTTCATGAGACAAGGAGGTCAAATTTGATTAAACTGATACAATCATTTGGTGATATGATCTGTTTGACCATGTAAAAATTTCACGAATTTCTTGTTATAAGAAGTATGTCTAATAACAAGAAGACTCCTTCCTTAAGACAGTGTACAAGTTTTGACTGAAGTCTAAGTTTGTTTCATGATCACGGGGCCTGTAGAGTATCCCTAGTCTATGTTTTCATCGATCATCTTGCGCAGCAGCTTAAGGAGAGACTATTGGGGGCTAAGCATTTTTTCCCTTCAAGAATCCAGGGTCTTACCAACGAAAAAATGCCGTCCAATTTTGATACGTTCAAAACCGACATTGTTGGGAATGTGGAGACCTTCCGAGCTGAAGTTGAGCGTTGGAAGGTGAAATGGCAGATGCATGAAGTTCCAAGCTCGATCGTTGAAGTTCTTTATTTTACAAACTCCACTCTTTATCCATCTATATCTGCCATTCTCATGGACCTTTACACCATGCCTGTTGCAACTGTAAAACGTTCGTTCAGCGTTTTGAAACGCGTAAAAACATACTAACGTTCCAACATAAACCAGGAACGGTTACTCCACATTCTCCGAGACGTGCCAATTGAGATTGATGCAGTTTTCAAGGAAATTGTGGCGGCAAAAAGCCGTAAATGGATTTTTTTTTTAGTTATGTACATGTATATGAACATAAATTGGCTGGTTTAATGTGCTTTAAAATGAAAGTTCCACAAATCTTATTACTTTTATTAGTAATAATAAATTCCGCATTTAAATGTTTTTGATATCAAAGTTTAAAAAAATACGAATCAATAAAATGTTTTTATTTTTTTATATTTACATTTTCGACTGCCTTTGTCTGTGATAACATTACGAATCAATTTTAAAGCGTGTAGACCGAAATATTTATAAAAGATGAGCGACATAAAATGGGCGTGTCTTAAAGTATAACCGAAAATGGTACATGTATTAATGGTGCTAAATGAAAAAAAATAATGGTTTTAAAATGTTGTTTTAAAGTGTGTAAATTGGAAATAATATATACTAATACTAATAAAGAATCATTCGGCTTTGAATATTATGAGGCGATAATTTCGTTCGGAGCGTGGTCAAATCTATCATAAAGTCCTTCTGGATTTGACCACGCTGCGACCAAAATTATTACAGTCATTTAATGCATATCTTTTACAATTTCATGCTATGCTATGGTGTGCGATTTTAATGATATGCTATGAGATTTCAATGCAATGCTATGAGATTTGTATGCTATGCTATGAGAAATTGAAATGAAGGGCCTAATGATATGGTATGCTATGCTATGCTATGCTATGGTATGCTATGCTATGAGATTTGAACAAAAACGCCTCCATACACAGAAGAGTTCCACACATTTCGAAGTAAAATGATAAGAAGCCAAATTTTACTACTAATCTGCAATGTGAACATTTATTCTTTCAAATAAAAACATTTAAAACCGAGTTAAAATCATGTTGTATGCTATGCTATGGTATGCTATGGTATGCTTACTGTTTACAGCTTACAGCAGAGATTCTATGAGATTGTATGCTATAGTATGAGATTCCAATGCTATGGTATGATATTCCAATGCTATGCTATGAGATTGCAATGCTATGCTATGCTATGCTATGGTGTATGTTGTAAAAGATATGCTTGAACTAACTGTACCTCATAATACTCAAAGAATAAGTCATTATTCCTTAAATAACTTTAACGTTGTTCAAGAACTATAATTTCTATAAACAGTAAACATTTAAAAATGAATTGTAACGTGTAACCTAAGGCTCCTGTACTATACCATTACTCCAAGTCAATAAACCCAAAGTGTTAAAGTATCATTAAAGCATAGGAGTTTATATATATGTTTGAAATTATAAAGAAACATATTGGAAGAGTACCAGAAATTAATGTATGTCTCGGAATTCAGCAACTTTTGTTCATATTTATTGGAATCAAAATACTTGAAAATGTCATAATTTTAAAGCTGTTTTTTGGTCAATCAAATATCATAAAATCCAGGAGCTTCCCCCTCGCAGTACAGTTAAGGCGGCCAATAAAAATATCGGTGATTTTTTGTGATGAAAACACGTATACTATTATTCAACGGGCATTCCTTTTTAAAAATCAATAACAGTCTCTCAAATCCAATATATTTCTGAAATATATATAACAGTACAATATTTTATGTTCATAGTGGTCAAGTGATATGGCAGATGCATGGTACAAGCAGATGTATTTGTGATTTTGAGGTCATATAAAAATTTCAATATTGAAACGGCATAATCATGTCAATATTCACAACTTAACTATAAAATAACTTCGTTTACTGATAGGGTATCCATGCATTCCTCTATAAGTGGCAAAGGAAAACTGTCTCTGATTGTGACCTTGTTTAGTGCACGATAGTCAACGCACTATCTCACGCGTACGTCCTTTTTACGAACAAGCACTGGAGCAGCGGCCAAATCTGAAGTAGAGGGCTGGATTACCCCAGCTTCCCTCATTTTATCCAAGTGGCCTTCCTACTCTCCCTGTACGACTGCTTAATGGGCGCGCATCGCCAGTGTCAATACAATGCTCAATCTCTACAAAATTGCCCAAATTTAAATCATTGACTGCAAAAATATAAGCAAACTCAGTTATAAGGTTGACTGCTTCCTGACGAACTTCCGCTGGAACGTTTTCCTCCAGATATCTGAGAAGCGAACTGACATGCTCACAATCCTTTTGCCCTTCTGTCCTCACCCGACGCACCAAAGACTCACAGTTGTTGACTGCACGAGCTGCTGCTGCTTTTCCGACAACACTTCCTGTTTTGAGAAATATGACTGCGGTCATTCATATTGATGACACACAACTTGTCTTTATTCCCAGACGCATTGCAAATCCTGGAAGGAACAATACCTATTGGGAAAACATTGGCATGTTCAATGATAAAATCTAGCATATCATTAGCCAAATCACATTATATGACTTGAGCAGTATGCGGTGGAATCCGCACCCGACGAGATGATACTGCGTTTAGCATCAACAAATCGACATCACCTGGGATTTCTATCATGCCTGGGACCCTTATGACTCTCATAGATCCTGTCTCACAGGCAATTTGTGTACCATGTGACCTAAGGAAGTAAATTCCCAACAACATTTCATCTTTCAAGGGACCAACATAAATCAGATGAACAAACCTATATCCACCAACTGTAATCTCAACCTTACCCAAAAATTGAGCACGCCTGCAAGTCTAATATTTGACTCCTCAATGATGTGCGGCTTGGGTTACATTGAGTTGTAAGCCTTTTGTGATACTATTTTAATATCTGCGGCTGTGTCAACTGTGTCATTCACCTCCGAACCCGCTATTTTAACCAATACATTCAATGCCCCTGAACCTTCACCCTGATTACCAGATTGAATATAATGTATAACATGCGCAGCATTAACAGACGGGTCTTCTGTAAATGTCACCTGACCCCTCGTGGTCGGTGTTTAAAGTGAAACATATTGCTCAGTGTGCTCTGTATTTTTTATACTTGGGTTTGGGGGAACTGCGTAATTATTAGGTAACCTTTGCGGACAGTTTCGTCTCATGTGACCCGACTGCTTACAGCCATAACAAATTACTGACATTCTATCCCCCTGAAGACTAGGACTAGTAGCCCCATGAGACCTCTGAAATTGCGCTGGGCTGCGGCGTTGGCCCGCTTTTTGTTTATCTGCAGAATATCTTGACCTATTAACTGAACGTCCCATTGAAACATACTAAGGTGAACGACTTTCTTCAGGTGAGACTGACCTTGAGTAACTAACTTCATTTGGATTTGACCTATCTTGGGAAGTTGACCTAACTGCCCTTTGGCAAGGAGAAATTGCACGGCGACTATACTGGAATGTCTTAACTCTCTTTATGACCTCCTCTAGGGTACTTGGTAGGCGGTCAATTAATTGCTAACCCGCCTCACAGTCTATCATTGTCAACTGTTCCTTAAAAATTTTAATTCAGTGGGAATATTCCGACTTATTCCATTTCTAATACCTAAGTAGTACAGTGGTAGCAACGTTATTGTTGACAAACGACACGCACGATACACGAACGATTACGCACGATACACGGACGATCACTAACGTACTGCATTTTCACGATACACGAACGATAACGATAAAAAACGCAAACGAACGATTCAACACTATTTCACACGCAAAATCAAAATTAATATTTAAGATTTGAATTACGAAAACGTATTGATTTAATTTGTATTACAATATGCCTGTGTTTTATTGAAAAGCAGCATGTACAGTAGCCATGCACTGTTTTATTTTTTCGAATAAACGATATGATAGGATCCATACACCAATTAAATTGTTTTGTGTCCACAACGAATATTAACTTCTATCATAAGTTAAAGAAAATTAAGTGAAAAAGAAATGAAGATAATGCATAAATTACACGAAATTATTTACATACTAGTTGATGTTTATGTAATCCGATTTCTTAACGTACGATTTAACTGTGCGAGATACAGGTTAAATTTGTTACCTGGTTCCAAAGAATTTCGATTTTATACATCCCATATTTCCATAATGTACGGTACATGATTGACTTTTATTTCTGAATTTTAAAGCGTCGAACTATATTTTATTTCTAATGAATGTTTAAACAATGTAACAGAGAGGAACGCGTATCGTATTTTCATTTGAAATAAAACTTAATGATTATTGTTTAGCTTGAACGGGAAATGGCTAACCTTGACCGCTTTCATTCAACGTGTCTCTTTTGCTTGACGCCAATGATTAAAATTATGTTTCAAGACACGATGGATGCTTGATATAGACTGATTAAAAATTCATGCAAAACTAAATCGACCGATCAAAGGATTAAATGACTTGTTGAATTACTAGTTAACGACGAAAGATAGAATATTTTAAAAAGATAAGCGCAGACATGATGTATGTAAACAACTGTTAATATTTTTCTATAAAATAGTTTAAATTCACACATTGTTGCGTTGTTTTAAAAACTACTCGTCGTTGTTTTAGAATAAATCCTGCCATTCCGTAAAAAAAGTTACAAAACGAAAAAACCTCACGATCACGCACGATCACGCACGGTAAAAAACGCAAACCAATTATTCTGATACACGCACGATCCCGCACGTTACACGAACGATCACCCACGGTACACGAACTATTTAACACGATTAGCTTGTCAACAATAACGTTGTTACCACTGTATAAGGCGCCTAGATAGGGGGTCAAATGAGTGCACTTTACAGGCGCCTACATAGGGGGGTCAAAGGTCAATCGTTTATAACGTCATTTTTCTGGCTCTCCTACCTGGCGCTATGACGTCATTTTTTGTACTTGAATCAGTAAGTTTTTAACCGTGCTCTTTTTGCTATTTGACTTGACAACAGAGATTAAGACTAAGACACAGATAGTTTTATATGATATTATTGGGGAACAAGAACATAAACATGAACACTAATGAAACAATAAAAAGACAGTTTTTTTTAGTTTGAACAGAATTGACACTTTTTTCACTTATCCATTGGCAGGGTGGTTGGTCTGGTTGGCATATCCACAAAGACATTTTCTCTTTTGATTCTTTATTCTTCCCGGTTTTTTCTGTTCCTTTTTTCATATTTTCGTCCCAATCTTCCTTTGGTTTATATTTCCTTTCTTTGATTTCTTTTAATGTATAGGGATCGTTGTTTTCTTTATCTGAAGATCCATCGAAAGGGTGATCCATGTACATGTAATCATCTGAAGCTTCTTATTCTGCTTTTTTTCTTATTCTTGTAATACTTTATCTGGGCAATCTATTATCCAGTGCCTTTCCTGCATACAAATAAAGCAAGCTGTAATTTTAGGGCTAGCTTCTTTCTTCTTGTACTCTTTATCCTTGTTTAGAGGAGAGTTGGTAGGAAAATGTCCAGGTTCTCAGCAGGTATAACAGTTAAGAATTTTCTTTTCCCTTGTGTTGATAGGATTCTTCTTGTAATTCCTATCCTTGTTTTGAGGACAGTTGGGAGAGAAATGCCCCGGTTCTCCGCAGGTATAGCAGCTATAATGTTTTTCTTCTTCTCTCTTTTCCTCTTTACCATTTGTAGTTCTTCCATTTTGTTTAAGATGATACTTGTATGCTTGCTTATTTCGTCACTCATGATGTTCAGGGTATTCAAGATTCCTTCCTGAGTAGTAGTTATGATGCCAAAGTCCTCCCTGGTCATGGGTTGATTGTCGTAAGCTGCCATTTCTAAAGCTATCGGGTCTTGTGTTTCTGTCACTAATAATGGGTCATAATATCCCTGTCCTTTAGACATTGGATTTTGACTGTCTATGAAATTGGTACTAGTCATTGTGATAAAATGTTTAGACATCCCCTCTTTTATAGACCTTTTGGTTCCTAAATATAAATATTGAAAATTTTATGCGAGTCATTGGTTTTTCGATAGAATGATGCAATTTGGTTTTTCCATAGAATGATGCAATCTGGGTTTTTCCAATGACTCATTAGTTTTGTAAAAAGATAATGCAATCATAGAGTATATAATAGACCTTTTACCTCCATTGAAATTAAAAATCTGAAAATTATGGGTGATATCTTATCGTATTCATTTGAAGGATATTTATCTGTCACAGCATGGAACGCCAACATGAACGAAGAGAAGCAGAGGAAAATATTACAGATCACCTCTCTAGCTCAGGAGGAAGTCAGCAGTATGCAGCTGTTTCAAAGGCTAATGCTGTAATTCGCCGAAAGATCACGCCAGGAAGAATAGTGACTATTTATTGGGTGGCCGAGGGAAGCAAACTCCAGTTGTTAGAGAAATTGACCGGGATATCTTACAAAGAATATCAAGACTGGAGCTTCTTAAGAGAATGTTCACCCGTCAAGGAAGACAATGCAATGCTGTAGTGAGACAGATCGACAACATAAAAATTGTTTCCCTGGAATATGCCTACATGAAACTAAAAGTACTGACTCAGGAAGGCACAAGTGTGTGAAATTCGTGATGAATTTAAGTGTGTATGAAATTCCTTATGAGGAACGTGCAAGCGAATGGATGACTATGGCCCTTGATCGTTCTCGATTTCAAAGACGAATTGAACAGACTGGATAATTATTGAACCTGTGTTGAAACGACATTTAAAATTTAAGTAATTATTTCATTGTTTTTTTTGTTTGTTTAATTGTTCATTAAAATTATATAAAATGATATTTATCTTATGTTTTATTTTTTAGCGCTATAAGTATGATATTAAAACCTTTATAATTTATGAGATATTGATTGCTGATGCACAGGAATGGTTTTATTTGATAGAGTACGATCTTTACTTTTAAAAAATGTCTCATTTGTGAAACAATTCCGTTCTGAAGGGATAGAAACAGACAGTCGTCCCGAGGAAGACAGCGGAGTCGGAGTCGCAGTCGGAGTAGACAGACCCAGCCTCCGGAGGAACCCTTCATTTATGCTCACACCAGGGACAGCCAGAACCCCGGCCAGCACCTTACCATCGTGCCCAGTTGGGGAGCCCGTGTTGAAGACAAGAGAGGGCCTTGCAATGTCTACTTCGAGCCTGATACCCACCTACAGGTGAAGTGTTCCAAATGCGGAAACCAGTGTGTGTGCTGCCAATGCATCGTCGGGATTTACCGATGTATTAATCCCTGTCCAATGTGCCGCCACCGGGGAGAGGTGTGAAGAGAGGTTGCCTGTACCTGAAAAAAAAACCTGCCATTTTAAGGGCCACCCATATTTTTCGAAAAGCTGTTTTCATTTACTTGCAAAAAAGAAATAAAATTATGAACACCAGTATCACTTCATTCCCCGCACTAATAAAAATGATTTAATTTGTATTTTATCTCATAATACATCATGTATTCCTACGAGACACTGACCCTTTTCAATTGAAACACGAATTTACCATGGTAGTAGCTGGGCCTGGGTAAACAGAATTTGTTAAAAGTTAATACAAAATAGTCATTGGATCTCCCCTCCCCCCGAAAAAATAGTATGGTGCTATCGTGAATCGAGTCAAGTTTATTCACAACATTCCTGAAGACGACGAAAAATTAGTTGCCGATTTTAATACCCGTCACATTTTAGTGTTTGATAATATGATGTGAGGCAAAGCCTATGAGTCTATTGTAGATTGGTTTACTCGCAAAGCTCACCATCGAAATAGTGTGATTTACATCACTCAAAATGTATTTGATCGGGCTAACCAACATCGTACCATCAGTTTGAATGCTCATTATTTGGTGTTGTTTAAAAATACTAGAGATAAATCTCAAATCAGTGTGTTGAGTCGACAATTAGATATGCTCCATTTAATGTCGGCCTATCAAGATGCTACTAGTGTTCCTCATGGGTATTTGCTCGTAGATCTAAGCCTACAAACTCCAGACGAATTGAGATTTAGGAGTCAAATGTTTGATACTTTAAGTGTTTATATGCCTCGAGAATATAAATATTGGAATACACAAGGTGTTACCTTCATTTGATAGAGGACATCATGGCACGACAAAAGATAATTTTGAGACTCTTGTAACTTTTATATGGAGAAAAATACCAGAGAAAATACAGGAAATCATCGAGTTAAGCCGTAAGACTTTAATGAAATGGTTTCTTATTGGAGCACAGAATTTACTCAAAGGAAATATTCTTGTCGACAAACAGACTAACATTTTATCGAAAAACATCGTGACGATTTGAAAGTCATTGCCGACAAAGTCAACGAAGATAATAGGTTGAAAGCGATATTGAAACGAGGAGGAGCTGGATTTTTAGGAGGGGTCATCAATCGTTATTTATTGAAATGGAATTTGGATAGAGAGAAACTGCTTTGTGACGTCATAATGAAAAATGACGCCATTTTAGTGCCTGTATGATTTAGATGATATCATACTTTAAGTACAATGCACAACATCATAACCCAGACAAATATCGTACATTTTGCGGCCAAATACTGCAAATACCGTATCTTGTTCTTTACATGCAAACATGCATAGGATTACATGTCAACAGTAATATGAACTTTCTGTTAAAGGTCTACTTTGCATGGATTGGTTAAAATGACCAACACTTATAAGCTTTGGGCTGTACTGTACTGATTTTCAGAAAATCAGATCAGCTGTTCTCACACAGTCTTACTTTGTTTACTTAGAAATTTATAAAAACAACTGTAGTCAGTGATGTGTAAAGTTTAGTATTGTCAGTACCAATGCTATGAACTGATTCGATCGTGTCGATTCTTCCTGGTGAAAATGATCAAGTATTTAACGGACTGACAATAAACCTATACATGTACATTGTATAAATGTAAACAATGCAGTCTCTTCTCATGTTTTGAACGAAACAACACAATAAGTTGATCAGAAATTCATCCACTGTATAAAATCAAAATAAAATAGTTACTTAGTTATCTGTACCCATATTTACTAAAGTTCGTAGACGTAAACTTAGACGTAGCGTACGTTTACGTCTAAAACGATATTCACAAAATGACGTTGACGTAAAATTACGTCATAATCGGACGTAAATATACGTCTGCTCTATAGGTACACGTTTCTTATTAAACATGGCGGCTATATTGTTTGCGTTGGCAAGAGAGGGGAGTCTGAGACGTCAGAGAGTCTTCCGAGACCGGACCAACCCCTTGGACGTCTTCATTGATAGAGAATTAATCATCCGTTATCGTTTTCCGAGGCGAACCATCGTTGATTTTATTCAGCAGGTGGACAGTAGACTTTCACGACCTATTAAAAGGTCTCACTCTCTGCCTGTTTCATCCATGGTAAGAAATTTCGCTGATATTGAGCCCGATGTATTTATAGTTGCAATATAATTATCACCCAAGCATTTCAACTCCCCCCCCCCCCCCCCCCCCCCCCACCATTGTCAAACAATGATTATTGTCTTTTACAATTATCAATCATGACCCTCCTTCTTTGGTATAAAATTTCCAATAATATAACAGGAATCCCAAGCATTTCAACCCCCCCCCCCTCCCCACCCACCCCCCCCCCCCCCCCCCCCACACACACACACACAAAATTCCAATATATATAATCATACAGAATGACATGTGATAAAACATAATTTTGATGTTACACATACTCTTACTGATGAACAATGATAAGTGTCTTTTACAAATACCCATTAATACCCCCCCCCCCCCCCCCCCATTTTGGGCATTCAAACATTATGCACAGACCCTCAAATGGAGGGATATTTTTGTTTTACAGGTGGAACTGTGGAAGGGGTTTTGAGACCTACTTTTAAAATACTATTCGATATTTTACATGAATTTTTCAACAAGGAGAATATCAGTGCAGTTAAAGGAAATTGGTTGAATATATGAAATTTTATGATCTGTAACATGTTCTAATGTGTTATTATAAATGACAAGGTTCAGTATTAAGGGGTACACAGTAGTTCCACAAACGTGAACTTATTAATAGTTCACATCTGTACTCTAACTTATAGCAATATGCGTGTAGTCTAGAATACTTCTCTCTGGACAATGTTGTGTAATTACATCTCACAAGTATATTCAGTCCAACCTGAGCATATGCAACTGAATACTAAGGACCATGAAGTTCCTGGTTGAAATTCCAACTATACATATAATCCTTTTATTTATAAACACACAGAAAATTAATTTATAACAAGATGTTTGTTATTTGGACAACAGTGCGAAATTCAGGACATTGATAATTATTTTATCCCTTTGTGTCCTCATAATTTACAGGGGATATATAAAATTACAGTACGACAAGAAGAAAAAACTTATCATTATACCGTATCATTCAAGTGTAATAGATAATAAATGAGAGTAGCTCTGGTGAACTAAAAGTTACATTGGTGTGGCCTCTGCCACTTGTTGATTATTGTCATTTTAAATAAGCTAGAAGGTGGTAAAGGATGACCTGCATGTAGTTATTGCAATTGTCCAAACAACTATTATATTGTAGACATTCTGTACCAAAGAAAATTCAAAAACATGTATCTATATTTATTGAAACTTTAATTTAAATCCAAATAAGCATAAAATTAACACATGAGAGTTAATTTTTACAGGTGTTGGCAACTCTGAGAGTTCTTTCCCAAGGAGACTTCCAGTCTGAGGCTGCTGACATCCACGGGATTTCCCAACCCTCGTTCAGCAGAATGTTTATGGAAGTTGTCGATATGCCCTGCATGCCAGCCTGGACAATATCACCTTTCCCATGGAGCAAGAGGACATTCTTCAGACCAAGGAGGATTTGTTGAGGGTGGCAAACTTCCCTAACGTAGTTTGTGCCATTGATGGAACCCCGATTCCCATCATCGGAACGTCTGGAGATGATGGGAACGATTTTGTGTGCAGGAAAGGGTTTCATGCAATCTACATGCAGGGAATTGTGACGGCTGACCTGAGGTAAATAAAAAATAGTATATTTAAGTGGACAATCAGTGCAATTACTATGTTGGGTCTAAAAAACTATTAACATTTTTTTTATTGTTACCTTATGACTGCATTTATTCCAGAAATAAACAGCAATTTAAAACGTTCACCTGGATATGACGTTTGTTGGTCACGTGATCAAATCCTGTGAAGCCCAAGGGGCTTCTCAGTAGATTTGATCACGTACCAACCAACTCATATCCCGGTGAACTTTTTAACATTGCTGTTTATTACTTATATTTACATTTGAGAGACATCGTTCAGAACTGTTAAAATTACAGAGATTTTATGTTTACAATAAGACAAGCGATAAGCGCGTGCGGTTATCATTGTGACGTCACGAAAACGTTCATACAGAATTGAACGTTTTCGATATTCTATAGGTTCATATAAGGAAGCATATTTGCAAATGTAAATATATACCAACAACTCATTTCAGATTTACAAACATTGTATGCAAGTATGGGGGTGCAACACTCGATGCATATATACTTGCCAACTCAAGCATTCCAGAAATAATGGACCAGCTGCCAGGTGGAGGATGGCTTTTAGGGGACAGTGGCTACCCCCTTCGCCCATGGCTGATAACTCCTTTCCTCACGCCCCAAGCAGGACAGCAGGAGAGATACAATGCAAATCATATCAAGACGAGGGCTTTTGGTGTCCTTAAGTCCAGATTTTGGCAAGTATAAAAAAAAATAGATTTCGTTCAAATATTAGACTTGCAGAACAGACTGCAAACATTAAGCACATGGACAACATTGCTTACCTGAGTAACACTTCTCTTTTTACTTCTCTTTATTTCTTGAATTTATATTTTTTCTGAGACTGCACTTCCATTGCGACAACAACATGGCTCCCCATCTGATGATGATGAGCTTACAATACAGAAAAGGGAGAATTAGATATAGAACACCCAAATCATAAAATTATTTCTGATTCATTTTTTCGAAAATTATTTCTAAGACATCACTAACCCTTCACAATTAGGCCATATAATAGTTGCAAAAACATGCAAAATTCTTTGAAAAAATACAAAATAATGCATGGGACTTGACAATATATATATTTATACTTTCCAACAAACGCATGACTAGGTGACTGATCAATAATCCATATCCATGTTTAACGAAACATCAATATTCTGTTACAGATGTCTGCACAAAACAGGAGGAGCTCTGGCCTACACCCCAACAAAATGTGTTAGGATCATTGAATGTTGCTGTCGCCTTCACAATAGGGCCACAGAAGACCGTATTCCAGCACCAACAGCGGGACAAGTACCCATCTACTCCAATAATGAAACTTTAAATGCTGAAACTATTGCCAATACAAATGCAGTTAATATCAGAAACAGCAATTGTCTGTTTATTTCTTCCTTTTGATATAATGGCCTGTCTAAGAGTTAACAATTATTGATCATTAATGTGTAATACCCTGTTATATAATGTTTTGAATCATTCAAATGATAAGTAAATAAGTGATACCTTTTTCGAATGACAGGTCATTATCTTTGAATTGTACAAAAGTTATAAAGTATGTTAAATGTGTTCTAAAATTGATGTTTTCTCAATTTGTTATCTAAACAATCATGTTCTACATTTGTTAACTCAATTATGGTCATTATTTTAGATTTGTTTTATTTACTATTTTCAAAGAGAGATATCATTTAAAGCTGCCATCTTATTGTAGAATTGTTATATCTCAATTTTTTTAATTGAAACACATACAAAGAAACACTTTTTTCAAATCTAGTGTCATTTTCATTTTTTTTTAATTAAAAAAGTAATACTGTTCAACACATCAAGATACATGTAATAGCAGAGTTTGACTTACTGTACTTTTAATTTTACATTTACAGTGTTTAATATATGCATGTATTATGTTAAAGTTATCTTCAGATGGTACACTTAAAATATATTTATAAAATACACTGAGTCCCTTGAAATTTAGCATGTGTTTGTTTTTTATTTATTAAATATAAAAATGATTAAGTATATTTCCAAGACAATTCATTCATGTAATTTAATTGAGAAAAAAAATTATTCTAGTTCATAAAGTGGATAATTTCATTATACACTGTACATGTGATAAAAATTTATATAAACTGCAAATTAAAAATGCTGCTTCCGTATGAGTAATTGTGCAAATAATGGTCAAAACAGGCAGACAAAAATTGGTCTGACAGAGATGGAAGTTTCAGTCAAGTATAAATGAAATTACTAATTAAAACTCAGACAAAAGATTACAAACAGACTGAACATCGGAAGAAGACAACAAAGCATAAAAGTTCTTCAAAATCTCAAGCCTCTCTCTTTCTATCTCCAGCCTCTGTTTTTTGATCGACAGCTTCTCTTCCTCAATTTCAATGAGGCGCTGAGATCCTAGGCTATACTCACAAAATGATTGAGCTTTTCGTTTTCCTTATAAATGTAAAATACTAGTAAATCTAATCTCGATATTGAGTAATGCCAGAACATTTTGTTTGATCTTTTAAAAATCTTAACATAAACTAAAAAAAGAATTAAAATTAGGAAAAAGCTTTCTCTTCAATATATGTGTCACAATTATGTTCCAAACATACTCCCATACTTTTGGTTGAGTTCTAGTATCTTAATTTTGTTTGAAATGTATTTCCATACTTTTGAGCTATTTATATATTTTTGCTTGCATGAGTTGTCAGTAGTAGTACTGGAGAAAACCTGTTTGACAGGTATGATTTATTTTTAAATTAACTTGCTTAGTGGTTTGAAGAGTGAGGTTAGATGTATTCTGGGCGACAAGCTGTGTGGACGTGTCTGTACTCTTGCTGAGATATCTTGGGCGTTTCCCATGCTAAGTGAATTTGGGAACGGCATCCCTGTGTGGGCTTATTTGTGTGAGAGAGATACAAACCAGTAAGTGTCATATTTTTTTCTCTCTATTTTTATGGTTTATATTAGTTCTGCATTGTGAGTAGAGTTAGAATTGTACGTGAATTGTAATTTAAATAACTGTTATGTTACGGTGGTCCAGAATTGTAATATACTGTGTGTTTATTGTGTCAATATCTAAAATCAAATATGTGTATAAGAAAACTTATTATGTCACGTTGTTCGATATTTAAATAGGTGACCACGGAGTGGGCACGTGGTGGAACATGTAATATCCGTACAAAGACTTAATATGCTTTCCCAGGCATACGGAACTAACCATATGCGAGACGTCTTGCTGAATGCCAGTCCATACGAAAAGAACTGATGTCAACAATCTTCTTTTTCTGTATATTTGTAAATAAATTGTTTTGGTTTTTGTAAATATTGTCTTGTTTGACTTACAAGGACCATCCTCTTACCAGATTGGTGAAATGTTTTAAGAACCCTACACAATTTGAGTGCAATTGTGACAATATGTAAGGCAAAATAGACTTATCTCTCTATTTTTTGTTTGTTTTCTTGTTTTCATACCTTAAGAAGTTGAGGGTTCTGACAAAGAAGATTCTTCTGTGAAGTTATAAAGGAAATATTAAAGAAAAAATATCTCTACTCAAACCAACCTTTCTAAGGATTTTGATAAATTTGCACTTACCTTGGGCAAGAGGGCCAATATCATTTCCAAGACCCTTCATTGACGTTTGAGAATCTAAAGAATAATTCATATTAAAGTCAGTCTCTTATGAATTTTGTATGACGGGTTTTTATGGTCAATTTCATTCTTACCGACTGCCTTTGTATAAATGGCAAATAATATATATGTTCTATATGAATATGTGCAATGGTTTTTGAGATAATGATCGGAAAGTGAATGATGACGGAACGACAGAAGGACAGAACGGGGCAACACTTCATTTCATGGAGGGGGCATAGAAATGATCTGAATATCCAGACTTAAATCAATAGTCTAAGGGAATTTATTCCAAGTAATTGTATTCCATACAACCTTAATCTGCCTGCAGTCTCAATGTGTACAGAAAACTACATAAATTATACATATACTAACCTTCAGACTGAGAGACAACTTGCACATCACCATTAGCATCTATATTCTCAAGTTCTTCAGCTGGAACTAAATCAAATGTAGTTCTTTATATATTCAGTCATAGTTTTAACCAGAGGCCTCTGTGTTACATGTACATTTATTTTTTTTTTCATTTGCATTGTTGAGAAAAAAACACAACATATAGCGACATTCTACCGTTGAAGTTAATGAAAATAGCCATTCAAATATAATTAGTTGTTTTCTCCGTCGTTAGTTTCTTACTTCTATGGCATAACAATGCAACTCCATATCTCTGATGATTGATCCCATAGAACAGAAAGACAAACAGGTGAACAGAGTGATTCAAATAATACCCCACTCTTCCTTATACACATGTACTTCATTTGTGGGGGTATAACTAGCCATTTATAGTGATAAGCGAATAAATGAAAAAAAAGTCAGATAGCGATCTATCGTAGTAACTTACATGTATAATCTTACCCTCGGTGACAATAAATGATGGTATCTCCAGGCGACTTGGTTTTTGGGACATCAAAGGGGAAGACCTGACTTGACTAGTGTCGACCCCATCCTCAATTCCAGATATGGCAGACTAAGGAATTAACTGCAATATCTAAAATTTTCACAGAGTTGAAAGTACATATTTCCTTAGTAAAGTCTGTCAATTTACAATTCATGCCATAAATCATAAAGAGTTAAAAATAAAACATCTTGTCAGAAGCATTTGAAAAAAAAATCATTTTTTTTATCTTTACTTTCTTGTAAAACAAATGATTTCATTATTGATAATAATTTTATAAACATGTAATTATTTACATTTAAATTTGATGTTAGGGACAAAGCAAGGGGAGAAAAACACAAGCAGCATGCAAACATAACAGTTACATGTATATTAGTTGATACTTGGAGACCTACCTTAAAACACTACTTGAAAACACATTATGCAGTAGTGATGGGATTTGAACCCATTATCTCCTAAGACAGTTATGAACATTTAGGGTACATACAAAGACAGACAATGACTGACAGGGAATGACACACACGTTCACAGAGAAGCATCAATACTTGTTAGTTCATACTTACCCACAATGATCTATCTAAGTAGTAGTATCTTCTCAGACATTTACAAGTTTCAAATATTCATTCACTAAATAACAAAATCTTAGCATGTAGCTAATTATTCCTGTATTTCATAATGTCAATTATACCCCCAAAACAATATCATATTTGGGTTTTTTGTATGCTAAATCAATGCACCAGTACACACAATAGCAACCTGTGTTTGCATGTAACACCATGGATATCTTCATCTTGAAGTTTATCATTATACCCGCACTTTCTAAAGAAAGTTCGGGTATATTGTTGTTACCCTGTTCCGTCTGCCTGTCCGTCCGTCCGTCTGTCACGTTTACTTTCTCAAACTGCTCTTAAATCTTATAAACCTGCAAACTGAACTCTTAAAGTATGATTTGGGGTGTCATGTTGTTTTGTAAAAAGGTTTCAAAAATTCTCTGGTAGTCCTGGGGGTCAAATAATTGGTAAAAAATGACGTTTTTTGACAAAAAACCTTCTTCCTCGAACTCCTTTTACATTTTCAACAGTAGACAACTCATCTCTTGGAATATGTGTTGGGGTGTCTTATAGATTTCGGAAATTTCACTTTTGTCCTGGGGGTCATTAAATGGCTGAAAAATGACGTTTTTTTTACAAAAAGTCTGGTTTCAAAAAAACGTCAATTTCTTTTTGCAGTAGCCAAATGATCTAGAATATGATTCGGGGTGTCATGTTGATGTGTAATCATGTTTCAGAATTTTTGTTTTTATCACGGGGGTCTGTGGGCATTAAAAAATGACATTTTTTGCAAAAACAAATATGGTTCCCAGAACTCCTCTTACAATTTATGCAGTTGTTATGTCATCTCTTGAGATATGATAGGGGCTGTCCTATAGGTGTGCAATAAGGTTTTAAAAATTTAAATTTCATCCAGGGAGTCAGGGAGTAGCAGAAAACTGACGTTTATCACTCCTAAAAAAAACCTAGTTCCCAGAACTCCTCTCATGATTTAATGAATAGCCATATCATATCTTGGGGTATGATAGGGGCTGTCCTTTAGTTGTGCAATAAGGTTTTAAAAATATAAATTTCATCCAGGGAGTCAAATAGTAGCTGAAAATTGACGTTTATCACTCCTAAAAAAAACTTACTTCCCAGAACTCCTCTCATGATTTAATGAATAGCCACATCATCTATAGCGATATAGCAGGGGCTGAGCCATCGATATGCAATAAGGTTTTAGAAATATAAATTTGATTCTGAGGGTCAATACTATCTACAAAATGATGTTCCGTCCCATAAAAAAACCTTATTCCTGGACCTCCTCTTATATCTTGTGATTGAAATAACGTACCATAAGATGCATAAGGAGGAAAAATATATAAAATTATGCTTTAGGGGTGGGGATCACAAGCATTTTTTTTTTCAAGTTATTTGATCATTTCTGATTTTGGGAGGGTGGGGTAGGGTTAAGGTGACCCCCAGAGGCCATGACCTACTAATACCACAAAGAGATTTGCCTTGACATGGTCATGGTTCAAGAAACAAAAATATATATGGTTTAGGAGTGGGGATTTTGATGATTTTGAGGATATTTTAAAAATATTTAACTATTCATGTTTTCGGGGGGTGGGGAGATTCAGAGTCTCTTCTCACATATTTACAGTAGCAAAATCATTTCTTAATTGGTATTTTTCTGTATGATGTCAGATGTATATAAAAAGATTTTGGAAATTGCTTTTTAATCTTAAAGATAAACAAAATGTTATAATATTATGTAATTGTAGAAATTGTAAAGTCATTTTACAAAACCTAGAGCTTGCTGTAAAAAACAAAGCAGGGTCAACATTGGGCTAGGGCTAGGAATTACACTACATATGAGTAAGATAGATCAATACTTGATTAGTTCCAACTCTGAAAAGTCATTGGGCATCTCAAAGGGGGCATAACCTATATACATGTACCAATTGATGTGCAATGACACAAGGAGGAAGAATAAATATGGTCTAGGGTGGGGATCTCAACAGTATTAAAATGTATTATAATTTCCTATTTCAGAGGAGGGGATGGTTGTTTAAAAACAACTCCAGGGGGTGGGGGAATAACCCAAGGGGCAGGGGCCAATTTGTCTTAAATGTATCTAATGTATCTTGACATGATCAGCAGAATTGGAGAGAATGATCACTATAGGGCATCTCCAGAGTTGGGCCCTAAATAGTTACAAAATCAATCTATTGTTAATATGTTATACATGTATTTAGAAATGTTTTTATTTTCAAAATGATTAACAAATTAATCAGTCAAAATGAGTTATAAATAACCGATTGGCAATTCTGCAATTGATTGCATGATCCCTAGTATAATATCACATGTATTTTTTTTATATATATAATTATACATGTATGTTAACAATCAGGATTTAAATGCACAAATTTTCATGAGTCATAAATCTTGACATACCACATATCTCTTGACAAAAAATAATAAGCAATTTAAAATAAAAGAAAATTAGTCATTACCTCTTTTTCTATTACTGGTGTATGATGATGGGGTAGGGGGTATAATGGAAAAAAAAAGCTGCAGCATGCCTTCATTCTCACTAGAAATTTATATCTAATCCACACATCCTGGGACCCCTTCCCCTTCCTCCCTATTTTAACTCATATAAACATGATATTTAATACCCAAATTTAATACAAAATAGGGTCAATATGGAGTTAACTCAATAGTGTAACTCTGACAAATGAAAAATTAAAAAAATTCTGCAATTAAAATGACAGAAACTGTAGATAAGCTTATTTAAATAAAGATGATGATACAGTATGCTGGCAAAGGGAGATCACATTTTAGAAAGTGAAAGTAAAACTTAACTGTTTTGTATACCGGTGTCTCATAATATTGCGGTACTACATGTATTATACTTACCTATATTGGTCAACATCATAATGATAATCCAATTAGCACAATATGAATTCCTTTAGCTGATCACCACAAAAGAAACGTTTATTCTTGTTAATTAATCCTATTCTGGATATCGAAAACACACATGCATGTACACCATGTGATACTCATCAAACCAAAGAGCTGGGTAAAACTAGTACCCGCTAATGCAACCTGTAGACCTGTGTTGTGTACGTAACTTCAGACAAAGATCATTTAATTGAAACATATTGTATGTATTTTCATAACTTTATTCTTTAAAACCCCTTGCACAATTTTATTAAGTAATTAACCATGTAAAGCACAATTTTCAGCTTTAAGGTGTTATGGGACACCCACATATTGTGATGTACTCCTTATTGAACGAAACATTAAATAAAGTTTATAAAATATAATATTTTCCCCCAAAATAATGTTACCTAACAGTTAGGCCTAAGAAAAAAAAATGTGTTTATAGGGTAACACTGATGAAAAAATCAGGTTAGGTACGTAGGAATTTTTTTTTAATTTTATCATATTTTTTTCTGCATGAGGGCACAAATACAAATATAAAATCCTAAGAATGTTTGTTTGTGTCATATTTAAAATCGGGTTTTTAATGGAATTAATATGAAAATCACAAACAGATGCAAACAGTTCAAATTGTACATAAAGGCAATATGTGTATTATTGGATGTGAACTCATCATTTATGAAAATTATAATTCTTAAAAAGTACTGGAAATTGCATGTGGCCTTCTTTTTGACTAAAACTGGTACAAAAGAGTGTTATTTAGAGGCTAACACTTGGTGCGGGTATTACCGTCTAATGACAGCATCTTGTTTCATTGTTATTGTTATATGTACCTACCTTTCCTTGTACATATTACATGTAATAAAGTAACATATGAATACAACAATATAAAATATTTCTTGAAGGTTCCCATACAAAAAAAACACTAAAAAGTTATACATATGAACCCTTAAAAAAGTTACAAAAAAGTCATAACTAAGTTTGCACAATTTGGAACCATCTGATCAACTATGGTTCCAAATTAGCATCAAAAAGCTATACCTATATTGTAACTTAAGTAGAAAAAAGTCATAACTAAAGTGTAACTATTGACAATTTATTTTTTCCATTAAAATGAAGTAGGTATAAAAAAGTTATTAAAAAGTTATAATAAAGTTATCTTTTAGGTACAAAAAAGGTACAAAAAATTATGTTACAGAAACGTTATCATTAAGGTACAAAAAAGTTATACACATAGTTACAGAAAAGTAATCATTTAGATACAGAAAAGTTATAGATGTAGGTACAAAAAAGTTATACATATAGTTACAAAAAAGTTATCATTTAGGTACAGAGAGGTTATCATTTAGGTACAGAAAAGTTATAGATTTAGGTACAGAAAAGTTATACATATAGTTACAGAAAAGTTATCATTTAGGTACAGAGAGGTTATCATTTATGTACAGAAAAGTTATAGATTAAGGTACAGAAAAGTTATACGTATAGTTACAGAAAAGTTATCATTTAGGTACAGAAAAGTTATAGATTTAGGTACAGAAAAGTTATACATATAGTTACAGAAAAGTTATGTTTTAGGTACAGAAAAGTTATAGATGTAGGTAAAGAAAAGTTATCATTTAGGTACAGAAAAGTAACACAGAAAAGTTACATATCGATGTAGGCACAAAATATTTATCATAAACTTCAGGTAAAAAAAAACAGGTACAGGTGTTATACGGATGAAAAAAAGTCCCCAGTGTTGACACACAGAACTTTGTTATCAAATTGTTTTTGGTTTTGAATAGGAATTTAAAATCATATCTGTACATGTGAGCAAAAGTACACAAGTCATTGTTTTTGTCAATCAATATGTTATAGAATTTATTGAATAATATTTACATCTACCGAGTATGTTTTCCTCTCTTTCTTACGGAAACTTATAGTTAATTCATAGCTCTATAGAAAGAGCCAGACTGAAATCTACATGCCCCGTTTATCGATTGGTCGAAACCTACAACGACCTAAGAAAAATCACAGACTGCACAAAATAATCAGGATGATGTCAGACTCAAATTCCCATAGGAGACGATTTGGCTGTTTCTTTTACTAACAGTATTAGCTAACATACTGATGCACATTAACAGTGATTTAGTTAATTTAACTTACTTTTCACGATCAATTTAATAATTTAATAATAATGTAAATATAAATAAAATGGTTTGTGATCATTGTATAAAAAATCAACATAACCCACTAATGCGGGTTATGTATTTTTTCTGCAATGTCGCCACATTCATATCCCGCATAAATTACCAAAGAAATCACTTTATTGTTTAAATAATTATCACATTGTTAGCTCAATATTTGGTGGATATCACTATGTAATATATTTTTGACATTACACTGTGACATTGTCACGAGGGATTTTTAAGTATTTCTTTTGAAATGGCATTTGAAAGTATTGCATGGAAAATTGTATTTAAGAAGTAATAAAACATGATTAAAACATATGATAAAAAGAGTCTCTCATGGTTTGTGATGGTCAATGGTTTTTAACAAATAAGTTATGTGATTTCTATTCCCAAGCCTTTGCAAGGATATAGAAATCACTTAACAAGTGAAATCAAACACTATCACAAACTATATACAGACCCTATTTGTAAGTTTTGGAAATAATTTAAAGCAATAATCTAACATAATAGTATTTGGGATTACATGTATGTCAAATGTTCATACTAAATTTGAATACAAATTGTGAAAATCATTATTTTGTAAACCAAAAATTGACTACAACTTTTATAAAACATGTTTTAGGTTCCTAACATGCTAGTGATTTTTAAAACAGTCCTGGTTCTAGATACCAATGACCTATAGTAATGTATTAGCAAACAACCGGATCTGTTTCTTGAATCTGTTCCTAGAATGTATAAAAAAGAATGTTTTATTATGGCAATTTCTTACTACATGTACTTACATTGTAGCTGTAAAAATCCTGACAACCTTTACATAAAATAGAAAATTATATAGCATACCCGTGTGGAATATATATCTGCCCAGCACCTGGCAGGTGAAAACTGGCTTCTGTTAACATGGCTGCATATATTTCTATGAGAAGGATTGCACTTGACAGATCTCTTTCATAATAGTATCCTCGTCCTCCATCAATCTCAAAAGGCAAAAAAATTTGAAACATGATACTGTTTGACAATTTTCAATATATGTAGCATAAATTGTAATTAAATATCAGTAACATTAATATAAAATTACAGCAGTTGCCATTATATTATCTGATCTACAATAATTCATTTTACTAAAAAATATACTTTATATATAGTTAAAATCTGTATATCTTATTTCTGAATACATGATAAACACAGATACTTACTTTTTTAATCTTGTATTAGTGATGTGTCTTCAATCTGGTGTACAATTTGCTGGAATTTGTTGGGATTTTTCTGCAATACAATGATACCCTTTTAAAAAAAATCGACCATAATTTGATAATAGAATGTTTATCATCAGGTAAACATGGCTGCATAGACTTTGATAAATAGATAATTAAATCATGCACTTCTTATGAGAATTCTAGAAATATTCAAAATGGGATTCATTTCCAAGTACATAACAATAATCTGAAAATTGAAATGAACAAACACAAATGAATTATTTAACATTCTGTTTAAAATGACTTGTTTGTATATCAGACTTACCCTGAATGAAAATGGTATTCCACAAGTAAAGCCATACTATCCAGGTCATATAAATGTCTATCTTTATGAAAACACTGCTTGCAGTTCCATTACTACATACAACACGCTGTAATTCTGCATATTTCTTGAAAAATTCAGGAAAAACTTCAAAACAGCTCCTGTCTCCTTTGCCCATTTCAAAATTTGATGGCGGAATGGCAATTGTCCAATCAGAATTCGCGATAATCAAAATTTTAAATTTTTACCAATCACGTTACAGACACGATTAATATCGGGATAAATCTTTAAAATTTCTTTTAGTTAAAACACAATATTATTTATTTAATATTATCGTAAGAATTCTGCATTTTAATGAAAATAATTTAAGTAATATTTTGTTTCCATACAACCTCTTAGTTTATTGACCGATCATCAAAACTCGGCATTTCCGGTATCAAGAGTCGCCATTTTGAATATTTTTTTTCAATATGAGGGAAATTAAAAAACTAAATGCATTTAAATACCAATGCATTTTTTCAAGCGATGAATATGTTAAACCGAAAATTATAACATCGTTTAGAATAAAACATGTTTCACAAAGTAAATAACAGAGTCTTTAGCTATGTACTGTTATAAATTACGATGAGAGTTATTACAGGGAAAACATACAGATAGAAATAGCAACATTGTTCTTTGTTAACAACATGTCTATTAGTCAAGCATCGTGGAATTGTTTTTAAACTTATTCTGAAATCAAAAACAATCAAAAACAGAATTTGGGTGAAAACACGGTAAATGAGTCTAAAACTAGCCCAGTTTTTTTTAAAGTATTGATTTTTTAAAAAATGTTTAATACAAAAGAGATTTTACATCAAGTCAACCCTCCAGTTAATGGCAGAGAATTCGATTTTTTTTAATTTCAGACGGGCTTCAAATCTTTAGTTGTTTTTCTTCAACAGAGTATGACCAAATGAAATCATTTATACCTCTTTATTCGTTCAACTATAAAATGTTTTTGACTTTCCTTCCCCTGTAATTTTTGAATGTGTTCTATGCTTTTAGAAATGATGATAAGGCTGTTCAAAGTTAATTCTATGTTTAACGTAACCACGCACGTATGTTAAGGATAAACTGGGTTTTGAAAAAAAAACAAACAAACTCTATTTTAATTTGATATTTTCAAGTTTAATAATACTAAAATACTGTAATATGTAGAAATTCAAAATGTTTAGAGCACACTATGGACTATAAATCAGATAATCTGTAGGATTATAAGGAAAGAACACTATTAAAGAGATAGCCTATATGTACATGTAGTTTGAATACTCACTTTATTTGTAATAATGTAAATAAATCAAAATCATTTGTTTGAATATTTTGTTTGTTTTAATTTTATCGCCCTCCCTCATAGGATTGGTATTTTGAAGTGATGTTAAACGTAGTATTAATTTTCGGCAGCCTAAATAATAGTTTAGCAAATGAAACTAGATGCTGTCATTAGACGGTAATACCCGCACCAAGTGTTTGCCTCTAAATAACACTCTCTTGTACCAGTTTTAGTAAAAAAAAGAAGGCCACATGCAATTTCCGGTACTTTTTAAAAATTATAATATTCATAAATGATGAGGTCACATCCCATAATACACATATTACTTTTATGTACAGTTTGTTTTTTAACTGTTTGCATGTTAATTTAAAATAATCAAAAATCTAAACATTTCATGGCATAGAAAGTATGGTCTATATAATTAATACAAACATAATTAAATCATGCCCCCACCCCCGCCGGCGGCTGCCTGCTTTATTTATGCTTTAGTGTGCCAGCATCACATGCTACAACCCCCCCCCCCCCCCTGCAAACACAATTATTACTCTGAACCCCGCCCCCCCCCCCTCCACCCCATGATAAATAAAAATCAGCATATTTTTATAACAATGAAAGCCTGTACATGTAATTGCAGTAAAGAATATTGTAAATAGTACAAAATAATTGTCATGTTGCGCAATGATTTTCACTGCAGGACTGCTTTAACGATTTTAAAATGTGGTATCAGAAACATGTCGATATTTATGTGGATAAAAGTGCGTTATTTATATTATATTTAGTTATATTATACCGGTAATGTAATAAATTACTTTCACCGTTTTAGAATTAATTTGTTTTTACAAATGAATATTTGGGCCAAAAAATAAGTTTTTAAAATTTTTGAAAACTTAAAGTAAAAATAAGATAAGCCCCAGCAGCATTCAAACTCTCTACTTACAGACACATTATTAACGCTCTAACCCATGTTAGGTAACTTTATTTTTCGGGAAAATATTATATCTTTATATTTTATTTGTTTCGTTCAATAAGGAGTACATCATAATATGTAGGTGTCCCATACCACCTTAAAGCTGAACATTGTGCTTTACATGATTTATTATCTAATAAAATTGTGCAAGTGGTTTTAAAGAATAAAGTTGTGAAAATACATGCAACATGTTACAAGAAAATAAAAAACGAAAACGAAGTTACGTACACAACAAGGTCTACAGGTTGCATTAGCGGATACTAGTTTTACCCAGCTCTTTGGTTAGATGTGTTTCACGTGGTGTATATGCATATGTGTTTTTGATATGAAGAATAGGATTAATTATCATGAATAAACTTTTTTTTTGTGGTGATCAGCTAAAGGAATTAATATTGTGCTCTAATTGGATTATCATTATGATGTTGACCAATATAGGTAAACATAATACAATCATGCGCAATATTATGAGAAACCGGTATACAAAACAATTAAGTTTTACTTTCACTTCCTAAAATGTGATCTCCCTTTGCCAGCATACTGTATCATACTGTAACATTTTGTATTAAATTTGGGTCTTAAATATCATGTTTATATGAGTTAAAATAGGGAGGAAGGGGAAGGGGAGTTAACCGTTCCCCATCCACAGGATGTGTGGATTAGATAATTATTATATATTTCTAGTGAGAATGAAGGCATGCTGCAGCTTTTTTTTCCCCATTAAACCCCCTACCCCATCATCATACACCAGTAATAGAAAAAGAGTTAATGACTGTAATTTTCTTTTATTTTGCTTATTCTTTTTTGTCAAGAGATGTGTGGTATGTGAAGATTTATGACTCATGGAAATTTGTGCATTTTAATCCTGATTGTTAACAGATATACATGTATAATTTTATATATATATAAAAAATACATTTGATATCATACTAGGGATGGCAATCAATTGCAGAATTGCCAATCGATTATTTATAACTCATTTTGACTGATTAATTTGTTAATCATTTTGAAAATATAGACATTTCTAAATATACATGTATAAAATATTATCAATATTTTTTTAAGATTGATTTTGGAACTATTAACAACTTATTTAGGTATTTATATCGTGATAATTCTGTCCAATTCCGCTGATCATGTCAAGATACATTTAAGACAAGTTGGCCCCTGCCCCTTGGGTCATTACCCCTCCCCCAAGAGTTGCTTTTAAACCACCACCACCACCCCCTCCTCTGAAATAAGAAATGATAATACATTTTAATAACTGTTGAGATCTCCATCCCTTAACCATATTCATTCTTGCTCCTTGTGGCATTGCACGTCAATTCGTACATGTGTATAGGTTATGCCCCCCTGTGAGACGCCCAATGACTTTCCAGAGTTAGAACTAATCAAGTAACCTATCTTATTCATACATAGTGTAATTCCTATCCCTAGCCCAATGATGACCCTGCTTTGTTTTTTACAGCAATGTTTTTGTTCACTGACTTTATAATTTCCACAATTATCTTTAAGATTAAAAAGCAATTTCCAAAATATCTTTATGTACATCTGACATCATACAAAAAAAAACCAATCAAGAAATGATTTTGGTACTGTAAAAATGTGAGAAGAGACTCTGAATCTCCCCACCCACCTGCCTCCCGAAAACAAGAATAGTCGAATATTTTTAAAATATCCTTGAAACCATCGAAATCCCCACTCCTACACCATATATATTTTTGTTTCTTGAACCATGACCATGTCAAGGCAAATTTTTTTGTGGTATTAGTAGGTCATGGCCTCTACGGGTCACCCTAACCCCATCCCACCCTCCCAAAATCAGAAATGATCAAATAACTTTAAAAAAAATGCTTGTGACCCCCACCCCTAAAGCATATATATTATTTCTCCTTATGCATCTCATGGTACGTTATTTCAATCACAAGATATAAGAGGAGGTCCAGGAATTAGGTTTTTTATGGGACGGAACATCATTTTGCAGATAGTATTGACCCTCAGAATCAAATTTATATTTCTAAAACCTTATTGAATATCTATAGTTCAGCCCCTGTTATATCTCTATAAATGTTGTGGCTATTCATTAAATCATGAGAGGAGTTCTTGGAAGTAGGTTTTTTCAGGAGTAATAAACGTCAATTTTCTGCAACTATTTGAACTCCCTGGATGAAATTTAAAATTTTAAAACCTTATTGCACAATTCTTGGATGATTCGGGGTGTCATGTTGACGTGTAATCATGTTTCAGAATTTTTGTTTTTATCACAGGGGTCTGTGGGCATCAAAAAATGACGTTTTTTTGCCAAAAAAATATGGTTCCCAGAACTCCTCTTACAATTTATGCAGTAGCTATGTCATCTCTTGAGATATGATAGGGACTGTCCTATAGATGTGCAATAAGGTTTTATAAATTTAAATTTCATCCAGGGAGTCAAATAGTAGCTGAAAATTGACGTTTAGCACTCCTAAAAAAAACGTAGTTCCCAGAACTCCTCTCATGATTTAATGAATAGCCACATCATATCTTGGGGTATGATACGGGCTGTCATATAGTCATGCAATAAGGTTTTAAAAATTTAAATTTCATCCAGGGAGTCAAATTGAAGCTGAAAATTGACGTTTATCACTCCTGAAAAAACCTACTTCCGAGAACTCCTCTCATGATTTAATGAATAGCCACATCATTTATAGGGATATAACAGAGGCTGAGCTATAGATTTGGAATAAGGTTTTAGAAATATAAATTTGATTCTGAGGGTCAATGCTATCTGCAAAATGATGTTCCGTCCCGTAAAAAACCTAATTCCTGGACCTCCTCTTATCTCTTGTGATTGAAATAACGTACCATAAGATGCATAAGGAGGAAGAATATATATGCTTTAGGGGTGGGGATCACAAGCATTTTTTTCAATTTATTTGATCATTTTTGATTTTGGGAGGGTTGGGTGGGTTAGGGTGACCCCAGATGCCATGACCTACTAATACCACATGACATGGTCATGGTTCAAGAAACAAAAATATATATGGTTTAGGAGTGGGGATATCGATGATTTTGAGAATATTTTAAAAATATTCAACTATCCATGTTTTCTATTTAAGAGGAGGGGGATGGTTTTTTAAAAACAACTCCGGGGGTGGGGGAATGACCCAAGGGGCAGGGGCCAATTTGTCTTAAATGTATCTTGACATGATCAGCAGAATGGGACAGAATTATCACTATAGGGCATCTGCAGAGTGGGGCCCTAAATAGTTAAAAAATCAATCTACAAAAAATATTGATAATATGTTATACATGTATTTAGAAATGTTTTTATTTTCAAAATGATTAACAAATTAATCATTTAAAATGAGTTATAATTAACCGATTGGCAATTCTGCAATTGAATGCAAGATCCCTAGTATAATATCACATGTATTTTTTTTAATATTTAATTATACATGTATGTTAACAATCAGGATTAAAATGCACAAATTCTCATGAGTCATAAATCTTGACATAACACATTTCTCTTGACAAAAAAGAATAAGCAATTTAAAATAAAAGAAAATTAGTCATTAACTCTTTTTCTATTACTGGTGTATGATGATGGGGTAGGGGGTATAATGGGGAAAAAAGCTGCAGCATGCCTTCATTCTCACTAAAAATGTATATCTAATCCACACATCCTGGGGATGGGAAACGGTTAAGGCCCCTTCCCCTTCCTCCCTATAACTCATATAAACATGATATTTAATACCCAAATTTAATACAAAATAGGGTCAATATGGAGTCAACTCCATAGTGTAAGTCTGACAAATGAAAAAATAAAAAAAAATCTGCAATTAAAATGACAGAAACTGTAGATAAGCTTATTTAAATACAGATGATGATACAGTATGCTGGCAAATGGAGATCACATTTTAGAAAGTGAAAGTAAAACTTAACTGTTTTGTATACCGGTGTCTCATAATATTGCGCTGCTTCATGTATTATACTTACCTATATTGGTCAACATCATAATGATAATCCAATTAGCATAATACGAATTCCTTTAGCTGATCACCACAAAAGAAACGTTTATTCATGTTAATTAATCCTATTCTGCATATCAAGAAAACATATGCATGTACACCACGTGAAACCCATCTAACCAAAGAGCTGGATAAACCTAGTACCCGATGCAACCTGTAAAACTGTGTTGTGTACGTAACTTCAGACAAAGATCATTTAATTGTAACATATTGCATGTGGCCTTCTTTTTTACTAAAACTAGTACAAGAGAGTGTTATTTAGAGGCAAACACTTGTTGCGGATATTACTGTCTAATGACAGCATCTAGTAATTATTTGTTATAATGCGTGTAATGTTAAGGTTTTATTACATTTTCAACAGTGAATTTCAGTAATGCTGAATGTGCATTTTTCTGGAGGAAAGGTATTTAAAAATGGTATTCTGTCTCACTAAGAATGTCAACTGGGAATGGCGACAAGCACACCTGCGTGTCAAAACAACTCGAGAGCACAAATAATGGCCGTCCACCCCTAAATTAAGACGGATTTACATCAAGACAATGACCGCGAAAAAACATTCCTTCAATTCATTAAATAAAGCAGCTAAAACACGATAAAATCCATTAATAACTTCCTAAAAATCAAAAACCAGCTTCGATTTGTTTTGGATAGTAATTCGTCACTGGATATTTATGCGCAATCTCTTTATTTATAAAAAACAAAGACATTTTATTTTCAACATAAAAAATGAAATAATTGCGATGAGGTATATATATATATATATATATATATATATATATATATATATATTTATTTATCTCATACGTGTGCTGTATACTACCCGTGTGATAAACCTTTGCTTTATCGAACGGGTGATGATTTATCAAATACTTCCGGTCTGAACTATTTTTGACACAGCCCCTCAGTTAAACGCTTCAGTGACCTATTTTCGAAGACTTTCTAGTATTTTCCATATATATCTACTACCAAAAATTTATTTAAAATGGATTTTGTCGAAGATTTGAATGACAAATATGAAGGAAAACACATAACTGTGAAGTTGATAAAACTGCAAATCACGTTAGCTATCAAGGAGTTCATTCTGACGACGCAATGAAAACAGAACACTTCGGTTCTGTTTTTTTTATACAAGAACCTACCGAAATAATGTCTCCCAAAACTTTTATTTCACCAGCAGTAAGCATCCTTATTCAATTATTTTCAACTTCGAATCATTCGGCTAGTGTTCGTTTTATAAAACATCAACAACTGTTCCTCGTTCGAGTCAATTCAAACTAACGAGCTTCGTAACTTTGTGTATGTCGACAAACTTGATTATTCAAGTCTGCTGATCAGTATTTCTATTTAATTAAGTGATTAAGCTCTAAGAAAACCTATTTAGAGATAAAAATTATTTCAAGGTTTATTTCAGTGAAACTTTACATTAAAACAGTTATATTTATCTCCGAAATGACGTACTAAATTGTATTGCGTAAGGTAACAATTACCGCATAACACAACGTTGCATCATCGTTTAATCTTTGAAAAAAATCAATTCGGGTCATATTAAGGGCGGTCTCAAAAGCTTTATAATATAAATCAAATTGTATGAGATAAATAGAACATCTATAATTGTGTGATTTTATATTTGCTTTATCCAACTCGTTGAAATGGTTATATTCGCTCGGCAAGCCTCGCGAATATATACACTATTTCAACTCGTTGGATAAAGCAAATAAAAAATCACAAAATATAGATATCCTCTCTCTCTCTCTCTCTCTCTCTCTCTCTCTCTCTCTCTCTCTCTCTATATATATATATATATATATATATATATATATATATATTTATATATATATATAAGTTGTCAAATTGTTCAAATTTTTTGTATTGATTATTCTATGTGTCCTTTTTTCATGTATCTATATATTCGTCGCGCATTATTGTTTTGAACGGCTTCTACAAAAGACAGCTAATACAGGGAAATCAAAACCCGGGGAAAAATGTAATAAAAAGAAAATTCAATGGTTTTTAATTGGATACAGGCGAGACAGGATTTTTTTTTCATGTTTTCACTCATGCTCCGATGAATTCCTTCATCTCGTTGTTTTACAACGTGTATATTTAGACAAAAAATCAGACGACACAAGCTTCAATGTGGATAAGGTTTAATTCTAGATTTTAACTGTTTCCCAGAGACATATTAACTGAGATTTACTAATAAACATGTTCGGCCTATGTCCCGAGCGTTTCAAGCTCACTGCAGTCATAAAATATGAAGACATAGCGCATTTATATAATACGGTAATACGGGTAGATTGAATACCAATATTTAGGTGTTGTAATGGATGATCAATTTATCTGAAGAGTGTCAATCATGACTTTTGCTGACTATCTAACCGTATTATTTCGTTTCTAAATAGTTACACAAACTCTTCCAAACAACTTAAATATCATAAAATCCTACAATTCTCTCTCCATGCAAAATTACATGTAGAAAAATGTTATTTCTATACAAAGAAAACGTTCTTATTAGTTGAATATTCATTTGATTCATTATTAGAAATAAAAATTTAGATTTTATTGATCTAATCTATAACAAGAGGCCCACAGGCCATGACGGTCACCTGAATACAAAAGCCCGTAGATTGAAAAGTCAGGGAGTCTCATGATTGCATTTTATGCTTCATTTTAAAGTCTAAACCCTGATCGAAGACTAATCTGACCGTTACCCCCGCTTTTATTATTTGACGCTATTCATCTAAAAAAAAAGGAGGGGGACAAGAATCGGAGGAATTTCGGTTTAACTACACCCTAGCTACAGGGACTAAATTCTGGCTAAGGGGACTTAGCCACAAACCCCCATCCCCACTTTTTTACCCATTTTTTTGCTTGTCAATATTTCTGATAGTCTAGCTCCCCCCCCCCCCACTTTCAATTTGCTTTCGAGGCCACTGACATCATAACAATTCTTTCAATTTATCTCCCCCTGTTGTGGATAAGAAGAAGATTTTTTAAGATTTGATACATTTTCACTACATGGCTATATTGAATCTGACATAGGACCTGAACTCCTGATACAGGGGCATGTATTTCACAAGGTAGAGGGCCTATGGACATCATAACGATTTAACTTAACAGAAAAGCTAGTATATTGAACATTTAGTAATATAGAAAAACCAGTTTTATTGATTTTTTACACAAATCTATCTATAGAATGAGTGCTTTGAAAAGCTAACAAAAATGTATTTTGTTTGGAAACATATTTTAAAAACACATTATGAAACCAAAGTAGCTTATTAGTTTATATGAAAATCCAGCATTAATGTTATTGTTTTAAAAATGTTAATTAAGTTCCTTAAACTACAAGTAATTTTTAATTACAAAAACAAGATTAACAGATATGGTGTTTTTATTTTGTCGTACATGCATTTAAATGTATCGAACCTTTGACAAGTTTACAAGTAGGAAAAAAAAACAACGAACTTGGGAAAGCAATTTATATGGTGAAACATATGACAACTACATTTGATTTTAAAGTCGAAATATGTATTTCAAAGAGAAAATGGATGACAATCGTTTAGCAAAAAATGTACTAACAAAGAAAACAATATAGGTAGACATAGTATAATGACGTAAATATTTTAAGACTCTCTGTTCTCATTGATAAATGAGTCAATACAATGCACACTAATTATATATCACATTTTACTTTTAACTTAGAACACAAACATGAGTTACCAAATCTCTTCTTTCTAAATGTTCTATATTAAGAGACGTTTTATTGAAAAATCAAAAATTCCTAAGTAGAAGTGTCCGTTTGGAAGTCAGTTCATCTTCAGATTACACGTTCCTCTAAAAACGTCCGGAAAACCGGCGTTATAATGATAAGTGGGAAAGTTCTTTTTATCATATTATCAGCTTCAGGGCTCGTATCACATTATATACTTTGATTTTCACTGATGTTTACACATCTGCATCTCCTTTCCAATTTTGTTTATTTCCTTACGAAACTGAGAATCGAATAGCAAGTAAATGAATACATTACATGAATGAATTACCATATAGCTTCTTCGTAGAAAAAGGTAAAGATTGAAAGTACTGTAATTCAAATTTTCCCAAAAGGTTGGATTGATGGATTCGTAGACCACAAGTGATCTAGAAGGAACGTATGAAATTAGTCCAAGCAAAATGATTGTCATAAACGTGAACGCTATTTTATATTCTACATTTTGAGCTTCAGAACGCGCACTGGACCTAGCATCGGTTTGTTGATTATTGTTCTCTGTGCGTGCCCTCCGAACGCGTTGCATAGTTTTATAAATATGTATAAGAACGATAATATAGATGCTGATGATGATAAGAACATTTAACAAAGACATGAGCAATTCTATACCTAGAAAAATAAACAAACCTTTTTCATTAGTATTTGTCTGCCCACAGACGTACACTGTGATGTTACTTTTAGTAATAACTTTTTCATTGATGCCGAAAAAGTAAAATACTGGTAAAAAGAATGCAAATGAAAATCCACCACATACAAGAATGCACCATTTTCGCCAATCATGCTTCATTTGCCATTCAAAAGGTTTGCATATTTTCCTGTATCTTTGAATTGCAATTACGGTCCATAGAAATAATGAAGTGCTGATGAATGCGTAGTTGAGAAAACACACACATTTACAAACGATTTGTCCGGGAAAAATAAACTTCATTAAATTCTGCAGCAGATTCAACAAAGATGTCGAAATTATAGTTCCAAGGTCAAAAACTGCCAATGGACCAATAAAACACCGACCCTCGAAACGTGGGAAACGGAATTCGTACACATAAAGGACAAGAGCGTTTCCGAATATCCCAACGATGAGAAGAAACACAGTCACAACTGTATTTGGTAAAGACTTTATCAAGAAATCCTCATTAAGTTCGGAAATAGAAATGTTATACATCGTATTAAAAAAAACAAGTCTTTCGTTTTAGCGTGTTTGGTCTTCTGGGGTTTTGTATGTTAATGTGCATTAAATATATTATAATCTGAGATCAACCGGATACAAATAATAGCGTGTGGACTTTTCCCTTCCGTTTTAATCGATAATGTAAGAATTCAAAATGAAAATTAGAATACCCCATCATATACACTACAGCAATGAAAAAACCATGAGACTATAAAATAACCCGAGGAAAACCTAAGTGGAACTGAGAACCCTGGGAATTGTAATGAGGGTACAGAGAAAACTTTCAGTTGCCCTAAGGTTTACACTGAGGAGACCCTGAGGTTTGTAATGAGGACACTGAGAAAACCATGATCGCAATCGCAATTTCTCAGGCCTTCCTGGTAGAGCTCGGAAAAACACCTCGAATGTATTACATATACGTCCATGACAACCTCCTTTTGTAAAACTTGATATAAATACATTTTATTAGATGTTGAAATGTGAGCCAGACTTTCTTTGATTTATTGATATTTCCTGAAATATAACTCAGAAGAGACATATAAGGCTGTCTAGCCAACATCAAAATTGATGGGATGGGACACCATTTTGTATAAAATTCTAACACCCGTTTATGTTAATACATTTGAGGTGTTTTTCCGAGCTCTTCCGGAAAGGTGCAAGAAGTTGTGATTGCCATGATTGATGAGTGGACCTGATGGTAATAATGAAACTCTGAGGTCGGCACTGAGAAACCCTGAGTGACCCTGAATATTGACCTTAATGAGAAAAATATTAAATTGCTTCAATAATCTAATGGTCGTCATTAAATATAAACATGTGTCTTAATCTAACATTGCTGTTGCATTAACAGCTAAAAACAAAGATTTCTCGGAGATCTTTGGTTGTAAACTTTTAATGTATCATTGGCATTAATACATGTATGATCATTTAATCTAAACCACATATTTAATTGGTTGTAATAAATATTGTCAATACAGGAAAAAACTTTAAAATTAAAGCCTCATTTTCGAAGCAAGATTCAAAAATAAATATTAGGCAAAGGGCTTAACAGTTTGCCCCATTAAGGTAGTCCATCCATAACTGAGGGGAATTTAACAATTTTGATTGATCTAAACAACATTAAATACTTATTTCAAAATTATTATGAGGCTGACATAGACCAAACCCGGGGGTATGTATGCAGTCAATTGAATGAACTTTTTGCACTTGAAATTTTTATAAATGGTTGTCTGCTCTTTATAGAAATTAGGAAAAATCGTTTTTTTTTAAATATATATGGTAAATTATGAATATTTTGGGCATTTTCAATGAAAGGGAGAGCTTTTGCAACCTTTTACCGAAAGATTTGTGAGAAAATTACTTGTACAAAAAGATTTAATAAAAAATGCATTTTCCCCATAGACTTCAATGTTAACTTCAATATGTTATCAATTTGGAATGTTCAATTTTTTTTAAAATTTCAAAGATGAATCTTAATTACTTATTAACCCCCTTAAAATCAGACTAAGATTATAGTGATCAAACGTGCAATCTATTAAATATGAAATATAATAGTTATGGATGGACTACCTTAAATCACTTTTGCTTAAAGCTTATTTAAAACGTTAAGCAGTGCATCAACAGCAGACAACGATTTAACAGCAATAACTTCAACACCAAGGCAGATGACTTATTTCCGACTTCTGTATTGTGTGACAAGAATGTTTGTGATAACATACTGCGAGAACTCATTGCCACAATATACCGCTATCTGGGTTACGTGAGAGATTCTTGCTATGCAGTTAAATGAAATGAAAAGTGAAGGTTGTTTATTCTGCCTACTGCGAGCCATATAGGAACATCTTTTAATTGCAGAAGTGGAACAACAATGCAATTAATAAATCCTGACACAAAAATGACATGCTGAAATTTATTCAGAACCAACATGCTGCTTGTCGTAGTGATTTGACAACAAGTTTATTTACTTGTGTTTTGTTATTACTAACAATAAAACAAGTCATGTTAGTACTTGTAACCATCAGAAAAGTAAAACTGGATAATGAATTTGAAAAAAAAAATGAAATGTTCACTCATAATTAATAGAGCTTCTGGATTTCAGTATTTTTTTTCTCTGAAGTTTATTACACTTCTGCTGGTGTCAATGTATTGAAGCGAATTTGAAAGTATATCAAAGTCACTAGTATTTTATCATTTAATTTTTTTTGCTGTAATACTTCCCAAATTGTTTTTGTTCTGAAAAGAAAAAAAGCTGGATTTGCCATTAGGTCGAGAATCGTCTGATATACCCGCTGACAGCTCACAAAATGCAGCTGACGTTTAACGTTATATCGTGTTAAAATTAAATTTCTACATAATACTTGGAATATTCATGAATAACTTTCATTTATCTGCTTTTTGTTCTTGTATATATAATAAAGAAACGTTGTATAAACGTTTGGCGATAGCATCACCATGTGCTTCCGGGCACGCTTCCTAATATATTTTATGTCTTTTAGCAAAATTCATTATAGTCGAGCCTGTCCCTGCACAGCGTAAGTATTCATCATGATAATTTCTTTAAAAAATTGTTTATTTTTAGACCATATATAAAACACCACGCAACTACACTGTATTTATAAAGAGAAAATTCGGAATGAACTTATTGTACATAAATTTCATATCTTTTAACATAATCTCCAGGTACTTGCAATATATTGATACATTTCATATAAATGGATCTTTGATACATATGTCAATTTAGATATTTTCTTCTGGCAAATATTTTTCGTGAGATTGTGTTAAACCACATCGAAGTTGAAAACGTTATATATTATAATACTTATGGGGTATATTCTGTTCAAATTGCTAATTTTTAAGGGAATTTCTGTCTAAATTTAGAAAGAATGGTCACCAATAACTGTCACGATCCTGTATGATTATTTTTTTATCTTGTTATTTGAGATTGAATTTGGGCACGGCCGTAATAAAGTGAATATCAGTTCCTGTAACTCCCTGTTCAACTTTATTTCGCTGTTTTTCAGTTATACTAGCAGTGTAAGCATATCAGGATCAAAGACTGCATAGTAAGAAAAGCCCACAGTACAAAATGGCTAGTGACGATAAGGATCTTTGCTCCGAGAGACCCCTGGCGGAGAAAGGACAGAATTTGTACCAGTCATTTGTGGACAAGTACCAATCTAGACTAAACGATTCATGGAAACACACCGAACTGTTGATCAACACGATTGACAACACAGCCAACAAACTATTCTACATTCTGCAAAGTAGAAAACTAGTAGAAAAAACAAGGTCACGCCAAGTTAACCTTAATCAAAGAAAATTACGTTATGTTTCTCAGCAGAACGAAAACTACCGACAGTGAGGAGTGTTTAAAAATTATGACGATTATGTTTGATGAGAAGACAGGATCAATAGAAGAAGCGAAATGAAGGAAACAGTGTCAGGTTTTTATCGAGCTACATAAAACCCTGGTCTGGTGGAACAAGCGTGGAAACTATTGTAAAAGTTCAACGTGCTAAAGTGCTAAAGCGCAGGCACCAATGATCAGATTGAAATATGCAGAAGAGGAAAACCTTGTGTTAAAGAAGAAGACAGCGGACACTATCGGCAGCTAAAGAAAAAGCACATATCAAAAGATTCCAACAAGAATATGAGGCAGAACTGAAGCTCTCCTGGAGCAGAAAAAAGCAGCCGCCGAAGTAGATGCTGCACTAAGTGCACTAAAAGTTGAAGCAGAAGAACAAGGTTCCATGATTTATATACTACCTAGAGGAACAGTCAACAGTCAAGAAAGAACAGCAGATTATGTAGAGGCTCGTAGAATGAACTTTATACCTGAACCAACAGCATCGCAAAATCATCAAGATCAGGACATTGAACATGACACAGGGAGAGCCAACCAATGAACATGTTGACAATCACATTGTCTCTTCAGCGCCACCTCCATCAGAAAACAAACTGTCTGAATTTACACGCTTCTTATTGAAGTGAGACTTGTTCATGTCCAGACTGTAAAACCGTAAGTGACCGTCCAGAGTCTTACTACGCATGAAAAACAACATTCAAACATTCAAAATTGTCATGAAAGAACTCCAAGTCTCTATGGAAGAAGAAATAGATTAAATGAATAAGTACCTGGGCCCTGAGTCTTCAGAGCATGCTAACAGCATCAATATTTCCAATGTCAACAACCCGACTCGAGAATTGCAAAGATTTTGGCAGCGCCTAGATGAGAGGTATGGTTCACCCGAAATGGTGGAATTTGCACTCAAACAAAAATTGTCCAATTTACATGTACCAAGGTTAACAAACAAGGACAATAACAGACTCTATGAATTATGTTACATTTTGTCAGAAGAAGCTGTGATAGAAAACGAAAAGTATGCATCACTGTTATCGTACTTTGATTCCTCTGCAGGAATCCTACATGTCCTAAACAAACTGCCTCACTCTATACAAAAGAAGTGGACACACCATGCTGGTAACTATAAGAAGAAACAAAATGTGACATTCCCGCCCTTTTCAGTGTTCGTAGAGTTTATGAGAGAGATTAGCAGAGTGAGGTATGACCCAAGCTTCCAATACGATGGGGTCCAGCCATCAACAGATATCTCCCTTTGCAATGACAAAAACCTTTCAAATGATAACCAAGAAAAATATTTCTCAGCAGAAAGTTCAAGAAGAACCAGGCAAGGAGTGTCCTCTTTATCATATATGACACTATTTGAATGACTGCAGAGCTTTTAGAACCAAACCGAAAGAAGAAAATTCGTCAAAGAACACAATATATGTATCAATACACTTGTACAAATGTGGGAAGGGGGTTAACAAGAGTCGGAGGAATCTCAGATAATCTATACCTTAGCTCCAGGGGCCAAAAATTGTAAACTTTTGGTATTAAGAGACCTGCAGGCCTTTAATAGTCAATATTTAATAATATTCACAGTTTCATATATAATGCACACAAAATCCTTTCAGCTTTATCCTACACGTATACAATGCACAGGATAGTCATGTGGCTTTTATGGACATCATAACCATTCATTTAGTTTTTTCCCCACATGTGTGGGAGTTTGGTGTTTTTTGCATAGTTGGCTCCGCCTATGGCGTCGTGGGGATGGTAAAGCCAGGAATTTCACAATTTAGATTAACAGTTCAGAATTATCTTGCATTTTTTTAAAATCAGGTTATAATGATAACATTTAGCTGCAGAAGAACCATGACACAGAGTATTATACTTGAATCCAAGGCTCAATGGGGGTTTGTAAAATGCAGAAGTGTGATTTTGTAATGTACACAGTTGTAAAATTTCTTATAAACACAGTTCAATTAGATCGTTTTGGAAGAGTATGTTTTCAAAAGGAATAAAGCCAGAAACTATGAAAATCGGCCCTGTCTCCAAACTTAGTCATATTTTGTGAGATTAATGGTCACAACATTTGCTTTCTAAAATAATTTAATTTTCGTCGATATCTCTATTCGTTCTATTTATACAAGCCTCTAAATATAGCATGGAATTGTTTGCTCTGACGTCGTGATGTCATTGCGAGGAACTTAAATATGAAGCTGGTGTGGAAGTAGATAAGACATTAAATCAGAAAAATCTTTTAAAATAATTTGGCTGAAACTAGATTTGATTTTATTCATAAATAAAACAATTTTTAAAAAAAATGAAATCCATGTACATTTCATTTATCTGGTGTGTCATTGGATGCCTTAGAAATGACGATTATTTGTAGATTCTATTCTTGTACAGTTTATGCATTTACACCAATTTACTACTATCAAATAAATTACAATTTTGAAAAAATGAAATTCACAAGTTCACAAATCTAAAATTTAATAATCATATGATAAACAATTTCAATTGAGTAAATGAATGTAACAAGAATAAGACGTGTAAATAGTAAAACACAATTTGATATATGTAATTAAAAAGCTACGAAAGTTAGTCATGTACTAGATAAACAAAAATATCAAAAAAACTCTTAAATGTGATCAAGAAAACGATAGCAGGAACAGTTTCCCTTAATTCAAATCTAGACAAAAATACTTTATATTTATCATTGGATTCATTTCACTGCTCTCTTAGCCTCTCTCGCTCTATTTCCCTCTCGCTCTCTCTCTCTCTCTCTCTCTCTCTCTCTCTCTCTCTCTCTCTCTCTCTCTCTCTCTCGCTCTATCTATCCCTCTCCCTCTCTTTTTAAAATTCACCACACTGCTACTTGTACAGCATTTCAATAGAATGGGATTCTAAACTTTAAATTATCAATTCCCTTTCAAAACAACAACAACAAAAAACAACGCTAAAACAGGAACAAACAAGTAAGCAAAAAATAAAAATACGAACTGTCGATAACTAAACAATGTGATCTAACATGTACAAAGCAATGGTATTATGGGTGAGACAATTATAGTATTCACTACAACTACCACTAACTGTTCATTCCTCGGGTAATCTTTCACAAATGCTCGCATCACTTTCAGACTCATCAATGACAAGCGGAATGTCTGCTGCATTAAGGACATACTCATCCCAATGACGCACACCATTTTTCCCTCCCTCATGCCTTCCTTTTGACAGGTACCAAATAATGGCCGCTATATTGGAGCAGATACCCACTACTCTGGCACCTGCCCTGCATGTAGAGTACCATGCATTTACCGAACATTCAGAGTACTAAATCCAGACCAAGTACTGTTTTGATGATGTGTGGCGACTCTGAATCGTTAATCGCAGTAGCCTGTCATTATCCCTATGAAACCAAATGTCAGTCTCCATCAATATGCTCTTGAATATAGCTGCGAGAAAGCTTCAGCTGACAGGTCCAGTAAGTCAAATTCCGCAACTGTTCCTCGTCCAAGGTGGGAAAGTTCTCTATTCCACACTCAAGGACTGGCTGCCACTGAGTTGGCCTTCTGTGAAGACCATTATCTTCAATCACTCGTTGGAGATTATTTACCTGTTAAAAACACACTTAAGCAATACATTTACATTTTATATTAGGTTCACATATCTTATTTAAAAATACTTATGTGAGGTAAGCTGGGTAAAATGTTAAACGATTTATGTGTCACCTTCTCGTGTGTTAGGATAAACTATTTACTGAGTACCCGAATGTTAAAATAGCCTGTGGTTGTCACGATTACTTTTGGCTTGAGGAGCGACCTTCCTTTGAGGATGCTGTAAGAGCAGCGTTGGTATTTAAAGTTGTTGCTCTTTGGTGTATATATAGGTTCTATCTAAAACCAGTATGGCCTGACTCTTGTCTATGTCTCCGAACAATGTTTGGGACAGATGGCGAGCGTGGTCGTTGGTTATATGGAACAAAACAAGCCATCATCGCATTTCTAACAGCATTGATTGCTCTTCTCATACTGGTTTTTGAAATAGGAAATAAAGTTGACAGTAATTGATTTGATAATCCAGATTTCAACTTGCATAGAAATATGGCTGTAGATTTTCGTAAACTTCTAAATGGGGTTTGTATCACACGATCTTTCAAACAGTCACAAAGAGTTTGGAAATTGTCCATACTAAGTCCAAACAGTGACAGACAGTCAGAATCTGTAAGAGTTTGCAGATCATCAAAGTCAAGATGGGTTTTTTCATATTTTTTTCTCCTTAGATTCTTCCTTATGCTGTTGTCGATGCGTCGTCTTTCCTAAGGTTTTGTTCGTTTTGAACACGACATACAATTAAAGGTCTCTGTCTTGTGTCCTGGCATTATCTGTAAAATTAAAACCCCTATAGTTACATGTAGTGTAAAGAATAAAAATACCTTGGTGCGAATACCACATATTTATTGGGAACATCTTAATTTTATCATTAATTTTTATTCAATCTAACTTTTATTGTGATGATCTCGTAAAGAATTATTTACCTATTAATTTATGAATTACGTACATTCATTAGAACATTAGACAAATTCTCACGACAGATATTTGATCTATTATTGTTCTCTAAAGTGTAATAGTTACATGTTATATACAAATATACACTATATACCTAAAATTCATTCGTTTTAAATCTGGCACCTCGTCTGAATGTTTCGAATTAGAAAACATTGAATTGTTTACAAGCAGGACACTTTAATAGACGACCGAATGCACTGCATTAATTTTGCTTTGAAACGCCCCTTTAGATCCGCCTCTTGGTACTTATTATTTATTCGATGAGAAAAATACTAACTTGGAAACATTATAATATACGACTTTGACATGTACCTTATTCACATTCCCTCATTCTTAATTATGTTGTTATATTTATAAATAACAAACCATATTGTTTATTTGTTTTGTTGTAATCAATTTTTTAAAGGTGATAAGAATTGCTGAAAATATGTAAGAAATCATCGCAAAAAATGTTTTTTGAGGTAACTCTCAAAATTAGGGGCTCTCAACAATAATCTTATGTAATTACCCATATTTATACAACAATTATTTTGTTGGCCTTGAGGGCTACTATTATGCAGATTCATATCAACTGACCTTTTCAAATATGTTACATGTAGTAATAATCTATCCGTAATACTATCCCTGTCAGAGGGGCTTCACACAATAAAACACCCCGGTGCTGATGTTCGGGCTCAGTTAAAAAAAAATACAATGAATAATCATTATATAGTTTAAATCAATAATAAAACAAAAATACGCACACGGAAGCGACAACTTTGACTCAACATGTATTTGGTAGATTCGATCTTCTTCAGTGTACATTGCATTTAATGTTTCTCGATATACAGGCGTAGGCTGAAAATTGCGACATGCAGAAGAAACGCACCGCAGACGACACCAACAGTATCATTTTCACCTTATATATCGCGGTCAATAGTTTTCTCTACTTTTAATAAAAAGAAACAAATAATTACCACACCAAAATCTCATAATTTCACATCTTGTTTTAAAGGGGGTAATAGGTTGTTAATTAGTTTGACAGATCCATATCATTGTGTTGACATGGTAGATATCTATTTTTAGCTTACTGGAAAATCCCTTTTCAATGTGGTAACTCGTTCGTCGGAATCAATGCGAATGAGGGATTCGAATTTTTATTTTTACGTGAAAACACTATAATTCTGAAATATTTAAGTGTTTACGGTCCCTGAAACGTTCTACTTTCCCATTTTTTCGTTCGTTCACAGTGCGTTCACTATGCTTTCACTTGCGCTCTCCGCTCCGCTCACCGTTCACAAAGCGCTCACCACGCGTTAAAAAAGTGTTCACCTTGTGCTCACCGCTCATTCAGCGTTCACTTATCGTTCAGTCAGGTAATATTATATTTAGGCATATACATAAATGTAGTTTATTTGTTATTTTTTCCTTATTAGCGACGAAACACAATGCAAGAATAACTCCCTAGACACTCCAAATAAATCGTTCATCTTGCGTTCACATATAGCATTCACATATCGTTCACCGTGCGTTCACCGTTCACTTTGCGCTCTGCGTTCGCTCACCGTTTATAAGCGCTAACAAAATTCCGTTCAGCGTGCGCTAACCATTCGCTCAGAGTGTGCATAGCGTGCACTCACCGTACACTCAGCGCTTAAATGGGACATGAGAACGTTTCAGGGACTGTATCTATTTGAAATAAAATCAATTAATATTGTCTGAACAATTATATAACGCAAGTCCAGAATGCATACATATATCAAAAATAGTTTAATACAGTATGGTGCCACACTTGAACCAACACAAAACCGATTAATTATCATTCAATGTTTATCAATGTACATGTATCTGTGTGTTAAAGTTTATTTTGGTTTAAGATTGGCGCCCATATGAAATCAATTAAAATAATTGATCATATCTGTAAAAATATGTCTGATTTTACCATACCGCATCCGGTTTTAGCTCATATAAAAGCGTCCACGATGTTTCTCCACGATGTTTCTCAGAAAATTTTCGAGGCAGAAATGTGAACACAAAATTTTAATGTGTAATAAGTTATTGACAAAAACTTGGCTTCAGAAATATGAAGGTTAATTTTCACGGATTAACAGGGCCATAACATACAAAATTGGCTTTAGTTCTTTGTATAGGATGTCAAAATTCAAGAAAATTGTAAAAAGTCTCAAGCCTTATTTGGTTATATGTTTAATCGGGAATAATAAACATCTTGTATCTAAATGGTTAACAGATAGAACCTTACAAGACGCACAGATTTAAAAAATAAAAAGATTTCGTGGGTGATTCATGCGAGACATAAAGGTAGCGACATCGCTAACGCGGGTTATGTAAATAAAAATGGCAATGATCGCTACCTTCATATCTCGCATGAATCATCAAAGATAGCATTTATTGTTTATATTTAAATGATTTTGTTATAAATTATTAAATTTATCGTCAAGAGTCGGTAAAATTAACACTAAACATAACTTACCATAATTAGGATTTCGATAAAAAGGTAATTAATAAAAATGCTTTTGGATTGTTACACACATATGACGTATATCGCATGTAAAAAGCATTTATAAATCATTCCATGCTAGACAGGTGTTAAAGGTTTCAGACAAAGCATCAATCTGATTTAACATTAAATAAATTAACATATTTCTTTTTAATAAAATTTTAATGTACTGAACATGCATGTATATCTCCCATGGCTTGTGGCTTAATAAAATTGTTGTGCAAGGGCATTTTTTTTATCCACAAGCTCTGACAAATGGATAGAAAACACAGAATGATATTACATATAATATAAAGACATCTTACTAATAGCCATTGGGCCCCAACAAATTATTGTGGGCTTGTGTAACTTGAAACGTTGGGAGCCCACATGGCCTCTGCCTTTGGAAATGTTATTTGCAACACTGTATAAACACATCTAACCATCTAGTTCGATACATATATACATGTTAGTTGTGATATCACACTGAAGGGGTGTTAATGAAGCATCTAAAATGTCAGTTCATTAAATAATATATCGTAAGTATGAATTTAAGCTATCAAGCAACCAAGAAACATAATTTAAATAGAGGGATAGTTTTTTATCGATATATAAATTAGTCGTACATGTATTATAGTCCGTCCAAAGTTCGTTTTCGTAACTTCTTGCTTGATAATTATCAAAATAATTTGAGTTTATATTGATTAAGACTTCTCTTCTTTAATTCTATTTTTAAGTTGATTAAAGATGAATACACAGGAGAAAATAAAGCCGTCTTCAAATTTAGGATATCATGATGTTGACCATTTGGACGAGAGGTGGGGGCAAAGGTTGCATTTGTAGTTTTAAATTGCAATGTTACTAATGAAACGTAAAGGTATATTTATCGCTGAGTCCAGGGCAAATCACGCACTGAGAATGGTCCAACAAAAATTGGTTGTCATTCAGCGAGGTACTATAAAAAGGAAGTAAACGAAAATAAAACGCGCATCATGAAAACAACTTACACCAAGCAGTATTAGTTAAAACGAACGAAGCATTTTACCGCACTTCTTGAAGAGGAAGGGCACAAAACGAATCGAACACTTTTCTTAAAACTTCGTGGATATCCTAGGCGCAATCTTGGAGAGAATTTCTAAAAACATCGTAAAATTCAAGATATTTTTTTGTGTGTCATCATTTATGTTATATAGCTCGTTGTGGACTGTGCAACAGCCAATCGTTGTGCACTTTTTTGCAATATATCATAACCGTATCTATATATGTATGTATACTTTAAATACCGTTAAATAATAAATCAGCGATATTTTTCCAGTTTAATATTTTCAAAGGTGCCCCAAAAAGAACACATCATGGAGGTGGATGACAAACACAAAATAGGGGCAGTACTCTCTTGCGGTCTCTAATTTCAATGGAAACTTCTCCCCGAAAAGCTGCTTAACCAAGAGTTTTCGTTATGTCGACCTGCTTATCGATATACTGAAGCATAAGGCGAGCATTGTAGTGAAATGTCGAAACAATAAAGAGATCTGTTGAAAATATATTATGCCGTACGTCGACCAGGTGCGCGATAAAATTAGTTTTGCCTTTGAAACAGTAGCACATTAAGTTCATGGGGTCAAATAGCTAGAGTTTGCTTTAGATTTGGCGTACAAAATAAAGGCAAATTTAAATTATGCCGGCGAAGAGTTATCTGCAGACGAAAAAGGGTGTTATTATTGATAAGGTAAAAATTAATATTCGATTATCAAAAATGAAGCCTACTCATGCTTGTTAACTTGTCACGAAATGCCTAAACAAATAGTGTATTTAAATTTCAAGCATCTGCGATAAATAGTTGCTGAGAAATCTTTGACGAAAATGTGTTTAAAAATTTAGGCTAAAAATAAACAAAGTCGTCATTTAACAGGAAGTTGACGTCTGATTGGTACAAAAATATATCCCATTATATGGCATGCCAAAACAAATATTGTTTTAAAATTTCAAGCATCTGCAATGAATAGTTGTTCAGAAAAATGCGACAGAAATTTTTGTTTCGGACAGACAAACGGACACACAAGGGTAAAGCATTATATCCCCTCCTCCTTCGGAGCGAGGATATAATTAATCTTTAATATAAATATTCACTTTATTTATAACACTTAGGAATAACAATAATTGAAAACAAACTCATTTTAGTTTTTAACTAGAAAATATTGAGATGGTCACCATCTCAAAGGGCCCCGCTTAAATAATGGACAATAGGATGAAAAGAATATCAGATAATTTTGCTTTGACCTTGACCTATAACTTAAAAATTTTCCAGCTGGCATAGAACTTCTAATTCAATCTCATTACATGTACCCCTTACATACAGACATTTTTGTTCGATCTGAGTAGGATTAAGCAAATGGGAAATAATCTACAGTCTAAAACTGATTATAAAGAGATCCAATATGACCTTCACATTGACATGGTTCAAGGTCACTGCACTTCATTAAGCAAAAATATTTGTTTAAGTAAAGTATTAGCCAAATAGGACTAAGTTGAGAGTATATATATCCTCTTAAAAAAGATTTTTGTGTGATCTAATATGACTTTGACATTTAACCTACAAACATCAGTCAAGATAACTACATACCCCGTGATCAAAGACACCATGTGGTTGAAGTATGAGCCAGATTGGAGCAAAGGGAGAGAAGATATGCTCCAGACAAGGATTTTTCAAATAATTCTGCAATGACCTTCACATTTGAAAATTGGTTCAATGTCACTGCACACCCTTTGCTCAAAAGCTCTGTTTATGTGACGTACGGGCCAAATAGGGCTTACAAAAAAGTATATATGCTCTGAAAAAAGGATTTTTGCGTGGTCCAATATGACCTTGACTCTTGATCTACAAACGTCATTCAAGGTCACTGCACACCCTTTGACCATAAACACTCTGTGAGTAAAGTATGAACCAGATTGAACGAAGGGGAGAGAAGATTTGCCCGGACAAGGATTTTATATATAATTCTGTTATGACCTTAACCTTAGACCCATAAACATGGTTCAAGGTCACTGCAAACCCTTTACCCAAAGGCACTCTGCGGGTGAAGCAGATTAGGACAAGGGGAGAGATGATATGCTCCGGACAAGCAATCTCGGACAGATAGACGGACGGAAAGACAGACGGACGGACAGACTGATCACTATAGGGCGCCTGCAGAGCGGGGACCTAAGAAATGCTTACTTTTCATTACTAGTAAATTATCCGTTTTACGTTGATTTATCAAAACAATATAATCTTTTTTATACATATACATAGATAAAAACAAATCTTATAAAACTTCATAAAACTGTTAGATGATAGATGTTCTAAGTATATAAGGAGGTAAAGCATCATTTTTCATTTGTTCGTCGAAAACATTGGAAATTTAACTTTTGAAGTGATGCATATATAAAGTTGATATTTTATATTAGGTAAATTTATTAGAAAGTTGAGGTCAAATTCGAATTGATCTAGTTCGATGATTTTTGACAGAGTTATGCCTCTTGAACTTAAAAAAGAAAATTAGTAATTTTCAGGGATTTATAACTTCTTCTGTGATTAAACAAATGATTTGGCATTCCACATTTTGGCTGCCTGCGATGGCATTCTTGGCGTTACGACACATCTAGTTTTTAATTCGCAACACCAGTACCATATTTTATCTTCAATCGAAATTCATTTTAGAAATTTAAAAAAGTAATGTATCACATATACAAGAAAAGGATCTTTAACGACGATTTGGTTGTCTTTTTATCGCCGAGGTAATTTTGTTCTACATCGTTCACCTTTGCTTTTTTTTTTTTTTTAAAAAGAACCAAATATTTATATTATAATTTACGTTTTTGGGATAATAGCGAGGTAAGTAAATTTTCAACCAGATCAGTTCTCAATTGCTCAAGAACAATACTAAGTTACAAAGAACACACCTTTTACTTTTCTTTATTTATGAAATAGACTGACACAATATTTACGATCGATGTAACTTCACAAAAAAATTGTCAAATCGAGAAATTCACTCGGCAGTGAATCAAAGGTCTATAGTATACACACACGAATGTATTTTCTTTTTTGGTCACAATCACATTATGAATAAATATTTAAATATAGGAATATATAAAGATGCACCTCTTTTAAGAGGGTTGGATGGTCGTGGTCATTTTTAGGCTATATTCCTCCTCTATAGAAAAAAGAAAAAAGAGCCCTGTATAAAGATATAGGAAAAAGTTTTAAAGGTTAAATATTTGCATTCTTCTTAATAAGTGCGGTTTGATCATAACCTAAACAAACGTTCTAGTCAGAGTCGTGATTGTTTTGTAGTAATTTCCAAACAATTACATCTACAATATCAACGTTAAGTCTAATATCTCGTATAGGTATAATGGTTTAAAACGCCTAACTCCAAAGTGTCATTGTTTTTCTGAACTTGAATGGTTAGCAATGTATTAGATTGTCATACGATTTTACTTTCACAAACAAAAGCATGGATTTCAGAGCACGGATAGTCGTGCCAATTTCCATTACGAACGAGCAATAAACAATTTTCTCTTGTGTGTCCACTCGGTTCGCCATAATTCCAGTCTCTGTAATTAAGTTCTCTGCCAGAAGAGTCCCACTTCCATTTATTTTCCTCCGCTTCATCTGTTCCGCCGGTCCACCACTTTCAAATATCTGTTTATATACAAAAGTGCAAAATAACTTGATAAAACTACTATTAACAATAGGCGAATGAAATTCTTTTCATTCAATTTGAATGCTAAAATAGCTATTGATCATAGAAAACAAAACAAGCCTAGTGACATTCAAGAATTTTTTTTGGAACATACACCTATCCATGAAGTTATTAACCATCTGGGCTTCAATCCAATTGTTTTCTTCTTCAGTTTCTATCTCCAGAAGATGGGCACCGTACGACGAACAACGATCCTATAATGTAAAATATAACTAAATGCTGTCATTAGACAGTAATACCTGCACCAAGTGTTTGCCCCTAAATAACACTCCCTTCCACCAGTTTTAGTAAAAAAGAAGGCCACATGCAATTTCTGATACTTTTTAAAACTTATAATTTTCATAAAGGATGAGAACCCATCCGAAAATACACATATTGCCTTTATGTACAAATTGGGGTTGAACTGTTTGCATGTGAACTTTAAATTAATCAATAATCTAAACATTGCATGTCATAGAAAGTATGGTCTATATAATTATAACTAACAAAATTAAATTATGCCCCCCCCCCCTCCGGCGGTTGCGTGCTTTAGATATGTAGATATGCTTTTGTGTGCCAACATCATCGTGTGCGTGGATTTAGAGAAGGGGTGGGGTTGAGGGGTCAAGACCCCCCTCCACAATTCATTTATGTAGTAAGATTACCAAAAATAAACCTCGGACCACAATGCCCCCCCCCCCCCCCCCCTGCAAACACAATTACTACTCTGACCCCCCCCCCCCACCCATGGATAAAAAAACATAAGCATATTTCGATAACAATGAAAGCCCGAACATGTAGTTGCAATAAAGAATATTGTAAACAGTGCAAAGTAAATGACATATTGCACAATGATTTTCATTGCAGGACTGCTAGGACAGAAGATATAAATACTGATATAAATACTCGGACACATGTCGATATTTATGTGGATAAAAGTGTGTTATTTATATTATATAGTTATATAACAGTTAAAATACTTTCACCGTGTTAGAATTTAAAACTTTTACAATATTTGGCCAAAACACCCAAGTTTTTAAAATTTTTGGAAACTTAAGGTAAAAATTAGATAAGCCCCCGCAGGATTCGAACTCTCCACTTACAGACACATAGTTATCGCTCTAACCCATTGCGCTTTGCTGTTAGGTAACATTATTTTGGGGAAAATGTTATATTTTATACTTTATTTGTTTAGTTCAATAGGGAGTACATCACAATATGCAGGTGTCCTATACCACCTGAAAGCTGAAAATTGTGCTTTACATGCTTAATTACCTAATAAAATTGTGAAAGGGGTATTAAAGAATAAAGATGTGAAAATACATGTGATATGTTACAAGTAAATGATCTTTATCCGAAGTAACGTAAACAACACAGGTCTACGGGTTGCATTAGCGGGTACTAGTTTTACCGAGCTCTTTGGTTAGATGGGTTTCACGTGGTGTACATGCATATATGTTTTTGATATGCATAATAGGATTAATTAACATGAATAAACATTTCTTTTGTGGTGATCAGCTAAATGAATTCACATTGTGCTCTTATTGGATTATCATTATGATGTTGACCAATATAGGTAAGTATAATATATGTAGTAGCGCAATATTATGAGACATCGGTATATATACAGTTAAGTTTTACTTTCACTTTCTAAAATGTGATCTCCCTTTGCCAGCATACTGTATCACCATCTTATCATCGTTAACTTTTTTAATGCAGTTGTACAGTTTCTGTCATTTTAATTGCAAAAGTTATTTTTTTATTTCTCAGACTTACAAATTTGTGTATTAAATATATTTATATGAGTTACAATAGGGAGGAAGGGGAATGGGTCTAATTATAGAACCATTCCCCATCCCCAGGATATGTGGATTACATACATTTCTAGTAAGAATGAAGTCATGCTGCAGCTTTTTTTTCCCCCATAAAATTCCCTACCCCATCATCAAACACAAGTAATAGAAAAAGAATTAATGAGTGTAATTTTCTTTTAGTATGCTTACTCTTTTTTGTCAAGATATATGTGGTATGTCAAGATTGTATGACTCATGAAAATTGGTGCATTTTAATCCTGCTTGTTAACAAATATACGTGTGTATATATATATATATATATATATATATATATATATATATATATATATATATATATATATATATATATATACATGTGATAATATACATTAGGGATGGCAATCAATTGGAGAATTGCAAATTAGTTATTTATAACTCATATTGACTGATGAATTTGTTAATCATTTTGAAAATATACACATTTCTAAATAAAACATAGTATCAAATTTTTTTGAAGATTGATTCTGTAACTATTAACAACTTAATTAGGGCTCCACTATGCAGATGCCCTTTAGTGATCATTCTGTCCAATTCTGCTGATCATGTCAAGATATATTAAAGACATGGCCCTGCCCCTTGGGTCATTCCCCTCCCCCCTCAGGAGCTGTTTCTATACCACAACCACCCCTCCTCTGAAATAGGAAATGATAATACATTTTCATAACTGTTGAGATCCCCACCCCTAAACCATATTCAATCTTGCTCCTTGTATCATTGCACATCAATTGATATATAGGTTATGCCCCCTTTTAGACGCCTAGACTTTCCAGAACTGGAACTAATCACGTATTTTATCTTATTCTTATGTAGTGTTTGACCTATGTAGGCAATTCCTAGCCATAGCCAAATGATGACCCTGCTTTGTTTTTTACAGCAAGGTTTTTCTTAACTGACTTTATAATTTCCGCAATTACATATAACATTTTGTTTATCTGTAAGATTAAAAAGCAATTTCAAAAATCTCTTTATGTACATCTGACATCATACAGAAAAACAAAAATCAAGAAATGATTTTGCTACTGTAAAAATGTGAGAAGAGACTATGAATCTATGCATATCTATAGCTCAGCCCTTGTTATATCCCAATAGATGATGGGGCTATTCATTAAATCATGAGAGGAGTTCTGGGAAAAAGGTTTTTTTGGAGTGATAAACGTCAATTTTCTACGACTATTTGACTCCCTGGATGGAATTTAAATTTTTAAAACCTCATTGTACATCTATAGGACAGCCCCTTTCATATCCTAATAGATGATGTGGCTATTCATTAAATCATGAGAGGAGTTCTGGGAAATAGGAGGGTTTTTTAGGAGTGATAAACGTCAATTTTCTACTACTATTTGACTCCCTGGATGGAATTTAAATTTTTAAAACCTCATTGTACATCTATAGGACAGCCCCTTTCATATCCTAATAGATGATGTGGCTATTCATTAAATCATGAGAGGAGTTCTGGGAAATAGGAGGGTTTTTTAGGAGTGATAAACGTCAATTTTCTACTACTATTTGACTCCCTGGATGGAATTTAAATTTTTAAAACCTTATTGCACATCTATAGGACAGCAGCCACTATCATAACTCAAGAGATGACATAGCTACTGCATAAATTGTAAGGAGTTCTGTGAACCATTTTTTTTTTGGCCAAAAAAACGTCATTTTTTTATGCCCACCGACCCCCGTGATGAAAATAAAAATTCTGAAACCTGATTTAACATCAACATGACACCTCGAATCATATTCTAGTAGATCATTTAGCACTGCAAAAAGAAATTGACGTTTTTTGAAACCAGATTTTTTGTTAAAAAAATAAAAAGTCATTCTTCAGGCACTTAATGACCCCCAGAACAAAATTTAAATTTCCGAAACCTTATTGCGCATCTATGGGACCCACCAAAACGTATTCCAAGAGATGAATTGTCTACTGTTGAAAATGTAAGGGGAGTTTTAGGAAGGATTTTTTGTGAAAAAAACGTCATTTTTTACTTATTATTTGACCCCCAGGACTACAAAAGAAGTTTTGAAACCTTTTTACAAAACAACATGACCCCCCAAATCAAACTCCAAGAGTTCAGTTTGATGGTTTATAAGATGTAAGAGCAGTTTGAGAAAGTAAAACGTGACAAACGGACGGGCGGGCGGACGGACGGAGCAGGGTAACAGCAATATACCCGAACTTTCTTTAGAAAGTGCGGGTATAAAAATGTAAAACTATTCTAGGTCTATTTCAAAGTAAGCTTTTTAAAATAACGAAAAAGCAGCCAATAGAAGATTAATTTTAGTTAAAAGTGAATAAATAAAATACATGAGTGTTGTGATGAAAATGAAAATTCACATGCGACTGTCTGAATTAAAAATTCTGTTAGACAGTCCGTATTAGAGATACAAATTATAAGATTGATCAGTTTCTGGGTCAAATTGTGCTCATTGTCAGTTAAGTTTCCCTTTTATATTTTAAAGTGGTTTGCGTTAAGGGGCCATGAGGTTCAGAGAGTTATCAATGCAAAATTTCACTTAAGGATTGCATTATATTTACTCAGAATGAAAAAAAAATCCACTGATGATAATGAAAAACCATCTATTGTGTGACATAGACCTTTGATTATAGTGTCATTTTTCACTTTCAAAAAAGTAGGTCAATGACCTAATTTTTGAGCTAATGGCCATTGAACTTTTTTTGAAATTTTAAGATAAATCTCTGAAAAATTTACACTATGATTGAGATTTTTTAAATTGTGAAATAATACAAATTGTTTAACTCTTTTAAAAACTAAATACAGTTTATAAATGGCAGTGGCACTAAACAGAAACAAAGCATTGTTTTCATTGACAATTTTTAAAAATATTCCAGTCCGAATTTCCTCTCTCAATTTTCAAATTCCTACCCATTTTTGATTCAATTGAATAAAAAATTGAATGATACTAATACTGAAACATTTATATTATTAAACTTATTATAATGACCTTATTATTTTATTAGCATAAAATTTATATGAGGTCAATGATCAAAATTTTGAGATACGGTGTCTTTTATCGTTTTCTTGCATTTTTCAATATTTTTGTTTCCCATGCCATACGATTATCTTAATTAATAAGTGAGATAAAACCACCCAAAAATATGCATAATTATGTTGACTAACAAATAAAATCTTAACTTTGAATATTTTAACACTGCAAAAAATATTTTGGCGGAAAAAATCTGAAAAACTTTAGTCCGAATTTCCTCTGTTTTGCTCAAAGTCCATTTTTGTTTGTGCCTCATTCCATACTATAGTGAATATATCGAATGCTATGTCAAAAATAATTCATTTCATAAATACTTTTTGTGTTTAGAACAAATTTTACTCAAACTCAAATCCTGAGTAAACAACTTCCTTAAGACTCAGTTTCAGTTGTACATTGCCGCAGCCAGCTACATGCTTGTCTCCTTTCAATCAGTGGATGATAATAAGTTAAATGTTTACTTGTACATTCTGATTGTCCTGCAGACATGCTAAAACATGTAGTTGTTAGCATGCAGGTTGTTTTTAGGGTATATTTTCATCTAAGGATGATGTGAAATACAGCCCCCAGTAAATTTGCCAAAAAAAAAAAAATTGGAATCTTTTCTTCATTTTATCTTGTATGTACTTAATTTATGATATATGTACTCTCATAGAACCCATTCTTATCCCATGGAGCCACATTGCTCACCTGAGCAACAATGGCTTTATACATGTATGGGCGTTCAAAGGATATTGTGCCATATAATACTGATTGACCCCCATTCTCTCTGCCTTATTATTCGTAAATTACTCAAATTTGAAACAGAATTAGCCCATAATTTTTGCAATTTATATTTTCCTTTCCATAAGGATTTTTATGCTAAATTACATTGAATTTGACTCAGTAGATCTTGAGAAGAAGATTTTTAAAAATGCACCCCCCTTTTTCTACAGTTTCGAGGTTTTCCCCGCTTTGAATAAAGATCGGTCTTTCATTTCTGCCATAAGGAAGCTTTGTGCCAAATTTGGTTGAAATTGGCCTTGTGGTTTTAGAGAAGAAGTTCAAAATGTGAAAGTTTACAGACGGACGGACGGACGACGGACAAAATGTGATCAGAAAAGCTCAATTGAGCTTTCAGCTCAGGTGAGCTAAAAAAACAACAACAATTGCATGGGAGATATAAAGCATTACTATGATAGGGGTACACTGTTTACATTCAATCGCTGTAGACTTATAGCTCTGCCCCACATTTGAAAGCCTTTACAATACACGAGCACATTTAGGTACGTTTTTCTCCTTCAGCTGTTCAATGTATTTTGTCAGAATCGATCTGCAAATGAAAGGAGAAAAATGTACCTCACTGCACTTATATGTAACTTATAAAAAAAATGCAAAAGTCTAGCGGGTCTTACCCATTAACTGATGTTTTTTTTTATCCTGGTGTGAACTTGCTCAACCTTTCATAATGCCACGCGTGTCACGTGACATAGATTTTGTAAGCGTTTAGGACGACACTTTATATGCCATTGACCTTTATTTATGCAAATACATCATTTGTAGTTGTATTATCAACGGATTTCATTTCTGATTGCTAAGTTTCACCCCCAACTAGTGAGAATTTGGCAAACAATAGTCACGTGATATGTAAATGAGTCTTGTCTGATCTGCTCAACTTCTCATGTATTCAAGGGGGCCACCAATGCTATTCAGTTTTAACCAGTGGAAGGACATGTTCACAAACCAGAACGAAATTCACTGTTACAGGTTGTACAAAATCATTAATAAAGCGTGAATTTTTACAATAAAAGACGATTCCAGATATCAGCAATAATCAAAATGGTTCATATTTATTCAATCTTGTCTTTAAATAATCAAAAGCATGGTAGATTTTATATAAACTTTTGTATAAAAAGGAGCTGCTTCATATATTTAGGGAAATCATCCTTGATCATCTTGAGCTATCACTGATCATCCAAAAACGGATTTAATTACTCGAAAATAAAGTTACACTTTAAAAAATTTCTGTTGCAATACTTTTTGCTTGCAGGAGTATATTGGTTATTTATTTGTCTATAAAAGTAAATATTAGTCCACACAAAAAATATAATATATTTCCATCTTTGTGTAAAGAAACATAACAGACACAAGATTCTTTGCTGCGTTTTGTTAAAGTTTTTATCAGAAACTTGTTTAAAGCATTTGGTGTGTGTGCATTCGATTTGGCTTTTATAGTCGTTTAAAACAACAATATACTATTAGAGACACTATATTGTTGACATTAAAAGAAACTATTTATTTGATTTTTTGTCTACCTGCATATGTGGGCATTAATGTTTTTCATTGGCCCGTCCTGATATGGTTCATTATACATTTACCTTGGCTGAAGCCCAGTTTAGTTCGTCTGACACGAAGCAGTAACTGCCGTCCCCTTCACTTATTTTGGTTCCAGGACAGGATTCTATTAAATTAAAAAAATGGATATGCAGGTAAAACGCCCCTGAGTTGCATCCCTGTTTGAAAAAATAAAACTTTCACACCATTATTATAAAAACAGTTACAAAAGGCAACTTTTCTTTCTTAAAATAAAATACATTAATTGGTATTAGTTGTAAGGGTAAAATAAAGATTATGTGTTAAATGATGCCACTAACCTTTGCATTCTAAATTCACATCCGTCCAGGAGGCATTCCAAAGACATTTAACGTTACCATCACTGGATGGATGAAACCCGTCAGCGCAGACCACTTTGTGGGTGCTTCCAAAGTCCAGGGGTTTGTCGGACTTAAAAGGTTTGACATTAGCAGGAAGTTTTAGAGACGATGGGTGACATTCTATTTCAAATATAATTGGCGCATTTATTGATTCAACAAATGTAGAAAACATTTTACTATGCATGTTGATAATATTTTTTTTTTGTGGAATCAAACAAACTTATGGTAGTTAATTTTTTCGTGGATTTCGTGCTCTATCCTAACGAGTTTACATGCTCAACAAATTTATAAATAATACTAAATAATAAAAAAAGACAAAGTTACGTCTCAATGAATTCGAACATATAAGAAACTGTCAATCCATAAAAAATTGCTCGCACGAATCGTAACGAATTCTCGGTTTTCAAAACATACGTGATTGAACACAGTCATGACCATCCAGGGATTCGACACATTTTTCGACGATAGAGCAATTGGAGTCTCGACATCTCTTTGTCAACAACTACGAATTATCAAAAAAAAAATTCTGAAAGAATTATTGCTTTACTAAAATAACAAGATAATTTTACTTACTGTAAAATTCAATGAATCATATCCACGTAAATTCACCAGAAGCACGCCTGGTAATTTTTTTAACGTTGAAATTTTAAACATTCATGAACTAGATAAAATTTTAACAGAAGTTCGATGCGCACTAAATTCTTGCGATTTGATTTGAATCAGCGGATTTATGTAATCGCGGAAAGAAAAGAACCTACAAGAAACGATTTAATCAAATTAAAATAAATTAAACGCTTACCATAGACCAATGTTCCCTTCTACCATGAATCCACCCGACCGAATTTGTCAGTACTTCGTCCTTTAAAAGATCACAGGCGTAGTTCAACTCACAGAATATGACTGACCGTAGGTAGTTGAAGGACAAACATCCGGTTTTAATCATACATTCTTCAGCACAATCCAATGGACTGACCCTTGGAATGATAGTCAGGAGTCTTCCTTCAAGTTTTTTGTTCCATTGCATGTTATCGTACCCTCTCTTCAGTGATAACATTCCTTCACAGACAGAGAGGAGCAATGCAATGAACTTAACATTTTTCTTCATTTTATTTACTGCCGAAAAATACGTTTAAATTGCTAAAACAAATGACTAGAATCATATCCTTTGTAACCATTGTTGCCTCAAATCGCCTTTTATTTGTAATCTATACATGCTATGGAACCAAACAAAATAACTTGTTTTTATAATCGATTGGGTGTTTATTCATTCTGATTGGTACCTTTTTCAGCGTAATTTTCTGGAAACCGAAGTGAAATTGTGGTTCCTCAAAATAATGAAACTTGTTATCAATAATGGAAAGGTTTGTTCAGGAAAACTGAATTTTGAATTAACAAAAGAAAAGATAGCATCATTATTTCTTTCACTACAGAATACAGAGGATAGAGTTATTCCAATGTAGAATCCAAAAGTTGAATTGATCTATGAATCGTTGCAAGGTACATAGCAATCTTTTGAAATATTCATTATTTTTTTGTCACTTTTGAATAAAAATATTGGTGTTTAAAGAGAATTCCAATAACAAAATACACTGCAAAGTTCAAATCTATATCCTTGGTCCCTCGGGCTGAATAAAAAATGTTTATCTATCGAGGTGGCTCGACACACCATTGCATTATTGATGGATTGATTAAAAGACTTTTTTTTTTAAATGTAATTTTCAAAAATTAGATCAATATCGGCCTTCAATTATTTTATATGAACTTTTGTTTTGTATTTTTTTAAAAGAAACCGGAAACTTCATTTTACCTACAAACAGAATATTAAAGAGCTTAAACTTTGTTATCAATTGATGCACAATACAATTATCTATAAATAGATGTCAAAGACACGGAATAAACGTTATAATATTTTGATTAAAAAATATTTACGAAAATGAAAAGTAAGAGTTGTAGATATTTTTAAACCTATTGATTAAATCTACAAGTCAACTGTCACTCGCATTAAACAATTGCTATACAATTACATTTCAACAAGAAATTGAAACAAAGTGGAATTCGAGAAAAAATAAAAATTCGTAAAATCGAACCGATCCCGATTGTAATTAGATTCCGAAGAAAAACATATTTAGTTGAAATATTTAACATTAGCGAAAATTTCAGGTTGGTTACCTTAAAATATTTATTTATTGATCTTATAATGCAAATCAATGCCTCAGAAGAAACTACATTATTTTTGTATGATGTAAATTTAAAGATAATTTTGAACGGAATCAGTTTTAAGTCACCTGAGTCACTATGAAATTTTCTTTTGTATTTTCGTTAGAGATTAACTAAAAGCATTTTTATGTACACAGCGTACATGGGACAAGACTTAAAGCTTTTTATTTGGAAGGAGGAGGGGAACCAATGTGGCCGGGTAGTGAACATGTAATATGTTCCAGGTCCCTTGAGTCACTCGGGTAACTTATATCTACCATATTTTAAGAAATCTACTTTAATTTCCTCTGCATTGTACATGTATGCTTGTAGAAATAAACTGTATGCATTTGGTGTGCATTACTAAAACTAAATATTATAAAAGATTGACCATTAAGGCGTGTGGCTCTCTTTTTACTCAAAGTTTATAATTGTTGGCACCTGGAGCTAGGATATAATTAAACCGTGATGTTTCCGACATAGTCCCCCCCCCCCCCCTTTATGAATAAATGTTTTTCAAACATCTAAAGGCTATGGTACCCAGGAGACTATATGCCTATTATTTCAATTCTTTAATCAAAATTTTTTTCAATCCTTTAATCAATTCAAAATACAAATATTAAATTTCAGAAATATTTTTAAATTAAAACAATTATAAACTTGACCAGACTATCTTGGGCATGTATTGATTGATTATAATATAACGGATCAAGTGAGAATAATCACAAGTTTTTTTCCATTTTTAATTATTGAAAAAAAAATTGAAAGCCAAATCGGTTTCTGTTTTGTGAAATCATATATGAAAAAAAATCTTTTCTAATCCATCAAATAGAAGGTGGTGTGTGTAACAATCACAGATATCAGGTTAGCTTTACGGCCCTGTATTTTAAACCCGGCTGGGTATTACCCACAAGTCTGTTATTTAACACGTGATCGTGTGTGACGTAGTAGAATCTAGCCATTTTCCGGGTGTGCGGTCGTGTTGCAAGAGGGGCGCACGATTTATCTACCAGCATGTGTATGCATATAGCTGCTTGGCTTACTTCATAACACGGGCACGGAAAACAGACCGTGGTGAGTAATGTACAGTGTATTCGATATGTATTCTTGTTATTTTTGCATGTAAAGTAAAACTTTGTAGTTTAACGTATTTCTAAATATAGCTTGGCTAGCATTCACAAAACTTACCTGTGTTGTTCACTCAGGTGTGACAGTGGATAGAAAGTTTAAATACCCTATTCTTATTTCTATCGATAACTTTGAACGCCTTTTGTATTTGTATTTTTCTTCTCCTTTTAAATGTATTTTTCTACTGTAGAGATATTTTTGGTAAAGTGAATTAAATGGTTTGGACGGAAGTGAGTTTCCGGAAGTGGAAGCCATATTGGTTTAAACTTTGTTTACATGTTACCATGCATATGTATTTTAATCAATATAGACAGCTATAAGATATCATTTACTATATTAATATAATAATGTTGCCTATGGTTGTTGCCTACATAGATTTATATACGGTGCGTATTGATACAGTTGATTTATTAGTGTTGACTTTGTAGCGTTGTGACAGTGGTCGATGAGCATGAGGTAGCACACGATTGGATCCGATAGGACTTTGTTTCACTACCACGCCACACCACAATCAGTTCTAGGACTACAGCCCCAGAAATAGTGATGAGGGTGGATTGTGAATGTCATTATTGAACCATCAGCGCAGGCGTCCGTATCTAGATGTATATATATATAGCTAGTAATTGTCAAGAAGGGAATTTAATTTTTTGGGTTTAGATTTAAGCAATTAGGTTTTTTTTGAACGAGAGTGAGTGTGTGAGTGAGGATGAAAGTGAGTGAGAATTATTTGTAAATATTTCCTATTGATTTATTTTCTTGTAAATAAATTCATTAATTGAAACTGTTTTGAGTGTTATTTGGAGATCGCCTGGCTCAACCACGTTACATTTGGTGGCAGCGGTTGTTGACAACCTGTCGTTCTCCAAATCAGTCAAGATTGTTTTAATTGTGAAGGTTTGCCAAACTTAAATACAATAGTCAAACGATAGATATTATAATTTAGATTGATAGGCTCAGTGAGTTGTTAATCCCAGTTTGTGTGCTGATTATAGTATACCTAGAGGTAAGTTAAAGTATGGTTCACCAATAAAGTGTTAGGAGGTGATTATACCAGATAAAAGTAAAAAGTTCAGTATTTAGACATTTGGTGCTGATCATCTTGAGGTATACTGGTCCACTTCAGTATTTATTACCATGTCTACTATCACGGAAATGGAGAAACTCTTGGAGATGGGAACCAAGATGGGACTAAAAGATGAAGAACTTAAACAATTTGTGCGTGATGAACAATCTCGTATGAGTGATGAACGGGAAAAGGATAGAACTGAAAGACAGGCAAGAGAAGAAAGAGAATTTAAGCTACAAATGGAAAAAGAACACAGTGATCGCGCTCGAGAAGAACGGCAGCATCAACTTGAAATGGAAGCCAGAAAAGAACAGTTCGCCGCATCCGAGCATCAAAGAAAAATAGAAGAACTTGAAGCTGACCAACAGTTCCAAGCAGTTGCAGCAGAGAAAATGCAGAAATCATCCATGGAATCAACTCACGTCATTGAAACTCACCAACCAATGAAAGGTCCTAAATTACCTCCTTTTGACGAAACAAAAGACAATATTGATGCATATATTCAGCGGTTCGAAAGATATGCTACTGCACAGAATTGGATCCGCATCAACTGGGGATCACATCTTAGTGCACTTTTGACTGGAAAGGCTTTGGACGTTTTCGCTAGATTACCACCGTCCAGTGCTCTTGATTATGATGAACTTAAGAACGCACTTTACAAACGATTTGAAATGACAGAGGATGGTTTCCGGAAGAAATTTCGAACATCAAAACCTGATAGAAGTGAGACGTTTTCACAGTTCTCTTCTAGACTAGACAGTTATTTAGAACGCTGGATTGAACTATCAGAATCTACCAAATCGTATGAGGAACTGAAGGATCTTATTCTAAGGGAACAATTAAAGGGGAAATATCCAGGAAATGGCACAGTTCGCTGATCAATTTGCGGAAGCCAGAACTAATACTTCGTTTTTCCTCACACAGAAGCCATTTGGATTCGAAAGAAACCAACAAAATAATAGACAATACAACGATCATCAGTTTCAATCCAAAGACATTGTGCAAGCTACATCAACTAATCAAAGAGGATGTTTTATATGTGGAAGATTTGGACACAAAGCTAATGATTGTGATTTACGTAGAACAGTTAGAAACCAAATCGACAGATTTAGTGATGGCGGTCGTGAAAAATCCGATAACAATAATACACGATACAGAAATCAGAATCCAAGTACAGCTAGACAGCAAACTAACAACAAAACTTTTGAAAAATTCCAAGGAAATCAACGTCACGGAAATTATCGACAAGGCCAAGGATCGTCAGTAATCGACAAACAAATAGACTTACCCTATGTTAGTGAAAGTGTGACATTTATCGAGACGAACATGCCAATTGTGAAAGGATGCATCGGTGATAGAATCATCAACGTTCTCAGGGACACTGGTTGCAGTCGTGCTGTGATTAGAAGAGATCTAGTTGAACCCAATCAGATGACAGGACAAAATCAAAAGTGTATTCTAGCAGATGGAAGAGTTGTCGAAGCAGATCTAGCTGAAGTTGAAATAGATACGCCTTACTACACCGGTACAGTGATTGCTTGGTGTTTTGACAATCCGTCATATGACTTGATCCTCGGAAATTTCAATGGTGTAAGAAATCCAGATGATCCTGATACGTCATGGATTCGATCGACTGGAATATCAGCAGCAGTACAGACTCGTGCACAAGCAAAGAAACGGAGTACGATCTATAAACCATTAAGAGTTCCTGATGCAGTCTCAGACGTTACACCAAAAGAGATCGCGCAAGAACAACAAACAGATCAAACATTAGAAAAGTTAAGAACTTTAGCCAAAGACAATTCAGAAAAATCATATAAAGATGGAGGAAAAACCAAGATTTATGAACGGAACAATATTATGTACAGGGATTTCACAAGTCCAAAATGTTCAAACGGCAAGGTTTTTCAACAACTCATTGTGCCAAAGAAATTCAGAAACGCAGTGATGAAACTAGCTCATGAAACAATAATGGCAGGTCACCTTGGAGTCAAGAAAACTACAGATAGATTAACATCAGAATTCTACTGGCCTGGTGTTCAAGCAGATATAAGAAGATACTGCCAGTCCTGTGATATTTGCCAAAAAACAATCCCGAAAGGAAGAACCAAACCAGTACCACTTGGAAGGATGCCAATAATTACCACACCATTCAAACGAGTAGCAGTTGACCTACTAGGGCCACTCGATCCACGAACCACCAAAGGAAACAAATACATACTTACCTTGGTTGACTACGCAACTCGATATCCAGAGGCTGTACCATTACCAGGAATAGAAACAGAACGTGTGGCAGAGGCTTTGGTCGATATATTCAGCCGAGTAGGAATACCAAGAGAAATGTTGTCTGATCAAGGATCACAGTTCACTTCAGACCTAATGAAAGAAGTCAGTCGATTGTTATCCTTGAAGAGAATCACCACTACTCCTTACCACCCAATCTGTAACGGATTAGTAGAGAAATTTAATGGTACTCTGAAGCAAATGTTAAAAAGAATGTGTGCAGAAAAACCAAATGATTGGGACAAATACATCAATGCATTACTATTTGCGTATCGAGAAGTACCTCAAGAGAGTTTAGGCTTTGCACCATTTGAACTTTTGTATGGTCACACAGTACGAGGTCCTATGCAGATACTCAAAGAACTGTGGACGGAAGAAATTCCGGATGATGACGTCAAGACTACATACCAGTATGTCATAGACTTAAGAGAGAAATTAGAGGAAACATGCAAGATTGCCCATGAACAGCTAGAGAAGGCGCAACAGAAACAGAGAAATTACTACAACAAAAAGACAAAAGTCAGAAAAATGAAAGTAGGAGACAAAGTCTTAAAACTTCTTCCTACAGAAGCAAACAAACTACTTATGCAGTGGAAGGGTCCATTTGACATAGTTGAAAGATTAGGAGACATGGATTACAGAGTCAATATTGATGGAAAGATTAAGACAATCCATGCAAACTTACTCAAGCAGTACATCGAAAGAGAAGATGAATGCTGTGGTGCATTTTCAGCATGTAGTGTGTCATTAATAGACTTCGAAGGTGATGATGACGAAATAGATGGCAACAAAGAACCTATTTTTTTACCACCTGCTGTACAAACAGAAACTTACAATGATGTCAATATTTCAGAAAATGTCACATCAGATCAGCGCAATGAAATGCAGAAATTATGCGAGTCGTTTGCAGAGGTTCTTACTGACTTACCTGGAGTCACGAATTTGATGGAACACAGAATAAAATTGATGACAAATGAACCTGTGCGAATAAAACAGTATCCGCTTCCTTTTCATACAGAAAAAAACATTAAAGAGGAAGTCGAAAAGATGCTTCAATTGAAAGTTATTGAACCTTCTTCGTCGCCATATTGTGCGCCAATAGTGATTGCGCGAAAGAAAGATGGAACAAATAGATTCTGCGTGGACTTTCGGAAGCTGAACAACATTACAGTGTTCGATTCAGAACCTATGCCAAATCCTGAAAGCATTTTCGCAAAGATGTCTGGAAAGAAATTTGTATCAAAAATTGACCTCAGTAAAGGATACTGGCAAGTGCCCATGGATCAACACAGCAAACATCTCACAGCATTTTCTACACCATGTGGACTATTCCAATTCACAACTATGCCGTTTGGTCTAGTGAATGCGCCAGCGACATTTAACAGGCTGATGAGAAAACTGTTACATGGTATGAACGAGGTTGACAACTTCATAGATGATATACTGATTTCAACTGATACATGGGAAGATCATCTGGAGGTGCTGACAGAATTGTTTGTTCGCTTACAAAACGCTGGATTGACCGCCAGACCATCGAAATGTTTCTTTGCATTCTCCGAACTAGAATGTCTCGGACATATCATCGGTCAACAAAGACTACGACCTGAGGAGGATAAGATTGAATCTTTGAAGAATGCACCTATCCCTGAAACAAAGAAACAAGTTCGATCTTTTTTGGGACTAGCGGGGTTTTATAGGAAGTTTATCCCAAACTATTCAGTGATCGCAATCCCTTTATCAAACCTGACGAAGAAAGGTCAGCCAAACAGAGTAAAATGGACAGAGAGTACTCAGCAAGCATTTGATACTTTGAAAGATTTGTTATGTAAAAGACCTATCCTTAAACTGCCAGATTTTGATCGCACATTTGTATTACGCACAGATGCTTCAGAAGATGGGATAGGAGCCGTAATTCTTCAGCTGGAAAATGAAGATAAACTTCCCGTGGCATATGCGAGCAGAAAATTGCAAGATAGAGAACGGTCCTATGCAGTAATTGAAAAAGAGTGTCTTGCAGTTGTATGGGGAGTACAGAAATTCCATCAATATCTATACGGCCAGGTGTTCATATTGGAAACCGACCATCAACCACTTACGTACCTGGACAAGTCAAAGACCGAGAATTCTCGTTTGATGAGATGGGCCTTACTTCTCCAACAATATCGTTTCCGAATTGTAGCCATCAAGGGCAGTGACAATGTCGGGGCAGATTACTTGAGCCGTCAGTAGTGAGTATAGACATTTCATAGGTACGTATTAGGTACGTTTTGTAAATACGTCCAGAATATTTTCTTAAGTTGTCCCTTGATATTTGTGATTGTTTTTTTTAGAAAAATTGTGGACAATTTTCTTGAAAAGGGGGGAGGTATGTAACAATCACAGATATCAGGTTAGCTTTACGGCCCTGTATTTTAAACCCGGCTGGGTATTACCCACAAGTCTGTTATTTAACACGTGATCGTGTGTGACGTAGTAGAATCTAGCCATTTTCCGGGTGTGCGGTCGTGTTGCAAGAGGGGCGCACGATTTTTCTACCAGCATGTGTATGCATATAGCTGCTTGGCTTACTTCATAACACGGGCACGGAAAACAGACCGTGGTGAGTAATGTACAGTGTATTCGATATGTATTCTTGTTATTTTTGCATGTAAAGTAAAACTTTGTAGTTTAACGTATTTCTAAATATAGCTTGGCTAGCATTCACAAAACTTACCTGTGTTGTTCACTCAGGTGTGACAGTGGAGAGAAAGTTTAAATACCCTATTCTTATTTCTATCGATAACTTTGAACGCCTTTTGTATTTGTATTTTTCTTCTCCTTTTAAATGTATTTTTCTACTGTAGAGATATTTTTGGTAAAGTGAATTAAATGGTTTCGGCGGAAGTGAGTTTCCGGAAGTGGAAGCCATATTGGTTTAAACTTTGTTTACATGTTACCATGCATATGTATTTTAATCAATATAGACAGCTATAAGATATCATTTACTATATTAATATAATAATGTTGCCTATGGTTGTTGCCTACATAGATTTATATACGGTGCGTATTGATACAGTTGATTTATTAGTGTTGACTTTGTAGCGTTGTGACAGTGGTCGATGAGCATGAGGTAGCACACGATTGGATCCGATAGGACTTTGTTTCACTACCACGCCACACCACAATCAGTTCTAGGATTACAGCCCCAGAAATAGTGATGAGGGTGGATTGTGAATGTCATTATTGAACCATCAGCGCAGGCGTCCGTATCTAGATGTCGATGGTTGAGCTAAGTGGAACCTATAGTGATAGGACAAGTGGACAAGAAGTTTTCTTGTGAATGTTTGGCAACATAGATAATATAAACGTTACTGTATAAGTGTGTTTGAAAACTGAACATTAATAGTAAGATCATTTAGCTGTCTCTCTCTCTCTCTCTCTCTCTCTCTCTCTCTCTATATATATATATATATATATATATAGCTAGTAATTGTCAAGAAGGGAATTTAATTTTTTGGGTTTAGATTTAAGCAATTAGGTTTTTTTTGAACGAGAGTGAGTGTGTGAGTGAGGATGAAAGTGAGTGAGAATTATTTGTAAATATTTCCTATTGATTTATTTTCTTGTAAATAAATTCATTAATTGAAACTGTTTTGAGTGTTATTTGGAGATCGCCTGGCTCAACCACGTTACAGTGTGTCAAGGAACATTAAAGCTAAGCACGACTCGTATACCATCGCAGCGGTATGCAGATGCTTCGATTTTGTTACACGTGATTGCACACCTGAAACTCATGGCGAAAAATATTCCTAAAATTTCCTTTTGTTTTCCCTCGGACTGAAATGTCACACTTTCATTGGTTTAAACATAGCATGTGACTGCCTCATATATCTCTATTTTTTTCTGTGAGAATTGATATTCGGCAATATGGCCGTCATTGGCCGACGCTTCGCCGACTCATTTCGACATTTCATATTATTTAATACAGAAACCGCATGCCGTAAGTTCTTAAAATATTTGGAGTAGTTGCCCTTTGATATTTTTTTAAAATTAGAGTGTTGACCTTTGGATCGTGACGTCATATTGTTGTGTCTAGAGCATAACAAAAGAGCAGCGTCGAGATTTGCTCAAATCTCTGCAGAGGAAAGGGAGAAAACGTTTAAAATTGAATAGCAACAAAACACTGTAAGTGAACATTAGTGAAGCGAACATTTTCAAAGAATATTCAAAAGGTGAAAATGATAATTTTGGAAAGTCTAAATGAGTTAAATAGGACGAGATGTTAGACAACTTATATACATGGGTTAGCGTAGATCATCGCTTTTTGTGAATAAACGTGTCACTTGATAGTCCACGGGAAAACAACACATTTATTAGTTTTGTAACTGACTAACTACATAAATATATCGGGTTGATCAATCTCATAGGTGGCGAGGAGAAGCCGAGACATCTATGAGATTGATTAAATTTTATTGATTGCTTCGCGTGAGTCATCCGTTGAAGATTTAAGAAGTACAATCGCTGTTAAGATGTACTATACAAAATATCAACGGATTTAAAAGTTCATGAACGACGCATCTATTAAAACAAAATATTAATGTACAGTTATTTTATTACGATATATACATTTGATATTAAAGAAACGGCATAGCAAATGCCTGTGTATGACACATGGTGTGGTCCCCTGAATTGACAATCAAGTGGTATGAGTTAATAATTCTCCAGAATGGAAGCCATAAACAATGTTCAATATCGCAAGGGCATACCCTTATTCCAGTATATTCTGAAAAGTGCTGCTGCATTTTATAGAAAGCCGTACTCCTAAATAAAACTTACCTTTAGAAATCAATATAATGTTAAAAAAGTAATGTTTTCATGTGGGATCATAAAATATTCATAGAAAAGTAAATTGAAAAGATCTGAGAGCACATACCAAAGAAACTAGTTAATTGGGTATTCGCTCACATTACGTTTTGGATAAATTCCGCTAAGGTTTGCATAATTTTAAAAAAAAAAAGACTTAATCGGACCACCCTTCCCTGGAAAATTCAAACCTATTAAGTTTAAATTGTAATTTAAATTAACATCATTTATTTTGAACTAGAATATGTTGCTAATCAACTAAACGTATTTGTATAATTTATATTTTGACTTGCTCATCAATTGCGAGTTTCTATTCTCACAAGAAATGATTTAAACCACGCATTAAAGATAGAGTTATCAAAATACAAAAGTTTAAGATTCAAAGTATAAAGTTTTTTTTCAATATTGTACGTTTTTTTTTTACTTAGGATAAAATTTACACATCTTGATAATTTGAGTCCGTTCAGAAAGCCCGAGACCCAGTCCAATCAACCGTTAATGGGCTACGAATTCCATATATTTTAGGCAAATACGTCCTATCTGTTCTTTACATGAAGATATGTTATGACATGACAGAAGTAGATCATAACATGAAATGTGTCGCCGCCTGAAATAGAAACATGTTTCTACAGCCGCAAGGACGTGTTCAGTTCAATGTTCTCATATATATGTGTATCTTTATGAACAAATATCAAAGGAAATCAACAGAACGTAGAAATTTATTTTTATGCTGATGTACATGCACGTTCAATTTACTTTTTTGAAATGTTATTAGACGCATTTACATAATAAAAGTAAACATCATGTTTTGTCCAAGATCGGCTTTTTGTGAAATAAACAATATATCGCCTTTCAAAAGAAGAGCTGTATTATGGCTGGCATAGAGTAGACAAAATATACCATCCAAATCCCTCCTCCTTCAGAGCTTCCATTCGAGTCACAAGCTCAAAAACTCGCTTCGTTTTGTTGTAATACACAAACATATCTGAAACATTCAAAATATATACAAAGTAACTTTTATGATTTTGATCACAGAATGAAATTGCCGAGAGCGAAAAAGGCTATAATCCCCTCACCGGTATGAGGACGTGTGAAACATTTAATTGTGAATAGGGGAGATAATATATGATCTAGACAAGGATTTTTCAGATGATTTTGCTATGTCCTAACCTTAGACCTAGAAACATGGTTTAAAGTCACTACACACCCTTTACCCTAAGACACTGTAGGTGAAGTATGAGCCATATTGGTTCAAGGAGAGAGAAAATATGTCCCAGACAAGTGATATCGGAAGGACAGATGGACGGACTGATCACTATACGGCGCCCGCATAGTGGGGCTTAAAGTATGTGACACTTACCATCTTTTCCACATGGTTTCAGATAAACATCCCTGTCAATCATCTCTCTTTGAAATTTTTTAATGTGGGCGTCGTTAGTGTCGTCCTGTAAAATAACAAATGTAACAAACAAATCATTCATGTAAAATATTTCTTTTCACATATTACAAGTATAACATTCATAAAAATCAAATATATGTATCACATTCATAAAATTTAAATACCTTATTAATTAATTAATTAATTAATTATACCCTTGATCTACACAAAACAAGACAAAAGCTGTCAATGCGACAACAAACATGGTTTTCTTTTGTGTGAGCAGTATACTTTTGTTGACCCTAAATTGATAAACACTACCTAGCCAGATAAATGGGGTACTCTATATGAAATATTTTGCCCCAAAATGACAAAGTTCAACAGCTTGGGTTTCTTTACATATATTATTAAATAACAAAATCTTAGTATTACGTGTATGCACATGTCTGATATTAGAAAGAATAATCTTACCGTGACCAGGCTACGCTCAGGTCACAGTAAGAATTCGTCCCATATACTTGCAATGTAGCAGCCGCGAAGCGGATCTGCTTTGCGTCGAATTTAAGTCTGTTAAAAATAATCAGCCGGGGGAAAACACATTTTTATACAATACAAACCTTTTTGAACATGCATATGTAGTTAAGTCCACAAAATATCCATTTAATGGGCCTTACCAATGCATTTTGTTAATATACACGTTTGAAATTGCCTGCCATTTTGTCGGAATGTCTCGGATTTTATCATTATCATAGCGAATTTTCAAATGTGATGTTAAAAGTGGCAGTGATTTCGTTGCAAAAACAGTTAACGTGGTAAAAAGGGATTATAAAAGGGCAACATTGTTGGTATTTGAGACCAATCATATGAAAATTTAGGCGTGATACAGCCCAATCTATTTTTTTTTATTTGCTACGAAGCGAGTATATGGGACGAATTCTATCGTTAAACCGGGTCCGTAGGACATCTGTCATTTTAACGATAGAACATTCTATCTAGTCTGATATATGTTTATTGATCCGCTGAAAAAATTTCATATCTTCAAAACTGTAGGATTTTACCGTACAAAAGGGGTACCCTATATGCAATATTATGCAAAAAAAATGATCAATTCAACAGCTTGTATTTTTTGCATAAAATATCAAAAATCAAAATCGAAGTAATAACCACATGTCTAATATAAGTATAATTGATCTACAAAACAAAAACTTCCTATCATAAAAACTGTAGGAGGAGTCATCCGTAAAAAGGGGTACTCTTTACGCAGCTGCCTGCCCCCTGCCTGCCCTCTCACTATTTTCATTTTCACAATTTCATTTACCGGATTTTGTCTATGGAAAACCCGGTTAATACAAAAATGATCTCTTTTTACAAAGCAAGCTAAGAAATATTTAAGGTTTGAAAATACGATTAAAAGTAATCTTACAGTGATATCCAACTTTGTTCCATTAAGGCCAAGAAATTTTGATTTATCCTTCTGAACTTGAAAAGTGTAAACCAAATAGAGGCCTTCATCTAAAGTTGTCCTCACTATAAAATGGTCTACAATTGGAAAACTCAGTTAAACATAGAATGATTTTATGGTCACCTGAGTCGCTCAGTCACTGCATATTTATAAAGATTATCAAGCCCTCTACCAAGATTTTAGATTTAATGTCCCCTGGAGTATGGGATTTTACCCTAGGGCGGAGAAAATGGTCACAAAGTGTTAATATATACTAGCGGAAAAAAGAAACTGTGCATTATAAAATTTAGTATATTTTTTCTATATCTATTGTTTGTATTTATAAAATTTAAACAATCGATAATGGTATTGTTTTTGACAATATCGGATGGTAACCGTCCGGGTGCACGGACTTTTTCATGGTTAGTGAGCACCTGTTGTTTATTGAAGAATTTGTACGAACGAGTTTTACGGGCCAATACTGTTTGGAATAAGAACTGTAAAGGATTTGTTTAAACTTTCTTTGTTAAGGAAATCACTTTAGTTTCAACAAAATTTACCCCTATGTCATGCCACGACTCAACGAAAACCAACGTAATCGTGCTGTTGGGATGCTGCAAGCTGGAATGGCGCAAAATACTGTAGCAAGACACTTTGGAGTTCATCGGAACACCATCCAGTCATTATGGAGACGTTTTCAACAATCTGGCAACACCCAGGATCGACCACGCTCTGGGCGACCTCGTGTGACGCCACGTCAACAGGACAACCACATTAGAATTGTACATCTGAGAAATCGTTTCCAGACAGCAAGTTTGACTGCCCGTAGCATTCCAGGGCTTCGACCAATTAGAGAACTGTGCGTAGTCGTCTTCGCGAGCAAAACATCAGACCAAGACGTCCAGCGGTGCGCCCAGTATTGCTTCAACGTCATCGTATCGCCAGACTAGCGTGGTGCACACGACATCTGCGATTCAGAATACAGGACTGGGCCAATATTCTGTTCACTGATGAATCCAGATTTCATTTGGATAGCAGTGACGGCCGTTGTAGGGTGTATCGTTGCGTTGGGGAGCGTTACCAGGACGCTTGTGTTGTGCAACGTCGACAATTTGGTGGAGGTAGCTTTATGGTGTGGGGTGGAATATCAGCAAGTAGAAGGACCCCTCTACAAATTGTCAATGGAAATCTCACCGCCGTAAGCTATCGAGATAAATTATTCAGCGTCATGTGATACCCTTCATACAGAGACATCAAAATCACATCACTCTGCAGCAAGACAACGCAAGGCCACACGTTGCACGTGTAGTCAGGGACTTGTTTGTTCAACAGAAAGTCGATGTCTTGCCTTGGCCAGCTGTTTCCCCCGATTTGTCGCCGATCGAGCACGTCTGGGATGAAATGGAAATACGTTTACGCCGTTTACCAAATCAGCCAGTGACACTAGCTGATTTAGGCTAGGCTTTAAGCAACATCTGGAACAACATCCCTCAAGCATTTCTGAACACTTTAGTGGCATCAATGAGGCGTCGCTGTCAAGCATGCGTGAACGCAAATGGTGGTCACACGCGTTATTAATTTTGTTAATTCAATTTCAAATAACAATGACTTTCGAGTGTGCTGAAATTGACGTTATTCGACGTTGAGATTAATGTGTTGTGAGACGTTGTTACGAGGACATGTGTTAACAGTATTACAAAAAATAAAATTTGTTCATTGTAATTTTTAAATGTTTTTATATTAAATATAATATTAATATTAAATAATGCACATTTCTTTTTTCCGCTAGTATATATATTTTATGTTTAAAATTCTTCTTCTTTACCTCTACTGAAAATGAATGCATTTTAAAAAAAAAAAGACTATAAAGCTATCTTGTTTATTTCATGACCCCCAGGGTAGGGGCTCTTACTGAGGGATGTGGCCAAAATCGGTCTTGCAGTGTTTTTTTGTGTATGTTTTTATTATCTTCTTTACTTCTACTTATACGAAATAGAAACTGACTGCATATTTAGAAAAACCGTAAAGCTGTCCATTTAAATTAAATTTAATGACACCCAAGGCTCAAGAAATTGGGGGGGGGGGGGTGTATATTGTTTAAAAATCGTATTCTTTTGTTCTGTTAATGAATTTTAATGAAAGAGATGAATACTTATTTAGACAGAAAATGAATGAATCTATCACATTTAAGTTATCATGAAAGCCTGTGCCTCATTGGGCAAGAGTCCAGTCCTTTTTTTCGGGGGGGGGGGGGGGGGGGGGAGTGAATAGTGAATAGAGTTATCCTCCCTTGTTTGATCATGTTTAATAAGTAAACATTGTAAATAATGTAATAATAAAACTAAGAGATCGGATGATTAAAAGAACTATACAAGTCTTTTTATTCTATAAAAACTAAACAACAGTGCTTTTATATTAAAGTTTCTAAATAGTCAAATAGACTTGTTCATAGTAAAGTAATAATTAACTTATCAAAACTACAGATTTGTGGTACAATGACGTTTGGATAAATGTCAGATGTTGTCACTATATGGTTTGCCTTATAAGATGCCGTGTGTAGGAATTCCAAAGATGAATACTTAAAGATGAAGTTTTGTTGGTCAAACATTCTTTAGAGTGAATATTGAATGCTGAAATGTTGCATAGAAATATGATACACTGTGGTATATTCTGTAAGATTTGCTTAACATTAGAATTGGTAGAAGTACAATACTGTATATTGGCATGGTGCGTGCAAATGGTGAAGTATCAATTTATTTGACAAAGTTGCTAAACCAAGTGACAAGTGACATAGCTAGGTAAAATAGCCAGGTGGTTAGATGACAAGTTGCCTTGCCAGGTACATTTGACATTGAAATAACCACCAGGCAGGTGGAATTAATGTATACATTGAATTTGAGGGTTTTCATTTTTCCTAGAGGCACTTGGCAAGTCCCATTTTTACTCCTCTGTCGCATTCCCTGTAAAACTCAACGGATTGCAAGATTTTAGGAAAGGGGGGGGGGGGGGGGGGGGGGGGGGGGAGTCATTACCATATTTTAGATTTATTTTACTCTACCAGAATGAAGCTTATTAATTAAATGCAAATATGAGATTCCTGGACAGGTCTGTGTATGGGCTAGGGCACTCATGTGACCGTTAAGGCCGGTAGGCCTCTTGTTCAATATACAAGTCGGTTACATGATATCAAAGCACGAGTCTGTTACTATTACACATCACACTGTACTTATATCTTGCACCAATATAAATTCAATATCTTTACACCGAGTAGAATGTTACTTTTTCCTAAAATAACATGTGTTATGCCCGATAACGTTTTGGAATATCAAAACTAGGATGACCTTATACAAGTAGATGTACTGAAAATTTTACTGATTAAGTGATTACAAAAAATAATTTTCTAAGCACAGTGCAGCTGTGCAATTTAACTTAAGTTCGTGGAAAAAAAAATCATCTTAGCTAGCCTTAGGTTAACATCGCTTTGCATTAAAAGTCAACAAAAAATATAAATTGTCTTCTTTAAGCCATTTTTGTTTGTTTTCCTTATCTTTCGGTTTTACCTTTATCAAAATTATGTGAGTTTACACCTTGAAATTGCCAAAGACTTACGTGCACAGTCCGACATGACGTTGGCAGATTTACGGAGAATCAATTCTCCATTTTGATAAGCCAAAGATGTGAAGTCTCTTCGAAACAGCAATGCTTCTACAGTAGGTGGCTGGCTTTTTAGCTTTACAGAGTTTTCCTTGACAATGATATCTTGAAGAAAGTGCTATATATTTTGAATAAATGTTAATCTGAACAGTGATTTTTATAGATTTCTTTACATTGCACTTTGACTTTAAAGTGAAGAATAGATTTGAAAAGTTTTTAATTGAGATCTCTTGATATCAAATATGACAAAGAATTGTACAATAACTAACATCTCCTCTCTATTTTTGAAAGAATTATCTGCTACTCTAATAATTTCAAAAAAAAATTCTAATACGTCAATAAATCTATTTTTAAAGTTAAGAATAAAGATCTGTTAAATCCAACCTTCTTTTGTACATTCGAGTAAAAATTCCATTTTTGTAAACTTTTCCGATTTTCTGTTGTATTTCACCTTAAAATGTACAAAGATTTTTTATGTGCGATCAATAAGAAAAATTTCATTTTTTTAATCATCTAAGGAAGATAAAAAGTGCAAAGGAATTCAAATCAATTCTTTAGTGAACATTTTTTCTGTTACAAAAAATACGAGTATTACCATGGATATTGTCGTTGATAATGGCAATGTCCAAAAGAGCGCCAATACACCCTTATGATCGTTTTCGAATGATCCTAGAGTCATTTTTCCATTTACACTTACTAAGATATCTTTCTCTCTATTGAAAATCGAATAATAACAGTAAAAGACAGTGAATGCATTATCTCATTAATAACATTTTGACCACAAATGTAACTTTAAGTAAATAAAAGTAATAAGTATATATCTAAGATACAGGATATTTACGTCATATTGATGAATAGAAAATTAAACTTCTATTTATCAACATAATGCTGAATATCTCTGTTAAACTCAATTTTATTTAACATTTCAAAAATTGACTCTTTAAATAAAACAAAACGTTTGCGTTATAATTGGCAAAACCTTAACATTTTATTCAACGAGGGACACGAATATTTCAAAGTCGGGTATGCAGTAAAGCTTAACATATGCACTCTACTTATTTAGTTACAGTTTACAATATGTAGCTACATGTAAAGATTAACGAACGCGCTTTTCTTAACAATACCTCCTTTTGCGCTGCTTACTTAATAGCTAGGTCTTTTGCTAAGATGCCGCCTTTTTCAAGGGTGCAGAATGCGTGGAGAAAGGTTCTATCACTCCGGTAACCCGAGCAGAGAAACCCGCCAAGACGGTTCCCGCTGTTATTTTCTTCATCTGGGTGTTTAACAAAGATTTCAGACACAAATGGACTCTCGTCAAGCTACAATTAAGGCGACTTTTAAATTATTTAAAGAATGTTTTCACATACGCACATGCCGTTAATATCTAGATTTTACAACAGCCCTTTTTTTAAAATTCATATCATATACTTTCAAATTAGAACCGTTTTAATGATTAGAAATCACCCATTTACTGCAAATACATTGTACAATGTCATGTAACTTGTGGTACATTGTATAAATAAATCACTTAACTTTGAAAATTCTGTGTACATTTGTAGTGAATATGTTTGTAAGAGGCCCATTGTTGCCATCAGCGTAATCAAAATATGGGAAAAAACCCCGACCTCCTTCACAAATGAACTTGTACCTTGTACATAAAAGGTACATTTGTATCTTAAAACAATACTTAATAAATTTCTTTTATCAGTTACCTCGATACTATCTTGTGTGTTTATTCTTTTAAAGCAATATTTCCCACCGCTCTTTTCATTGCATGTGTTGGTTGTTGAATTATCGGTCTCAGAAAACGCGACAGCATTCGATTCATTCTGAAAGAAAATCATTTTTGAAGATCATTTTAGTTAAAGCATGATTCTTCATATTTTTTTTAATTAAAAAAAGATTTGATTCAAGAGGCCACCAGGCCCTAGCGGTCACCTGAGTACCATAGCTCATCTCATGTATGCATCGAATTAAGTTTTTCATTCTGGGAGTAACAAAATTAAAATAATGTAATGGCCAACCTCTCCCTACCTGAAATCATGCAAAAAGGACTATGAAACCTATTATTATGGTGAACAGCTTTAAAATCATAATAGAGTGCATGACCTGATATTGAAAAGGTGCAAGACTCTGATATGAAATAATTTTCCCATATTTGGTAAATTTTGAGATAGCTTTTATTTGTATATGTTTTCATATATAAACTAAAGATGGCTAGTATACATGTTTTATTTAAAACAACCCCCCCTCTCATCCAGAGGGGCCGGACAGAATCCCCCTAAGGCATTTGGATGAAATAAAAATATGGTAATCTGCATTCCTTATTCACTTATCATGCATCATCTTTTCATTACTCAACCTATACAAATTTGACACCATCTGGCATTTATATAAAAACCATTGTACATGTACCGCACATCAGTGATTTTGGCAAACCAATAATAACCTTACTATCAACAAGTCTATTTCTTTATTTAAAAACTTCAAACACTGTTTTGTTTTATATGAAAAACTTGTATAACTCTTTTAAGGTAACTCCAGATTCTCTGATGAAAGTTGAAAAACAAAACTGATTTTAACTTGAGAGACTTAAATTTCATCAATTAGTAGGGAAAAAATACATGTCATAACACTTTTTGAGATGTCAGACAAACATAAACTACAGCATATTTTAGCATCAGTAAACCGTACTTTTTTGTTAAAAGTAAAATCTTTGTAGGCAGAAACTTGTTTATCTTGTTTAATTTTTTTGCCAACTGTGTCCGAAAACTAAAACTACAAACATATTTTAAATTTAATCGTTGTGATAGGAAAATTATAGCTATAAGACAAACAACTGAGAGAAAAGTCAGAAAAAGAGTTATTTTCCCTTAGCATAGATAAAATGTATAAAAAATGGAAATTCAAAATAAAATTAAGCTGCAAAAATATCTTGAACTTAACAATAATTTTAATTACTTCCATGTGATTATATTCATATAATGTATATATCGATTATTACATGGCATTTTTCATACCATATACTTATAGAAAATATCAAAGAAAGAATAAAAAAAAAATGTGATGAATGATTATTGTCAACAAATCACTCCGTGTCTAAATATTATGTCCCAGAAATTTTTGCCCCCGCTTTTTGTATACCAACTTGACGTCAACGTAACTATTCGACGTCATACTGGGAGATCAGAGTTGAACGACGCAAACCGAACTCTACGTCATAATAGCCGATGATTAACGGAAAGGGGTGTGATATAACATCCAAAGATTGCTGGAGAGGGGTGTGATATCAATCTTATATCACACCCCTAGGGTTTATATCACACGGGTAGGAGAATTTTCTGTTTATATCGCACAGGGTGGAAAGGGGTATATTTTCTATAAGTATACGATATATAACTATCCTGCACAAATTTTGAAGAATTCAAAGTTTAGCGAAAAAGTATGACATCACAGAACACTGAATCTACTTTGATTATTCAACTTCTTAGTTACATTATTTACTGAGATTAATTATTAAATATGAACAAGCAAAGGAAAATAACTCCATTAACTGTTACATGTAGAATCCCCCCCCCCCCCCTCCCTCGAACTCTTCTCAAAGGCTTTTCCAATATCTAAACTTTGATAGACAGCTATATTCTTTCTCTTTTTTATATATGTACTCATTTCATTTATTTAAGAGCAGAATAAAATAAGACTTATGTACAAGCCCCCTCCCTCACCCATGATCCCTGCCTTACGTGTCATGAAATTTAATTAAAGATAACAGCTATTTGATATTTTGCTAGTTATTTTTTCTAAATATGCAGTCATTTTCTATTCTGTGCCGGTAGACATAAAGGAAATTTTTAAAACATTAAATACATTAACAATATTTGGGCACACCCTGCAGTAAGAACCCCTAACCTGGGGATTTATACCTAAATATGCAGTCAGTTTCAATTCAATTTTAGAAGAGGTCAAGAAGAATATTTTAAACATTGTATATGTATGACATCTGGTGATAACAAACAGTGTTCAAATTCAAAAGTCCAAAGGAATATTACATAAAAGGAGCAGAGCAAACACGGACCTCTTAGAAAATAGAGGTAGGATCAGGTGCCATGGAGGAGTGAGCATCCTCTGCTGACCGGTCACACTCGCCGTGTTCTCTTTGTCGTAATCGGGGGAAAAAACGGAAACGTCCGTAGACAATTAGGTGATTAATTATGGTCTAATAATTAGTATGAAAAACTTCAGTCAGCATGCAACCCAGTGGAAGATTGTATTTGCTGACAAGGTCGTTGTATCGACCATAGAACTTACGAAAAGATGACTTCAAACGAGACTGTTGATAGTCCTGTTTTATATATTAAGACTGCATCACCAGTTTGGCCCCGCCCTAGAGTCAGAACCCCTACCCCGAGGGACATGAAATTTAAAATCTTTGTAGAGGGCTATATACATATGAAGTTTAACTAAAAACTGGTCAGCTTCGTTTCAGAGCCAGTAAGAGTAAAGATGAAGAATTTTAAACATTATGTGTACAGTGTATATACTTGTACACAAAATGACCATTTTGGCCCCGCCTAAGATTAAAAACCCTACCGTGGGGACATTAAATTTACAATTTTGGTAGAGGGCTTTATAGTCTTTCTTAAAGTTTATATTCAGTATCAGCAGAAGTATAGGATGTTTTTTAAACATCAAATGCATTAACACTATATGACCATTTTGCCCCCCCCCCCCCCCCCCAGAACCCCTACCGCAGGGGGGCATGGAATATACAATTTTGGTAGAGGGTTTCCTTGTTTATATAATTATAGTTTCAGTTTCTCTAACTGATGTGCGGAAGTAGAGAAGATTTTTTAACATTATATACATTAACACTAAATGACCATTTTGGCAACGCCCTCTAGTCTCCTATCCGGGGAACATAAAATTTATAATTTTAGTAGACGGCTTTTGAGGGTAAATTTGAATTCTTACATATGTGTGGGAGTAGAGAAGACGATATTTGAAAAATTGTCAAATTTTGTCCATTTTTGCCCGGCCCCTAGGGCCTCTATGGGGCAAGAAGCACGAAATTTACAATTTATATTCCCCTTACCCCAAAGATGCAACATACTTATTTGAAAAGAATGGGCCAAGTTGTTTAAGAGGTTAAAAATGTTCAATTCTTAACATACGACGCACGACGACGGACAAAAACCAAGTCTGAGTCGCTCAGATGACCTAATAAAATAAAAAACAATATTTTTATCGCAATACATGTGAATATAAAGATTTTAAATCTAGCTAGTCTCTCACAAATAACAGCTAATGTAATGTAAGTTAATATGCTTTTAAGTAGTTAGAAATACAAAGGAGAAAGGAGTATGTGCAGTGCCAGTTGTAAGAATTCTCCATGTATACAAACCCCGAAAACACACATCTTTGATTGTACGCGAGTAATCAAACCATCAACTTCAAAACCATTCATATCTCCTTCTATAAAAATAATAAGTTAATCATATGAACATGTTTTTTTAGTCCCAAAATATAAGCTTCACTGTCAGTCTGTGATTCATTTATCTTTATTGTTTTTAAATTTCACGTTCGGAGTCTGCTGAAAATGCATGATTTAATTTCTCAAATGTTGTTTCTCTAATCGCTTTGATTTGATGAACTAAACTATTTTGAACCTATATGTATTTGTCTGCTTGTCAAAAAAAAATATAAATTTCGTTAAAAATAAATTTGATTTAATGTTATAAAAAGACTATCTATTAGTCTTTAAACTGCAACAAAATATACTTATTATGAGACTTGACGTGACATGGAATTTTAGAGCAGCGACCCAATTCTAGCTTTAAAATAATTTCGTACCTTTAATTCATTACAATATAATACACGAAGGATACTTGCCTTATGTTGAGACGCAGCAGAATAAGATAATATTTTCTTCCGCCTTTTATTAAATCCTAATTTAAACAAAATACCTTAAAGTGGAGTCGGAAAAAACACTCAGAGTTCCCCGTCTTTCCGATTGGCTCGTCCATACAACATCTTCCGATAAGTGTGTAGTTTCCTGGTTTTTAATTGATACGTGTTTTGTAATTTTTGTCTTAAGCATATATCCACCCAAATGATTGCTGTCATTAATCCCTTGTATTATAACTTCCTACGTTAGGCCTGGCTAAGGATATTTTTTTACCAGAAACATTATTAATTTCTTAGGAAGGAGTGGACACTCTCATTGTCAATATTTGCATTGATCAATAAAATTATCTGGAAATGTACATACATGCAGCGACATGTTGGGCCGACGCTAATCTTGCTTTGATATACTAGTATTATAATAATATTTGGGGAGAAGGGGAAACGAAATGCCTCAATAAAGTACTATCAATTTAATACCTATAACTTGTTCTCTATTTCAAATATACTTGTAATATTAATCTTCGTGCTTACTACCAATACCGCACTTGTTTTCACCCTTTCAAGGTCAAGGCGACAAATATGTCTTTATCCGTAGTTATGCCAAAACGACGTAAATGTCATGTTGACACTTATCTAGAAGATATCTGAAAATGTCTCAAACATGTAAGAAAGTTCCAATATTCCAAATATATGTTAATTAAAAGGTTTGTTTTGTATTATAAATCTCAAGTATGATATTGCCTAAAATGACGTCAATTTATCCTGAATTAACATCATTTTTATTGCGCTAAGAATTTTCGATGGCGATTAATTCTGAGGCGTGTTTTCAGAGCAGGTGCTCACGAGCGCTCTCCAAAATTCCCTTTACCTACAACACAAATTACTCTGTCGAAAAAGGGTAAACTGATCGTGGGTCGTATGGCTCAATTGTTTACTTCATGAAATTTCCTGCACGCCTTACCCTACGTAATATTAGAGGCTATCGAAATGCCCACTCTTAACATTGTCTTACATGTACATTTAAAACGTACGTCCTTAATCACTAATCTAACACTATAATATTGAGTCGAACGTGTAGACAGTTTTAATGGCGTTTTTATGAATTTGCAGTTTTCTTGTTTTGTAAAAAGATACTTTCCTTTTGAAATATCATTCGTTAAAGAATACTTGTAGATTACTTTAAATACATGTTTTAAATTAGTTCCGACGCCCAATCGGCATTTGTTGAGTGGACTCATACGTAATTTAACTGCATGGGACTCTCTCCTAAGAAAGAGTAAGTCGACAGCTTTTTAGCCGATGATGAAAAACAACTGTAGCGAAATTGATCGAAAAAAAATAATTGCAGCTGCACAGTTTTAATGCAAATATGTGGAATCTCTTTGCTGAAGAATAGATGCTAATTGGACTTTGGTGATTTTAAAGATGTTCTGAACATCTGCATTGTTATCCTTGGTGATTAAATTTGGTGTGCCTGCACCTCCCGTGTTTTCACATCCAGTGTCGGCGCCCATAGTTTGCTCTGACGATTGCGTCATCTCTTCTATTTATTACGTGCACGCATATTACCTGGAAATTCAGATTCCATTATTTTTCAGAGAATTTTGGCCCTTTAGTAATTAGAAATTTGGCAATTGTTGAATATAGTAATGAACAGTTAGCAAGCGCAACTCCTATTAAATCGCTGCGTGGAATTTCGAAAATCTGTGTAGGAATTTAGGAAACAATGTGTAGATGTGCAAAATACCAGAAAATTTCGATTCTATTTTTTATTGGAATTCTAGCCCTTTTGAACTGATATTATTTTACAGTTATTAAAGACAGAGGAATATATAGTTATGCATATTTGCAGGAAGTTTTTAGCGAGTTATGCCCTTTGTCCAATTATCTTTGTATTGAATGCATACCTTGTCATTCATGATGAATACGTCAAGTAATAGGGGAGCCTGGGGAACGTGGGCTTGCTCACTTTTTTTTTATTGGGTTTGATAGCTGTAGACTATGTGCCTTCACACAGTTAAGTTGTGCGTGTCCAACGGCGATTCCGGTGATGTTGATAAATAAATCAACTTCCTTATTGCATGCAGGCTTCAAAGATAAATACTGAACGATCCACAATTATATAATTTCCTTCACATACCAGTGGCTGGGATTTATCTTTGGAAGGAATTTATTTTCGAACCACAACCTTGCTATTCCATCTTTGGTCCACCCTATTTCTGAAACAGATAAAATCTGCAAATGTTGTGGGGATTTTCGTAAATTTCTTCAATTCCGTAACCTTGCAGCAAACTTTACTGTGCTAATAAAGTTTGGATGTCCATTTAGCGTTGCACAAGCAATTACTGTAATTAATTATAGTTTTTGCACCTTTAAGAGCAATATTTTTTTCATCCAGGTCTGTTAGACATACAACAGCCAGTTTCTTCCTTTTACATTCCATACTGATTTAGCTTTGTGGTGCAATTGATACTGTGACCTTATTTTACGTGAGAATATAAAATCGCGATCAACATGTTTTGTTATAAGTTCCTATAGTTCGAAACTGTCTGAACAATTAAAGCGAGAATTTAAAATCCGCTAGGGTTGCTTCTCGCGATTTTACGCGGAAATTAATTCCTCGCGTTTAATTAGGAATCTACAGTACTTTGAATAACATGTGGTGATAACAAAAAGTGTTCAAATGCAAAAGTAATATGTTTCTTTCATTAATGCAGATAAGTTATCCAAACTATCCTTCATTGCCTGATGCCGAAAAGTTGTTGACTTGTTGACTCGACTCCGCTGTTATAAGTGAAAATTTTTTGATGCATCCCCTTTAATTTTCGCCACTACATTTCAGATGGCACCGCACCTTTGAATCTTACACTTCTTTTAGCAAATGCGGCCGCGCATGGTTAAAAAATATTAATTGTGTTTGTTAAATTCTGATATCAACCCTATGTTATGCATTCTTCAACACAACTACTTCATCTGCTTTGGCAAGTTTTAGAGCACCTCCCCATCTTCTGCCGTTCACTATATTTCCTATTGTTCAGTTGTTGAGTGTCATCAGAGGAGCTGAGTACCGATCGAAGGTCCGTTTTGTCGTACGTATGCAAGACATTCATCTTTCGAAAACCCAATAATTATGTCTTTGTCTTTTTTTCTTAACACCAAAATTATTCTTGACATCTGCAATCCATAAATTAAACCTAGCCAAATTGTATAAATTATGGTAAAAACCAGTCCTCATAACGCATTAAAATTATCGCTCTGAATTATTCAGTAATTAAGATGTTTCATATGCTTTATTTGAAAAAAAAACCTGGTCATTATATTGTAAAATGAGAAAGAACTAGGTACGGTTGTAAAAGTTTAAATGCCTAAAATTCCAACATTTTTCAAGTTGTCAAGAAAAGTAAATAAATGCATAATTACAAATATGATGTCAAGTGTAAGCGATAAATCCGTAATAATAATCGTGCAAAGCGTTGCTAACCAACACTAGCATCCGCCAAATACACGATGCTTACCTGAAATTAACATAATATTCAAGGCAATTTTTACTATAAATTAAAAAAAAGGTATATAGAACGCAGTCCTCGAGCAAAACAAAACATGATCCACTAAAATATAATTAAAAAGAGAAAAGATTTAAACATAATTACATTTTGCTCGAGGCCTGCGCTGATAGTTAAATTTCCCGTTTTGTGATGAGTTTTAGTGGTGGTTTCAGTCGGGGTGTAGCGGATAATGCAGTTATTATCGCCATATAATCAAATTATCGATGTCGACAATCCGACAAGATAGGCTGAATTTATCTTCAGGTTGAATTTATCTTCAGTAACTTTCATTATAAAAAAATGACATCTTTAATAAATTTTGATAAATTATTAGCATGATAATGAATATAGGACGTGTTCATTTTTGTTTTCACTATAGGTCTACCGTAAACTGTATTTAGGCCTACCGTGTTGACTGATGTTTTTCTTTTGTTTTTCCCGTACTTGTAAGTTTTATATAGTTTTTTCCTCATTTATACTACATACTTTGTTCTTCTTGAAGCGATTCTTCGATTTTGCAAATGAATAAAAACAAGATAAAAGCTGTATTTGCCATACTTCACTCGAGCCCTCGAAAGGCCTTCGGTAACAAATAGCACTTTTTCCACCGCATAATAGAGGGTGAAGCCCTCTCACGGGCCCGAAGGGCCCGTGAGAGCGAAGTTCTCCCTATAGACAACACGTGTATATATGCCCAAATATGGAAATTACACTCTATACCTATGAAGTTGAAAAACTTTTCCAAGATGAAGGAAAAAAGAATCACTTCACGCGCAGTGACATCACCGGCATCCATGTTGAATTTGAATCTTATATTAACTTCACGCTTGGTGATAATTTATCCATATTGTTTAATGAGTAATAAATGCATTCAAACTTACCTAGTGTGTTCTTGAAAAATTAATTCCTAATTAAGAAAACAAATTTTCGTTTCCTACAACTTTCAACAGTTGCATTAGATTCGATCAAATGAATTTCAAGACATCTGATTGGACAAAAAGAGGTGATTCAACATTGAAGCAGTTTTATTTCATTGTTATTCAAATAAAATCATGTATTTTAATTGAATTTGCCTTCTGATTACTGCATGAAAACAGCAAAGACGTTTTCCCTTACTTTCAATTTGAAATTTCGTTTTTTAGGTTTCATCTCAAATCGTAGTCTGACCTACTCGTACCCAGGTCATTTCGTACCCATAATTCAAATTATATCTCAAAAACCTAAAAAACGTCAGTAGTATTAGGCGCCTACCTGGGTGGTTCAACTGAGTGCACTTTTTATGCAAATGAGGTGAAAACCCCATTGTATGTAATAGAGGCATCTTTTCTAAAGATTTGGATGCCCCTGATAAGGGTCGTTTTTTTTGTTTTCTTCTGTTTTCTGTATTTTGGTTTCAAAGTTAAAAAATTGACTTCATTTCTTCACTCTTTGAATTCTTAAAGTAGAATGAATCTTCTTCCTTAATGACGTCATAGGAGACATGTTGACGTCATAAGAGCACGCGCTAGCTAGCTAGAACTTGGCACAGATTCAAGTACAAAAGTCTGACGTCATAATATTTTTATTGAACAAAAGAACAATATATAGAACAATGAGAACAGTTTAACAATAGTCTTTAAACAGTTAATAAATAGTCTGTAAACAGTTAAAAAAGCACTGAATTTAATTGGAGCATTTCCAGTCTACTACGTCTAAGTGGAAACTGTCGTGCTCTCTGAATTTGGTGATCATTCTCCATTTTTCTCCTGTTCTTTTTCTTCTTTGGGTTCTCCATTGAGGTAGACTGTAGGTCCTAGTAGATCGCTTATTTCTACGACATTCATGGGTTCTTTCAAAAAGATTTCCCCGCTGATGGCTTTAGTGTTACCGTTTTGGACTAAACCGAATTTCTTGCAGTATTGGTTGCAGATAGCTTTGACTTGTTCGAATTGAGTGTCTGTTCCGTTTTTACCTTCTACATAAATGGTCCAGGATACTTTTGGGAACATAAAATTTACAATTTTGGTAGAGGGCTTTATTTTTTTACGTAATATGCAGTCAGTTTTTATTCCGTATCATTAGAAGAAAAGAAAACATTCTTTTAGGTCACCTGAGTCATTCAGGTGACCTATTCCATTGGTCTTCGTCCGTCGTCGTGCGTCGTGCGTTAACAATTATACATTTTAAACTTCTTCTTGAAAAGTACAAGGCGAATTGATACCATTTTTGGTTTAAAGCATCTCTATGGTATGAGGAATCTTAAATTGTAAAATCCATGGCTCTACCACCCACGGGGGCCACAGGCGGGTCAAAATATTTTTTTTTTTTAAAAAGCCAAATTTTTAAAAATCTTCTTCTCTACCCCCACACATGTGAGGGAAAAACTGAATACATTGTTATGATGTCCATAAAGCACTCTACCAAAATTATGAAATTCATGGCTCCTGGGTCAGAGGTTTAGGTCCTAGGGTGGGGCCAATATGGCCATATAGTAAAATGTATGAAATCTCTACTGCCATATATATTTGTTAAAAACTAAATGATGGGTATAATATCCATGAACTCCTCTACCAAAATTGTGAAATTCATGGCCCCTGAGACAGAGGTTCAGGCCCTAGGGCGGGGCCAATATAGCCATATAATGAAAATGTAATAAATTTTAGAAAATCTTCATCTTTACTACTACACATGTGGGGGGGAAAACTGAATGCATGGTTATGATGTCTACGAACTCTTTTACCTAAATTGTGAAATTCATGGCCCTTTGGTCAAAGGTTCAGGCCCTAAGGCGGGCCAATATGGTCATATTGTGTTAATGCATATAATGTTTAAAAATCTTCTCTACTCCCACACGTCTGTAAGAAAAAATGAATTCTACATTTTATAGAGTAGGAAGCCCTCTTCCAAAAATGTAAATTTTCTGTCTCCCGAGGTAGGGGTTCTGACTCCAGGGTAGGACCAAAATGATCAGAGAGTGTTAATGCATTCAATGTTAAAACATTGTTTTCTTTACTTCTGCTAATAGTGAATAAAAAACTGACTGCATATTACGAAAGAAAATAAAGTCCTCTACCAAAATTGTAAATTTTATGTCCCCTAGGGAGACCAAAATAGTCATATAGTGTATAGGGTAGGGGTTCTTACTGCAGGTTGTGGCCAAAATGGTCATATAGTATTAATGTATATAATGTTTAAAAAATGTCTACTCACGTAGAATACAAACTGACTGCATATTTAGAAGAAAAAAAACCCATTAAGCTATATTTCATGTCACCCTCATGTAAGTTATGGGGGGGGGGGGGGGGTATATGTCTTATTATTTTATTCTGCTCTGGAATTTCAATGAAAGATATGAGTAAATTCAAATTGCATGTTCATAATGGAGTTATCTTCCCTTACTTGTTCATATTTAGTAATAAATCATTAAACATATTGTAATTAAGAAGTTGTATGATTAAAAGAGTTATACAAGTGTGTTAATTATTCTAAACAAAACAGCCAAAACAGTTTTTGAATTTTCTAAAGAAAAAATAGACTTGTTAATAGTAAAGAAATAATTGGCTAGCCAAAATAACTGATAAGCGGTACATGTAAAATGATTTTGGTATAAAAGCCAGATGGTGATTTATTATTCAGTTATTGATGATTGGGTTTGGAAAAGCGTGAATATAAAAAGGGCTATGAATGGCATTTCTCTTGTCGTTTAATTGCCTTATTTAAACGGGGAGAGTTTCTGTCTGACCCTTGGGAATTTGGAGGATGAAAAATTGTTTTATATGAAACATGAATACTAGCCATTTTGTTTTAGTATATCTATGTAAACATACACTTAAACCTATCTTGAATATAAACAAATATGGAAAAATTATTTTTTATCGGAGTCTTCCACATTTTCAATATCAGGTCATGCACTCTATTATGATCTTAAAGTTTTTCGCCAAAATAGTAGGTTTCATAGTCCTTTTTGAAAGATTTCAGGTAGAGGTTTCATAGTCCTTTTTGAAAGATTTCAGGTAGAGGTGTGATAGTCATTACAATATTTGACCGGTAATTTTTTTTTTTACTCCAAAATGAAACTTAATTAAATGCATATATGAGATTCTTCGACAGGTCTATGTATGGGCTATGGTACTCAGGTGACCGTTAAGGCATGTTGGCCTCTTGCTTAACATTAAATGCATTAACACTATATGACCATTTTGGCCCAAACCTAGAGTGAAAACCCCTACCTCGGGGGACATTAAATTTATATAACACTGTATGTCCATTTTGGCCCCACCTTAGAGTCAAAACCCATATGGACAGGAAATTTACAATTTTGGTAGAAGGCTTCCTGGTCTAACACAATTATGAATTTAGTTTTTCTTACAGATGTGTGGGAGTAGAGAAGATTTTTAAACATTATATGCATTAAAACTATATGGACATATTGGCTTGCCCTAGGGCCGAACCCAGGGGCCATGACTGTCACAATTTAAGTAGAGGAGTTAGTTGACATCATAATCATGCATTCAGTTTTTCCCCCACATATGTGGGAGTACAGAAGAAGATTTTCTAAGATTTAATACATTTTCAATATGGCTATATTGGCCCGCCCTAGGGCCTGAACCCCTGTCCCAGGGGTCTTGAATTTCAAATTGGGTAGAAGAGATCACGGACATCATAACCATGCATTCAGTTTTTTCCCCACATGTGTGGGAGTAAAAAGGAAGATTTTCTATGTTTAATACATTTTCACAATATGGCAATATTAACCGCCCAAGGGCCTAAACCCCTGTCCCAGGGGCCATGAATTTCAGAATTTTGGTAGAAGATTACATGGACATTATAACCATTCATTCAGATTTTAACAATTATATATGGGGGCAGAGAAGAAGATGTTCTAAGATTTAATACATTTAACTATATTGTCATATTGGCCCCATCCTAGGGCCTAAACCACTGACCCAGGGGCCATGAATTTCATTTTTCTAAAGAGCTTCAAGGACATCATAACCATGCATTGAGTTTTTTTCTTTACATTTCTGGGAGTAGAGGAGAAGATTTTTGAAAATATGGCTATTTTAGCAAATTTGGCCCCGCCTGTGACACCGAGGTGGTGATAGAGCCATGAATTTCACAATTTAGATTCCTCTTACCTTAGAGATGCTTCACTCAAAAAATTGTAACAATTCGCCTTGTACTTTTCAAGAAAAGTTTAAAATGTAAAATTGTTAACGAACTACGCGCGACGGACGACGACGGACGAAGACCAATTGCAATTGGTCACCTGAATGACTTAGTTGACCTAAAAAAAAAATAATCCCGATCAGAATTATTTTAAAATTAATTTGTAATGGGTCACCTGAGTGAATCAGGTGACCTAAAAATAACTTATCCCGATCAGAATTATTTTAAATTTAATTAAAAAAAAAAACAATTCAGTTTATTATGAGTAATTGATATGCATTATTAGATCAGTGAACGAACAAACCATCTTGCAGCTAAACAACCTAGAAATATTTGCAAAATTGTAAAATATTCCTACTTTATACGATTTTGTTCGGGATCAATTTAATTACAATCAGGATGGTTTGAATTTAAGATTTTCCAATTTTTCTTGGAATTTCACTATTTCATTTCAATTTCGTGTTGCAATATGATTGTACAGCAATTGTTGAATACGAGTGACAGTTGATTTGAAGTTTTTTCCATCTACAAATTTTGCGTGATCATTACGAATGCATTCCTAAAGCATTGTAAATTAAAAGAAAGAAAATAGAATTTGACCAAAATCGTGACCATGCCCCTTTAAGGACGGAGATTAAGATCAGGAGAAAGCAGGGCTACCACTGTCCTTTTTTATATAGGGTCCCATTAGATTAGGAAAATTATCAACGTTTTGGGTCAAATTGGAAAAATTTTACTTTCATACAATCATTTTGAAAAATGAACTATTAAACCATAAATCGATTGTTCTAAGGTAAAGACAAAAACAGCAGAGTAAGTTCTATTAGGGTTTTATTTTTCAAATGAACACCTTAGTCCTGGCCGCCAAAGATAAAGATACTAGAAGGCATGATAATAATCTGCTCCATAAGAAGTTCAGTGTTGACCAGTCTTGGCATAAAACTGCAAAATTCTATCCATCTGGGATTTAAAATGGTCAATGGACTTTGACAATTGGTTATGTTTGAGTTGAAAATCTTGAACTTTAGAGCAAATTCTTATCAAGCTCTCCAGACTTGACTAAGTGTTGATCTAAGAGGTGTGTATAGAGTGTTCATTAGGCTAAACAGACTCTCAAAACATGCTGTTGAGCTAGCTGCAATAGGTTGTAAACAGCAGGGTATGCTCTTTGAAGTAGTTTCCCAAGGTCTTCAGTAAAAAAATATGGGTCATCCAATTCGTCAACACTGCATCTTTGTCTAAAATGAAATACCAGAACCCATTATTTTATCTGAATATAAAATAGATAATGAAGTCCTATAATTACATTTCTTTATCAAAAGATGGTTAAATATGGCATTCACTGTTCTGTCATCAATCTCTTCCCACAGACTTGGTATTTTACTGAAATACAGATCTTCATCATTGACACCAGCAGACACAAGACGGAATAGTTCAGCAAGATGAATCAGACTGTCTTTCAGCTCCTGAAAAAATAAGAACATAAGATTTCTTTTATTGTTCTACACATTTTTAACCATCTTATCAGTTGTTTTGTCACATACGTTTGATTTCACCATAGTATAGGTATGTCCCGTAAATGTAACTTAACTTTAAATGACAACTAGTCTAAAATTAATACCTTTTATTTGGTATTTACTCGGCTAAAGTAGATGTCTCCCTGGAGGTAATCACTGAATAGAACCACAGGTGATGCCACATAAAACAGTAGCTGCAGCAATCAATTTCTTTTCTGTCATCATGGTTTTTAATCCTAGAAAATCTGGATCCTTTCTTTCGTCAAATATAGTCAATGGTATCTAGAACTGAACTATCTCAAATAAATTTCAAAATACAAGTGCATATGCCATAGATTGATTATCAGGCAATATAATTAAAATTATTTCAGATTTATCCATACCAATGTTTTAATTAATCATGCATTTATAATTCATTGGCGACCACACACATTTAAAAATTACCTGTCCAGAAATCGTGCAACTGCACGTCCATGATACAGCCAAGTGTTTTGAAGGCCTTGATAATTTTGAGTTTCTTGAAATGAATTGTTAAAAACACTTCATATCTCTTAGGGCAGTAGTGAAATAATTTCCAAACCTCTAACAATAATGCATCACGTTCTGCTACAACTGGAAATTGTTTGATGAGGTGTTTTATGCATAGGGCCAACTTGTGACTTCTGCAGATTTGGCGAGGCACTTTGTGACGAAAAGGTCTCTGCAGTCCTATAATTAAATTACATGGTTATTCATTTTGTGAAGAAATATAAGCAGAAAACAAATCATCGATGATTAAAAAGCTGAATTTTAATAAGAAAATTACTGCCAGATTTACAATACTATTTCAATTATCAGCTACAACATTTTTATTTTCTTTACCTGTGTTTACACCGCTCATAGCATCACAGCTATCAAAGCCAAGAAATATTGCTTTGGTGATGTCAGTACCCTTTGCCAACAAAAATGTGTCAATCGCTGTCATCAGACTTTCTGCATCTTATCTCTGTTAATGAATAAGTTCAAGAAATATTTTACTGTCGTGAATAAATCGAGCTAATATTGCAAATTGTTCTCGATTGCATTCATCAGATGATTCATCAGCTAAGAAGGAGTACCATTTGATATTTTTCTTTCTCAGAGAAAGGCAGAAAAAAGCAGGAGGAGAAGAAGCGAACAAGAGCACCATTTATATACAGCCAACACTTTCCAATTCATATCAAGACTTTTAGGCAGCAAACGGTTGTTGCAACATCTGGTTATATCATTGATGTTATTGAACCCTATTTTGCCTATTACCACAATAACTTTATGCACTTGTAGCCAGCGATGACCAAACTTTTTAATAAACTATAACGGTGCCAAAAATTGGTTCTAATTGTAGACAGATGCTTACAAATTGCTGTTGATTTTCTTGATTCAAGGTCAAAATGCAATTTGTATTTAAAATATCGATGGCAATCGGTTACAAAATTGCTAATCGGTTAATCGTATGACGTTCCGACCGATTAACCGGTGAATCGTATCAGAAATTATTTTTGTTGGTGAAATATTTTTATATATAGATAATTTGTTCAGTTGTTGATATTGGCCTTGATGTAACATTATAACTTAATATGTATCACAACCCCTTAACATTTATAAACTTGTTTTATTCGTGATGAACTATAATCGTTAATATAATTAAAGGTGACCTCTAGGTTTAATGGGCCGGGTGCCTAAATAAATATTAATGTACAACTCATTGATTAGAATTTGTATTATACGGCACAATTGTACATTATAAGTACATGTTACTATAATAAATAAATTACTTACTTATATGTTTGTTTATTTCATTTCTCAAATAAACTTAATTCATATGTGTAAGAAGACTAAAGATACGTAATTTTGTTAATCTGTTTAAGTTTAATGAGAACATATAATTTAAGAAAAAACACAAGAAAAATAGTAACACACGTGTAACCAATGTACATGCATTAAGTATTATGGACAAATAAATTCCGATAGTCATGCTGCATTGTCACCCTCACCATAATCCGCACTTTCATTACAGTTTTTGTTCAAATTACTATCTGATCTATAACGACAGCGGATGATCGGCTTATGAGTTTAATGACAATGATGCCTGCCGTTGAAAATATTCTTTCAGATGGCACTGATGTACCCGGTATTGATAGAAAATTTCTTGCTAAACCAGCGAGATTTGGAAACATCACTTCAATTTCAGACCACCTATTGAGAGGACCAACGTTTTCTGTTCCTTTTTTATTTAAATATTTCGACACTGCACTTTCCTGTTCGTTCGGCTCGTCTTGAAACTTTGTTAGAAACTCCACAGATTGTTTAGCTTTGCAATTTTTATGGGGTTGTTTTCGCTTATGGTCTCGGACCGCGCGCGTTTATGCGAATTCTGCTCTGTGAGCAGAGTGTGCATTTTACACGATTTTGCCGTCTAATTCTCTCTTGAAAAATCGCCATGCTTGCAATGTCGTTTGGTGCGGCACTATAATCCAAAATTGACAAAATGGCGACAGAAAAAATGTAATTAGTACTCAAATCATCTTCGTTAGCCAAGGGTTTTCGGTCCACTCCGCTCCCCCATAAACCCTTGGGAGATCTCATTACGAAAACTCGGTGACAAGCTCTGTTTTATGATTGGCTGCAGCTGCGAGTAGCTGATCCAATCGCAGCGTTTAAAACAGGGGCTTGTTAATAAACTTTAAAAGAAACACACGTGTGATCTTTGGTAAAACATTCGGTGCTTTTAACAAGTTGAAATACAAGTGCTCGAGTACAGTGCCTCCCCAACGATGGTTTAACCAGATCGCTTTAAAAAACGATATATTTTATTGCATGGGATTGAACAGAGATTTACAAACTTGTCAAGACGTGATATTATGGGAAGTAAACATGGCGAATGTAGAAGTTGCCTATCCCGTTAGTATAGACGTCCCTGCTCATGAATATTGCTTTTAAAGGTTCAGTGAGCTGTATTTTAATTAATTTTTTTTGTCCGCAATATTCACAACGACGATACTTGGTTTTATGGCATGAATACTTTCATATATCGGCGACTTTCTCACCCCCGGTACAGGTCCCTACAAACACTATAAATAAAATACGCCTTGCTTTCTGCTGGTTATATCTTCATTCATATTTAATTATATCGTTAATTATGTTCCGATTCTCGCTAGTTAACATGATGTCAAGTTGTATTTATGCCGTAGCGTGTTAATAACCCGTTGTTTCATTCGATTAAAATGTAAATATGCAAGGGGCGCAACTCAAGTTCCTCGCTAGATAGCGCCACCGCATCACCGAGTTTTCGTAATGAGATCTGCCAAGGGTTTATGGGGAGCGGAGTGGACCGAAAAGCCTTGGCTAGCGAAGATGTACTCAATTGCGATTTCATTATCATTCAAATATGGTTAAAGAAACGGTGGACAGTTAGGGTATTGTCAAGCAGTAATTAGCAACTAACAATCCGATACAAATCCATTTAATTAAGCAAGGAGGAAATCAATTATCCCCAACTTAAAGCTCTTACTAGCTATGTATGAACATTTCAAATTATGAACATTAATAGTTCTTAATGTTGAATTTTTATGAAATGTTGTCCGATTTTATTTTTAACAGATTACAAAATGTGTAACCGGTTACCATCGTTCAAACTGATAAATCGGTTAACCGGTTAGCATTTGCCATCCCTAATTTAAATCGTTTTAAAAAACAATAAACCGAAGAAGCTAATCTGTCCAATTCTATTACAAGAGTTCGTGTCAAGCCCGAATAAAGCAATAAAATTTAGACACAATAATTTCAATTACACTCAGTCCGGCCGTAGTTGAATTTGTGCCACAGAGACATATCCACAAAACAAATGTATATAATGAAATTAATGATGATGACCCTGAGCTGACATATACTTGAGAGCCTCAACACTAAACTAAACACTAAACTTTATGGTAAATGGGGAACTTGGAAGATACTACTCCTATCACGGTACAAAATCCACTGTTCATTAATAACTTTATTTTGGACATTACTTTTTAAATTCATTATCAGTTTTGTAATATTTTCTCACAATTTGTTTCATACCAAGTTACTTATTCAATTAGTGATTGACGCTTTTCGGACTATATGCGTGATTTCAATGAGTGTTGTGTCTTAAAAACTGCTAATGTGTTAAAACAACATTATGCAATTAACTGTTTTTAATGTCTAGGACTTTAAAGACTCATTGAGTTTATTTAATTATTTTCTATCTTTCAATCTTTAACTCAGCTTATTTATGCCATCACCTGTCATTTTATACTCATTGTTCAGATAGTCATGCACAATTATCAATCAGCAGTCCGGAATACGGCGGAAAACCACCGCCAGTCGTCCGACCGACCCAGAGTCTGAGTTCGGAGGCCAATAGCGGATATTTCCGTCTCGTTTGTAACATGTCTGTCTGTTGAATTCTTTAATGTTGCCATCGTTGAGTCTCGTCCAATAAATTCGGAGTTTTGCATCAATTGGCTTTTATTTCTCTGGAATTGTATTTTGATGGACCTTCGGGAATACGACACACCTACCCTTTGTTTTTACCTTACGGCCCACAGCGCGCCTCAACCATATACCTTGTACCCTCTACGCCAACATTCCCTCACCCCGTTCGTACTGCACACGACGGATGCAGTTTCAAAAGAATTCCTTAGCACCGTAGGTAACTTCGCGGTCACAATTAAGGAATTATAACACTCTCACACCGGTGACTCTTTGATGGGAGGAATGACACTAATCTTATGCTAAACAAACAACACCTTACTCTTTAGCTTTGTCTACGGCCCTCAGAGAATTTGAAGAACATGTTTTCAATTAACAAGGAATTAGAGATAGAGAAAAAAAACATGTCATGTTGGAAAATGAGATTTTCCATTAAATTTACAATGTGATAATTCCTTAACAAATATCAAAGTCAGAATGGTTTCCCTCTGGGGTAAATAACTTAATTGCAAGATCTCAAAATGGTCAGCAAAACTTTCTAATGTATTACAAAAATTAATAACCCATGGTGTGAAGCTATTAAGGTATCTGATCTATAATGGCCCCAATTCAATGAATCTGGATTCATAACAGATATGTATGGGCTTAATACTCAGTATTCTTAGAAATAATTTTCATGTTTAAGTATCAGTATACATGTACGAGCAGAATATGTCCTAATAATTAACCTTTTCCTGTTCTTCAAGAGTTGCCCCCCTTTGCTTTTAATCTATAAAAATCAATGCTAAAAAAAATCGATCCGGTATAAAATTTGTTTTTATTAGTTTTTCAATTCCTAGTGAATGAATTTCACCAAAGCATTTATTGATATTCTTAGTATTTACTTTTCAATTTTGAAAATTTGCTTCTCCACATTGACCTTAATGCAATCTTCATTACTTAATTACTGCTTAGGTAGTAACATTTATGAAAATTTCTCTTTGTAACTACTTTTCTACTCTAAAATGCTTCGAATTAATATCAGAGCATTTAATACATGATGGATATTCAAGATTAGAAAATTACGTCCTAATATGGATGGATCGGATACCTTAAGAAAATGTTAAACCAATGTGGATTGACATATATTTGGTATGAAAACTCAATAAACATACCCTGGTTAAAATCTAAAGTATACACTATTTTATTTGACCAGTTTAAGCAATCATGGTATAACGAGGTACAAATTTCTCCATAAGGTTTAAATTATAGGCTATTTCAAAAATCACTGGGTTTTGGAAAATATGTATTGATTTTGCGAACAAAACTATGTAAGAAATATTAAATTTTTAGAACGGGTAATGCCAAATTACCCATAGAGACAGGTAGATGATTTAATATTCCTAGAGAGAATAGAATTTGTAAATTATGTGCTTGCAATGAAATCGGGGATGAATTTCACTATCTTTTCAAATGTACTGATGTATAAATATCTCAAATTCAAGGGTTATGTGGTTGCCAAAATATTTCATAACAAATCCAAATTTGAAATTTCAATTTGAAACACTGTTCAATGTCACAAACAAAACCAACTTATCAATATTTGTAATTTATTAGAAACTATATTTGAGAGAGTTAGCTCTCTTGGTTAACTTAAATCAGTTATCTGTTATCCCTTCATCGTGCCTGTACCAATGATTTTCATCTATTATATTGTATTTTGTACATCTGTACATAAGCATTTTTTCTACACTGTTATTTCAGTTATGAGAATAAAGTTCATTGTCATTATACCAAATACAAGAGTCTCCATGGAGAGTTTCTCTGAGATAACAGTCGAAGTTCACCAAATCAGACGGTCACTTCATAATGTAAAGAACATACGTGTGATGATGGTTCTTATTTCTTTAGATTCACAGCAAAAACTAGATTGAAAATTTAATTAAGCATGTGAAAAGCGTATTCTATATATTATTGATGTAATTTTACCTATAGAGATTATAAAACTATAAAGTAAAAAGGTAATCACAATTTCTAAAATCTGCAATAAGGAAAAAACAAATTGGTATTATTCGATGGCTTAATTTGTTAAGGCATGTACATCAATTATATCAACTAACATGTAGTCTTATAAGACCCCAATCACTCAGTGTCTTTGTCTATACATAGTTTTACATGTATTGCACAAAAACTATATGAATTTGATTATGCATCTACACTTAATTTTCAACATTTCAACTAAAGTACTTATTTTATGAAGCAAGAACTTTCTGTGATTTTGTCTTTCGAACTCTGTTCCCCATTATTGGTTCAGAAAAAAGATTTAGAATTCCTTCACGTGGGTTTCTGGAGTAGGCAAGCTGTAAAACTTTGAAATTCAGACCACTACCTGCAATTTTGTTAGCCATGTTTTTACTGGTAATTCTCTATTCAACTAGATGTCCATGAGAGGGCAAATTTTACTGCATCTGTTAACAATACAAATTATTTCCTATTGCATTCGAAAATGTGCATGTAGCAGATAAAACCTGGGCACTAGCCACATCTAGGTCAACAGTTTTAACACATGTTTTACATGTAAGAGCCAATACATCTTCAAGGGCATGATGAACATTATAATTTGAAAATATATATTGCTTAAAAAGACTTCCTTCTGAATATGATTTTAAAGTTTGGGTTGAAAATTTTTGATTTGAACAAATGCCTGGTGTCAACAAATTCTGCAAGAGCTAACGGGTTGCCTTAGTTTTTCTACGGTGTCATTAATTACAGTTGTGTAGGTACTTGGTTCAGACAAGCCGATTTAAAAGGAAGGCCACTAAGTGATACTTTCTTTAAATTAAGTTGTTTTGTTTGTTTTTTTTTTAATTTAAAAAATTACTTTTAAAATTGTCATTCTTCTAATAAATAGGAAAATACAGAGATTTGCCATTACGACAACAACCGTCTGCAATACCCCGCTCACAGCATATGAACTGCAACAGACGTTTAAATATAGTTATAATTATTATGAAACTGGCTATTTTTAAAATGAAACTTCTACACACAAGTATGAATATACATGTATATGACACTTACATTTTCACAGTAAACTACCTCGGGTGGGAAGAGGATATCATCTAGTGTTATTTCAATGAAATCGTCTTGCTCCCCATCATCTTGATCATTCAAAGTCTGAAAGCTACAGTCTATTGTATGCACATTGGTGAAATTTGCCGACTCGTTATGCTGTTTATGCTATCCAAGTGGTTTTTGCTGAGACTGTTAACGTTTTCACTTCGTTTAATTGGTTTCTTGGACGCAAAACGACCCTTCTTCCAAAGTCGTTCCATACTTTGTTAACGTTTGACGCCCGACGATCATCGTCGGTTATCATAGCGGAGGTAGAGTCACGTATGAATCATTATTATACAAATTAGTTCAACACCCGTTGAAGACGGATGTTCTGGTGTCAGTGCCGCATGGTGAAGTTGAAGACTAAAAGAGAGGTAAAAAAAAATATCAAGTCTTTGTGGCGATATATATTTGGCCTTGATGGTCGATATGTTTAAGGGCATAATTCTGTTATTCGCTCCGGAGAGCGAAAAATAATTGACTTTGTTGACGTTACATCAATATGATCCATATGCAGATATATGATTGATAAATGTGAAAGAAAAATATGCTTAAGCAATTAAACGTGTATAAAAAAAACCTTTTTACGATAAATGTATACAGTGTTAGCTTAATGACTCAATCTCTATATATAGAATGTCGTAGGATTGGTTAAAAAGTTTTGGTCTTGGTGCATCGTATGACAGTATAAACTTATACGTATTCGCTCTGGTACGAATAACAGGAGTATATATTTATATATATAAAGACGCATTTATTCCAACAAGCTAATATTTTCATTAAAGGGATGTATTTCCTGGGAAAAGGGCTTTCTTTTAGGGAGAGTATAAATATTATATAAAATGAGGTATTGAATATTTTTAAGGGGAGAGGGGATGGGAAGTTAAAGAGTAAGTCTATCAGTTCTACTTATGACAGTAAAGGCCTATACTTACTCGCTCCGGAGCGGATAACAGGAGTATATATATACAAACGCTTTTATTCCAACAAGCTAATATTCTTCATAAAAAGGGATTCCCAAGAAAAGGGTTTTCTTTGGGGAAGTGTATATGAAAAATGAGGCTTGGATAATTTGGGGGCGATAAATATTAAGAATATATAAAGAAATCATAATTATTAAAAAATGAGAATATTTTGTACATGTACTTATTAGCCTGGTGCGAATAACAGGAGTAACAATTACATATTCTCCGGAAAGGGAAGATATCCCGGGAAAGGGGTTTTCTTTTGGGGAGAGTATATTTAAAATAGGGCATGGAATGTGTAATTGAAGAATTTATAAGATAAATAAAAAATAAAGTGTTTGGTGCGATTAGAACTGGATAGAATGGCGGGAAGATTGTTCAATGACATGAGTATAAATATTACAACTGCCTGTATTCTGGAGAAAGAAAATGTCGAGGAACAGAAACATATACGAATGCTAGATGAGTATCCAAGATGTTAACGGTCCGGCATCCCAATGGCTTACTTTAATGAGGAGGTTATTTCGGTCAATACATCTAAGCCACTGGGAGCGCATTTTAATTTGTACTTTCGTCTTCGTAAATGGACTGAATCCAGTGATTTTTTAATGGATTTCATTTAAGAAACTGGAGAGAGACAGAGCATCTTTGAATCCTGATTTTTTAATGGATTTCATTAAAGAACCTGGAGAGAAACAGAGCATCTTTGAATCCAATTTTTTTAATGGATTTCATTAAAGAACCTGGAGAGAAACGGAGCAGCTTTGAATCACTTTTGAGCAATCTTCAGGTTAGCCACATACTTTTTATGAAATGTTTTTAAGTTTATATTTATTAACACAACCTAGAAAAATATATAATTTCGATATTTTATACTTTTTAGCGCTGGTAGTAATTACACCCGTTTTGCTTTGAATATACGCCAGAAGGAGTATCAATAGCATGAAGGGAGAAGAGGCGGTATCTTCCGCCGCGCGACCAAAGGAATTGAAAAAAATATAGGATAATCAATGAAATCATAATTTTAAACAATTGCATGCTTTCTATTTACAGATTGGTTAGTTTTTTTTCCAAAGGCTGGAATGTAAGTAAACGAGTAAAACTCAGCGTATTGGAATCCGTAGAAATCTTAAATGAGTGGATAGTTTTCAACATGTTGGTTTACATACAATTATAGTCTGTTTTTCGCCCCTGTATTTAAATAATTTTAAAGAGCCCCACACATTACATTGTTAAATGAGCGTTTCAGCATGTAATTTAATTTTTTTAAGAAGTCCCACCCCTTCCCAATATTGATAGGCCAGATTTTATATAGTTCAAATTATGTATCTGGGTTTTTTTCAGTTCTAAGACCCTGTATTGAAATTTATGTTAATAAGTCCCACCTCTTACTTTTATAAAAACCCACAATATTTGGCATGGCCAGTTATCTATCCTGACATCATGTCGTCCAGGAGAAGTGGAGGAAGCTTTAGAGACCGGAAGAGTGATGACATTTTAGAAATACAGCCAAAAGATTTCGCGAACCCTTGAATTTTTTCACCAGACCAGAAGTAGAAGTTCACCAGTGGTGGAGATGTAATGCTTTATTGGCAACATCCTTCCCCTGCCCATATGAAGACTGATGGGCAGATGTCTCCAAAGATAATGGCTAGGTCTCCTGGCGGGCAGCATTTACCGATGTTCAAGGAACAAAGACCAGACAAGGGCTTCACGAACATCCTCTTTCTTTGAGAAAAGTAATTTGTTAATTATACCCCCGCTCTGAAGGAGAAGGGGGTATACTGTTTTACCCTTGTGTGTCTGTCTGTCTGTCCTTCTGTCTGTCCGTAACAAAAATTTCTGTCGCATTTTTCTCAGCAACTATTCATCGCAGATGCTTGAAATTTTAACACACTATTTATTTGGGCATGCCATATTGTGGGATCTATTTTTGTACCAATCGGACTTCAACTTCCTGTTAAATGACGTCTTTGTTTATTTTAAGCCTCAATTTTCAAACAAATTTTCGTCAAAGATTTCTCAGCAACTATTTATCGCAGATTCTTGAAATTTTAACACAGTATTTGTTCAGGCATGCCATTTCGTGGGATCTATTTTGTACCAATCGGATGCTAACTTCCTTTTAAATGTCGAATTTGCTTATTTTGCATATTCAAATCAGAGCGGGGGTATTACTAGTGAACATTGGCTCACAGATATCTTGTTCAAGACATTATGTTATTTATTAAGAGTTATTTAGACATGTGTACTCTTGATATATAAATAAATTAATATCAAATAATGTGCAAAATCAAATTATGTGCATTACATGTAGACACATGTAAAAAACAACTCTGTATTTCAAAGTATATTCAAATATCATAATTTACATTAAAATATTTTTAGGTATGGACCTTCGGCATGGTGGAATGAGAGAGCAACACTCTTCTGATTTATCCACTTTCCGATCGAACCGAACAAACGCTGCTTCCCATCATAGAACGTCATGTCGAGAAAGGTGGTACGATGTTAACACCGAGACGCAAGATGTCGTTGAAGTTCAGATCAACCGAATTGAAGGTGCACGGAAACACGCAAAAGATCATTTTAGGAAAATATCGGGAAAAGAGATGACACAGAAGGACATACGTCAGGAAATTATGTGGCGTCCAGCAGAGAGGGGCAACGTTTACCAGTCCTTCTTTGATATTCTACATACATTGTACACGTTAACTGGACCAGCTGCATATACGTATCCAACGCCACTCATCAACACTTGGGAGGGTATTCCAGCAAATAATTCTCAATTTGATGAATGGGAAATTCGTCCAGGTATGATTAATATAAGAAATGCATTATTTTTTAATTATCACTGCATATTTATCTCTCTTTGCATTTTTAGTCATGTTTTTTTCTACTAAAAGTGACGGATCCTCAGATTTATTCTCTTCAATTCCAACTTTTCGTGTCACCATTGAGAACAGGGAGCTGTCATCGACGGAGCTGCAGGAAAGACATAGTCGCGAGAAGTCAAGTCTAGAAAAGGTCTATTATGAAATGTTAGGTTCTTGGTCGGACGAAGGAGACAAACTCTAACTGAAACAGGTATTGAAAATAAAACAAAATTAAAAAGTCCATATCATAATAATAAAAATATTTTCAATATAATATCATACTTACTAATTTTTTTTTTATTTTCTCTCTAGCATCGTCAGCCTTTCATTTTGACGAGGGAAGGCATATGAATGTGAATATACAAGGTATGTATTAATATAATATATACAAAAATTTTCCTTGTTTTTCTGATATTATATGTGATATTTACTAATTTTATCATTTTTATAAAAAACGCCAAAAAATATAAAAGGAGGTGATACATGAAGAAGCGGAAGAGGGAAAAGTATGAAATATTTAAAGATATAAAGTGTAATAAATAAACTATTTCTTTAAAGGATTATTATTGTGATATCATTTACAATGTTCTGTCAGATTTCTTGAGTACAGGAAGGGGGAATACAATTGTTATCTCTCTTTGCATTTTTAGTCATGTTTTTTTCTACTAAAAGTGACGGATCCTCAGATTTATTCTCTTCAATTCCAACTTTTTGTGTCACCATTGAGAACAGGGAGCTGTCATCGACGGAGCTGCAGGAAAGACATAGTCGCGAGAAGTCAAGTCTAGAAAAGGTCTATTATGAAATGTTAGGTTCTTGGTCGGACGAAGGAGACAAACTCTAACTGAAACAGGTATTGAAAATAAAACAAAATTAAAAAGTCCATATCATAATAATAAAAATATTTTCAATATAATATCATACTTACTAATTTTTTTTTTATTTTCTCTCTAGCATCGTCAGCCTTTCATTTTGACGAGGGAAGGCATATGAATGTGAATATACAAGGTATGTATTAATATAATATATACAAAAATTTTCCTTGTTTTTCTGATATTATATGTGATATTTACTAATTTTATCATTTTTATAAAAAACGCCAAAAAATATAAAAGGAGGTGATACATGAAGAAGCGGAAGAGGGAAAAGTATGAAATATTTAAAGAAATAAACTATTTCTTTAAAGGATTATTATTGTGATATCATTTACAATGTTCTGTCAGATTTCTTGAGTACAGGAAGGGGGAATACAATTGTTATTTCATCTGATGACGACATCCAACAGCCACCTTGTACATGTACTGCCTGTAAACCTGCGTCTGTCTCAATTCCACCGACACTCAGACTTCTTAATGCGTTTAGGAGTACTGCGTTAGAAACATCTACAGCAGAAGGATCGTCTGAAGTCGCTGGACCCTCTTCCGCACAGACAAGTAGAAAAGCAACAGGTAACACATTATTATAGTAAATAAGACAAATATTTGGTATTTAATAAACTAATACTTATTTTTATATTCTTATTATATTTAGAGCAAATAAGAATCATAATATTTGATATATGTATATTTTTATGTCTATATCATCATCTTTAATTCATTCAACCTCTTTATACAGTCAACAAGATGCATTAGGAGTCTTCTTCAATGTATATTATCATCTTTAATTCATTCAACCTCTTTATACAGTCAACAAGATGCATTAGGAGTCTTCTTCAATGTATATTATCATCTTTAATTCATTCAACCTCTTTTATACAGTCAACAAGATGCATTAGGAGTCTTCTTCATCGAAGTCCCTGAGAGGGAAACCGAAATCCAGACCTTCTAACATATTCGGAAAATCGGCTTTTATTTGAAACTCTGATGACGATGACTTTCAATAAATTATAACATATAAAAGTTTAATAACTTTTTACATTTGTTTCCATTTTCTTTTATTATTGCACGTGGTTCATAAAATAGGTTTTGCGTATTTTCATCAAAGAATAAACATTTTAAAAGTACGCTATATATGAAATATAGCGGTATCAATATATATCATGAGGATGTAAGTTATGTTAATATATTAGGAATGGGAATGGTACATATTCTTTGTTTTTTTTTACATGTAGTAAGTAATCTTATGGCGGATTGTTTTATATTTACTTGTCCACCCCTAGTACTAGTTCACAAGAGCCAACTATAGAGACTTTGTAAAGGAAAAGAGGCAGATACAGGATGAGATATATCACTAGAGGAGCGGTTGAAATCTTTGGAGAGGTCTTCGAAAGATTCACTTCATCTAAAGGACAATGTAAGGTGCCTGTTTACATGAGGATCCAAATATGTATTTGATTCTTCTCATCCTTTAGGATCTTAAAAATTGTGTGGAAAAAACTTTTCGGAAAAAAAATCAGGCTCGTTGTACCAAAAATTCAAAACATTTAATGGCTGCTTGACATGTAGATTATCGTTTAATTCCAGTCATGTTTGATATCATAAGGATGCAAATGGCTTCAATCATTAACAGTTAAGTTGAAATAAAATGGAATTTAAAGAGTAGAAATTGGTTTGTGTACTCCTGTTAGCATTAACAATTTTAAGAAAAATAAAGCACTTGTTATTGATAAAACATTGTTGGTGAAATAGATAGCATCCCCCATTTTCTATAATACAAAAATACTTGAGTTATATTTTTTTATCATTTGTGAGCTTGCTGACGGTACCTCTAGTTGGGTTTGTTGTTGAACATAACATTGATTCACAATTAACTAAATGTTCCCTCAGCTATGACTCTTGCTGATGCGTCCTCGCGTTCTTTGAACTCGGCAGACACTATGGTAAGTGAGATGTCGTGGCCAATTCTTGATTCATATTTTTACCCTCATTCTTTGACTTGGTGTCGTTGGATTCTAATGTCATGAGATCAATAGAAGGTAAAGCCCTGAAACATTTTACACTGTGTCATACCTTCAAGATCTGGTGTAAATTTGTTTTGTCAGAATGATAGTGGGGAAGAGAACTTGTATGTGTATCCACCCATTACTTTGATACTTCCTGTATTGAATTTCCTTGAAGAGCAGGGTGTTGCTTGTACTATTGTTCTTCCAAAGATGAATCTTCTTCCTATATGGTAGCTAAAGCTAATTTCATACTCCATTGCACAAGGACCAAGCCTGTTTTGACATTAAAAAGAAAGGGGTCGAACTCTGACCCAGATAAAAAACTACCAGCTCACTGAAAAAGCCTAATAAATCAATTAATTGTTCTAACATTCGCAATATGCATGTAGTTTGAACAAAAATGATGTCTGAAATACACGCATGCCGAATTTCATGTTGCTGGGTCTTAAAATTGCAGAGATATACGTCATTATTCTCTCAAGTCACCAGTTTATTTATACTCGGATATTTACTGGTCCAGGGCTCGCGATGGGTTTTTGTATATGACAACAACAGCATCTCGACAAGTGGAGAAGCATTCGCGCTATTTTTTTTAAAAACACATCATACGCACGCTACTTACATCCTCAAACTCCGATAAAATTCCTTAAATACTCTTCAAACTAAACTTTTATTCTGCAACCACATCGACTTCTGACAAGACCGGTCATTTTTACGTCTTCGAGAAAGACTTATTCTGATTTGACCAAACGTTCATGATCAGAAATAGCCAGAATATTAACCAATGAAATTGAGTTTAGTATTAGCTATCAAAAATGGCCGGCCTTGTCTCTGTCTGTCGCAAAAATTTCTGGCGCAATTTTATCAGCAACCATTATTCGCAGGTGCTTGAAATTTTAATGCACTCTTTGTTTAGGCATCCCATATGATGGGATGCAGTTTTGTACCAATCAACTTCCTGTTAAATACCGACTTTGTTTAGTTTTAGCCAAAATTCTCAGTCAAATTTTTGTCAAACATTTCTTAACAACTACTGTGGAATTATTTTTATTCCCGGGGGTCAATGTTCGTGGGTAGCAAAAATTTTCCTGGTTCGAGGTGACGTAATTTCGTCGATAGTAAGTTCTCTTTTGTTAATAAATATTGAAAAAATGCTTGTATATACGTTCGTGGGGATGTAAATTCGTTGGCAATGTTTACCCACGAAAGCCACAAACAATGATGAATCCACAGTATTTATTGCAGGTTCTTGAAATTTTAACACACCGTTTGTTTAGGTATGCCATATGGTGGGATGCATTTTGTACCAATCGAACGTCAGCTTCCTGTTAAAAGAGGACTTTGTTTATTTTTAGCCAAAATTTTCAATAAAGATTTCTCAGCAATTTTTTATCGCAGGTGCTTGATATCTGAATGTTTAGGCATGTTATTTGGTGGGATCTATTTTTGTACCAATCGGAAGTCAACTTCCTGTCAAATGTCGACTTTGCTTAGTTTGTGTATTCACATCAGAGCGGGGGTATTACTAGTGAACATTGGCTCACAGATATCTTGTTTTTTTATATTTTAAATGACCAATATATCTTATTTAATTTCTCGATGAAAATACACCTATGAAACATCATGCTTTCTTATACCTAGAATTTCGTTCAGTGTTTCCTATAACGGGATAGAGATGAATAAATGTTATGAAAGTTCTTTCTGAGGACACTACTTTCGTAAATCCACATCCAGTGTGAATGTGCTTAAATAAAACAACTAAAACGTTGAAAGCGGTGAAAAAATAAAACAAAAGCCAAGTGACAATCCATATTATCACTTATAAATTAACTAAGTCAAAGGTTTTAATATTTAAGTATATTTTATTTATCAGTGAGCATATAACAGATAACTTATAAGCAGTCAACAGATAATACGTATACACCTATATTACAGCCCTGCTTCTCTATGGTCTTAGTAGTATATAAATACGATACATTACGTTTATTTGAAGCATTGCAATAATGACTTCATCCAACGTCCATCTGACCATAATACCGCCACAGCCAAAACGCATGTGGATAAAGATCAGCAATCCAATATGCAATGTATATTTGTGGCAGATAAGGATTCGATTAATAAAAAGCCTGACGAGCTATACAATATATATTTTACTGAACACTTGGGTCCAATTTTACACCCTTTAATATATTGAACTTCAGCCAATACTCAAATTTTAACTATCAATTTCTACGACTTTGTTTTTGTTGGTCATCGCAACAGGGCGAGTTGACCACACTTTGTCCACCCACATGTTGCACAAATCTTCATTCATCCACCCCTTCTCGTTCTCTTGCACAATAACACCGGTCTGGAGATTCTCCTTTGGCTTAACACTACCATGGGCTTTAATTTTGTTCCATCGGCAATCCAACTCAATGCAACTGTCATGTAAGACTTCTCTGCATGCGTTGTTTTCACAGACACTGTCTTCTCCGCTTTTAAAGAAACTGTTAGTTACGACGGTAGGAAATTGGCGTCTAATCCATGTTTCCGATAGCTGTGAATGGAGAGTGATAAAGACAGTGTTGTTTTAGTATGAACCGGTGGAAGTTCTCGACTTTTTTCTCTATGTTGGTTGGTGGTAACTTTTGGGCAATGTGCGTTCTCTGTCGAATGGTGAGCCTGTGTCGATTTATGAAGTGCGTGTACCATCCAACCGATGCTTTGATTTCATTGTGGTGATGGTCTAGTCTTACTTTACTCTATAAAGGCTTTGAACTCTGATGGCACCTTGAGTTATTATGTAACCCTGCTGATGCAATTTTGGTACCCAGTTGAAGAGATCTTTCTCAAGAGCCTTTAAGGGGGATGGATAGTGTCGTATCATCTTAAAGGTAGCTGCAGAACTGTAGCTCTCCGGTCAGTAAAAATGTCGGATGATCATTCGTAGAGCTACAGTTCCTTACATGCTTAAAGGTTGCGATTTACGGTGCAGATTTTTTGCACACAGTTCGAGACGTTTTTCTCCAATTTCCGACAATATCTTTCTTACCTTATTTAATATCTGAATTCAAGACATACGTATTAAAGTACAAACTTTTATCCTCCTCTATTCGTCAAAATCAGCCTGTCAAATCCGTTATTTGAATTTTCTGCCATCTGACGTCCATATTGACCCACTTATTAGATTTCGCTAAAGGGTCACGAGGTTAATGGAATGCAAGAAACACGTGTTCACACCGTAAACAAACTCATGGAACTTCGATTTTCGAACTCTATTGTACAATTAAAGTTTGACAACTTTTCCTTTGCGTTCCATTGATTTTATTAACATCACTTAGTTTCAATGGAAAACACGAGAACTTTCAATTAATTTTTTAGCTTAAATGCAGTGAACAGTTCACAACCCACGATACATGTTTTTGTTTTATGACGTGATGTGTGCAATATTTGATACTGACATTGAAATAGATACATGTAGATGGAAATAGATGGAGACCTGTATCAATTGCGAGAAGCCCTTCCAAACGAGAAAAAAGGGTATAACGAAAACTTTTGACCAATCTGCTATTCCATTAATAAAGCTCAATAAAATATTAAAAAAGAAACTTATGATTTTAATTACCCCAAACAAAAGTATATATCTGTGACAGTTTTGCATCTCTCACTGTTAAACTTTACATATATTTTCCTTTAATATGCTTCTGAAACAAATATATCATGTGTATCAAACCTTTTCTGAAAGGGAAAAGCAATCTCGTGCGGCTTATTTTCAAGGTTTTAGGATATAGTAGATTAGATAATAATCCATGCCTAATTAGATAACCGTCTATTGTTGTCCAGAGTTAGCGGAGATGACCCGAGAAACTTTTCTTCCGTCTTTAGCATTAAACAATTATTCGGGTTACATTCCTTTGCTTAATTGTTTTAACTGTTTCTAAATAAGACATGGAATGACAGTACGAGAGGTCAGCTAATTTTCGTTGAAATCCTCGACCTAGGACAAGACTCTCTGCCTTTCGGTAGAATGTCACATTCCTACACTCGTAATAATTACTCTATAATTTATATGCCGTTTCTTAGAAAAGAAGAGTATGGGCAGGAGAGTAACTTACTAGACCTTGCTATTAAATGCCTGGAGGAGGTATTCGGCTGAAGTCTTGTTTGGTTTGCGTAGCGTATCTATGAGAGAAGAGTGAGATGTTTTCCTTCATAACACAAGAATATTACTCAAATTATACTAGGAAATTAATAAATGAAAAAAAGATGAGATTCATTATTAATGCAATTACGACAATGCAATTCTACACACAGGCATGAAGAGTTTAGTTACACTTAACCTCCAAGAAAGGGAAAACTGCTTTAACACCCTTTTAGCACATACTTCGCTCTTCGTGATTTAGCGTTATTATTAATATGTAAAAAATTAATTCGACGCTGTCATTTTCAAGCTCGACCACTTTAAGGGGACATGAAATAAAGTGTTTACTGCACTAACCCAGTAATGATATGCAAACTTGTTAGGAAGGGGGTATATCGACACCCGCGTTGCAAAGAGCCCTTTGGTCATTACAGATTTCAAGATCACTTGAGTCATTCGAGTGACCTCTTGCTATATGTTTTCGTCCGTCGTGCGTTAACATTTAAATATGTTCTGATTTTTGTAAGAAACTACTATGATTATCTTGACCTAATTTGCATTTTAGGAGGAGGGGACATAATTTCAAAATTCACGGTTCCCATTCCCCGTGGACCATAAATCTTATGTAAAACTGTGAAAAATGAAGCATTTTGTAAACAAATTCTTTACTTCAGGACAACAGACAAGCTAAGCACATGGTCTTGATGAGTAAGGGCGCCTCTACCAATTTAGGGTTAGGGTAATGCTCTATTGGTATGAAGTGATTATCCATTATTTCTTCAAAATACTTCTGTTCTACCACTAAACATATAACAGACAAACTAGGCGCATGGTTATTATTAGCAAGGAAACCAATACTATGATTATTATTGTGAAATTTGGCTCAAGGGTCAGAGGTATCGGAGTTACGGCAGGACTCAATTTTGGGACCGAAACATTTCTTTTAAAATTTTCTTTTTAATAGTGGTCAAATAGCAAGAAAAACTAAGTACGTGCCTATGACGAGCAAAAAAGTCGCTTATAGATATTTTTAAATTCATAACACCTTGATGGACTATAGTATTTGTGCGTGTGTTTTTGGGGTTTGGGGTTTTGTTTTGTTTTATTTTGGGGTTTTGTTTTGTTATGTTTTTAGGGGGGCTGTTTATTCAGATTGTTTTAATATATATTTGTGATGTTTTATACTTAAAAACGGTTGCAGAATAGCAAGGTAAATATACAAATATATTTGCAATGGAAAAATATTCTGTGGGTGTAAATAGATAACATTATATAGCATTTCCTCTTTTTTCGTCAGTACTTGTACCGTAATTTTGACTACTGGTACTGTACCAGTTATCGGCTAAGACCAGTTATCGGCTAAACTGAGAGTTCGGTTTATAGCACGCAACTATTCGAGCTGTTTTTAATTCGGTCGTCTGTTTTGAATAAAGAAAAGTACGTTTGCTTTATTTTTTTGAAGATGTTTTTTAAACATGAGCTTAAAGGATTATTGTTTACCAATGATTTACATTTTTGCACTTTCAGCGGTAGGGGAAGTGACGCAATAAGTTAGAAATAGAATATGACCTTTTTGTGATACGTTATAATATCTCTTCTTTGATTTGACATATAAAATCAATACATTATAACATGTATAAACAAAAGGAATTCATTAAATTATGAGAGATTCAAAGCGCAGTTGAACGCCTGATTGCACAATTGTGTATTGCGTAGTCTACAATTTTTTGTATTACCGTATTATAACAAACGAATAATTTTAATAGTTTTTTGTACGACCTTTAGTTTGACCCCACATGGGGCATAATTCAAATTACATTTTGCAGAGTATCAATATCAACATGTACAGGTATGGAACGCCATTGCTGCCCTATAGCATAAAACTATAGATACATTATGTCAAATTATTATTACATGATGTCAAAGTCCATTACGTGGTGTGAATATATCTTTACACTTGGTCAAATCTTTATTACGTGATGTCAAAAGCACATTAGGTGAAGTAAACGTGTCTTTACACGATGTCAACTTTTTACGTTGTAATATAAAATCATCCTTACGTTATGCCAACATTGTACAACTGAAGGTCACTGTTATACATGGGGCAAATGTATCCTTACATTATGTCAACACTGCAGTACATATCGCGATTCTTTCCTTAAATTATGTCAACATTTTATTACATGCTATCAATATATCCTTACATTATGTCAACATTTTATTACATGCTATCAATATATCCTTACATTATGTCAACATTTTATGACATGCTATCAATATACCCTTACATTTTATCAACACTTTAATACATGGTGTTAACACACCCTTTCATTATGTCAACACTTTATAACTTGATGTCAAAAGTACATTACGTGATGCGAAAATATCTTGACATTTTGTCTAAACTTTATTACGTGATGTGAATAAATCTTTACATTAGGCCGATTCTCTATTCCGTGATGTACACGCTCCATTACATCATTCCGTTATACAAACATATCCTCGGCCTTTATATATATGTCATGTTTTCAAATTCAAAATTTACAACATGAGTTATACATAGAAAGGGTACGCCGATTTACCCAAATGGACCCAGAAAAAATCCAAAAAACAGTAGATACTAATAAGAAGCAGTGGTTTAATCATACTAGGATAAAAATCTATATACGGATGCTTTTCTGAAAGCTGTAAAGGACTTAAGTTGCTTGCTGACAATTTAATTTCCCAAATGTGAATGTTTCGTTTAAATATACCTAAATTATAAAAAAAAAAAGACTTAAATTGCAAGTTTCTCTCTCTCACCGGCCCTTGAATACTTAAAATGAAATAGAATCAAACATTAACCCCTTTATTGTTGTTTTTAAATTTAAAATTTTATTTTTGATTTATATACTTTTTTTAATTCAAGAGTATTCAAATTAAGTTCGTTACTACACACTCAGTCATTTAGCAGTCAGGGTTCTTTATCGTTCCAAAGCCTGTATGTCGTGACGCGAACACTCAGTACATATTTAAATTTTCTAAAATTTAGTCTCAAAAGTGTTTAGTAGTTAAAATATACGTTGCTATTGGTATCTTAAATTAAGGACATTAACCCTCACTGGGTATGGCCGTTCTGCTACAAAATATTATGCTATTAAAATGATTTATTTTTTTTGCAGAGGGGGTGGGAATAATGTTTGGGGAGGGGGTACGCTACGTTCCTACGAATGAATTTTCTCCCTTTTAATCAAGAGGGCACTTGATAACTTAATATGAAATAAAATCTACAGATAAATTACAATAGATCTTTAACCCCTTTGAAGACCATCTCCATCTTGATATAGATGGGTTTGGTTTTTATGAAAAGTTTGTTTTAGGTAATGTTTCAGACAGAGGGTATAAATCAGAAATAGGCCTATGTCATAATAAAACGCACACCAAAAAGAGAGGGGAACTAGAACTGTATTCGCCGATTCTAGAATTTATTATTCAGAAAGGCAAACACTATTGGTAGAATCGGCACAGTCTCCAGCGTTTGCCTCATACATGTATCTAATTTTTAATTAAATGAAATAATTCAACTGCATGAGAGTTGATGTATTGTAAACAATTTTGATCATGATACAGATATTTTCGTCGATAAGTATAGAATCGGCGTTAAAATAGGCTGAGAATGTTCCGTTCTGTTCCGTTGAATACCAATATCCACACGGGTAATGAGATTTTGCGGAACGGAACGGAACCAGAATTTTAAAAATAAATCAATACAAGACTTAGTACTGCTGACATTGTAATTTTAAAGATGAGTATATTTGGGAATGTGTTTGGCTTGTTTTAAAGCTCTAACTAATATAGAATATTCTTTTGCTAGCTTAAACCAGCTAGTAAGTTCTCCCGTGAAAGTTCTGTAATGTGTTAATATTAGAGTAGTAAGTGATATAAGTATATTTTTCTTTAAACAACGTTAACGAATTTAAACATTTTATTTTGAAATATAATGAATTTTAAAAAAATGCTCATTTTTTAAAATTTCTATTTCCCCAAAGGGTGACCCTTTACTGGTTCCGTTCCGTTCCACAAAGTACCAATAGCCCCTGGATCCATTTGGGTAAATCAGTTACCGTTTCTATGTATAGATAAAGGCCGAGGGTATCCGTATTCGCATAACGAAACGATGTTTCAACATAAAGTAATGGAGTGTTTACATCATGGAATAGAGAAATTGACCTATAGCGAGACTTATTCACATCACGTTATTAAGTTTAGACATAACGTAATAAACTTATGACATCAAGTTGTAAAGGGTTGACATAATAAAACAATATATTTACACCATGTAATAAAGTGTTGATAAAATGTGAAAATATATTGATATCATGTAATAAAATATTGGCATAATGTGAGTATTGATTTGCATTATGTAATGCAATATTGACATAATGTAAGGATACATTTGCCGCATGCAATATAGTGTCGACATAATGCCATTATGTATTAACCTTGAGTTCTACAATATTGGCATAATGTAAGGGTTAATTTACATCACGTTATAAAATGTTGACATAACGTAAGGATGATTTTACATCACAACGTAAAAAGTTGACATCATGTAAAGACATGTTTACTTCACCTAATGTGCTTTTGACATCACGTAATAAAGATTTGACCAAGTGTAAAGATATATTCACACCACGTAATGGACTTTGACATCATGTAATGATAATTTGACATAATGTATCTATAGTTTTATGCTATAAGGCAGCGATGGCGTTCCATATACAGGGATTTTATTATGTTATTATCACGAAGCCGATAACTGGTACAGTAAAGCGTGAAAACTCGGCAAATTCGGGGGTGATAAAAGGTACAAAAACAAGATGTTTTGGGTTCTAAATAATGATATAATCTAACAGGTGGATACACAAGAAGTTCACCATTTAAAGTATGTCAAGTTTTATAAAAAAAATTTCAAGAAATAAGGTAATACGAAAATAAAACTTTAAATTTTAGCCGATAACTGGTACAGACGTCAGTGCCAGTATTGTTGTTTTATATATAGAAGAAATTTAAGAAACAGCAAGAAGTGTATATTTGTACTTTATTGATTGTCGTTTTGGTCGTGGCATTACAGAAGCAGCAATGGGTCGCCGAGCAGGGCAAACCCAATATAACACAACAATATAAGCAGCATAAGCATAAATGTTGATCTGCTGTTTCGGTTAAACCGTAAACAGCAATTTACTTTAATGTCTTTGAATAGAGAAAATATTCACAAAACGGCAGGAGCAAATATAAAATAAGCAGCATGAACTCAAACAGCATTGGTTTGTTCCTGGTTGACCGTTAACACTGAAATTGAATTTTTATTAATGTAAAGCCAACATAAACAGTTAATGTGTAGCAACATCGTACAAACTAAGCAGCACAAACTTGTCACATCAGTTAAATGGACGGGCGCATGCTTTCACATAATCTTCTGTGTCTATTTTAGATGCCACGACAAACTAATTATGCAGCATAATCTGTTGTATATATGTCCTGATAACCTGAAAAAGCCGAGAAAAGCAGCCAAAAACAGTACTTTTCTAATAAACTATTATTGTTTAGAGGGGTTGGGCATGGGCTTTTAATCATTGAAATGGAATTGTTGTATTTTCACCATTTTGATTAGCTAATTTTTTTTCTCTACCTTTCTGCTTCATAGGCAAAAACAGGATGTATATACCGAACCCGATTTCATTGGCAGAGCCTTGGAAGACGGTAATGATTATGTTTAGCTCATTTTAGCCAGCTCATTTTTCTGAATTTGGCGTGCCATAAATAAACATAGCATTTTCCTCATTAAATAAAGACTTATATACCCTAAAACCTTGAAAATAAGCCGCAGCTTATTTTAACTTTTGGGAAGAAAGTGGGGGCTTATTTTCAAAACCGTCTTATTTTCAAATCACGGCTTATTTTCAATGCATAAAACCCGTAAACGATAAGATCATAATCACGGCTTATTATCAAAACAATTTAAATTGTAATTGTTCGATTGTGAACTATTTCACTTTTTTGAAAATGGTATATCCAGGTAAACACGTGTAAGAGTAAAATGAAAAGTGGTAAATTGTTTTTAATTCAATTTTATTTCATTTATTAGAATATTTATGCATTCTGACCACTGTTCCTTGCATCTAACAAGTTCTAGCCAGTGTTTTCGCCATTACATAACCAGCCACCTGTTAACTCGTCGCATGGTCAATGTTTGTTTAACAATTTCCGGTGTCAGAAGCATGCACTGTCTTGTCAGACTTCACAGTTTATATGGGTATAGAAAGATAAGCAATAATTATGATTTGATTAAAAAATCATTTACTTTGTCCCGTTATGCCGTAATTGGTTGGCATAGTGATGGGCACTTTAAAAATAGACCGATGATTCGTACGACTTGATAATGACGATAAACGACATATGTGTATACAAACATTTCTTCACAATGTTTATATAGATGCTATTGATATAGAATGAAGAAATCAGACTAAATAATTTTATCTTTTATCTTTCATGATTTGAGAAGTTCCTTGTCCAATATAGAATAAAAGGAATAAATGTGCCATTGCGGAAGGATATTGTGGATTTGAGGAAACCCCGTTCATTTACATGCACCTCTTTACGTTGTTATCACCATAAACACACAAAGTTTAGTTGCAAGGAAAATGCGTTATATACTGTCTAAATTTTAAATTGTAGTCATTAGTTCACACATAGGAAAACATATAATGCAAAAAATAAACAAACCTATTTTGAAATTAAACGCTTAATTAGCACCACCAAAACAAACACACCAAAAATTAAAACAAAACAAAACCGGGAAACGGATGCATGAAGAAAATGATTGGAGTTTTGAGAATTCATGCACTTGTACCAGTCATCATTGTTGCTTGATTTGAAGTTGTTTTTACATCACCTAAGTCAGTCAGGTGACCTAATGCTTACTGTTTTCGTCCGATGTCGTCCGTCGTACATTTAACATTTGAAGCCTCTTCACTGAAACTACTATCTTTGTTTTTATAATTCTAACAAAATTTCTTCTTTAATTAAACAGACAAACTAAGCACATGGTTATGATGGGCAAATCATAAGTTGTTTCGACAGAATATTATGATTTGTTATCAACTTATTATGTAGATTTAACTTAATAATATAATGGTTAGACACAATAAAGTGTATAAACAACAATATATTAAGTAATTTGTATCTTTAAGACAGATATGGCGTTTCATAGAAACCTCTACCAGAATTGTTTTATGGACCCAGGTCTTAGGTTTTGGTGAAGATCTTATGGTATTAAATGGGCATTAGTTCTTTAAAATTCTTTTTTTCAGCACTGGACATTCAATAGAAAAAAACTAAATGCATGATTAGAATGGGCAAGCAGACCGCTACCTAAATTTTGAAATACATATCGTATATGTTCCCAGGGTCAGAAGCACTGGATTTAGAACTGGTGTTAGAACGGGTTCCATTTGTTGTATTCCTTTTTAGGTCAGCTGCCCGTCCGTCTGTAAACTTTTCACATTTTGAACTTCTTCTCTAAAACCACTTGTCCAATTTCAACCAAATTTGGCACAAAGCATCCTTATGGGAAGTTGAATATAAATTGCAGGAATAAAAGGCCAGTTAGTATTCAAAGCGGAAAAAACCTCGAAATTGTTAAAAAAAAAAAAAAAAGGGGGGGGGGGGTGCATTTAAAAAAAATCTTCTTCTCAAGAACCGCTGCACTAGAAATGCCAATATTTACAAAACAGCTTGTATATATAGTGAAGATTCTAAATTGCAAAAATCGTGACCCACGGACCAAAACTGGGGCCACAGGCGGGGTTCAAAGTTTAACATAGAAATACATAGGAAAAATGTTTAAAAATCTTCTTCTCAAGAACTACTGCACCAGAAATGCCAATATTTAAACAAAAGCTTTTATATATAGTGAAGATTCTAAACTGCAAAAATCGTGACCTCCGGAAGGGGTTCAAAGTTTAACATAGAAGTATATAGGGTAAGTGTTTAAAAATCTTCTTCTCAAGAACTACAATGATACAGAATGTCAGATAACTATGCAAGCATCCTCAAATTTTGAAGATTCTAAATTGTGGACTTATACTGGGGCCCCAGAAGGGGTTCAAAGTTAACATAGAAATATATATATAGGGGAAATGTTTCTTCTCAAGAACTACAATGCTACAGTTTGTGGAATTACTTTGCAAGCATTCGTGGCTGGCTTATGTAGTTTCTAAATTGGTAAAATTGTGACCCCCAGACTAATACTGGGGCCCCAAGAGGGGTTCAAAGTTTAACATTGAAGTATATATGGAAAATGTTCAAAAATCTACAATGCTTCACTTTGTCAGATTACTTCGTAGGCATCCTAAATTAGTGTAGATTCTAAATTTTAAAAGCCGTGAACCTCAGTCTAATACTGGGGCACCAGAAGAGGTTCAAAGTTAAACATAGAAATATATAGAGGGAAAATGTTGAAAAATCTTTTCCCCAAGAATTACAATGCTACAGTTTGTGAGATTACTATGCAAGGATCCTCAAATAGCGTAGATTCTAAATTGTTAAAGCCAACCATAAACTCCGGACCAATACTGGGGCCCCAGAAAGGGGTTCAAAGTTTAAAATAGAAATAGCATATTATGCTACGAAATAGAATGTTACAAGGAACTGTTGTTCAGGTGAGCGATGTGGCCCATGGGCCTCTTGTTTTAATATCTTCTTCTCTTCCAGTGGACATTCGGCAGACTAATAAGCACATGGTTTGGATGAGTTAAGAAGTATCTACCAAAAATAAATTGGGAAAATTGTGGCTCAAGTTAAGAGGTTAAGAGGTACTGTTGTTTAGTCGGGGCTTTATTGGTTATATAATGAAAATGGAACACTTTTTCTTCTACTAGGCATTTAGCAGGCAAACTAAATACAGTAAAACTCGGTTAAAGCGAAGACCTCCTATGGACCCGTAGATTTACTTTGCTATATCCTATATCCATTATATCCTGATTACGAACTCATAATATAAGTAGAATAGCGAATTCGCTATATACATGTACATATTTTCTTCCACATGACTACAATTTATGCTTATTGAGGTATGCATTAATTTATGCTTATTGAGGTATGCATTAAAATTCCATTTCGGAAATCTATAATAATTAAATATAATGATAAATTAAAATATGTACATGTTACTAGTTTTCACCTCTTTAGGACTCAAAATCAATTTGTTATATCCGTAAATTCGTTATAACCGAGTTCGCTAAATCCGAAATATTTCGCCGGAGATTCCAGAAACATTTTGCTAAATCAAAATTTAGTACTAAACAAGTGTTACTGTATGTGCATAGGATGAACAAAGAAGACGCTTCTATAGTATTTGTAAAATTCATAGTTTTGTGTCGGGGGATGGGGGGAGGGATTAAATGGGCAGTTATTGAATCAGATATGCATGTTCTATATTATGGATATCTCGAGGGCACCGCTTAGTGTATCATAAGGATGCATGCGCGGATCTAGAGGGGGGGGGGGGGTCCAAACACCCCCCCCCCCATGGAAAATGAAAAATTATTAAATTTACTTAGTAAAATTTTCGCAAATATGCCTCGGACCCCCCCCCCCCCTTTCAAAAGCATAATTATCCTTCGAGTCCCCCCCCCCCTGGAAAAATTTTTTTGGTCCGCGCATTGGATGAATAGCAAGGTCTCTACTGAAATTGTGAAGCTCATGAACTCTGGGTGGTTAAGTGTTTGAGATGTTAGGAAGGAGGGAGATCTATTGGCCATATTGTAAATATGTACTGATTCATTTTAAAAATATTCTACTATTGAGCATCTAGCTGGCAAACTGAGAACATACCTAGATTCCACGAAATGGTCCGCCAAATGGTTGAATTGCAGTAGTGACGGTAAGACAAATAATTTTTGTATCGTTTAAAAACATCCCTGGCGTTTGAAATAACCAAGTCCCCTCGCCAGATGGTCTCAGTACTTTGATTTTAAAATTATTGTCGGCTGTACAACTTGGCGTTATCCTATGAATAATCGAAAGAGGTACTTGACTAAGTAAGTCGTATTATCTCGTCATCTTGTTGATTATTTCTGAATCGTATATATATATTTTTTTGTTTACAAATGTACTAGTTATTGTACTAGACAGGATGTAAGATATTTGGGAAACTAACCACATACATGATTGTACTAGAAATCCCAAGTTTCAATGAATCATCATTAGGGTACAATTTGCAAAATATTAAGGCAAATTGACTGTTAAACATCAGTAATAAAAGTTTTAGTTAATTAGTTAATTTGGGGTTCTTGGATATGGGTCCAATGGTGCTGAGCGAACTGCCATTAGTATGCCATAATCATACATAAATAAGAGATTTCTTTTAAAAAATACTAGTAGGTATGCTGAACTATTACTTAAACTACTTTTTTTAAGGATATCAATTTCATTTTTATATATATCCATTGTCATAGTGGTTTCTTTTTTTCTCGAGATTTGCAAAAACAAAAATACTTAGGCCCTATCCGAAAAAAAATTAACATACTGCTGGAATATTTTTTTTATCTAGAGAGATTATACATTAGACCCATTCCTTAAAATGCTTCGATAATGACACTTGATATATTATTAAGAGGGCTCAATCGTGATGGCCATTTTTAGACTATATGGGTTCCCCTTAATAAGAAGAGCTCTATATAAAGATTTGTTTTCCCTCGGTCTGAAATGTCACACTTTCATTGGTTTAAACATAGCACGTGATTGCCTCATATATCTCTATGTCCGTTTGGTGAGAATTAATATTCGGCAATATGGCCGTCATTGGCCGACTCTTCGCCTACTAATGTCGACATTTCATATTATTTAATGCAGAATCAGCATGTCTTAAGTTCTTAATGTTTATTGGGGTATTTGCCCTTTGAAATTCTTTAAAATTAGAGTAGTTGCCCTTTGAATATTGACGTCACATTGTTGTGTCTGGAGCAGAACAAAATGGCAGCGTCAAAATCTCTGCAGAGGAAAGGGAGAAAACGTTAAAATTGAATAGCAACAAAACATTGTAAGTAAACAAGGGTGAAGCGAAGATTTTCAAAGAGTATTTGAAAGGTGATATTGATAATGTTGAAGAGTTTAAATGAGTTGTTAGGCAATTTGTACATGGGTTTGCATAGATCATCGCTTTTTGTGAATAAATGTGTCACTTGGTAGTCCTCGGGAAAACAAAACACTTATTAGGTTTGTTACTGACTGACTACAGAAATATATCGGGTTGTCAACTTGATCAATCTCATAGATGGCGAGGCGAAAGTAATAATAGGAAAGCAATCAAATTTTAAAGCGAGATATATGTAATTTTTATACCAAATAAACGTTTGTAGCATAAACAATAATAGGTAGAGAAGGAGATGATTCAGAAGACTGTATTTTGAAAGGATAGAGAATATGTCCAGAATGAATCTGTTTGGCTTACAAACCGGGAAATAGAGGTATGAGAAAAGCCTGTGGAGGAATATCCTTTTGGTTAGAGCTTTGTTGTCAACTTCCCAAAGACGACCAAGGAATTGAAGTTTTCTTAATTGGAAGAAGATCGAGTAAGGACTCGCACACATCAGGTGTGGTTTGTTTCGGAAGCGTCATTGTATGTTTGCAGATGAAATGCTGAAAGGTGTTGAGATTTTGAATATCCTTTTGCCTCAAGTCACACCATAACTCAGAGCCATAGAGGACGGAGGGGAGGTCAACTTTTTGTAGAGTTTAGAAACAGTTCTAGGATTTAGATGCTCGGATATTTTTAGGGCAAAGTATGCTGCTTTTCCTTTTCTACATAAATTATGTTTGCTGTTATGTCGCTAGGGTCTAGTTTTGAATGTAACAGAATACCTACTAGTAGGTGGTTGTATGTTTTTGCAAGGTGAACGTGATGAGCATCAAGCTTACATGTAAACCGGTATGTTATTGATTAGATGTTTATAATTTAGTAAGAATTATCATGCAGTTGGTAGAATAAAACGAGAAAGGAAGAATACGCAGATCCTTTATTACTTCTGCAGTGATTCCAATATAAATTGTTGATATGAAATTGTTGTTAAAAATAGAGTTACGTATACTGTATCGGTTTCAGTATAAATTCAAAATGAGAAGTAGGCAAAACAGACAGCTCAGTCGGACTAATGATGATGGCATTTTATATTCGGTTTTTCATTGAAAAAAAGGAGGACTGGATGGTCGTTGTAACTTTAAGACTGTATAAATCTCCTTAAAAAGAAAAGCTCTATACAAAGATAGAGGAATACATTCAAATTTTAGGCTAAATACATGGATTTTTTTTACGGCATATTTGTTTATTACTAGATAAACAAACCATTTTATTAAAATTTAAGGTATAAACCTCATAGTATATTAATTTGTTGACCCTCAAGCTCCTGAAAACGAGCACTTATTAAAATGATGTTTGATAGTTTGCCAGCAAAGTTTGTGACATATCTCTTGCCTTTTTTCTCTCTAAAAAAAGCGCACAATTTGATTGGAAACCGGACAAAGTATTCCGCGCTATAAGGCAATAATTTCCTCGTCCTGTAGTTTCTTTCTGTGTAATCTCATAGTCAATTTGTAAAGACGTACTAGACTTACTTTATCGAAAGATCAATAACCTTGGTTTCATAAATAGATTACAGTGAATATACCAAAGAGCTGAAAGTAGGCTTCATGCGCAGATCCAGAATTTAAATCCCGGGAGGGGGTCCGAGGGATAAATTTGTTTACCAAGGGATAGGGGGTCTTGTAGTGCATATGGCTCGGTGGTCATGCGTTAGTAGGGCAGTAACCCAAAAGTCCTTGGTTCAAACCCCGCTGTGGTCACTCGATGTTGTGGGCTGTGCACAATAGACACTTTATCCACATTGTCTCTGTACACCTAGCTGAAATTACGCTTACCGCTTGGAATTAACCTTCGATGGACTCCCATCCAAGCGGAGTCAGGGACTCTCATATCCGCTTAGCACCACAGAAACCGGGGATAAGCACCGGTCTTAATTATGCGCCTTGGTGGCTAGGAAAATGGAAATGGGGGTATGATGCCTATCTTCGGTATTTGCTATGTGATCTTGTTAACAATACTTACATTATTAATTCTTTATAGTTTGAATTTTCAAGGGTGTGTGGAACCCCTGACACCCCCCTCCCCGATCCGCCCAGGAAACCATAATTATTGTATTATAAATGAAGAAAAAATTCTTTGAGCACTGATTTTAAAGTTCATACTCTGGTCATAAGTAGGTAGCCTAGATGATACAATACATACACATGTATATCTTATTTGTTGAAGTGTTCCTTCAATTTTTGTTCTTTAATAATTATACATGTATCATTATTTAGGCTTTTCATCCTTCTTACACTCTGTACGTGTTTTTATATTGAACACTACACAAGTATTTACATTGTACAAATGTATTTACATTGTACACATGTATTTAAGTAGTCCGAAATATCTGACGTTTTCCTGGCCTTTTTAACGATTTTGATATTTTACATGCCAGGAAAACGTCAGAACCGGCGCCATTACGAAAACTGGAAATTCGCCGCCTCCAACTGGAGGCGGCATTCTCGGCTCGATTTTAAATATTTACGAGTTGAATCAAATGTTTCACTCACAACCAATTAATAAAACGATAATTTTGCTGCTAACTAATATCGCTTTTATGGGTCCTTACATCCCATAAACAGGCTGTTGAAGACTTTCTATCGAACTGTTGTGATTTGTTTTGATTTCGTGTAGTTTTGAAATCTCGCGAGAAAATAGGTCAACAACACTATTGTTTATCAGTGTGATTGTCGAATGTGCAGTAAAATTATATTTTAAGCTGTATTATTGACTTTAGATATATATCTATTTAAAATCGAGTCTAGAATGCTGCTTCCAGTTGGAGACGATGAATTTCCAGTTTTCGTAATGGCGCCGGTTCTGACGTTTTCCTGGCATGTAAAATATCAAAATCGTTAAAAAAAGCCAGGAAAACGTCAGATATTTCGGACTAGTATTTAAGTTGTATAAACTATTGCATAAAGCTTATCGACTAAAGGTATGCACTGCGAATTTTAAAGTATTTCGAAATTCGAATTTCCCTAGCTCATGGATTAAAAATTAAAGAGCCGGGAATCCAACTACCTTTTGACAAACCAAAATAGACCACCGAGTCCGATAACGTCGACTGTTAGTGTGAACTCGCTGAGAGCAACAAGGAAGTAATTGTTGCGGGGGAAAGAAAAAACTGGGGTTAAACAGCGGAAAACTAGGTGACTGTACTGATCTCGTCAATATACCTACTCATTCAAGTGCTCGAGGACTGCACAAAAGTTTCGGAGGCAAGAGAAGCAACTTTGGACCGAATTATCTCTGTTGTGTTGGTTTTACCTGGACAGGTGATGTAAACAAACCATTCACTTGGAGACGAGGAGGTAAGTTCTAGTGGAAGTTTGTCGCCTCTAAAGCGTTGAGTTTTCCTCATCTCAGACCTATTTCAGTATTTTCCACAGGATGAGTCTTATATATTTATTTTAAATATTTTTCACCGGGGGAAGGGGGGGGGGGGGGGGGTACGTACAGGTATCGTAGACTTTTGCCATCAAATCTGAATAGTGATATTGTGTTTTTTAAGCATACCTGAGAGTTTAATTTTTTCTTAACTCTGAAAACAGTTTTTTCTCCCTTAAGTACATGTACATATCAGTATTATGAGATCATTATTTACATTATCTGTACTGACAGAGACGTTTGTGTAATGTTTTTATGTATATATATGTATATATACGGCCACATATATATACGGCCCTGGTATTGATCAATGAAATGAATGAAGAATGACTCATAATACTGTTGTCTTGTTAAATGGAAACCGGTTCCCCCCCCCCCCCTCTCTCTCTCTCTCTCTCTCTCTCTCTCTCTCTCTCTGAGATCACAGTGATAAATGTATGTAAACCATGACAAGAGATGTAGGGTTGTACAGTGTAATTGTGTATATATTTACTTGAGATGGTGATACTCTTCAAATAAGACTCTGTCCCTTTCTGGAGGGTTCATTCAGTGTTTCATAGTGTTAGTGATCAAAACCGTACAGTGCAGTCAATTTTCCAGCAGTACTATACATTCACTTACGCGCTTTAATTGACATCCTAGTCGACGAATATATGAATACAAAGGCATTTTTAACGAAAAATGCGTTTCTTTTATATATTTCATAATAGTACTTGAAATTTAAACTGAAAGAAAGTATCTGTTTTTCATTACTTAATTTTTTACAAGTTTAAATCCAATTAATACGAAGCCAAATACAAAGGGAAGAAAAATACACGCCAGTAATATAAATGGATTCTTTTCAATGTTATTTAGTTACCTCGCATTCAAGATGTTGTAAAAGTAGTTGTATAGTTCTTTATGGCCAAATCTGAATGAGCCATGAAGACTTGTTAGTTTGTAAGAAAAAGCGGACCCCATTCGTAACCCCTATCTTGATATATTTCTCTCACGCATTTCAAAAGAAGTTTTTCTCCTATGGCTGTATACATACATTTGATTTGTGTTGAGGGCCTTCCTCCTTTAAAAGATATAATTTTGAGGTAGTCACTTTATTTATCATTCGAGTTTACAAGGTTGTACAAGTTTTAATTATAAAGTGAAAAAAACGCCCTTAGATCTAAGAGAGCAGGATGCATCGAACTAAAATAACGCCAGAATATACAACACACAGGGAAGTAAAAAGTCAACACAAAGTAAATATTAATGATTGGTGATCGATCAATTTTCTTCCAATACACAGATGTCAATATACAGTAACTGTTGTTGCCACTCTTTGTTATCGTTATTTCATTCAACGAAGGTTTTTTTTTTCTAATTTGGTATTTAAAAATGCCTTTATGTATATGTAAGTATATGTATGTGCTAGATCTTGTCTGAAAATAATTTATTGCCATTTGCATACCGTTTTTGTGAGTATCCCCGTGTACAGCTTCATATGCAATTTTTAAATCTAATGTTAATGCTGATTACATAGAAAAAAAATCAGTATAACTTATTATTTTTTAACAGTAAAGAGCACACATACAATGAAGGATCGAGGGTTCCGGCGAATTTTTACTCTTTCACATTAATCTAGGACTATATTGATTAATTTGTTGATATGTGGATATTTTATGACCAATACATAATTAATTGAACACCAGATCGATATACCTAGTTTCGCTTTTATATCTTTAAATATATACATACATTGTGATGCAATTTCCTCAGAGAACATTCGTCTTTGACATGTGGCTCTATGTACCTTTAAAAGTTCTAAGTAAGATATTTAAGAAGGAAAATCATGTTGCATAAACAAACAATACTACAGTAACTCTATACATGCCGTGAATAGACGCGATCTGAACAAATAACCTACAGTGAATGGGTGACGACAATGAATATTGCACGTTCCCGAGACCTATTATTTTGTGTTGAAAGACTGTCAACCTATCATCTGCCGCTAAAATACAAAGATTGTGATCGTGTTTAGATTACATTCTACTCCTTTCCACACGGATACCCCACCCCACTCCCACCCCCCCCCCCCCCCCCCCCCCCACACACACACGCACCTTGTTTCCCTTTCAAGGAATACGGAGCCCAAGGCGGTATCTTGCATTCTTGAGTGTACATGTATATGATATTATATGTATATAGAAAAACTGATAAAGTTATTAGTTGAACCTGAAGACAAGGTTGCCCAAGGCCGAAGGCAACATTTCTGGCTGAAGGTCCAACAAATCAAAAGTTGCCAAAATTACAGACAATAACTGTTTTATTTATCACAGATCAAGTAACAGCCAGCCATTCATGTCGCGCAGCTGTTCGGCTTATGATTTCGTTTCCGTCGATATCGGACGAATATTAAAAAGCTGTGAGGTTTCGATGTTGCACCACCGGTCAACATTGAAATGTGTTAGACTGGTTGAATTACCATTCGTTTTGGTGGATTTTTTGTTGGTAAGAACTATACAGACGAGAATATACGTATAATGAAATATTTTCACACTCGTCTCGATTTTTTTTTTTTTTTGGGGGGGGGGGGGGTCATAGGTATTACGTGTCCATATTTCAAAAGTCGCAAAACTCGTCAAATCAAATCCGGTCCAGTGGAATGAGGAAGTCTATTTCTATTTTCCAAAGGTTGAAGAGCTATGTTGTCTTGGTGTATCTTACCTGTGTGTCCCTTTAAATTGCCATGTTATTGAGATCCCCCTTAAAAATTCCAAGTTTAAGAGGTTTGATACATATGCACCTATATATGTAATGAGGTCGAAATTCAGTAGAATTCGGCTCAAAACTTATAGGCGAGACCTAACCTGTGGTAAATGGTATGTTTAAGGGAAGAGAATTAAAACGTTGAAAGTTAAAGTTAATGACATGCGCATGTAATGTATTAACGTTTGTATATAGGCTATCGCCATTTTAAAATGCATAAAAAAACGTTCAAGATTTAACAAGTACCTATAAAGCAATGTCTTCTATAGATCATTAATAAATCCCATTTTTGCAATATAGTATCTTTTGTTTATGTATGCCGGTATGGGATTTTTATGGAGGGTGGAATATATATATTTTACGGCCGATGTTTTCATATGATTGTTCTAAAGCTGATGACTATCGGAGTAAAGATGACCGTATGATTACGTTAATTTATTACATGCGGACATCTTTGATTACTGAGGATATTTTTAAATCAAACAACATGATCTGTTTTGAAATATTAGAAAATGCTAATACACATGCTTTTATAAAGCGTTTTGTTTTCAAAACCTAGAACAACATAAACTTAATTTGATCAACCAATTGCAACTGTCACATTTGCATATTATAAAAGTCACACATTGATTGCATGTTTGAGGAAATGCAGATTGTTAAACTAAAAGTTAAGGAAACAATTTTTTGAATGATGCATTGATTGATATACATTTAATAAATTTTGACTGATTTTGAATAAAAATTGCAATGTGAATTGTAAAACAAATTCACGTCGCAGTTTCACAGCTTTTTTTTCCTATATGAATATATTTACATAAAATTTTACTATCTTAAGATTTCACTATCATAAAATGGCATATTTCACAAAATTTTGTGAAACATTGTCATAAATCGTTACATTTTTAAACATGAACATAAATCTTTTGAATGCTTTGCTAAAATTGGCATATCAGTACCCTAACCTTCCGTGCAAATATGTACTGTGCCGTCATGTGTTTCCGATAGTCATGCGTTTCCGATAGTTTATTTTGGTCGCGTGAGCTTTATCCAAAATGCATCAGTTTTTTAATTACTTACGACACTGGACGTACGAAGTCTCCTTTCGAATTTATAAATCTGGACTATCCTAGTTTAGTCCGAAATATCTGACGTTTTCCTGGCCTTTTTAACGATTTTGATATTTTACATGCTGGCATGTAAAATATCAAAATCGTTAAAAAAGCCAGGAAAAGGTCAGATATTTCGGACTAATGCTAGTTATGCTGCTTGCAAAGATTAAAATCACACAATTACTGAAGAGACTGTGTGCATACAAATTGAGTAACGCGCGTTAGCGTTGATCTACGGGAAGATTCGGGATTGCAGAAACTCTTACGCAAGCCGAATCTTCGAATGGGTCAACTTTCCGGGTTTTTCCAGGAAGAAAAGGCCCGAGAAATTGCGAATGTTAGTTACATGTACAGTGAAGCAGCTAGAGCTCGTTGTGACGGATTAATTAATATATTGAAAGCACCCCCCGAAAACACTGGATACACGAATAGTAGCTTACATACATACACTTTATCGTTATATGACCTCTCTCCAGGGATTCGTAATCAGTAATCGTAATCAGCTTTAATCGATTACACGTTGCTAAGTAATCGGTAATCATTCTTTTTTCTGATTACAAGTATTCGTAATTGAATCGATTACTTTGAAAAAAATGCCTGTAAGCATGATTAATTTTTTAGAAAAAGAGACTCACTCTCTCTCTCTCTCTCTCTCTCTCTCTCTCTCTCTCTCTCTCTCTCTCTGCTCGTTGTGAAAAAAGAGACATTTTAATTTTTAAACATTACCATGGATATGTTAAAATTCCATCGTCGCTATAATCGCTGCAATCTCACTATGCAAGTTTGACATCAGCTGTATTCGGATGTGAATTATGATTTTCTTTAAAAAAAAAAAAATTTTAATAGAAATTAAAGTGGTAGACCAACACGTACCGCAGATGCGTAGGCTGTTTAAAGAAAAAAATGGGTTTTTTTATTCTACACTGTATCTAATCAAGAGGATTTTAAAAAAACAAATTACACTGTATCTAATCAAGAGGGTTTTTTTTTTAAACAAATCTCTAAGTATATGCACTTTCTTGCAGTTTATTGCGAGCAAATGTTAGTTGATAACATGAATAAATCGTCCACTTAATATACATTTTTATATCATGTTACATATTGGCACTTAAATAGTTTTCAAAACTCCAAGTTTACACCATATCAGGTCTTAGATAATGACAAATTGCGGTGGTGACAAGAAATATATTTTCGTAACAGGAAGTAAAGTGGAATTAAATGTCGACATTTGTGAAAGAAGACACTTAATCTAAGAAGATCTAAAAGTGATATTAATGGATTTAAAAATTTTGACTTGTTGAAGTGACGTGTGCGATGTTTGAAATCGCGTATTGTACATTTAGCTATGAATTTAAAATATGGATAATTGTCACTAGGTTCAAGGTTCTGGGGTTAAATTGCTCTGTAGACCAGCTGTGTATTTATAGACGCAATGTACAAACTTCGTCTTAACTTTACATACTGTCTTTTTCATTCAGTTGCCGGGTTCATTTTTGAAGAGAAAGAACAGCACCATGACTCACATAGATTTGGGGAGTTGATGCCCACATAAAGAAAAGATAGAGACTCCATTAAGAGAGGCGGCCATTGACCAGGAAGAAAATTAGAACCGAAAAGATTCACGTTGGGGAAAACATCATGACTTTTTTTCAAGAATCTGGTACATGGATATCGTTTGCAGTTTTTCTTCTGGTTGTTGTGGACTCGAACGTTTCCGGGTTTAATTACATTGAGCCGACAGATGTCCAAGAACTGAAACTACGCGGGCAGGTCAGCGCAACATCGTGTGGATCCGGGTCTAACTGCACTTCCGCTTCCGATTGCAAGAGCAGGATCATTAGTTTTCCAAACCACACGGATATTCTGGAGAATGTGAGAGAAAACTGTACAGATGATGCTCTCCAGCTAGGTCTACCACAAGTTGGAATACTAGAAAAAAATTGCATTCACGTCACACCCAGTAACCGTGCTGTCTGCAACGACACCAAAAAAATATTGCCCGTCGAAAGTACGACGTATGGTCTTTCATTTTGGATCTATCAATCTTCACCAAATTGGTACTTAAGTTATTATTATTAGCTAACATTACCTGAAAGCTCAGGTGAGGTTTTCCGATCACTTTTTGTCTGTCCGGCATCTGTCTGTCCTTCCGTCTGTAAACTTTCTATATGTCTAAAACCACTTGACCAAATTCAACCAAAATTAATGCAAGGCATCCTTGAGAGATGAGGATTCAAGTTGAAACCGATTGAAGTGTGAAAGCATTCTCAGGTAGTGAAGAAATCATGATCCCCGGCGGTAGGGTGGGCCACAGTTGGGGGTCCATTTTTTTTTTTTTTACATAAGAAAATATTGAATAATCTTCTCATTGACAAGAACTCCAATGTTACATTATACTGTTATGATGATGTTACTTTGAAAGGGAATGGTCACGGTTTTGGTCAAATTCTGTTTTTTATTATTTACAATGCTTTAGGAATACATTTCTAATGATCAAATGAAATTTGAGAGTCAACATAGAGTTATAAGCAAGTACAGGCCTGACAATTCTTTGTCATGTAAACAAGGCTCGTGCCCTGTTTTTGTTTACATAGGTTCAATATACCAGTAAAAAGTTTTTTTCAAGCTGATTTGTCTATCTTCTTATTCATTTTAAGCATAAATAAACAGTTTCTAACATTTCACACATAAACTGGAATTTTCACTTCAACATTAAAATGTAAACAAAAGCTTTGTTTACATAGCAAAGAATTGTAAGCTCTGTAACTCGCTTATAACTCAACGAATGACACTCAAATTTTGGTTGCCTATTAAAAATGCCTTACTGAAGCATTGTAAACATTTAAATCAGAAAGATAATTTTTGACCAAAATCGTGACCATTCCCCTTTAAGCAAGCATCTTGAGATATTGTTGTCCTTGCTGATTCACAATTGTTCAGATTATGGCACCTGGAAAATTTTGGGCCCAAGAAGAAGTTCAGAGTTTTATGTAGGTACAGTTGCACTTCTATATCTCAAACACTGATATCTTGAATACAATGGATATGTCGAAGTGGTTTGTAAGTCCCAATCACTTAATTTTTAAGTATTTTACCCCTCGATATCTCGAATACTCAGATATCTCAAAGTTTTTAAATAGTCCCATCTAGTTCGAGATAATGAAGTTTGACTGTATGGATATATAAACAAGATTTTTTTTTAAAACTGCAATCCTCAATTTGGTTATATATCTATCCAATCATCCTATAAAAATGTAGATTCCAAATTGTTCAAACTGTGACCATTACTGGGCCCCAAGGAGTGGTTTGGAGTTTAGTGTGGAATATACATGTAGTTTAGATTTTTAATTATAGTCTGTCCCAAGTTATTTATGCAGCACATTTGTACGATTTTTAATAAAAATACACATATCTGTGAAAGAAGTACAATTGAGATCGATGAAAGGGAAAATATCCAAGATATCTTCAGTGACACATTATCATTTTTCACTTGGAAATTCACAGGAACAAAAAAAAGATTTCTCATGGAGATTTACAAAGGGAAATGTTTACATCTTTTCCCCATTTGGAAGTCACTCAGAATACCTCGCACAATTTTTCAACATTATCATCCAGGTACTTTCATCTCTTTTGCAATGCAAAATCCCTGTAGACTTATTATTTTTAGCCTTGTATTGAAACCTGACAAGCTAGAGGGAGCATTTCAAAGGGGGAATCTTGGGATTTTTTCATACTATTGAATGAACATCATTTAAACCCAGAGGTATTTATAAATATAGAATAATTCATAAAAATGTGCGGCATAGATATCTTGGGACAGACTTTAGTTTGTTCAAACGATGGACCTACATGTTACTTGATCTAGGATTTCTAGAGAGATTGAACAATTAGCATAATAATATATGTAAATTCTGTATAAAAAATATTCTTATTAAGAAATATGTAATATTATGTATTTAATCATTACAATATAGTTTTCATTCAAAATTGTTGAACAGCAATCACTGAAACAACAAAATAACTCAATGTTTAACATAGGTGTGTGGAGAAAAAATTGTATATATGAATAATATATACATGTAATATAATATATAATAAATGTGTTTTAAATAATATTTACCCTACTCCATTGTCCATATATTTTGTAACTGACTTCATGCAATAAGCTGAGTTGATCAGAGTTTGCCCAGGTGAGCGATGTACCCCATCCTCCCTAGATTGTTTACATATTAATCATCCTTTATGACATACCGGCATTTATGATCTAATTTGTACCCTAAGTCAAAAATTTAAGACCTCAAGCTAAAATTTTATTAAAATATTACCTATCTGTGCAAATATATAATTATAAACATCAACAAGCAAACTTCAATGTAAGAATATAGAGGAACAATTCTTTTAACATCTTATAGTATATATGATTTTATAACATGTATATGCAAGATTCCTGGTTTTGTTTCAATTTGATGTTGTTCACTCCTAAAGCGAAAATAGCTACTGTGGTTTCATCAATATTCATTGAACACCAATTTTCGTGGATTTCGTTATAATGTTTATCCACGAAATTAAATGTTCATTGAAATGCAATTTCTGCTAACATTTTGTGTTGATAGGATCACGGGCCACGAATTTACGAATCCTTGAAACTTTGACTTTCACGTTATCCTCGAAAATTGATGCCCACGAATATTAATGAAACCACAGTATACCATTGGTGCAAAGTTTTACATGTACATATTAATGTACACTCCCTGAAAAGTTCTTCTTTCCCATTTTTGCACCCAGCTTGCACTCACTGTTCGCAGTTTTTCACTCTCTGCTCCAATCCGTTTGCGCTCACTGTTCATAAAGCTTTCATTGTATGCTCACAGTGCGTTCACTTTGCCCTCAACAATCGTTCAGCGTTCACTCACCGTTCAGGTTTAATTCATCTCCACTGCCATTCGGAACCATGTTCTTCACCATGCGTTCATCGTTCACCTTGCGCTCCACTTGCGTCCTGCGCTCACCTTTCACAACTGCTTACCAAATTCTGTTCAGCATTCGCTCACAGTTAACCCACCTTTCGTTAAGCTTTCCCGCACCGTTCACTCACTTTTCATGTGGGAAAGTAGAATGTTTCAGGGACTGTACGTATAGGTTAAAGGCGAAATTATCTAACCAGTTTCATAGGCCAGTACATATACCAGTAATTTATGATATTTTGTTTAATTTTACAGCAAACTGTTTAAGGTGGAAGGATCAAGTAGTACTGAAGTACAAGTGACAATTGGACAATTAAATGTTATTGCCATAGATAATATTTCTTATGGTAGTGCAAAACTTCAAACCGAAACATGGAATCATGTTTATCTAAGGGTATGTATATACAAATCTACCAGGTATATTAATAGTTTATTCTTTTTATAGGGCATTAAAAAGGGTGGCATATTGTTTTTGTACCTGTTGGTTGGGAGCTAGGTAGTATACAGTAAAACACGGTTATAGCAAACACGCTTATAATGGATTGACGCTTACAGCGAAGTGATTTTCATTCCCGGTGACTTTATTACATGTTGTAAACTTGACGGATATAACAAATTACACTTATAACGAAGCAAAATCGCCTGTCTCTGGCACTTCGTTAAAACCGTGTTTTACTGTATAATGTAGGTCATTCATTAAACCACGGTTTTCAGATCAATATCTTAAGGACTTGGTACATAGGTACCCTCTTTTAAAGGTTGATGACTCCAATTGATTTTGGGGTCAAAGGTCAAGGGTCAAACTGCTCTAGACATAGGGATGGCCGAAGTTAATTCTTTGTTTAACGTCACCTTCAAAATATCAAACCTACATGTACTAGGGAGAACAATAAAAAACTGTCAAACAAGTATTCAAATTGCAGGTAGATTTGTTTAGCTGTTTTATAATGATTCAGCTTTCCTTTCAGTCTTAAAGACAATCAGATCGAACTTCCGATATTCATGTAATTATTTCATACACATTATTAAATATTTCATATTTTTAAACATAATGTAGTACATTGTATTTCAGTTGCAAAAAGTAAAATGAAACAGGAAAAGGTAAAATTTATTCATTTTTTTTTTTTTAAATTTTACCTTTTCCTGTTTTTTTCTCCCAAACCAACAAGCACTGGTGACATTAAAAATAGAATTAACTTTGGACATACTTGGCTTATATTAATAACTAGACTACATAATTGTCCAACACCATTTTTAGATATGATTGATATATAAGCAAAATGATATGAACAATTATATACTGTATGTGAAAATGGTTTTGGAAAAAAATTGCGCTCATGCACTTCCTTCTGTAAAATATGAAGAAAAAAGTATGAATTAAGCACGAGTAATGAACGATATTGCAAAACTTTTGAATTTCTGTAACAAACACTTTTAGTTTTATATTTTTTAAAAATATCTGTATGATATGATGTTTTTTTTTTAACTTGTGAAAAGGGGGGTGGGGGGAGGAAGAAATTGCACTTTATTGAATATGGTCCTTTCAGCCTTGCAATTTCTCAAGAGTCCTTTGCTATATTTAGAGATATTTCTGAAAATATGTTTTGTTAGGTACATGTATTGTTCCTTAATACATTAATTGTAAAAAAAAAAAAATTGATCAAGTAATTTTTGTGTTTGACATATTGTTTTAGAAGTTGGCAGTGACAAAATTAATGTTCAGTTTCTTCTGTGAGTTTTTCTGATCATGTTTTTGTGTGGTTCTATCATACTATCATACTATCGTACTGTCATATATCCTCGTATTTTTTTTTTTTTTTCCATTTTTCAACTTTTTCTTTAGAGCCACTGGACCAATCAAACTTTCATAAAATTTTGAACATTTTCAACTTTCTCTCATTTTCTACTAGTATAGGCCAATCAGTTAAACTTAATTCCCTCATTTAAGAAATAAGCTTTTTTTTACTGTTAGTATTTTCGACTAAAAAAAAAAATTAATAAGAACAAAAGTTTCTGTTTTGTTCACTCTGAACTTATGAATTATTTTCTTTGCAGACTGAGGGTTCCTCTAGCACCTCTGTTTTTATCAATGGAAAGATATATGATGCTATACCAAATACTTCTGGTCTTCCTCAAAACCCAAATGCTGTTGTTCTAAATATCAGTAGGTTTTTGGTTTTTGGTTTGGTTTTGACATTTTGATAGTGTAATTTTGAGAACTCTTATCGATCATGAAATTAACATTTAATATTTTTTGTTGAAAATTATTGATGCTTTTAAAATAATAATTTTCAGACTGTACCCTAACCATTGTCGACTTTCGTTTCTATGGGAGATATCTTACAAACCGGTATGTAATGTTTGTGATTTTTACATGTACCCGAGTATGATATACTGTATACAGGGTTATTTTTGCCCAGTGTTATTTTTACCCTTCTTTACTTCCAAACGGTTTCGTCCCGTCTTGAATTCGTCTTAACAAAGTTTTGTTTATAGATTGATATTCTGAGACATTTGAATTCGCCCAGTCCCAAATTCGCCCACTGACAATGAGGGCGAAAGGGGTGAAAATAAAACGGGGCGAATATTTCCCTGTGTACAGTATTAGGTCATTTTCACCTGTATTTACATGTATTTGTTGTTTTGCTATTAGATTAAATATAAATGTAACTTTTAAGCATGCAAATTCAGGGATTAATCTAGGGCATGTATAATATTTACTGCTACTAATATTCAATAATAACATTCCCCAATTCAAGAAAATTTCCACTGAATATCCCATTTTCTCCTTTTGATGAGTGAAAAATTCCCCTTTCAATTATAATAAAAAGCTCAAATATTCTTTTCTTTTTATTATCAAATTATTACCCCAAATGAGGTTTAATTTGTAAATTATGTGAGTATTTTTTGAGTTGTGTGAGCATAATAAGTACTCTAGATGGTCAATCAATTTCTTGTGGGAGATGGGGCTTTGACCTGCAGGACCCCTAGTAGGGCTCTGACACCCGGCTGATTTTCCCAGTTTCTCCATAAAGGGTAGTTTCCCCCAAAACACAGGATCAATATATTTCCAAGAGTTATGCCCCTTTTGTTCAAAGGAAGCTGGACAAATTTAAATATATATACTACTGAAACAGATTGTAGCTGTTGATTTTCTGAAGCTTTATAGTATAAATTTAAGAACATGTTGTGTAAAGAAAAGCATAGTCAGTTCATCTTAAAGCAATCTAACGGTAATTAAAATTAGACGTTCTGAATCCACTACCGCTTCTCAAACAGCGGTAGCGGATTCAGAACGTCTAATGTTAATTAGATTGATCTTAAAATATGGTAATTTATTAATAGATTAAATTGATATACCAGTAAACTATTCCTCTTATTACCAATAATAGTGTTAAATCTCATAATTTTCATAGGAGTCTGAGGCATTTACTGTTCAAAAGAGAAAATTAAGTAAAAACAAAAATTATACAGTCCATATTTTAAAAATACAAAACAAATAATTAATACCCCACTTTTTTTTTTAGGTCACCTGAGTCACTCAGGTGACCAATTGCAATTGGTCTTCGTCCGTCTTTCATTAACAATATTATATTTTTAACTTCTTCTTGAAAACTACAAGGCCAATTGTTAACTTACCATTTTTGTTGTGAAGCATCTCTATGGTAAGAGGAATCTAGATAGTGAAATTCATGGCTCTACCACCCCAAGGGCACCATAGGTGGGGCCAAATATGCAATAAAAAAGTCAAAATTTTATAAATCTTCTCTATTCTCATACATGTGGGGAAAAAACTAAATATATGATTATGTCAATGAAGCCTTACTATAGCCTTACTATATGTTAAAATATCAGAGTTTTAATTGGTGCACCATTAAGTGCATATTAAGTTGCATGTATATAAACTTTAAATTTCAAATCCTTTTTTCAGGGAAATCAGTCATGGAATATTTGATGGACACAATTTGTCTCGCTTGCCAATTAGTTTTCCTGAGTGCAGGTGCCCCCAGACCCACCCTAAACTTGTGAAGGATGTTGAGGACCCCTCAGGCGTATTTTGCAAACATTTAACTACTTATGACACAGTAACAAGATTATCCAATGGAATGGTGGATAATATCAGAGACAATACAAGCAGCACAAAATGGACTGGCTTGGATGCCATGCCAACAGTTAATTTCACGTTTGATCAGGTTTTCATGGTAAGTATCATAAGATGATTTATCTCATACGTGTGGTGTATACTACCCGTGTGATAAACCTTTGCTTTATCAAACGGGTGATGCTATATCAAATACTTCCGGTCCGAACTATTTTTGACACAGCCCCTCGCTTCAACGCTTCAGTGACCTATTTTCGAAGACTTTCTAGTATTTTCCATAAAGCTATATCTACTACAAAAAATTGTCGAAGATTTAAATTACAAATATAAAGGAAAACACATAACTCTGAAGTTTATAAAACTGCAAATCACGTTATATAGCTATCAAGGAGTTCATTCTGACGACAAAATGAAAACAGAACGCTTTGGTTGTGTTTCTATACAAGAACTTACCGAAATAATGTCTCCCAAGACTTTTATTTCACCAGCAGTAAGCATCCTTATTCAATATTTTCAACTTTGAATCATTAGGCCTAGGCCAGTGTTCGTATTATAAAACATCAACAACTGTTCCTCGTTCGAGTCAATTCAAACTAACGAGCATTCCCAACTTTGTGTATGTCAACAAACTTGATTATTCAAGTCTTCTGATCAGTATTTCCATTTAATTAATTGATTAAGCTCTAAGAAAAATTATTTAGATATAAACAATTATTTTAAGGTTTATTTCAGTGAAACTTTACATTAAAACAGTTATATTTATCTCCGCAATGACGTACTAAATTGTATTGCGCAAGGTCACACTAACCGCATAACACAACGTTGCATTATCGTTTAATCTTTGAAAAAATCAATTCGGGTCATATTTCGGGTCATATTAGGGGCTGTCTCAAAAGCTTCATTATATAAATCAAATTGTATGAGATAAATAGAACATCTATAATTGTGTGATTTTATATTTGCTTTATCCAACTCGTTGAAATGGTTATATTCGCTCGGCAAGCCTCGCGAATATATACACCATTTCAACTCATTGGATAAAGCAAATATAAAATCACACAATATAGATATCCTCTATATATTAGATTATATAGTATTGTGTTTGTACGTTGACCACTGCTTTTATTTTATTAATAATTTCGTTTGATATTTCATGAAATTTTTTTACTTGCTACAGCTATATTTTTATATCTGATAGAATTGAACATATATGATACAAGGTCTTTTTTTAATGTCTAGATTGACAGTGTGGAGATAAATTTTGTATCCAATAGTAAACCAGGAAGTGTTGAAATAACTTTGTTAGTAGGAGACAAGAAGATGAATTCTAAAGAATTTACAAGGTATTGTGGTTGGGATATTTCTCCACTTGTATTGAGATGTGAGTTATTGTGATCGACTTTGGCCGATCACAGTTGTGTCCATATGATCGAGGCATCTGGCAAATTTCACTATTTGCACACGCATTGCGCCTTGCACTACTTTATTAACTATCGGGTATGCAGTGACAGCTTCATATAAATCTTTATTTACATGTAAATTACTAAAAAAAAAACCCAGTATTCTAATGTACGTCTGTTTGCCTTGATAGTGAATTCGAAACATCTACACACTTACATGATAAAAAAAATTCTGTTTTTCTGTACATGCTTAAGAATATCAACAGGAAGTACAATTCGCCTACTAAGAGTAAAGTTTATTCATGCCTTAATCGCTATTTCGGAAATCGACAAAACGGTGGGATAAATCCTATTTATCATGTTTATTGCATGTACCGTGATGCTTACGCATTACATTTAGAGAGCTGTTCAATGATATAATTACATGCCAATCATTCCTTTTAAAGGAATAATTGTTTAAATTCCTTTACAGAGATTATAATGTAGCTGTTTTGCCTGATTTTTTTCCTAGCAGTAAACATGCAGTGTGCCTATCCCATGACAGCTTGACCAAAGATATAATTTTACCACATATTTTGTTAATCTCAATTTTTTCTGTAAAAATTATAACTGTGAGCTGCATAACGTTAAAACATTAACTATAAGACTTCAACAACTTTACGCATGGAAAAAAGTTCCTTGAAGTTTAACAAACATTTCATTTTCAAAAAAATGTTTATGAATTCATGAAAATTAAATTAAATGAAACAACATTAAATGCTTCACCTTTATAACTCAACACTTTTCAACTGTATTGTTTTTTAATTTTTCATTATACGTCAATCAACTGGCTAAACCTACGTAATGTTTATTTATGACGTCATGTGGCGTAAGAACACACAGTGTAATATCAAAAATTTATCCCATGAGTGATATCCACCATATATTGAGATATTAACCATGTGATATAATCATAATTATGAATAATAATACCCCTGCAAAAGATGTTTGAGAGACTCATAGTCAGGTTTATATTAGAATCATTTATTTATTGGAATCATCATGTTTGTCTGTCCATCCAACTCATATCTGAACCTTGACTTATATGATAAGAAATTTCATAGGTTAATTAATTGATACGTGACATAAAGGTTACTTGAGACCTGTGATAGTATGTCATGACTCTGATCTGAGGTCATTGACTAAATATGTCTAGGTCACATCATCAGCATTGTCATTTATGGCGATTATCCAAAAGAGGTCCAGTATTCAATTGAATATCAATCATTTCATAAAAAGGTTAAATTAAAAAATACTCTTAATGCAAGATGAGATGCAAATTGAATAATAAAATCATCAGTAACATCAAGGAAATCTTGACTTTCTGGTTTATATATCCACGTTTTGTTTTTTCAGGTATCAGTCGAACACTTTAATCTGGAATATTCGTAACTCTTCTGGTCTACTGTCAGAAAACAGCTCAAGAAGTGAAGTAGAAAAGATGGTAGCCGATAAAATTGAAATCAAAATGACCAAGATGGGCTCTTCATCCAATGTTAGCATCAGTGAAACCAGTATACAGGGAAGGTAAGAATATACAGACTGTGTGCAGTAACTGGTGGTTTATATAGGGTACATTCTACATATCATTAACAATCTGACTGTAGCCCAAAACATCACAGTGAACAAATTAATCAGATACCAATGACAAAACAAAACGGATTGGTATAACATAGATATTACAGGGGTTCTTTTGATAAAATAGTGACACCTGCGAGTTCGTTGGTATAATTTATTCAATATAGTTGTGATTGAAAAATCACCCTGTTGATCTACATAAATATCATTCAGTTACATAACTCATATAAAATAATAATCAGGTTTACAGGCATATTTCAATGCTATATCATTCAAGAGTTATTCCCCTTGTCACAGCATTTATCTTTACATGTATAATAAAAAGAAAGCTATGCACGTTCAGAGTTATCAATTAAATATTATCATTATCATCTAAATACTCAATTCAATATTATTCAATATAAGTTTAAAATTGATATAGATATATGTTTAAATTTAAGACAAATATTTCTGTTTATGGAACAAACAGTAACTTATGACTACTCACTATGTTAAACCTTTACTACAGCCATTAATGAGTTTATTTAAAATCATATTCACTTAAACATCTTTCACACTGTTGTTTATATGGAATCAGAATTAAGTTTGTTAGATATAAAAAATATAAAAAATATATTTAAGATGATTTATTTACAACTTGTTAATTAGAAATTTGAAGTATTATTAGTTAATGAATTATTTATAACTGAAATACTTTATTTTTGTATTTGATTACAATGAATTATTAATTATCATCTTCATTTAATGCACATATATAATGTTGATAAAAAATACATATTACATTATAAATAATTGCTGGTTATTAATTGATACATAATAGCTTTGTATGTTATGTATTAATATGAATTAAGTTACATTATATAAATAGTGCCTGTTTTGGAGGGTAACAGTTGAAATTGACCCCACGGAGGTTGACAATGGTTTTCGAGGTGTGTCAATTTCAACTGTTGCCCTGCAAAACAGGCACTATTTATTTTATTTGATACTGAATGTCTTAATTCTAAAGAAAACTTTACTGCTGACATGAATTATATGGCGAACCGTACACGCATATTGAACGCGCTTGTAACAGAATTTGATGTGTTATTCGTTGCCAAGTGTGTTGTTAACGCTGAGGGCAATAGAACGGATTATAAACTGCGTCCAAACCAATCAGATTTCAGTATTTAACATAAAAGTATTATAGATTCATATATATACCTATAGATTGTATTTAATTTTCATATAGTTTAACTGTTATCATTTTTACATGTTAACAGGTGCTACTGTAATGGACACTCAAAGTCTTGTCAAATCAGTGGGAGGAAATTTAATTGCACATGCGATGAGAGGGAGGTACAAGGGGGCAGCTGTGAGTTCTGTAGTAATTCAAGCAAGTTCCAGGAGGAGTTTGCTTGTGACAACTTGTGCAACTGTAATAGCACTGGAACTAATGGAAGTACATCAGTCTGTCAAAGTGTATGTATGTTTAGGACCCTTTTCAGTTGTAGATAAAGGATCTCATAATTTGTGATGTATATAATTTTTATTCATCAAATTGTGTCAGAGTTTTCTATGTCTGTCAGCCTTGGTGAGAGGATAGAAAACAGTCACAAAAAATTGGATAAAAGTAATATTTTGTTTCAATTCAAACAAGATTCTATTTATCACATTTCATTTTGATAACCATTAATTACATAAAATGCTAAAGAATCTTATGATGGCATTTCCAGTGTTACACTGGAAGGGTGTCACAATGGATTTATACACAATGCTGTGGAAATGTTATTAGGTTCTTTTGCATCTGAATGGCTATATACAAACAAAAGAGATTAAAAGTATCTTGTATGAATTGCAATAGAATATAATATTGTTAAACTATAAGCATATCACTGAGTTTAAGAACTGTAAGCTAAAGAGAACTACTGCAGGATGATTTCAGGCCATATCTTTTCAGTGCATTTGATTTTGTCTTTCAGGTTGGAGGCCAATGTAACTGCAAGACAAATGTGATGGGGAGAGTGTGTGATATGTGTAAACCATTACACTACAATCTAGATCAGAGCAATCCAGACGGCTGTACAAGATGTCAATGTGGTACCGGAACTAAATCATGTGACACAAACACGGGAACCTGCTCCTGTAAAAATAATACAGAGGTGCGTGTAAACAATTTAACAATAAATAAACAGAAAGTTTGAAAAAAGTATCATATTCTATAGATCAAGCTTGCATGGTTAAAATCGATCATCACCAAAAACTTTGATATGTTTTATGAGAGACTATTTCAATTATTGAAGTTTTAATAAAACCATAATCATTTATTTCTGCATCATTAATACAACATTTGATGTTATGATTGCAATAGTTGCTTACAGTAACTGAGTCATATTTGTCCTTAGAAAATATTCTGCTTGAGATAAAATTAATTTGACTTACCAGCAATGTTTGTCCTCACCTTGCACATCTTGTATATTTACTGTAATAGCTATAAGTACATGTCATTGAATTAGTAAGAGATAATTTTTTCTAAACTTAATACTTGATAGTTGCATGGTCTACAGTACTTGATTTTGTATGGAGCTTTTTTGTCTGAATAATTTTTTCTGTGTAATTTTGTAGATCAATACAAATCGATGCGAGAGGTGTCTCCCTGAGTATTATGGAGTTGCAGGTACAGAGTGTGTACCATGTGATTGTGACAGCAGGGGAGTTAATGGAAGTAATCTCCCCTGTTCAGAGCCCACGGGACAGTGTGCATGCAAAGATAACGTCCAAGGTGGGTGGAGTGTAGAAACATTAAATTAAACTATAACTTGAATGACTTTACACATTGTTTTAAGAGGGCTGTATGGTCATGGACATTTTTAGACTATGTTGATCTCCTAAAAAATAAATATGAGCTTTATATAAAGATCGATGTAGGAAATAATACAAATTTTATAGCTAAAATATATAATAATAGTTTTAAATGAAATCATATCTAAAACTTAAAAACAGATCTGATGGTTATATAATTTGTTGACCACCCAGCCTCTTTAATTTTCAAAAAGGGTACTGAGGTCATTTGAATATCAAAAAAAAGAATATGATTATTATTAACTTTTGAAATTGTTCCATTGTAGGTCGTCAGTGTAATGAATGTAAAGACGGATATCATAACTTGAGTCTAGACAACTCATTGGGTTGTTACTCTTGCAAGTGCAATAAGGTCGGGAGGATGAGTGAGATCTGCGACAAAGGAAAACTGGGACTGTGTATGTGTCGCGGAAACTTCACTGATCAAAACAACATTCAATGTGTGAGTAAATTATGAGAATTCAGTGGCTTCAATCCCAGAAAAAGGAAAATCATCCTTCAAGTTGGTTACATGTAATTCAAATCATGAAAATGAAATTTTCCAGATTTTGTTATGAATAGATGGCTTGTTTATTTAAGGTGTGACCCCAATTGACTGATTTGACAAAAATTTTATTTAATGAGAATACAGAAGGATGTTTAAAACATGAATCAATAAATTATTTATGTCTTAAGTAAGGCCAAAAAAATTAATGTATTATTGGTTCTCAAGCACTGTTGCATATTACATGTAGGTGAAATGTTGCTGCTTCTATTAATTTTACAATGTTACATATTTATCCCATTTTTGCAAGTTTTGTGACACAGGAAAAAAATGGTATTATAGTACATGTATAACTTCATTGATATGCATGTACTCTCTATTACGTAGGATCCAGTAATTTTTCCAAATCAGCTTGACCCAGCATTTGGTCCTGTATCTGGGAATACCACAGTCACTATCCATGGGAATTTACTTCACGGACCGGATAGCAATGTAATGTTTTCTATGGGTACCAACGGTTACCAACATCTCATTTCAATGTAAGTTAAAGATTTTTAAAGTTTAAAATTCAATTACAATGTTTTGATACATTTTTAGCTTCAAATTTGGCTACATGCTGTGTTTAGATTTGGAATGTTCAGCTTATTTTGGCAGTTGATGTAAATATCCTCAAAAATTGATTAATCTTGCTGCAAAGTTTTACTTTTAATAATTGTATATGGTCAGTCAAAAGAGCTCCTAAACTTTACTTCCTGGGGCAATATACCATCAGAGTAATATATGATAATTAAGGCCTAGCTAAGTCTGTGGATGCCCTAAAGTGATCATAGTGTCTATATGACATCATTTGTCTTAGCTGCAATACTGTAGCCCTCTCCTGATTTTTTTTTTTTATTTGGGGGGGGGGGGGGGGGGGCTACAACTCTATAGGATCTCCGTAATGGTGCAAGTGCAGGAGTGATTCACTTCCGCAATGATTTCAGCCCAAGTCATACATAAATGACAATTTATGCATTTCTTACTTGAACTCAAACATTGTAGCTGTGTATGGCATAAATTAATCCAAAAATATCAAGTGTAGTCCATATATAGGTTATTTTTTGTGTATGTCAACAACGCAAGTTGAAATTGTCCGCCGTGTATACTGACCTTGATCGGTTTTATTTCGGGACAGCCAAGAGAATTTAGGAACGGATCTTGAACTGAATAGAGGAGTTCCCCCATTTTAAACATAAATAATGCTGTAAATATGAATTTTCCATTATATACCCTTTCCTTAAGGAGGCCGATTTGGATTTTTTTGTGGAAAAACTACAATAGCAAAACTCTTTATTTTTTAACCATATGTCATTTACACCTACTCTCATATAATATATTCATTTTCCGCACTTCGAAGCAGATTAAAAATAACTACAATTATAGCTTTTTTTCTCAAATTGTTATATATGATTAGTAATATCATTTTCCACCTGATTTGTAAAAAAATATTAAAAATTCTACCATCTGGTTTTTAGTGGGGGCCATCTCAAAATATTGAAATGGACCAAATTTTGCTATGTATTTGGAGCATTACAAATGAAGATTGATACAATGGATTCATTCAAAAAATAAGAAAAATGTCATCGAGGATAGCATTATTCTGTATATATTTTTACTTTTTCTTTTATGTTATTTCTTATAACATAATCCTAAAAAGCTAAGCTTCATTTTATCATAACGTCATAAAAGCACAATGGCAACGCTCCCCTACCGTACAACAGAAAAATCAATTTAAAAAATAAAACTTTCCTTGAAATATCTGATATTTTATCTGTATTTTGTTTATTGTGTTCAGTTTTATAAATGATATCGAAAAAAATTCAGAAGTATAAATACACTGTATTGTACTAGAATGCGTAAAAACATGCGCAATGAAAACTAATTACAAAGTCGGTCTCCTTAAATGATGTTTTAGTGATAGAACGAGGTAAGATCGCTTATTTACACTGACATTCACATTGTCAAGCCCATCAAAACTCCAAAACTCCATAAAATCATGCGAGAACTGTCATGGCTACTGGAGAAGAGACTGGTAAACATGCTGGTGTGTTTTATCTGGTTTTGATTTATATACGGTTAGTTTGTTTAACCTGAATTTAAAAATCATTTTATCTAAAGGAAAAAAACAATTGTAGCCCTCTCCAGTTAACATCAGATATAAAAAAATTGGAGAGGGCTACACTATGGCAGCTACATAATTGTCTATGTGACATCATTTGTCTATATGACACTATTTGTCAAGAGCATATATTCTATCTTACCTTGGCCAAATCTGGTTCATACTTCACCCCTAGAGTGCCTTTGAGTGAAAAAGAATCCAGTGACTTTGAAACATGTTTCTAGGCAAAGGTAGGGCCAAAGCAGACCGATGTGCAAAATAAATCCTTGTCCAAATCATTTCTCCTAGGCCTAATCGGAATCATACTTCACCTGCAGAGTGCTTTTGGGGTGAAGGGTGGTTAGTGCTCTTGTAAAAGGTTTTTAGATTCAAGGTCAAATTATAACATACTGTTATTATGTCCATAATTAGTCCTGGTTATAATTTCTCTCTCCTTGGCCTACTATGATTTATGCTAAATAACATAATGAGTGGTTGATGTTAACAAGTATGCAGTGACCTAGTACCAATTTCCATAGGTCAATGGTATTACCGGTAATCATAGTCTGGTCTTTTTGAAACCTTATTGAATTGGACCATATCTTTCTTCCCTTGGCCTACTATCCCTCTAACTTTAACAAAAGACTTACCGGTATTATAGGTTAGGGATGTGCCCAGCTGCCATCACCAAATTTCCTCAAGTCGATACTCAGCCTCTGAGTATTGACCTCAAACTTATGCACTTTTCTTACAACAATTTGAGTTGAGGCTTGAGTTAAGTGATTTTAAACTTTTGGTGATGATGGAGCCTGAAGTAGCATTTTCAGTTCCATATTTTCTCTCTCCTTGTCCAAATCTGGTTCAGACTTTACCAAAGGACAACATTTAAATAAGGCAAATGCAGTGACTTTAAAACAAATTCTTAAGGTCAGATGTCAAGGTCATAGCAGACCTCTGTGCATAATGTTTGTCCAAAAAACCATATATTTCACCCATAGAAAGCTTGCCGGATATAAAAGCATGTGCAATGGTATTGAACTAGCTAAGTGTGCAAGTCAGAGTTTCAGGTCAAAGCAAAATCATCTGAAATGCATTTTGTCCCAATGTCCCTTGTTTAAGTGGGGCCCTCTTAGATGATCACTATCAATAATGTCAAGTTTCATGATATAATTATAGTGTATTTTACATTTCTCGTTTCAGTAATGACAGTGAAATTCAGCTTTTAACTTTCCCCCATACATCAGTGGGAGAGGTTTCTGTGAAACTGAGGTGGGCTGGTGCTTATGACAGTGGTGATAATGTAGACTTCAACAGGATCTTTAAATTTGAATACCGACCAAACCCAGTGGTGACTGGCATGAAGCCGATAAATGCTTTTAAAAGGTAAAAAAAAAATATATAACGGTCTGCCTTACTTTAATGATAAGCTGTTTGTCTATCTTCATGTTTATATCTTGACTACTGGATTATCAGCGAATTAAGTTTTGGTCTAGCAAAAGAGAGAGGGAAGGCTTGACTTGTCATATAGTGAATATGTCATAACGAATAAGTCTTCTCTACTGTTTCAGATCTAAAATTTTCAAAATCATGACCGTACTGATGTGGTTCTTGTGTTTGGGGGGGGGGGGGGGGGGGGGGGGGGGGTCGTTATGCATTTAATTTAGAAAAAAATCTTTTATCCTTATCGGCATATATCAGACAAACTTAGTCATCATTTGGATGAACAAAAAAGACTGAGGCTTCTGAAATTACGTTAGATTAATAACCCTTGGGTGAGTGGTTAATTCACATGTTGGAGGAAGGGGGCTGTATTTGCCATGTTTACATATGCGAGCAAGGAGGTCGACCGAATTGTGAAATTTATGAGTCTTTGGTGAGAGGTTCTGGTTTAAGGGCATGGCTTTACTGATTATATGTGTATAGGGAAACAGTTTGTAATTTAATTTTCTTCTGAGATAAATCTTTGTCAAAAGAATTTGAAAACTTGTGGCAATTTGAGTAATTAGCCATTATTCCCCACCTCCTATTTTTTATTCATTTACTGAATATTACCAATAACTTGTCAATGAATACTGTGCACAGTTAATAAAGAGACATTTGTTGTAAGGCTTTCTCTTGAATAATTACTGATCAAGTTAGAGTTAAGTATATCTATCCTCCTTACTGAAGCAGAATCATGACCATCTCATGTTTGGGATTTTACTTTTGAGAGGAGTTATTCCCCTTTGAATAGTCTCCTAATATGAAAATTATAATCACTGTGACATTTAACTGATGTGTCATTTGAAATCAAAATATATAGAGAAAAAAACACAGTAAGTTCAAGCTGATAAATATAAGTCTACATAGTGCCATTTAATCTATGTTAAAATGTTGAAATAATCTTGTTTTAAAAATATTTGTGTTTGCAGTGGAGGATGTAAAATATCAATCACAGGAACAAACCTCAACAGTGTGGCCAAACCGAGGCTGATTGTGTATAGGAATAAAGTCTGGAATGGCACAGAGGTATGGGCATATATTTGGATTATTTGATCTCGCCATTACTTTAACAACAGTTGTGAACTATATATGAATTACTGTGGTTTCACCAGACTGAGTATTCGTTGAATACCAATTTTCGTGGATTTCGTTGTTAAGTTGATCCACGAAATTAAATGGTCATTGAAGTGCAATTTCTACTAACATTTCGTATTGAATGGATCATCGGCCACGAATTTACGAATCCTTGAAACTGTGATTTTCACTTTATCGACAAAAATTGATACCCTTGAATATTAATGAAACCACAGTATAATAAAAGTTATGACAGTACTGGGGTTGGTGATTTTGCATTCTTGCAATTTGATACTAAGAGCAGAATTATGAAATTAAGTACATACACTTGCGTACAATTAGGAATCAACAGTTACTATATTGATTTGCTTTTAAATCAATTTCCGCCAAACATCGAATTTGTTGAAATACATAATTATTTGTTTTACAGTGTACTGAATGTATTAATACATGAAAAACAGTTATATATGTGATAGAAGTAGTTGTACTAGATGAGTGAACAGATTCTACATGAAATGTACTGAGGAAAAAAAGTATAATATTATAGATAAATGTTTTTTAATATATTTTTATCTACATGTGAATTCACATAATAGGGTCAGAATTCATTTATGAATCAACTTTTTGCAACAGGATTGTGCCCCTGAGGGCCCCGGTCTTATTCTCTGCAATTCCCCAAAGGGGTACAGTGAAGGGGCTACCTTGAGATACGGAGTACAGTTGGACGGCACCAGGATGTACGAGGACTTCAACATGTTTCCAAATAACACAATAAAAATTGTGATAGACCCAGTGCCCACAAAAGAAGTGGAGATAGTACAGGATTATAAGCCAGTGTTTGAAACAGAACTAACCATAGAGGTAATATATAACACTGATAGACAAATGTACAGTCACTTGAATGTGAAGGGGACCCTTTGTGGCCACATGGGGACTTCTCATTTTGTTTGTGTGTGAAATATTTAACAATGGTCAACCAATCATCATTTACTTCTTGTTGCAATATCATTTTCTTTCAGTGCTTCAAATTTTTTCCAGTTTTAAGAATTAAGAGTTGTAGGCCTCAATTGAGATTTTTCTTGATCGCATGTTGACCTTACAATGTCATGTAGTTCAAGCTAACACTGGTCAAAGTTTCACATTATGTATGCTTCTTATATGAACAAAGTGACATAAGCCACTTATTAATTTATTTTGCAACTAAGAATTTCCTCCCTCAGGACGTATTTTACCTGAACAAGATTTCTTCTATCCTTTTATCACAGGGCGAGCAATTTACTTCCGGTTGTTCCACTTCAGACTTCAAAGTGATGTTGCGTGGAAGCTCAGCTAATTATAGCTGTCCAATCAAAAGTCTTGAGAAGGAACTGATCAAATGTGAGCCCGACTTGGGTTTCCCAGGAGTTGATGAAGAAGTGATGATGATGGTAGAGTATAGAATGTGTTTATCATTCAATATCGTGGTATTTTTAACCAAGTTTTCAGAAGGAAAAATCCAGTTATTGAAATTAAGAAAATGGCTGACGGGCAGCTCCCAAAAGGGTACCCCTATTGTGCGGATAACTCTTACAGTTTTCAAGTTAAGAAGTTTTTATTTTGCAGATCAATTGTAAATATATCAGAGATGTGCATATTACTTGGATTTTGAATTTTGATAATTCATGCAAAAAATACCAGCTGTTGAACTTAATCATTTTCTCGCAGAATATACCATAATGGGTACCCCTATTGTACATACAGATAACTCCTCCTACAGTTTTCAATATAGCAAAATTTTGTTTTGCAGATCAATTGTACATATATTAGAGATAAGCATATTACCTGGATTTTGATTTTTGATAATTCTTGCGAAAAATACCAGCTGTTGAACTTAATCATTTTTTTTCCAAAATATTGCATAATAGAGTATCACATTTTTCTAGATAACTATTGTTTATCAATTAATATCAATTCAGGGTTAACAAATGGATTATGGATACTGTTCACACAAAAGAAAACTCTGTTTGCTTAGTAAACGTATTAAACTAATTTAGGAATATATTCTGTAAATATTTTCATACATGTACTAATAATTCCTGAGAAATTTTACTACTGATTCATTACTTAAACTATTTGCCTCAAAAGTTTTCCTAAACACCTTAATTTTTAATTGATCTTAGGAAAGTGAAGTAAGTTAATTTCACATAGGGATCAAGAGTCCCCATTTTTACCTGTAAATAAACCACACTGTTTAACTTTACGGGCCTGGTGAGGGCATTTAAAAATATTTAGAGGCAAGTAAAGTATTGACATCTGTGGAGCTACAGTTCTGCAGCTACCTTGTCAGTTGTTTTTATTATTGGCAAGGCAAATGAGATACAATTTTTATAAGTTTTTTTTACAATTTTAACAGTTTAATATTGGAGAACAAACAGCCCATATAGGATACTACTTTTTTAAGTCCTGGACCTTTTGAAAGTTTTAAATGCATTGCTGGAATCTCCCATAAAATTACAATTTTATAAGTTTTGGACCTTTCAACAGTTTTTTGTATGTGTGGATTGACAGATGAACATTAGTGGACAAGCTAAAGTACTATTTTATAAGTTTTGGGTCTTTTGACAGTTGTACATCGGTGGAAAGGCTTATGACATACAAAAGGTAAAACTGCACACCTTTTGGAACACCTGGCAGTTTATCCTGATTGCTGTTGGGGGGTCAGTGTTCATTCTGCTGGTCACCCTGCTACCACTCTTCATCTGCTGCTGCTGCCGCTCCAAGAAAATGAAAGTGAACAACGACACCACAGACACTGGTAAAGGTACATATACATGTATGACTGCATGCAGACACCGCAGACACTGGAAAACATACATATACATGTATGATTGCATGCAGACACTGGTAAAGGTACATATACATGTATGACTGCATGCAGACACCACAGACTCTGGTAAAGGTACATATACATGTATGACTGCATGCAGACACCATAGACACTAGAAAACATACATATACATGAATGATTGCATGCAGACACTGGTAAAGGTACAGATACATGTATGACTGCATGCAGACACCACAGACTCTGGTAAAGGTACATATACATGTATGACTGCATGCAGACACCGCAGACACTAGAAAACATACATATACATGAATGATTGCATGCAGACACTGGTAAAGGTACAGATACATGTATGACTGCATGCATACATGACAAAATTAAAGGTACATATACATGTATATTGCATGCAGACACCACAAACTCTGGAAAAGGTACTTATACATGTATGACTGCATGCAGACACCACAGACTCTGGTAAACATACATTATACATGTAATGACTGCACGCAGTCAATACAGACACTGGTAAAGGTTCATATACATGTATGACTGCATGCAGACACTGTTAAAGGTACAGATACATGTATGACTGCATGCAGACATCACTGACACAGGTAAAGGTAAAGATACATGTATGACTGCATGCAGACATGACAAACTCTGGTAAAGGTTCATATACATGTATGACTGCATGCAGACACCACATACACTGGTAAACGTACAAATACATGTAATGACTGCACGCAGTTACCACAGACTCTGGTAAAGGTACATATACATGTATGGTTGCATGCAGACACAACAAACTCTGGTAAAGGTTCATATACATGTATGATTGCATGCAGACACCACAGACACTGGTAAAGGTACATATACATGTATGGTTGCATGCAGACACAACAAACTCTGGTAAAGGTTCATATACATGTATGATTGCATGCAGACACCACAGACACTGGTAAAGGTACAGATACATGTATGACTGCATGCAGACACCACAGACTTTGGTAAAGGTAGATATACATGTATGACTGCATGCAGACACCACAAAATCTGGCAAAAGGTACATATACATGTAAGATTGCATGCAGACACCACAGACTCTGGAAAATGTTCATATACATGTATGATTGCATGCAGACACAACAGACACTGGTAAAGGTTCATATACATGTATGATTGCATGCAGACACCACAGACTCTGGTAAAGGTACATATACATGTATGATTGCATGCAGACACCACAGACACTGGTAAAGGTATAGATACATGTATGACTGCATGCAGACACCACAGACTCTGGTAAAGGTACATATACATTTATGACTACATGCAGACACCACAGAGCGATCTTATAATAGTTACATGTATTTAAAATTCATTTTCATTAAGTCATTTTCTTGGAGTCAACCCATTATTTCGTATACCATGTTGATTCACTATATATACCGATATATTTTTAACCCATTGGAATATAATAATTTGTTTTGTGATAAGAACGAACAAACTAATAACAGATGAAATTTACTTGTATAATAACTATAGATAATATAACGATGTCAATCACCAATTTTTGTTTTTTCAGATTTTACTTCCCTGAATAATTTGGACCAACAGTCAGTGGTAAATCGTCCTCAAAACAGCTATGTGGATGTTCATATGGATAAAGTATGTATAGAGAACAGGGGGTTAATTGTCATGCATTTAAATTTGCTGAAAATTTAATTTGTTTATTTTAGAACAATATGATTGATAGGAATTAAAAGTTCCAAATCATTATTGATAAGTGTATGCATAGATTAGACCAAAATATATTCGACCTGTTTATTTGTCAATTCAAAACTTTACCCTTGTATTATTCATATCATATACCCATTACTTCTGTAATATCATTAATGATATGCAATTTATTTAATTTCTTTTGACAATTTTTGAACATTTAATCAATTAATAATTATTTTAAAACCTGATATTACTTATAGATAATTTATGAAAATTATGATACTAGTATATTTAAGACATGTAACAATCTATTAACCAATTAAAATAAATGTGGTAATGTTAATTTTAATGTTTGCATGCCCTTATAAAACTTGACATTTAGAAAACATGGTTACATCTAAGTAAACATGCTTATGACACATTCACAGTCAGATTCATACCTTTATCTTTAATTAAATTGAAATATGAGCTGTTACAATAACAAATTAGGTTTCTATCAATTTATTGCCCGCCCCTGAGGCTTTGCTATACCTGTTTTAATGTATGCATGTATTTATTTTTGCTTTTCTATGTTATTTGCAACATTCAGTCTTATTCTTTCTGTGTTTTGCTAGGATTGCTGGACAGAATTTAGACACAAAGTGAATGAATCGGTCCGGAAAATGTTAAAATCCAGCCAAGTGGACAAATCGGACATTGTTGTGGGGTCCCGATGCATAAAGAAAGGTGATTACTCTTAAAATAAGAAGCCAATGTTAGTTTATTTGTAAATCATTAATGATTAGATATTATATTATATTTACGGCAATCCAATGTTTGCATTCCCTTTTCTAAGAGTTATATATTCAATTTGTCAAACATGTTAAAATCTTCGGATAATATGTATTGTTGATTATTCATGCTTTTACAGTTTAAGACCTATAAATTTATGTTTTATGTTTGGGATAGCCAAACAAAATGTGTCATGACATTAATTTAAGTCTTGTGTCACCTGCAAATCAATCCAAATAAATAGGGGTTTTTTGGTTAAGATTTCATGTACAGTCCTTGAAACGTTCTACTTTCCCATTTTTCTGTGTGTTCACCATGCTCCCACAGTGCAGTCACCACTCTGCTCACCATTAACAAAGTGCTCACAGTGCGCTCACCATGCATTCACAACGCGTTCACCTTGCGCTCTCCGTTCCTTCAGCGTTAACTTATCGTCAAGTCAGATAATATTATAATATATATATTGATAACAAGATATACATGTAGTTTATTTGTTATTTTTTCCTGATTACCGACGAAACACAATGTAAGGATAACTCCCCAGGCACTTAAATAAATCGTTCATTTAGCGTTCACATATCATTCACTGTGCGTTCACCGCTCTGTGTTCGCTCACCGTTCACAGTTCATAAGCGCTCACCAAATTTCGTTCAGCGCACACTCACCATTCGCTCAGTGTGCGCTCACCGTTCACTCACCGTTCAAGTGGGAAAGTAGAACGTTTCAGGGACTGTAATATATGAATACCTTAAATACAGAAAAATTATTAATTTCATCAATAATTATTTAACTATAAGTGAGATGGAGACAGCTAAAAGATGAAATCAAATAACTTAATGTTGTATTACTGCTGTAATCAATAACCTAGTCAATATCCTGTGATACCTCTGGTGTTTATATGATCGATCTCTCGTTTTTTATACAGTTATATAAAAAATGTGCTATTTCTTGCAGGAGCTGATGTTCGTATTGTAGACGGCCATTTTGCCACAGGAACGGGTAAACCTTATGCCGGCAAGTCCACAATGATTAAAACTATGGTTGGCACCTTCGGCAATTTCGGTATGTCAATTCATCTCACTCTCATAACATACATAACCTTGACAGTCTTTTCAATTACCTCCTCTTTACTACCATATATGGACAGAATATTATTTCAATTATGAATTAGATTAGGTTTGCTTTAATTAAGTTGAGAGACTTGGGAATGTAAATCTAGTCATTAAGATCTTTTTGAAAATGTAACAATTTATTTGTTGAAAAAAAACTAAATTTTTCCATTATTTTAAGCTCACCTGAAGCAAAAGTTCAGATATGCTTCTCTGATCACCTTTTGTCCATTGTTTATCTGTCCATCTGAAAACTTTGCAACTTTTGACTTCTCAAACACCACCATTTACATTTTGCTTTTATGCATTGTAAAATCTGTGGTAATGGTGTGAGAATTTTTGGGAGTTTTACAATTTTTAAAAAGAGTTCTATGTTTAAAAAAATAAAGAAAGAAATACAAGAACTTTGTTCAGATGAGCAGTGTGGCCCATATGGCCTCTTGTTTCTCAAGAGATCAATACGCTGATATTATTATGAATTTGACTTAATAAGTCTCAATTATCACTGGTTATCATTAATCACAACTTATCGGGCCTTTCCGGCAAGCTCAGAAAAACACCTCAAATGTATTAACATTACCAGATGTTAGAATTTTATACAAAATGCTTCCCATTGAAATAAGTATCTGCTAGACAGCCTTGTATGTCGCTTCTGTGGTATATTTTAGGGTATATCGTTAACTTTAATGAAGTTTAGCTCACATCTCAACAGATAGTAAAATGTGTTGTATTTATATCAAGTTATATAAAAAGGGGGGTTGTCATGGATGCCTAATGTAATACATTGAGGTGTTTTTCCAAGCTTGCCGGAAAGGCCCGAGAAGTTGCGATTGTGGTTATCATATGATACATTTAGTTGCAACTTTAATTATCACAGAAAACAACTCGGTACCGGAATGGGTGAACACCGGGCTTCAGGATTGTTTGAGGCTCCGTGACATTTTTGATGATAATGTTCTACAGATGCAGGGAGTGTCTGTGGACAAGGAACGGTTTTACATTCTATATCGTGGCTATAAACGGAGTCTGAAGGATTATCTCAATGACAAGAGCAATGTAAGTAATTAAAGATTTCAAAGACATTTATCAAGCTGAATTAATATCTAACATTGTGATTCCAGACTAAGGTAAATTAACAAGGAGAGAGAGAGAGAGAGAGAGAGAGAGAGAGAGAGAGAGAGAGAGAGAGAGAGAGAGAGAGAGAGAGAGAGAGGAGAGAGAGAGAGAATAAGAGGAAGGAGAGAGGAGAGAATTTTAGGTACTTGCATACTTAAAAGTACATGTATCAGGGAGAAGGGTTATTATTGGCAAAAGGAAAATATTCTCAAAAGTGGTTTGGTCTGCAGTCTACAATTTTCATAATTATGTTCATGTATTTTTGTTCACCACTTGAACTTTTGATTGACATTAATCTTGATATTCAGTTGTAAAATAAAGATTTCAAACTTCAATTCAGTCTAAGTGTCTTGATTTCAAATTAAGAGAAATTCAAGTTGATTCATAGTTCCCTTGAGTTTAAAGTTCAAGATAATTCAAGGTCATTCATTAAATTCAAATTGATCCAGACGATAAGATGAAGACCTGTATTTTAATTTATTTGGCCATTGCACTAACTAAATATACTATTGTATGAACATGCTGTTTGACGAAATACACCATGTGGAGTAATTTTAAATAATAGTTTTGTTTTTATCAGGGGGCACAACTCTTTTTTTTCATGGTTTACTACATGTAAAAAAATATTCTTTTGATTCAGATTCTTAAGAAAGCCAAATGGCTTATGCATACCAGTATATTTGTAAATTTAATGTTCTTGTCATTTTTTTTTACATGAAGACTCCTACCAAAGCCATTTTGCTGAATATGTGTGTTCAGTTAATGGAAGGTCTCCAGTTTATACACAACAGTGGCATCACTCATAAAGACTTGGCATCTAGGAATTGTGTGTATGTATATTTCATTCTTATAAATTAAAATGTTGATGTCTTTAATGTTACTCTAGGCCAGCTCATATTTGTAACAAATTTGTTTCACATTTTTCTTCTTGTAATCTGATGTGTTGCATCTTATTTTTGCAGTTGAACTTTTTCTTAAGCGTAAATACATATAGGTGATCATCGGAGAGACTGTCACATTAAAAGACTGCATATACAATGTATTAAAAATTTATACATGTGTGTTCCTTATGAAAATTAATTTGAACGTTTTAAAAATATATGTATTTCATAGCATCTACTACTCAAATAAAAAATGTTCATATATGTTTATCAAGAGTTACATAATGTTTGAATTTGTAAGAATTACAAAATGAATATTTATTTTCTGCTTTTTTTAAGTGTTGATGAAGATGGAAATTTCTTCAAAGTGTCCGATGGAGCGTTTTCCTGGAGTCTTTACCCAGAGGATTATATGTATGATTCCCGCCGGGAAAAGTTTCTGCCTGTTCGATGGATGGCCCCAGAGAGTTTGACAGCAGGGTTTTATGATGCGTCCTCGGATGTGGTAATAACATTTAGCTGTTTTATGAATTGAAGTCAATCTGCACTAGCTGGTTGTAACAAATCAGAAGAGATTTAGTTGTGAATAGTGTTAATTATTATACCCCTGTCAAGATTTTCTAAGTAAAATTACAACGAATATACATGCTATTCTATCTACCCCTGAAATAGTTTCCGTGCTATATCTGTCCATGGTGAATAGTCATCGAAACTATTCACCGGCGGCATTCGATTTCCTTCGTTTTTAAACTCGGAACACCTCTAATGTAATCCGAGTCACTACGTTAAATTAAAAGTCTGATAACTCTAATTTGTTTACCATTAAAAATATCTGCATCGCTGACAAAGTTTTCTTCGGTATAATAAAATACCTATTTACTGACTATTCTGACAATAGCAAGTTTATTGTCCCCCTGGACAGCAACTATTTCCGTCAGCTTCGCCTCGTGAAATAGTTGCTGTCTCAGGGGACAATAAACTTGCTATCGTCCTCATAGCCAGTATATAGGTATATATAATATGTTTTATAACCCAGCCTCATATCTGGTAATTACATGCTAAGCCATCAGATAACGTGTTGATTAACACACTTTTTTCCCGACAGTCATGGTTACGCAATAAGTTGGACTTGTTTTTTTTTTCTTGGTTTGAGAAACCATTTTCAGATTAATGCAAAACCAGAAATTTTTTGGTGCATAATAATTCAATGATTCATCGTTCTAAAAATGACTGTGAGAACTTGATTGATTTTGTTGTGTTAACAAAATTCACACTAAACGTACATACACCTTATTAAGAATTAAGGCAAGGATTGAATTTTATTGATAATCATTATGAACAATCATGCATCTAAAATTTTATTCTCGAAGAACATTTCTAATCAAAAGTAAATAAATAATGTAGATATAACATAATATGATGACTTATATATTTCAGTGGGCTTTTGGAGTGTTAGTTTGGGAGATCATGTCCTTAGCGTTATATTTGCCATACCACGACCAGGAAGAGGACGAAAAAATCAAGAGCTACGTGGTGGATTCTGGATTCCGACTCGGGAAACCTGAGCTTGCATCTGACTCTTTGTGAGTTTCTTGTTTATTGATAAATTTTTAGAGAATTTTTTTTCTGGGCTTTGCTAAAAGCAAAGTCCTGGCTGTAGGTAGGCAAATTGCCAATGTTACTATAAATAGTACAACTGCAGAAGTAAACAAAAAACCGAACAACACTTTAAGGAGAAGCTTACCGCGATACCAAATTAAGTCACACAGAGAGCCTTCCTTTGTCAAATCTATTAGGATTTTTGCAGATAAATTTAGCGAGGGAAAATTTATTTTTAAGGTTTTCATAGTCAATATCTGTGTTGAAGACAAGATCGAGAGAGAGAGAGAATGTTTGCCAGTCATATCTACACAATATGTACAACTACGATTACATATCAAAAGATCCTGGCTTGGATTGAATATGTCTTCTTTTTCAATATTAGGAATCAACTCTCTTTTGATTTTGTTTTTAAACTTTTGACTTTTTTTGCATATTAAGGTCACCGTTAATTGTTTAATTCCTAATTACAAGACTGTTGATCTCTCTGGTATAATCTTATTGATCAGTAAATTTTTTGAAAATTTTTCAGATACCAAGAAATCATGCTACCATGTTGGGAGCATCAAAGTGTACAACGACTGAAATTATCAGAGATCGGCGACAAATTCGAGCTTCTGCAGAACCCAGGGGCACTTGACCATCAGACATCTTACGTTAATAATGCTGAACTCCTAGAGGAGGATATGCCAGTGTATTATAACTATGGTAATGAATAAAGAGAGGACATTTTGAGTGGCTGTTAACATATTTGACATGTAAAAGCTTGCCTATTTCTTTGTGCCCAAGGCAATTTTTGTGATACTTAGAAACATTCCTCATTAATAATATCTATGCATTATAATTATTCCAGGTGAAACCTGTTGATCTGCCATATATTTGAACAAATGTTACATATTTACTTACCATAGTGTATGTGCAGGTGCTTTTGTTTTTTGGTCACCTGAGTCACTCAGGTGACCTATTGCTATCCAGTTTTGTTTTGCATTGTGCAACATCATGTGGGTCATTTTTAAATTTTTCTCCTAAACTACAAATGTAGTGTGTAGCCTTATATACCAGTCCAACATTTTGACATTCATGGTCCCTGAATCAGTGGCTCCAACATTAGGGCAGGAATTTAATTATTGCTCATTTAGTGACAATCCATGAAATCTTAGAAGATAATTCCTTCTCTACTCTTAGACAGACTAAGTGTCACATAAAAGCTATACATTACGTAAAGCACTCTTGTTAATTATACCTATGGTCCAGCTTCTCTGAGGTAAGCCTTATTTTCATTATAATCATTGTGTTTTTAATATTATGGTTTTATAAATGCACTATATGTCTTAAAACAACCACTGTTAAGAAGTTTCTCAGGGATTTCAACTTAAAACTATTCACGTTTATCATTAGATATCTATACCAGCTGTTTGTCTATATTTAGCAGTCTTATTTATGGTGGTCCGTTTATGTCTTTATGTATGTGAATTACATACATTGTGTGTTCCATTGGTCTCATGTTAGTAAGTGTAAAGTGTGAGTAAGTGTAAGTGTATCCACGTGTAAAGTAATGCATGTATATCATGTATGTAATGCGTAACAGAAGTTACGAGTAAGTAAAATGTCTATCATTGAGACATGAAGTATTTGTGTATATGCCACGTGTTAGTATGGTGTCCACCTTGTGACATAAGTATGTATTTGAACCATGAACAGGTCCAAGTCTTACTGGAAGTTTCCTGGCGTGTTTCACGTATCTACATCGTAGCTTCACGGAGAGATCTTAGTCATTGAATGGAGCATCAGCCACCTACAAGACAAGCACCAGTAGATCTATATGTGAAGGACAGTCTCACCAAAACCTCCATACACTCTCAGTCCATATATCCGATATTGGAGGAGATCACTGCTTAGTTGGTAGATGGTCAGTGTATGCAGGTCTTGTAGGAGGCTGATGTTGCATTCAATGACTAAGATGTCTCCGTGAAGCTACGATGTAGATACGTGAAAACACCAGGAAACTACCAGGAAGACTTAGACCTGTTCATTGTTCAAATACATGTTTATGTCACAAGGTGGACACCATACTAACACGTGGCATATACACAAATACTTCATGTCTCAATGATAGATATTTTACTTACTCGTAACTTCTGTTACGCATTACATACATGATATACATGCATTACTTTACACGTGGATACACTTACACTTACTCACACTTTACACTTATAAACATGAGACCAACGTAACACACAATCATGTATGTCATTCACATACATAAAGACATAAACGGACCACCATAAATAAGACTGCTGACAAACAGCTGGTATAGATATCTAATGATAAACGTGAATAGTTTTAAGTTGAAATTCCTGAGAAACTTTGTAACGGTGGATGTTTTAAGACATGTACCGCATTTATAAAACCATAACATTAAAAACACAATGATTATAATGAAAATAAGGCTTACCTCAGAGAAGCTGGACCATAGGCATAATTAACAAGAGTGCTTTAAGCAAATTAAAAAATGTGCCAGGACCATGTACATAAGAGAGAAGGGAGAAGTTTAGGTTGCGTCCTTCCCTGTGGACTGCAGTATTCAAACTATTGCACGGACTGGCTATAATTTTAAAGGTCCAATGAGTTGAGGTTCGTTACCGGTGAACTGTACAGGTAAAATTTCGAAAGGGGGCTCACCACAGGATAAATACGAGTATTATAAAACCAACTTTACTAATGTATAGCTTTTATGTGACACTAAGTGACTGTTCAAATGAACACTAATGCTAATCTCTATCAAAATTATAGATTACTTGATCCCTGGGTAAACAGTTCTTTTATATGAAAGGGAAGGGCTGTATTGATCATATAGCAAAATTTCATTACTGGTAATTCTTTCAAATTCTTCTTCTTTGTTCCAGGTCATTTACCTGGCCAACTGAGTTCATAGATTGAGCTAGGAAATATCTATAAATTAATTAACTATCTATGAAATTAAATACATGCAATTCATTGTCTTTATAAGGTCAGATTTAAGCTTAGGGCTGTTTTGATCCTACAGTGAAAATGCATTGATTCTCGCATATATTTTGAATACAAATCACCAAACCATACACTTTGTCATTATGCAACTACACATCAATTGAATTAATGCTTTTGACACAGTTTTGCATTTACAATTAAATGCTATTCTATGGATTTATAAAGGACTCGCTGTTTTATACTCAGGTGACCATAAAGGCCCATGGGCCTATTTATTGTCTGTTTTTTTTTTAATATCAATCATTCAACTGATTTTTCATTGTTATACAATGTCATATATGTTTACCCAATCATTTAGGATTCATTGTTTTATCACATTATATACTTCGTTGCAAAAATATCATAATGTTTAAAATTTGGGGTTTTTTTCATCATGTACATATATACATTTAATATATGAGTATATATTAGTATATTAATCTGCTATATTTAAGTACTTAAACATTATTGTTGAAGTAAAATGTTATTGTTTGTACATAGTACATGTATGTATTGAACATTTTTTTATTTTATAATTAATCAGATTTCAGTTTTTGATTATAGGAACCAATTTTTTTTTCATGGCATCATTTCATTTTTTACTTTGACTTTACATTGTGATCCTATTATAATGCCTCACATTCCTGTGGTTATCACAGACATTGAAATATTATTATCATATTATCTATCATTTAATGAATTCATTATCTTTTAATAGGTACCTGAATAGCTTTTGTGGTATATTAATGGCTCGATCTGCATTATGATCTTAATAAACAAGCAAAACTATCGGTATCAATTCATATTATAACAGATGAGCTATATAGTTTACAATTATATATCAATATGCATGAATAATCTAGAAAATTGGTTTTCTTTATTTAGTGATCTTTTTAAGCTTTACAATTGCTATTTTTTCTTCTTTTAAATTAATCATTTTTTTGAAGTTTGTATATTTGACAAAATTTTCCACATTTTTCTGTAGCCTGCTGCTCTGTGATATTCAATCTTTGGTGCTTCACTAAAACAGTAAACTACCTGGCCTGACGTACACTTGATGTACGATTATATATTACTAGAATTATACAAACAATCCATCACATGATTTTACATGTTACAATTATAATGCCTTGAAAGATTTAATTCTTGTCTATACAGTATTAACTGCTTCTTTCAAATGAGTGGGTATGTTAACGTTGCTACTGCTGAAAGTATGTCATTTTATGATGTCCGCGAGCCTCAGCACAGTACGTGTTCAATAACTCCAAAATGTCTGGGACAGGAATTCTTTGCTATTAATGTATAATTAGTAGATTTTACTTTTATGTTGGTCAATCTGTAAATAATCTTATAATACAAACATAGGGGAAATATCCTTGACTTTAGCTCAGTGGTATCACAGAGAGCACAATGCTTGATGTGTGAAGAAAAAGGCCTTCAGGGTTAAACCTTCCAATTCTCTTCGAAGTATCTGTACTACTTTTGTTCCACTGCATTTTTTCTCCACATTAAGATTTGTATAATTTCTCATCATTCCAAACCAAAGATCTTGGACTAAAAGCCTTTAGTTATATGTAGATGTATGAATGAATTGATTTTGTTGAATATGAATGACACAGGCATATATGCTAATTGTTTTCTGTTGGATATATACACAAATTTTATTTTATTTTTAAGCCTTTTCCTACATTTGTACTTTTACAATGTAAATATGAGATGTATTTTGTTGACAGCAACTGATTTCAATTGATTTTTTTTTGTTACAATAAGTGAATTTAAATAAACATATTATTTATAATATTTTATGTTTTAGTTTTGAATATAGCGTTGTATATAACATGAGGTATTGGTATTATATTAATATGATTCAGCACATACATGTGAACACAAGAACGTAATTGGCATTCAATTTATCATTAACATAAAGAACATGTTGGCAGTCCTCTCAGATTTACAATGTTTATTGATTAGTCTCCTAAAAAGTGCCATATTATATTGTTTCTATCATCAAATTCTCTCTCCCTATATATACTGTGCAATCATTAACTTTGTGGGGGTCAATTATTGAATTGCTGAAATTTTAATAATAGGTTTATGGGGACGAAATTTCATGTATTTTCTTATCCCTACAAAAGTAAATATGACTAAATAACCCTAATTTACTTATATGTCTCTCTCTCTCTCTCTCTCTCTCTCTCTCTCTCTCTCTCTCTCTCTCATAAAAAATATAACAAATGTTAAACACCAAATCCAATTTATTGTAATTGCACTATAGATATATGAAGGTGGCATGATCTTGATCTGCTACGTAATTCTTTTGCCTTGATTTGATCAAATCAACAACAATTTCATAAAAGCAGATGACATAAAGTCTACAACATCTTTAAAGCAGATGTGGTAAAATTGAGCTTGCTGAGTACAGTAGAAAATAAATTGACTTCACAGTTATCAGGTGATTCAAAACTGTTTATAATACCACTTGAACTTTCAAACAGAATTGAAAAATGAAGAAAAATTGAAAAGGAATTCGTTGTCATTAATCAACATTTGTTGAATAAAAGCTTCAATCAAGGTAAACTTGCAAAAATGCTTGGCATTAATATATATCATGCATAAACTGTATTTTAGCTGTTCAGAATTGGTACACAGTAGTAACCCTTTCAATATTGGGCTTACTTGAAGTGTCTAGCACAATTTCATATATATAATTTACTAATATTTAAACTGTAAAATCAACTTAAATATTCAAGACTAAATTAAGAAAACAATTTTGGCGAAAAAAAAACCCTGGTGCATAAACTATTTACATATACAATTTAAAATGGTAATTGAAGGAGATTGTGCATTTCAAATGAAAATAAAACATAATTCAAGCTTAATTCATAACATATAGTCAAAAATATAAATTATCATAAAATAAAATTGTATATTTCATTTTTTTGATTGAACAGAATTGACTAGGAAACTGTTTTTGGGGAACCTTTGTAAATTATTCGGTTTACTAATTAAAAACCAAAAGGCACAATTTAAATTGGAAAGATTGGTGCAATATTTTTAAGAGCCAATATTGCTTGATTACACCGGATTACATTTCTCACTTTGTTCCAATCAACATAAATGATAAATATACAGAAGGGCAACTTGTAATCAACAAAATAAATTCCACAGTTTTATTCCTAATTGTCTAGTTTTTGAAAAAGCAACACACTGGAATGTCACATGAGTTTTTTCATGCATAAATTGAGGACTGCAGCATGGTCCAAGTAGAAAATGAACAGGCTGAGGGCATCCTGGTATAATTCATATTATATTGGTTCTGTACAAATATTTATCATTGTCATACTTTTAACATTTTTACATATATTTCTTGCAATGAATATAACATTGGCTATTCTAACATTCTGAAGGGAAGCCTGAATAATCTGATGGCCAATACAGTTGTATCAATGCAAATTCAAAATCTTCTTATTAAGATGAACTAAAAATACAAATTTAAAATTGATAATTTAATTGAATATTGTAATTACTTAGTATCAGTTAATTTTAAATCACTCCGTATTAAAATGCTTTGTACATGTAAATTATATACATTTTTCGATTAACCTCTATCAGATTAAGTGGAACCCTCTGTAATATAGTCCAAAAAGTTTAAATAATATTCAATGTATGAATATTTTTCATACAAAAATGGTAAAAACTATTGTATTGATTTGACAATACTGCTGTTATTAAACATGCAAATTACATCATCCCTTCTGAATCAGGTGCCAAAAACATCTTAAAAACAGAAAATTAAAATATGAAAAAAACTTGTCACAAGGTAGCAATTCAATTATAAATTTCAAAATTCAAATTTAGTAAGAATATACTCTATTACCAACTGCTATATAAAGTAAAAATGTATTGCAATATTACTGTAAAATTTGACTTCAGAAGATTGTGCGTAGAAACCTGAAGGTGTGAGGATGTTGTCATTCAATGGCTGATGATATGTATGTGTGTGTGTCGATCATGTGTACATGTAAATGCACGTGTCATTCTAAGTGTGTCATTCTAAGTCATGTGTCATAATCTAAGGACTACACATTTAAAAAAAACCACAGAACAAATTCACAATTATCTCCAATCATAGACTTTTTGTCATTTGAATAAAAATTTTATGCAAATAAAAATCTATAAAGTATTAATTATTTTTTCTGGTAAATAAAATTGTTGGTTTTATAACTTTGATCCTCAAAAGTTGAAACGTTAAAGTCTGATTCTAATATGAATAAAAAAACCCAATGTAGAATGAATAGTTACAGATTAAAACAACAATTAATAAATCTTGTTTCAGTAAACTCAAGGAGAAATTGAGATATCGCGTGATACATGGAACTTGTACATTTCCTATAAGAACATTAAATCTAATAAATGATAGATCAAGAGTTTATAAAAGGGCATGGTAAATTCACTTTCTTGATGGTTCTACTACCAATTTCTTTGTTTAATAACACTAAATCATGTTTAAGAACAGGTAGATTCAGTTTGAGAATTCAAATATAAATATAGCACTATTAAATGTTCGTGCTTAATCCATGGTGAACAAGAGATGGTTGGCAAAGCTAATCTATCTGATTCTTGGGTATGGATGTTACATGTAATACTGTGTTAATAAAAGCATGAATTTGTCTGAACACTGGGTTGAAATAAAAAAAATTGAGGGAGGGAATTAAAAATAGATTAATCAAGGCAATATCAGCTAACAAGAAAAGACTCTTTAACAATAAACACTATCGAATAGATACTAATATATATATATATATATATATA